>OY744481.1:83121920-83736520 GCA_963556165.1 Tipula helvola
AACAACGCAAATAACTGATATTATACAGAATAACGAAAAAAAAATTGTACTATCTGATTGATCTATTTTCATTGATATAACAAAGGCATTTGCCACTGTTAATCTCTCATTTTTATTTGACAAACTATATATCATTGGTATTAGGGGACTCGTTCTGAATTGGTTTAAATCGTATCTTACAAAGAGAACCGAATCGGTAAAGATACATAATGTGTATTCATTGACTATTACTTAATTGAAAAAAACGTGATACGTTGACTATTTCAGTTGGTGTTCCGGTCCGATATTTCTGAGAATATACAAAGTGACCTATTTATTCTTAGAAGATGGTTTAATTCACACCATATGATAATGAGTTCAATATCACGCTATATGCGGTATTTCATCTAAGAAGTGTTGATGATCTTGCGAACAGCCTTATTTGTCATACCTTAACTTGTTCACGTTCCATGTGCAATTATAAATGGTTTCAAGTTGAAAGAGTATCCAGTTTGAAATACCTAGGGATTATATTAGAAGTAGAAGTTCTCTGAGCATGTTGACTTTATGTGTTTTTAATGGGTTATAGTTTAAATCAATTTTCGTATCCTTTTAATAATTTTTGTTGTATTATAGTTGGTAAAAAATAAAAATAAAAACATAAAATGATAAAACAGGTTGTGAAAATTGTGGATTTTAAATATTTGGGCCGGTATTGCATACACTACAAAACAAAATCATTTTTCGTTTTGTATATATGAAAATAATTTGTGCCCGATGCCGATAAATCAAATTTGAATTTTAGTTTTTGTTTGCAGTATGGGTTGGGTATATGGACAAAATTAAAATTTTTGTAGTAACATTGAACATTAACAAATTACCTAGGATCAATTTAAGCGATTAATTTACAATTTTTTTTTTGTGACATTCTATTTTCATCAATTTATTTTGAGCAAATGTGTAAAAATGTTCGTTTGGATAGAAATTAATCGTCCATCATTAATTTTAAACACCTAATAAACCAATCGAATAATTATTTTTCGCGTTGTCTGGGTTTAGAATTTATTTGAAGAGGCTAGGATTTGAATATTAACAATAATCTGTCAAAAATGACATGCCTGTTTCTTCACTCCCTCCATTTTTTTTTTGTGGCTCATGATTCATATGCAACTTACATATGTTCTTCCGGAGTTCTAAGATCCATTATTTCTACGAAAAAAGAACTCCCAGAACGCCAGAAATCCCATTCCAGAAAACCCAAGTTTTCTATTTGTATTAAGCATATTTGTAATTGAACAAATTTGTCTGCTCAATTTTAATCTTCCATTTGAATCGTTGATTTAGTACCGTAGATAATCGTTGCTTTAGTGCCATAGATATATGCTATCGCTTCCAAAATCCTTGAACTCGTTGTTGAATATTTTCTCATTACGATAATTTATTTTGTAGTATATCGTCTAGCATGGGTTCCGGAATTATTGTCAGAGATTCTCCAACCAAAAAATTACCTGAAGTTAATCACTCCTATTATGATTGTCGAGTCGATCGATAATCGACACGACTCTGTGTTGCCTAAGGGTTGCCACTTTTACTTAAAAAATACGGAGCAGATGCGGCTTAAAAGTGGAGTAAATTAACTTTTTTTGGAGTAAATCCTGCCTTAGTAAAACATAATGCTCTTATTTCAGAATAATTATTATATTGTAAATAAATCATAGATTTTAATATAAATAATTCAATTTATTTTAATTAAAAAGTGTAAGTGTAACATATTTTGATATTCATCATAAAATCACATAAAAAATTTGGGAGTATACATTGCGTTGCAGTCTTATTTCAGTTGATATTTTCCATCGATATACTTGAATTTGTCTGAAAATTTTAGAAGTTCTGGTGTATCACCTGTTCCCAACAAGCTTTGTATGGTTTCAAAAGTTCTTTAGTAAACATACAATTTTCGACAGTTGTAGTATTTAGGTTGGTTAAGTTGGTTTTAATTAAATTTAAATTTTGAAAATTCCGTTCTGCTGATGCAGTACATAAGGTAGGGAACATAGATTGGCATGTATTTTGAAATGTCGTTAAAAATAGGCTCTTCCAATACATCCTTGTAAACTTTCAAATCAATCTAGAATTTAGTGAAATCCCCCGAAAATTTCAAAATTGCCAATCAATCTGCGAAATTGATTATTTAAAGTTTCTAAGCCAAAGTTGTGAAATGGAAAATTGATTATTATAGGCATGATGAACGGAAGGCTTCCTGTTACGATCTCATTAATATTTAAATACATATGTATTTCAATAATTTCAATTTTTCGTCATTAAAATCAAACCTCTGTTTGATTAGGTCCGCAATTTAAATATAAAACGATATTAATGTTAATTTTAGCGCTTTGACTTTTTGTTCTTCCAATCCTTCTGAAATTAGGAAATTTTGAAACCTAATCCCAAAATGCATTGCCGTTGGTGTAAAATAAAATTCTGAATCTTTAGTATTTGTGTCAATTAGTTCGCCCACATTTTAAATCTTTAGCCAATTGCAAATCATGGCAAATTGTTTGAAGTAGTTTCGGTAAAGAGTCCATTTGTAAAAATGGTAAGTCGTACTGCACGCAGTACATTACGCAACCAAATTCAGTTGCCTTTTTGCGGTGACTGGTCGAATTAACAACAGATTGAAAGCTCTGTTCAGTGGTTGTTGTTACATTTTGAATTTACAGATTTGTTGTGTTAAATTTGCTACTTGTTTGATGTCATCTTAGATGCGTTTATTGTTCACTAAAAGGAGTAAATTTATAACTTATGAAGTTAGCCATGAATACCAAACGTAAATATTTCCTTAAAAAGAGGCACGGTCAGTCAACGCATGTATTTTTATTATGTTATATTTGTTATGTTATTTACATGTTACTAATACTATGTCATATAATTAAATTTAGTTAAAATGTTAGGTGTTTCTAATAATTTGATCATTATCGAGTCAAAATCAATCATTTATACTTCGGCATTAAAAATGTAGCAGATTTACATAAGTGGCCACTTAATTTTGAAATTTTGTAAATTGCAGCAGATCTGCTCCATTTGTAGTAAAGTGGCAACCCTGGTTGCCTTTTCCTTTTTCGTATTGTTTTTATCAAATGAAAAAACGAAAACGCAATACAGAGTCGTGTCGATTGTCGATCGACTCAACAATCATAATAGGGGTGAATATTTCTAAATTAGCTTTAAAATAGAAAAGGTCCACTTTGATTACATCGTTCCACTGAAATTGGCCATCTTTGATTCGTTTTTGTGAAACTTTATGCAGCGTTTGATCATGTACGTTGCTCCTATCATCGAATACTTGCTTCGTAAAACCCCTAATGTTAAGGAATTGTCCGCATGCATATTGTTGAAGTGGACACTGTAAATTATTCTTTCACAAACTATGTCCGTGGTTGTTGGGTATAATCACTGGATTTCCAGAGTTGCACGCCTACTCACAGTAGCCCAATTGGATTGATAAATGGGTCGAGCAAGGACAGATGGTTTTTCGATGATAGTGGTGATTTCACTGAAAATTTCAAAGTGCCTAGGTATATTGAATTTAAATCCAATTTACTGAATGAAATGAAATGATGTTATAAAAGTTTCCAATTTTTGTATCATGAGACCTTTTATTATCTGTCTCTCTATCAGGTCAATGCAATTGTTTTTTGTTGCAAATGCAAATTAATGTGGGAGTAACTACATCGTATTTTACTAATCAATTTAAATTACCATTTCATAAATATTTTCATGTAGTTTTATACTTTTAAATTCGGTCTCGGAACTTCAATTCAAATTAGCCTGCCTTAAATTTCCCGATATCCACACGGCCTGGTCCGCCACTATTTCAGAGTATTGAATCTGGTCCGGATTGGTACTTTTTTGTCTACACAGTGGTATACTTCTCCTTTCGCTAAATTTATTTGTTTAAATAAAAATACATACAATAAACAAAGAATCAAAAGGCATAGTTCTACGCTGAGGCGGCTATTCCATGAATGCAATGCATGCAATGCATGCGTAAAGAATTTCGATTTTTCAATTATATTAAAGAAATTGTATTCAATTACAAAAGTTAATTATTGCAATTTATATTTACTCACTGATACATTTTACCTACTGTTTTAATCTGCCTGTCAAATAATAGGTAACTCATTTGAGAATGGTAAACTTTAACCTTTCCTATTATATGCAACTCCTAATTTTTAATTTTATTTATATTCAATTCTACATAAAATCAATACTAGAGCAATAAAATTGACAAAATGGGAAATTTTTTGAGTAAATTAAATTTAATTATTTTAATTGAAAAAAAGACAGCAAAAAATTAATTGTGAAAATTGGATAAATTTAAAATGAAAAATATGTCAGATAGAAGGACTAATACCCATATAAATTGACTTTTATCTAATCAGTACATATTTGAAAATAATAAAATAGAGAGAGAGACTAACAAAACAAACGGAAAAAATCGATTTTCATTAGTAAAAGTGGCAGAGTTGCTTTTTTTTACCGAAATTGTGTATGAAACGAATATTTACCTAATAATAGCAAAATTAGGCGGACATTAGATTCGCAGATTTTTGTGTTGACAAATTACAACATTATGATATTATGTAAAATACACCTGTTATAATATCATGACACATCCGATTAAATAATGAACATTTAATATTTACGTTAATTACCTTCCGCTGAGGACAACAAATTTATATTTTAATTAAAAAAAAAAAAATAAACAAAAGTGTTGTATTATAAATTTTTAAATTAATTAAAATTCAATTTTTGTCGCCGTTCTGTCGTTATCACACAATTAAGTGCAGTGTTATTGTTATTACCTCTCCTATTTTGCTGGTGCTGCAAAAACAAAAATAAAAATGTCGATGGCAGATTTTTTCATTATTATTATTACAAATTATTTCTATTATTATGTATTATTATTGTTATTGAAAATCTGCTTGAACAAAATTTTTCTAAAAATAGCAACAAAAAAAAACACACGGTGTTTTTTCTAGTTTCCTCTGTCTCTCACTCCGCGTCCACTATTGTTTTTTGTGCGATATTCAAATTAGCTTCCTATTTACCGTGGAGGTGTTTTTCTGTGTATACGAGTATGACATAAAGTGGAACGTTTAGTGGATGTATTGTTCGGGAATATTATATAATGGGAAAATAATTGAAAATATTTTTAACTTTTTTGTAATTAAACGGTTTTAATCGATTTTTATATTTGTTGTTTTTGGAGCTTTTATGTTTGATGCAAAAAGCCAAGCAAATTTTGGAGTTGCATCCTGGTGGTTGAGTAGAGGAAAGTAGCTGTGAATATTTTGCAATTAATATTTTCATTTCAGTACATACGTTTCTTAATAGTGATGGGCTAAGTCAGTTCTTTTTTGTTAAACACGTCGGTTATTTTTTGTTGTTGAATAATAAGCAATTGGAACTACAATATTCAACAAAATATCGACTGTTGAACATTTTGTTAAGTTTTCAACAATTTGTTCAATTTTCTTCAAATTTTTATTGATACAATTATTCGCTATAAAATTCTTACAGTTATAAAGAGAATTTTGATTTCATTTCATGTGCTAGGTTTTGAACCAGTTCATGTGCTAGGTTTTAATTGTATCAAGTTTGTTAAGTATGACAAATTCTATTAAAAGATTTTTATAGTGCAAATGTTTTGTTAAAGAAATTTAACAATAATTGTGTAGTTTAATTAGTGATAACAAAATCGACTAATTTATCGATAAGTAAAGTGAACCAAACATATTTTTTTTAGCAATACAGCGAATAAAATAGTAAGTTATACAGTGATCCAAACAAGAACCAGTGATATTAAATTGCGACAATAAAGAAGCTCCCTTCAACAAGTGATTCATTAGTCCTTCGTGCCGTATCTCCAACAGCATTTTGCAGCGAATTTGAATTCCCAGCAACAGTTTACGTTCAAAATGTAGATAACGGTACTGCTCAGGTACTCGTTTGGCAGGTAATCTGGTGATGGATGTGTCATTGGATTTGTGAGTGTATGTGTGCTAAAGATATTAAACAATAGAGAATTTTATATTGAACTGTTGGGACCCTGTATATTTATTATTCCTTGATTCTACGTAGAGTTTTATTGTTTCATATATTCTGGAATTTGGAAAAAAGTAATTGGTGAACTTATAAACTTTTTCGAATTTAAATCAAGGGAAAACAAAACTTTGACCTTTCCATTTTAATTCCGGAATTATCCAGAGTTTACAAGAAATAACTCGGACATTTATCTGTTGTTACCTTTTCTGTGACAATTTTGTGTAATGTTAAACTAAGAATGTGGAAAGCTATCTTTCAATTGTAAGGAAACCTATTCAGAATTCAGTTCTATAAACTTTCATAAAACGAGATCGTTAAAAATATCTTTCCGAATGTTTAGTAAATTCTGACCTAGGCCACCAAAATTCAAAATTCTCTTGCATCTGTGGAAATTCAAATTCTAATTTAACAAAAACAAACCTAGAATATTGTTTAAATTAAAGATCCCAAATTCGAAATTTTAAAAAATTCGATTCTTTGCCAGTTTCTTAATTTGAATAAGTTAGCAAGATTCATTTGAAATTTTGAATTAAACGGTTTGATTTTACAATATATAAGATTAGTAAAAGGTATCAGTAAGAAGAATCTAAATGAAAAATTTTGAAAATTTTTCATTTAGAAAGTTTTGGGTAGCAGAATTTTTTCAAATACTGATACACTTATATGTTTCACAAAATACGTTCAAGGATTCTGATTTGAAAATTATTCAAACTTACAAACGATTCAACCAACGAAGATTACCACAAAATTTTTTGGTGTCTTGGAAATGTATGAAAATTCTGTTATTCTGAAAAAATTTGAATTATACATAAACATACCTTGTTTTTAAATTGTACATACAATTTTTCAAAATATTCCCAAAATAATATTTTCGCAATAAATTCTGGAAAGCTTACCCAGCGATTTAAAAATTAAATTAGTTTTAATTTTCTGAAATTTTAAAAATTGTGGTCAAATTTTCGTCGCTCTAGTAGAATTTTGGAAGATTCTTGAATCACGAATTTTGGCTTCAAACCTATAAATTCTTAGATATTCCAAACAATTGAAATTTCTAGCATTATAATTTTTTAAAAAATTTCAAAGCCTTTCTGGAAGTTACAAAATTTTGGAAAATCACCAAATTGCTTTTGTTAGATATCGAAATTTTTCAAATTTTTGACAAAATTTTATAATTTTCCATCTAAATTTTGAAAGATTTGGGATTTCTCGAAATTCTAGAATTTCATCAGATTTTTTAAAATTATAAAATTCTCTAGAATTTACTAAACTTACAAAGCTGACTTTCAATTGTAAGGAAACCTATTCGTAATTATGTTGTATTCAATTTACTTTGATACAGGTACTTTGATATTTTGAAAATTTTCTGAAAGCCTAGCAAAATTTTAAATTGATGTAAGTTGATGAGCTATTTCTACGTAAAATTTTTAGTTAATTTTTCTTTTAGTTTGTTCATCGCCAAACAACAGGCAACCTGTGACCTGATGTATTTGGCAGTATGCTTCCTCCTCCATGCTGCACAAGAGGGCATCCTTTCTTCATTTTAGGTCCATCACTTCAACTTCAAGTTCTTCAAATTCTTATTTCACGTTGCTCATAATTGGATCTTGAAGGTGTATCAATTTCCTGTTGACAATGTCCTCGAGCGCGATAAATTTCGTCTGTAATCTCAGAGACTGTGCTGGGAAGATAGCTGCGATGACATTTTCTCATCTTGCGATTTCCACTGTAACGACAGAACTTGGTTCTGCGATGACATCATCTCCATTAATGTTTGCTGTAGCCTCAACAATAGCGGAGCTAAGTCTGATTATCTAGTATCAATCATCGAAATCGGAGCACATTTGCAGATTTTCGATTTTTCTGGCTCTGAATTCGAAGTTGATTTTCAATAAAATTGAATTTTCTGCGAAATGTATAGAAATGTGCGAGAGATCCAAATGACCATTGGCATGACGACTACCGGTCTCAAGACCTATTGATAGAGGTATCAATCAACGAAATCGGAGCACAATTGCAGATTTTCGATTTTTCTGGCTTTGAATTTGTGGGCTATAGTTCAGTTGATTTTCAATAAAATTGAATTTTCTGCAAAATGTGTAGAAATGTGCTAGCGATTTAAATGACCGTTGGCATGACGATTACAGGTCTCACCGCCTATTGATAGAGGTATCAATCAACGACATCGGAGCAGAATTGCAGATTTTCGATTTTTCTGGCTCTGAATTTGTGGGCTATAGTTCAGTTGATTTTCAATAAAATTGAATTTCCTGCGAAATGCATAGAAATGTGCGAGAGATCCAAATGACCGTTGGCATGACGATTACAGGTCTCAACGCCTGTTGATAGAGCTATCAATCAACGAAATCGGAGGACAAATTGCAGATTTTCGATTTTTCTGGCTCTGAATTTGTGGGCTATAGTTCAGTTGATTTTCAAAAAATTGATTTTTCTGCAAAATGTGTAGAAATGTACTAGCGATCCAAGTGACCACTGGCATGATGATTACCGGTCTCAACACCTATTGATAGAGGTATCAATGAACGAAATCGGAGCACAATTGCAGATTTTCGATTTTTCTGGCTCTGAATTTGTGGGCTATAGTTCAGTTGATTTTCAATAAAATTGAATTTTCTGCGAAATGTGTAGAAATGTGCGAGAGATCCAAATGACCGTTGGCATGACGATTACCGGTCTCAACGCCTGTTGATAGAGCTATCAATCAACGAAATCGGAGGACAATTGCAGATTTTCGATTTTTCTGGCTCTGAATTTGTGGGCTATAGTTCAGTTGATTTTCAATAAAATCGAATTTTTTGCAAAATGTGTAGAAATGTGCGAGAGATCCAAATGACCGTTGGCATGACGATTACAGGTCTCACCGCCTATTGAGAGAGGTATCAATCAACGAAATCAGAGCACAATTGTAGATTTTCGATTTTTCTGGCTCTGAATTTGTGGGCTATAGTTCAGTTGATTTTCAATAAAATTGAATTTTCTGCGAAATGCATAGAAATGTGCGAGCGATCCAAATGACCATTGGCATGACGATTACAGGTCTCACCGCCTATTGAGGGAGGTATCAATCAACGGAATTGGAGCACAATTGCAGATTTTCGATTTTTCTGGCTCTGAATTTGTGGGCTATAGTTTAGTTGATTTTCAATAAAATTGAATTTTCTGCGAAATGTGTAGAAACGTGCGAGCGATCCAAATGACCGTTAGCATGACGATTGCCGGTATTAACGCCTATTGATAGAGGTATCAATCAACGAAATCGGAGCACATATGCAGATTTTCGATTTTTCTGGCTCTGAATTTGTGGGCTATAGTCCAGTTGATTTTCAATAAATTTGAATTTTCTGCGAAATGTGTAGAAATGTGCGAGAGATCCAATTGACCGTTGGCATGACGATTACCTGTCTCAACACCTATTGATAGAGGTATCAATGAACGAAATCGGAGCACAATTGCAGATTTTCGATTTTTCTGGCTCTGAATTTGTGGGCTATAGTTCAGTTGATTTTCAATAAAATTGAATTTTCTGCGAAATGTGTAGAAATGTGCGAGAGATCCAATTGACCGTTGGCATGACGATTACCAGTCTCAACACCTATTGATAGAGGTATCTGGCTCTGAATTTGTGGGCTATAGTTCAGTTGATTTTCAATAAAATTGAATTTTCTGCGAAATGTGTAGAAATGTGCGAGAGATCCAAATGACCGTTGGCATGACGATTACCGGTCTCAACACCTATTGATAGAGGTATCTGGCTCTGAATTTGTGGGCTATAGTTCAGTTGATTTTCAATAAAATTGAATTTTCTGCGAAATGTGTAGAAATGTGCGAGCGATCCAAATGACCATTGGCATGACGATTACAGGTGTCACCGCCTATTGATAGAGGTATCAATCAACGAAATCGGAGCACAATTGCAGATTTTCGATTTTTCGGCTCTGAATTTGTGGGCTATATATAGTTCAGTTGATTTTCAATAAAATTGAATTTTCTGCGAAATGTGTAGAAATGTGCGAGAGATCCAAATGACCGTTGGCATGACGATTACCGGTCTCAACACCTATTGACAGAGGTATCAATGAACGAAATCGGAGCACAATTGCAGATTTTCGATTTTTCTGGCTCTGAATATGTGGGCTATAGTTCAGTTGATTTTCAAAAAATTTGATTTTATTGCAAAATGTGTAGAAATGTAGTAGCGATCCAAGTGACCATTGGCATGATAATTACAGGTCTCAACACCTATTGATAGAGATAACAATCAACGAAATCGGAGCACAATTGTAGATTTTCGATTTTTCTGGCTCTGAATTTGTGGGCTATAGTTTAGTTGATTTTCAATAAAATTGAATTTTCTGCGAAATGTGTAGAAACGTGCGAGCGATCCAAATGACCGTTAGCATGACGATTGCCGGTCTTAACGCCTATTGATAGAGGTATCAATCAACGAAATCGGAGCACATATGCAGATTTTCGATTTTTCTGGCTCTGAATTTGTGGGCTATAGTTCAGTTGATTTTCAATAAAATTGAATTTTCTGCGAAATGTGTAGAAATGTGCGAGAGATCCAAATGACCGTTGGCATGACGATTACCGGTCTCAACACCTATTGATAGAGGTATCAATGAACGAAATCGGAGCACAATTGCAGATTTTCGATTTTTCTGGCTCTGAATATGTGGGCTATAGTTCAGTTGATTTTCAAAAAATTTGATTTTATTGCAAAATGTGTAGAAATGTAGTAGCGATCCAAGTGACCATTGGCATGATGATTACAGGTCTCAACACCTATTGATAGAGGTATCAATCAACGAAATCGGAGCACAATTGCAGATTTTCGAATTTTTCTGGCTCTGAATTTGTGGGCTATAGTTCAGTTGATTTGTGCGAGAGATCCAAATGACCGTTGGCATGACGATTACAGGTGTCACCGCCTATTGATAGAGGTAACAATCAACCAAATCGGAGCACAATTGCAGATTTTCGATTTTTCTGGCTCTGAATTTGTGGGCTATAGTTCAGTTGATTTTCAAAAAATTTGATTTGTCTGCAAAATGTGTAGAAATGTGCGAGAGATCCAAATGACCGTTGGCATGACGATTACCGGTCTCAACACCTATTGATAGAGGTATCAATGAACGAAATCGGAGCACAATTGCAGATTTTCGATTTTTCTGGCTTTGAATTTGTGGGCTATAGTTCAGTTGATTTTGTAAAATGTGTAGAAATGTGCTAGCGATTTAAATGACCGTTGGCATGACGATTACAGGTCTCAACGCCTATTGATAGAGGTATCAATCAACGAAATCGGAGCACAATTGCAGATTTTCGATTTTTCTGGCCCTGAATTTGTGGGCTATAGTTCAGTTGATTTTCAATAAAATTGAATTTTCTGCGAAATGTGTAGAAATGTGCGAGAGATCCAAATGACCGTTGGCATGACGATTACTGGTCTCAACGCCTGTTGATAGAGCTATCAATGAACGAAATCGGAGCACAATTGCAGATTTTCGAATTTTCTGGCTCTGAATTTGTGGGCTATAGTTCAGTTGATTTTCAATAAAATTGAATTTTCTGCGAAATGTGTAGAAATGTGCGAGAGATCCAAATGACCGTTGGCATGACGATTACAGGTCTCAACGCCTGTTGATAGAGCTATCAATCAACGAAATCGGAGCACAATTGCAGATTTTCGATTTTTCTGGCTCTGAATTTGTGGGTTATAGTTCAGTTGATTTTCAATAAAATTGAATTTCCTGCGAAATGTGTAGAAATGTGCGAGAGATCCAAATGACCGTTGGCATGACGATTACAGGTCTCAACGCCTGTTGATAGAGCTATCAATCAACGAAATCGGAGCACAATTGCAGATTTTCGATTTTTCTGGCTCTGAATTTGTGGGTTATAGTTCAGTTGATTTTCAATAAAATTGAATTTCCTGCGAGATGTGTAGAAATGTGCGAGAGATATAAGTGCCCATTTGCATGACGATTACCAGTCTCAACACCTATTGATAGAGGTATCAATCAACGAAATCGGAGCACAATTGCAGATTTTCGAATTTTTCTGGCTCTGAATTTGTGGGCTATAGTTCAGTTGATTTTCAATAAAATTGAATTTTCTGCAAAATGTGTAGAAATGTACTAGCAATCCAAGTTACCATTGGCATGATGAATACAGCTCTCAACACCTATTGATAGAGCTATCAATCAACGAAATCGGAGGGCAATTGCAGATTTTCGAATTTTTCTGGCTCTGAATTTGTGGGCTATAGTTCAGTTGATTTTCAATAAAATTGAATTTTCTGCGAAATGTGTAGAAATGTGCGAGAGATCCAAATGACCGTTGGCATGACGATTACAGGTCTCAACGCCTATTGATAGAGGTATCAATTAACGAAATCGGAGCACAATTGCAGATTTTCGATTTTTCTGGCTCTGAATTTGTGGGCTATAGTTCAGTTGATTTTCAATAACATTGAATTTTCTGCGAAATGTTTAGAAATGTACTAGCGAACCAAATGACCATTGACATAACGATTACCGGTCTCAACGCCTATTGATAAAGCTATCAATCAACGAAATCGGAGCACAAATTGCAGATTTTCGATTTTTCTGGCTCTGAATTTGTGGGCTATAGTTCAGTTGATTTTCAATAAAATTGAATTTTCTGCGAAATGTGTAGACATATGCTAGCGATTTAAATGACCATTGGCATGACGATTACCGGTCTCAACGCCTATTGATAGAGGTATCAATCAACGAAATTGGAGCACAATTGCAGATTTTCGATTTTTCTGGCTCTGAATTTGTGGGCTATAGTTCAGTTGATTTTCAATAAAATTGAATTTTCTGCGAAATGTTTAGAAATGTGCGAGCGATCCAAATGAGCATTGGCATGACGATTACAGGTCTCACCGCCTATTGATAGAGGTATCAATCAACGAAATCGGAGCACAATTGCAGATTTTCGAATTTTTCTGGATCTGAATTTGTGGGCTATAGTTCAGTTGATTTTCACTAAATTTGAATTTTCTGCGAAATGTGTAGAAATGTACTAGCGATCCAAATGACCGTTGGTATGACGATTACAGTCCCAAACTCCTATTGATAGAGGTATCAATCAACGAAATTGGAGGACAATTGCAGATTTTCGATTTTTCTGGCTCTGAATTTGTGGGCTATAGTTCAGTTGATTTTCAATAAAATTAAATTTTCTGCAAAATGTGTAAAAATGTGCTAGCGAACCAAATGATCATTGACATGACGATTACCGGTCTCAACGCCTATTGATAAAGCTATCAATCAACGAAATCGGAGCACAAATTGCAGATTTTCGATTTTTCTGGCTCTGAATTTGTGGGCTATAGTTCAGTTGATTTTCAATAAAATTGAATTTTCTGCGAAATGTGTAGAAATGTGCGAGAGATCCAAATGACCGTTGGCATGACGATTACAGGTGTCACCGCCTATTGATAGAGGTATCAATCAACGAAATCGGAGGACAATTGCAGATTTTCGATTTTTCTGGCTCTGAATTTGTGGGCTATAGTTCAGTTGATTTTCAATAAAATTGAATTTTCTGCGAAATGTGTAGAAATGTGCGAGAGATCCAAATGACCATTGGCATGACGATTACAGGTGTCACCGCCTATTGATAGAGGTATCAATGAACGAAATCGGAGCACAATTGCAGATTTTCGATTTTTCTGGCTCTGAATTTGTGGGCTATAGTTCAGTTGATTTTCAATAAAATTGAATTTTCTGCGAAATGTGTAGAAATGTGCAAGAGATCCAAGTGACCGTTGGCATGACGATTACAGGTCTCAACGCCTGTTGATAGAGCTATCAATCAACGAAATCGGAGGACAATTGCAGATTTTCGATTTTTCTGGCTCTGAATTTGTGGGCTATAGTTCAGTTGATTTTCAATAAAATTGAATTTTCTGCGATATGTGTAGAAATGTGCGAGAGATCCAAATGACCATTGGCATGACGATTACAGGTCTCACCGCCTATTGATAGAGGTATCAATCAACGAAATCGGAGCACAATTGCAGATTTTCGATTTTTCTGGCTCTGAATTTGTGGGCTATAGTTCAGTTGATTTTCAAAAAATTTGATTTTTCGGAAAAATGTGTAGAAATGTGCGAGCGATCCAATTGACCATTTGCATGATGATTATAGGTCTCAACACCTATTGATAGAGGTATCAATGAACGAAATCGGAGCACAATTGCAGATTTTCGATTTTTTTGGCTCTGAATTTGTGGGCTATAGTTCAGTTGATTTAGTTAAATGTGTAGAAATGTACGAGAGATCCAAATGACCGTTGGCATGACGATTACCGGTCTCAACGCCTGTTGATAGAGCTATCAATCAACGAAATCGGAGGGCAATTGTAGATTTTCGATTTTCCTGGCTCTGAATTTGTGGGCTATAGTTCAGTTGATTTTCAAAAAATTTGATTTTTCTGAAAAATGTGTAGAAATGTGCTAGCGATTTAAATGACCGTTGGCATGACGATTACAGGTCTCAACGCCTATTGATAGAGGTATCAATCAACGAAATCGGAGCACAATTGCAGATTTTCGATTTTTCTGGCCCTGAATTTGTGGGCTATAGTTCAGTTGATTTTCAATAAAATTGAATTTTCTGCGAAATGTGTAGAAATGTGCGAGAGATATAAATGACCGTTGGCATGACGATTACAGGTCTCAACGCCTATTGATAGAGGTATCAATTAACGAAATCGGAGCACAATTGCAGATTTTCGATTTTTCTGGCTCTGAATTTTTGGGCTATAGTTCAGTTGATTTTCAATAACATTGAATTTTCTGCGAAATGTTTAGAAATGTACTAGCGAACCAAATGACCATTGACATAACGATTACCGGTCTCAACGCCTATTGATAAAGCTATCAATCAACGAAATCGGAGCACAAATTGCAGATTTTCGATTTTTCTGGCTCTGAATTTGTGGGCTATAGTTCAGTTGATTTTCAATAAAATTGAATTTTCTGCGAAATGTGTAGACATATGCTAGCGATTTAAATGACCATTGGCATGACGATTACAGGTCTCAACGCCTATTGATAGAGGTATCAATCAACGAAATTGGAGCACAATTGCAGATTTTCGATTTTTCTGGCTCTGAATTTGTGGGCTATAGTTCAGTTGATTTTCAATAAAATTGAATTTTCTGCGAAATGTTTAGAAATGTGCGAGCGATCCAAATGAGCATTGGCATGACGATTACAGGTCTCACCGCCTATTGATAGAGGTATCAATCAACGAAATCGGAGCACAATTGCAGATTTTCGAATTTTTCTGGATCTGAATTTGTGGGCTATAGTTCAGTTGATTTTCACTAAATTTGAATTTTCTGCGAAATGTGTAGAAATGTACTAGCGATCCAAATGACCGTTGGCATGACGATTACAGTCCCAAACTCCTATTGATAGAGGTATCAATCAACGAAATTGGAGGACAATTGCAGATTTTCGATTTTTCTGGCTCTGAATTTGTGGGCTATAGTTCAGTTGATTTTCAATAAAATTGAATTTTCTGCAAAATGTTTAAAAATGTACTAGCGAACCAAATGACCATTGACATAACGATTACCGGTCTCAACGCCTATTGATAAAGCTATCAATCAACGAAATCGGAGCACAAATTGCAGATTTTCGATTTTTCTGGCTCTGAATTTGTGGGCTATAGTTCAGTTGGTTTTCAATAAAATTGAATTTTCTGCGAAATGTGTAGACATATGCTAGCGATTTAAATGACCATTGGCATGACGATTACAGGTCTCAACGCCTATTGATAGAGGTATCAATCAACGAAATTGGAGCACAATTGCAGATTTTCGATTTTTCTGGCTCTGAATTTGTGGGCTATAGTTCAGTTGATTTTCAATAAAATTGAATTTTCTGCAAAATGTTTAAAAATGTACTAGCGAACCAAATGACCATTGACATAACGATTACCGGTCTCAACGCCTATTGATAAAGCTATCAATCAACGAAATCGGAGCACAAATTGCAGATTTTCGATTTTTCTGGCTCTGAATTTGTGGGCTATAGTTCAGTTGGTTTTCAATAAAATTGAATTTTCTGCAAAATGTGTAAAAATGTGCTAGCGATCCAAATGACCATTGACATAACGATTACCGGTCTCAACGCCTATTGATAAAGCTATCAATCAACGAAATCGGAGCACAAATTGCAGATTTTCGATTTTTCTGGCTCTGAATTTGTGGGCTATAGTTCAGTTGATTTTCAATAAAATTGAATTTTCTGCGAAATGTGTAGACATATGCTAGCGATTTAAATGACCATTGGCATGACGATTACAGGTCTCAACGCCTATTGATAGAGGTATCAATCAACGAAATTGGAGCACAATTGCAGATTTTCGATTTTTCTGGCTCTGAATTTGTGGGCTATAGTTCAGTTGATTTTCAATAAAATTGAATTTTCTGCGAAATGTTTAGAAATGTGCGAGCGATCCAAATGAGCATTGGCATGACGATTACAGGTCTCACCGCCTATTGATAGAGGTATCAATCAACGAAATCGGAGCACAATTGCAGATTTTCGAATTTTTCTGGATCTGAATTTGTGGGCTATAGTTCAGTTGATTTTCACTAAATTTGAATTTTCTGCGAAATGTGTAGAAATGTACTAGCGATCCAAATGACCGTTGGCATGACGATTACAGTCCCAAACTCCTATTGATAGAGGTATCAATCAACGAAATTGGAGGACAATTGCAGATTTTCGATTTTTCTGGCTCTGAATTTGTGGGCTATAGTTTAGTTGATTTTCAATAAAATTGAATTTTCTGCAAAATGTTTAAAAATGTACTAGCGAACCAAATGACCATTGACATAACGATTACCGGTCTCAACGCCTATTGATAAAGCTATCAATCAACGAAATCGGAGCACAAATTGCAGATTTTCGATTTTTCTGGCTCTGAATTTGTGGGCTATAGTTCAGTTGATTTTCAATAAAATTGAATTTTCTGCTAGATGTGTAGAAATGTGCGAGGGATCCAAGTGGCCATTGGCATGACGATTACAGGTCTCAACACCTATTGATAGAGCTATCAATCAACGAAATCGGAGCACAATTGCAGATTTTCGAATTTTTCTGGCTCTGAATTTGTGGGCTATAGTTCAGTTGATTTTCAATAAAATTGAATTTTCTGCGAAATGTGTAGAAATGTGCGAGAGATCCAAATGACCATTGGCATGACGATTACAGGTGTCACCGCCTATTGATAGAGGTATCAATCAACGAAATCGGAGCACAATTGTAGATTTTCGATTTTTTTGGCTCTGAAATTGTGGGCTATAGTTCAGTTGATTTTCAATAAAATTGAATTTTCTGCGAAATGTGTAGAAATGTGCGAGCGATCCAAGTGACCATTGGCATGACGATTACAGGTCTCAATGCCTATTGATAGAGGTATCAATCAAGGAAATCGGAGCACAATTGCAGATTTTCGATTTTTCTGGCTCTGAATTTGTGGGCTATAGTTCAGTTGATTTTTAATAAAATTGGATTTTCTGCGAAATGTGTAGAAATGTGCTAGCGATCCAAATGACCATTGGCATGATGATTAAAGGTCTCAACGCCTATTGATAGAGATATCAATCAACGAAATCGGAGCACTTAGTGCAACTTACGCCAAATTTCACGTACGTTGGTTTTTTCTATACTTAAATTTATTACTTACTTCTGTGTGCCTGTTCACTTTGTTGTCAACCATACGTCAAACGTCTAATTTATTTTCTATTAATAATTATACGTTTGATATATCGCTACGCATCCCAAAGACTGTCACATGACATAACTTGAAGTTTTTCCGCAATCGACATTGAATGTTCAACTGAGATAAAAGAAAACTACACTTGGACAATTATTTATTTACTGAGGTAGTAATGTTTGAAGATTACATGCATTTCAGCTAAATAAATTATCACAATTCGGAGAAAAATAGAAAAATATTGAAATGTGACACTGTATTAGAGACTTATGGCAGTATTTCAAATAACTGATTTATATTCTAAAATGGCCGAATAATAAAAAAAACTGTTGTATTTGTTGCTAATTTTCAAGAATTAACCCATCTAAATAGACAAATCATGTTATGAAATATAGAACTAAAAGTGGATTATTTGGACTCACGAGAGTCGTTGGGACGCGTAGCGATGTGTACTATATGGTTTCCACCACACACCTTCTAGAATCCGAAAGAATATACAGTCATTGTATTCTACTCATGTTTAGTTTAATTTAACTAGTGGTACCAATATAGTTTTACGACCGTAAATTTATTGTCATATTGTATTCGCACTTCTAACAAATTCAATTCATATTCCACTTCGATACAACGCTTAAACCTGTCAATTAATCTGCTATACAATGTTTCGATTTCCAATCGAATAAATCCTTGAACAATTTTTGTCACACAGCTTAATTTACATTATATTTGTCGTCGAGTCATCAATTTTCGCTTTTGTACATTTCAAATTCAAATTTATCAAAGTGAAAACATGAAATTCGATACTCGTGCAAGCACAAAAAATAACGCACATTTCTCTATATCTAGTTTGCTTTGATTGATTAGGATTGAGATTGACATACACGCACACACATACACAATTTGCGATACACAGCACCAATTTAATTGTGTGAAACGACTTTTATTTATTTCGAAATTGATTTTCTGTTGTTTCACGAATTTTCATTTTATTTTATTGAAAGCTGATTTTCATCATCATCCGAACATCAAACTTTTGTATGTAATCAAATAAATTGCCAATTCATTTTTCGTTAACTGCTTCAGATATGCAGTAATTTAGCGTATAAGTAACAAAACGATACAATTTTGTTGCCACAAACACTTCCGTTGCATGAACTCGTGGTGTGTAAGTACATTTTGTTGTTTTAATGCCAACCAATTTCATTTCGGTCGTCGTCTTGTATTAAAAAGTTTTTAAATAAGATAAAAAGACAAGAAAATTACCAAGTCATTGTCACTCAACACAAACTTGGGAAACTGTATGCTAATTATGTATTTAAATTGGAGTCGGGGAAATATTATACCATATACCACTAGAGATAAGCGCAATGGAATGAAATCCTAAAAATATAATTAAGACATCGTTGACTTGAGAACCGATATAAAATTTTATCGTTTCGTTTGCAAAACGTTTTTTTGCCCAGCTTAGTTGTTCCAAAATTCAATTTAATTTCATTCTGGATAATTCAATTAGGTCATTAGTCAACCATTAAAATTGGTTTCAATTATATTCGTACAAGAATATTTAATATAATCTGCGTTATTGGAATTCCACCCTAGAAATTGTCCTGATTAAAATCTTGTATGTATATGGGATTTGCCGCAAAAATCGGAATATCGAATCGAAATAAATCAACCGTTAACAAAAATAAATAACGACACCGAAGCGAAATAAATAACCATAACATTTCGTAGCTAACTTCATTTTGATATATAATAAGTGGTGTGGTCTTCTGGTATACATATATTCTAAATTGTATTAAGAAATATAAATCAATAAGTTGTCTGTGTATTTTCGTTATAATGTATTAGATTATGTGTGTTAGTGTGTTAATAAATTGAATTTACTTAGATATATGATTTATATGGTATAATATCTAATAATTTTCCTTGATATCTTGTTTTTATCAATTTTTTCTTTCTGATAAGAAAATTAAAAGATATTAAGTGCAAAAAATACTTTTTGAGTTTGGGTTGGAAAATTATTATCGATAACGGAATATAGGATAAGGAAATAGGAAACTTTTTATCTTTTCAATTCATATTTCTTTAGAAACAAAATTAATTAAATTTTTTTTTGCTTGCTTCTTGTGCTTCACGGTGTTTATGTTCTTCGAGTACTTCGTTCCTTCATGCCTTGTATAAATTTAATGTATTAGAACTGTGTACACGGTTCAAGTAAAGACAGTAAATTATTGATGAAGTATTTTTTTTTTTTAATGTAATTAAGAGTTAATTACAGCTGATTGCAGAAAATTTATTTGTTAATTAATTAATTGGTTCAATTTTGTTACTAATGAAGCTTAATTCGATATAGTAAGACTTTTATTTATATCTTTCTATTAGATCTTGTTACGTTGTAAGAATAACGACATCTGTAGGAGAATGAAGGCGACATAATTTTTTCCCCTCGAAAAAGTGAGTTTATTTTTCGAACTTAAGGGCAATGCTTAAACATAGATGTCATCAAATGAAAAAAAAAATAAAAAAAGTAACTTTCTTTCTGATTTGGGCGATGGTAGCGAGTGGTTGTGAAGCAACATAAAAAAATAATAAAAAGAGAAGTTTATCTGTATTAAAATCAATACGATTCTTTCGGCTTTTTATAAACAAAATATATTCACAACATTTTTTGAATTGTTAATAAAAAATGAAGAGGCCAATCACTTATGTATAATATATCTACCAAAAAATTAGAAATATCAAAATCCACTCTTTACTTTAAACTGAGAGTCAATACAAAGTGTATCGACTCCAAAAAAGTTTTCCTTGAGTTTTCTGTGCGGTAGTTAGGTTTCGTACTGACCAGCTCGCACGAACAAAAAGTTCTGTCTACTCATCAGGTAGGCTCGAGTACGACCAAACTACAAAAATATAATTTTAACTTCATACATTAAGTATGGGACAAGAATGTACTTACTTAGCGAATTATTTTCACTAAATCAAAACTCAAGGAAAACCTTCATTTCTGTGTGTGTTATGCCCTCACAAATAATAGGAAGAGAAGTTTCTCTGTATTTAAAATCGATAAGGTTCTTTCGGCTTTTTATAGACAAAATATATTAACAATAATGGCATTCACAACATTTTTCGACTTGTTAATCAGAAAAAAATGAAGAGGCCAATCATTTATAATATATCTACCAACAAAGTAGAAATATCAAAATCCCCCGTTCTTTAACCTAAGGGTCATACAAAGGATATTTCAAGAAATAATAAATGGTTATTATGCTAATGTAACTATCCGTATTCCAGAACTTTATCCAAAAATCATTTTAGAGTCCCATTTCCAATACACATGTCAAATTTCATCATAATCGGTTCATAAATAGGCAAGTTCCATCATATAAAAATTTGGTTAACTACTCATTACATCCTTTTCCAACCCCAACTCAACTCTAACTCAACTTAAACGCAACCCGCAAATTGACTCCTAACTTAACCTTCAAATCAATTCATTCATTATTTCATGATTATCATGATTTTCAAGTTGTTGAAAATTCGGAAAATCATTTATACTTACAATGTCCCAAAAAATATTCAGTTTTTATTTTTTTAAATCAAATAACATTTAACCCTTATCGGTCGTAAGTCACCTCTCACGTGACAACAGCACTTTGTCGTTACGGTCATAGGTCACGTGGGAGTTGACTTACGACCGATAAGGATTAACAAGGCATCGAGCCCGCATTTCGCATAGAGTAAGTTGCGTTTTGTTACCTTCCACGCGACGTACAACCGTAGCGATAAAGTGCTGTTGTCAAGTGAGAGGTGACTTACGACCGATAAGCGTTAAATGTTATTTAATTAAAAAAAAAAAATAAAAACTGAATATTTTTTGAGACAGTATAAGTATAAATGATTTTCCGAATTTTCATGAGAAAATCGTAGGAAGCGGCTACCAAAATGTGCAATATTATAAGTTGCCATAAGGTCTTAACTATTCGAAAAATATTTCACTTTAAAAAAAAGTGGGGGATTAGGGTATTTAGGACAACCATATTTGACATAAACTCAGTATGCGAGCAGACAAACCAAATACGCTGACGCTCTCGCGTCTTTGGACACAAGACAACACGATACATTTGCAGATCTCATTTTAAGAGACAAAGATACTTGCCTCACACCACATTAAAGGAAGATAATGAGAGTTTTAAGGGAGTCGAAAAAGACGAAATTAAATAATCTGCTACACTGACCCACTCTATGAGATTAAAAGCCGTCTCAACTATATGGAATCAATTTATATAAACGCGGGACGAATGTTGGACGAAAACACTTTGAGACTGTTATGAATGAAGCTACTACTGTCACAGGTGCAAATGATATGAACAACTTCGAAAAGGATGTACCATTGGTAATATTAGACGATAAAGACAATGACACAAAATAACAACAACGCAATAATCCATACAACAACAAGTTCATCCGATGGGAGCACAAGCAACAGCACATATCTGAAAATCTAGAAGTTAACGCACATAATTGATGAACTGTGTAATACGATATAAAATTTACGTTTTCGGTTTAAGTAAAGAGCTCCATTTCGGGATGGAAATTCATCCAGATCAGCGTCACGCAAAACAATCAATAAGAAATTCGAACTGTGTTATCATTATAACCCGGGGCATGCTATCGGAGGGGTCACAGGTGGTGGATAGTGGACGGCCTATCGATAGATAGGTTAGCGGTGAATTAAATAAGCCGCCCCCACCGCAGCCCTGCTGGGAGGAGAATCTCAGGAAACTGGAGAGTGGTTAACCTCAGTTTAATAAATTCTGAGTGCCTATGATACCCGGTATGGAATGGCGAACTGATGGCGCCATAAAATCATCAACTAATAACCACAGGCAAACTGAGCGTCAAATTTTCCGGGGTCTCCAGGTAGTGAGTGAGGGGCCCTTTAAACATGTTACCTCCTTGAATGGAATGGGTCCTATTGGTTTGGGATATCCATATGGATGGGTGAATGGTTGAGTGAAAGATGAATAAGAGCGGGGGTGCTGGAATGAGATGCTTGGTGAGCCAATGGGCTGGATTAAGGTGTTATGCGACCCGTGCTGACGATCAGCTAGGCTGGGGGCCCATTTAACAAAGCCCAGTCGCTAACGGGGCCTTTTGGATACCTAGCTACCTCCAGTTGTATTTAGCCTTACCTGCGTATACGGATGTCTGCGCAGGTGCACCAGTATTTCTCCGACACTCGTGGGAATATTATGGACGATTTAACAAATAAAAATGAGGGAGCCGGTTCCCTTGAAAAACCGGAAAAATTAAAGGAAGAAAGTGGCTTTTACCTTAAAGGTAGAGCTACCTCATCAGTGGCAGGGGTAAGTAGTACCATGGCACCAAAGCCAGGAGTCAGCGATACCAATGCCAGGCAAGAAAGTGGGGGATTGGGAAGGATCCCTCCTGCAAAGCGACGATACAGAGAGAAACGGTCGGCGCATAAAATTCTGGATAAACTGGCTGCAACCCCTGAGGGGCAGCTTACAGTAGAACAGAAGCAATCTGTGGCTTGGGCGAGGGAGATTGTCGGCCGCGACAGCTCGGATCCTTGTGCCTAAAAGGCATAGGTCCCAGGATGAGCTCGAAGTGGGCGGCAACAAACGAGCCAAGTCGGTCACAGGAGCGGTATCGGGAGATCCCAAGGAAAAACCGAAATTGTTCAGCGAAATCCTAAAGGAGAATGTACTGGTGCTAGCGGTAATTGACAGAAGTCAAGAAGATGGGAGAATCACGGCAGAAAAGTGGAGGGACGTGTATAATGCACTAAACTCCATTTTCATTAAGGTCCTGAGAGAAAATCCAGGACCCCCTATGTTCTGTAGAGATGCGGGATGGCATCAAGGGCGCGTAAAGTTAACTGCGTACTCAGATCAAAGGTCGGTGGATCGTTATAAAAAGGCAACAGCCGAAGTAGGTGAGGTATGGATAGGCGCGAGGCTTGAGGCAGTTCGAAAGGAAGAAATTCCGAGTAGACCAAGGGCACGCGTCTGGTTACCAACCAAACCAGACAAGCCAGAAGAGATCCTTGAGATTATTCAGGCTAGTAATCCAGATCTTCCAACGAAAGATTGGAAGATTGTCAAACATGAGGAGGCTAAACAGGGCTTCAGAATGGCAATCAAGCTGCTCAATAAGGAGTCCCTTACTTCCCTGTCAGAGACAAGGGGGGTGATCAGCTCCGGTTTCGGGTCGATCACTCTCAACGTCTTTAAAAAAGATGAGGTAGGCATGCGCTCGGAGGACGGGCCGGAGGTAGACGTCGGACGGACCCAGCGGCAGACAGTCGAGCAAGCGCATGGGGTTACAACAGACGATGACGTGGAGCTGCTATTGCAGAGAGGCGGCCTTCTCTCGCTTGGATCCGATGCGGACACCCTGTCGGAATCTGAACGAAGAGAGGCTGGGAATTCTCGATGCAGCGAAGCATTAATTATGGGGGGTGACACGGCGGATACCAGCGGCCCCCGGAGGAAGAGAGCATTAGCCTGAAACAGGGAATGCATGATGATTAATATTGTGCAGATTAATCTGCACCATACGAAGGCTGCTTCGGCGGCTCTCGTTCTCAGACTGACTAGATCAGGAGAGGAGCTAGTGTTAATCCAGGAACCTTGGATTAACAAAAACAGGATAAGTGGCCTTAAGGTGAAAGGGTATACAACTTTGTACTCAAGTAACTCTGAGAAGATAAGTTCTTGCATTTTAGTGAAAAATACTTTAAACATTTTTCTACTTTCTCAATACAGTAGTGGTGACGTTACTGCGATCAGTATGGAGGTTAGCAGAGACAAGTTTTGGCTGGTCTCTGCTTATATGGATCGGGAGGAGGAGATCCCGCCGGATAACCTGCAGGACCTGATCCGAGAAGCAAGGAAAAATAGGATTGGTGTGATACTCGGATGTGATGAAAACGCGCATCACACAATTTGGGGGAGCACTGATATTAATGAGAGGGGTGAGTTATTTTTTGATTACTTATTAAATACTAACCTTTCAGTCTGCAATGTTGGTCAAGAACCAACATTTATCATTTGTAATCGGCAGGAGGTTCTAGACTCATTCTCTGATCATCAATATATAACTTATAACCTTAACATTCACCCGGGTACCCAGAAGCCGTTCAGGAATCCTATAAGGACAAACTGGGAGAAATATGGGGAGGAGTTGGAGGAACTATTGCCGGAGGTCCCCGGGCTTCCGGAGACAGTGGAAGAATTGAATGGCATTGTGGATGTTGTCACAAAAGCATGCAATCTTTACTTTAATGCTTCTTGCCCCCTGATAAAGCCAAGGGGCATTCCCCCCTCGGAAAACCGACATGGTGGTCCATGGAGTTGGAGACCTTTCGGAAGGCATGTAGGGCAGCCTTTAATAAGGCAAAGAGCACGAGGCATGTACGGGACTGGGACTCCTATAAAGAGGACCTAAGAAAGTTCAAAAAAGAATTGAGGAAGGCACAGAGGGGATCTTGGAGATTCTTCTGTGGTAGAATGGAAGAAGTCTCTGAGACTTGCCGCCTTAGGAAGATTCTATCTACTAACCCAACTAGTCCTAGTTACTTAATTAGACCAGACGGGTCATGGACAGCTTCAAGTGCAGAATCGTTGGAGCTTCTCATCGATACTCACTTTCTGGGAAGCTTTGATGACTCGATGGAGCCTGGAACTCATCGAGGAACACCTCCAATAGATATGGAGGGCATATTGGATAGAGAGTAGATCCGGTGGGCGCTGCAGGGTTTTAAGCCTTATAAAACGGCAGCCATCCTCCCCTGGCTAGAGGTTATCTTCAGGGGATGTCTGGAACTAGTCTATATTCCTAGGAATTGGACAGAGGTCAAAGTAGTCTTTATCCCGAAATCGGGAAAGAGCTCACATGCTCATCCAAAGGACTTGAGGCCTATAACTCTATCATCCTTTCTGCTGAAAACCCTGGAAAGGTTGATAGATGTATTTATTCGATCAAGAATTGAACCCAGGAATTGGGCAATGTCGCAGCATGCGCACTGTAAGGGAAAATCGGTGGACACAGCTCTGCGCGATCTAGTACGCACAATTGAGAAATCAATTTACTTGCAAGAATTTTGCATGGTAGCATTTCTCGATATTGAGGGTGCTTTTAATAATGTAGAAACGGAGGCGATCATGGAAGGATTGTCTTTTTTGAAGGTGGACTGCTCTATAAGTAGGTTAATAAATCAGATGCTGGTAAGCAGAACTATTACCTCGGAGCTGGGAGAGTCCAAGATTAGAAGACGGGTGGTTAGAGGAACCCCACAAGGAGGTGTAATGTCCCCCAATCTCTGGAGTGCAGTGATTAATGGATTGCTGCTGGAACTAGAGAGAGAGGGGATAGGGGTTGTAGCATATGATGCTGATGATGTAGCTCAGGCAAACATCTAGATACGATTAGGGATGTTATGCAGAATGCACTCCTGATCATTACGAAATGGGCCAGCAAGTGTGGACTGGGGATTAACCCTTCCAAAACAGAGCTGGTACTATTTACTACGAAATATAAAATTCCGGTGGTTAGCCCTATTATCATAAACGGCAGCGGACTAGTTTTTGCTGACCGAGCGAGATTTCTGGGCATAATCTTTGATAGTAAGCTCAGCTGGAAGCCTAACACTTAGGGGCGCTTAGGACAACACCTACACGCGCTTTAGAGGTTATGTTCCACCTTATTCCAATCGACCTTTATGGTAAACAGATGGAAGCCAACGTGGCTACGAGACTCTTGGCTATCTCTCAGTGAAAGTGTCTTCAGGTGGGACACTCGACGATAGGTAGATTCGCTGGCGAAGAACTGGCGAATCTGGATTATATTACACCAACGTTGTGCTTCGATAAGGGTTTCCGTACCATCTTTCCCTCAAGGGAATCCTGGAGAAACGGATCAATCTTGGAAAACGAGGCAATGCAATTTTTCACGGACGGCTCGAAGCTAGACGATCAGGTAGGAGCCGGAGTCTTCTGTGATAAACTTAATGTTAATATTTCTGTTCGTCTCCCTGACTACTGCAGCGTGTACCAGGCTGAAGTGGTGGCGATCGGGCAAGTCATGACATGGTTGAAGCATAATGTGGTATCCGTGAGGGATATCGCAATTTATGTGGACAGTCAGGCAGCGGTCAAGTCACTTGCGGCAGTTTGTCTGAAGTCGCGGGTGGCGCTGGATTGCCGATCATCTCTTAACGAGATGAGCGAGTATTTCAGCATCCAGATAATCGTCACGGGGAGCTGCAGGGCGGACGAACTTGCTAGGTACGGTACGACTCTCCAGATGCAGCCGGAAATGGCAGGTCTCGGGAG
Source organism: Tipula helvola (assembly GCA_963556165.1). Taxonomy (NCBI): domain Eukaryota; kingdom Metazoa; phylum Arthropoda; class Insecta; order Diptera; family Tipulidae; genus Tipula; species Tipula helvola. The sequence continues at coordinate 83,149,159 of OY744481.1, forward strand.
GCCTATGGCAGTGCTAAAATGGGCGCTCAGTAAAAAGGCAATCGCCTTGACAAATGAGAGGTGGAACAACACTCTCACGTGCAGGGTAGCAAAGCAGGTTTGGCCAAAACTGGACTTGCGGCGCTCCAAAGTATTAATATCCCTGGGAAGACAAGAAATAGAATGTGTCGTAGGGATAATGACAGGTCACTGCCTTTTTGGGGAGCATGCGAGAAGGCTGGGGATACAGACGAATGACTTTTGTAGAAGTTGCATTGACGAAGAGGAGGAGGAGACTTTGGAACACTTCCTATGCTCATGTCCGGCGCTATCTTACAGAAGGCATAAGTATTTGGGTGTGTACGGTATGGACAGCCTTTCGGAACTCGCGGACTGTGGAGTGCGAGATTTGTTACGCTATATAAATAGCTCTGGTTGGTTTCAACGGGAGTAATGGGGAGATGGGATCCTGTGGTATCACAACGGGCCACTGCTGGCCTAAGTGTGCGATAGCAGCCACTTAACCTAACCTAACCTAACCTATCATTATAAATTCGGCAATAAAACCCAGAAATACATTCCAGGACACAAATTCTACAGTGATAAAACAAAAGAGGAACCAGAAAATTTTTGAAGAACAATCAGAAGCTAACGCGGGAGCAGATGTTTCGGTCATACAAATAGAAACACAATTCCCGATCGGTACCCACTACCCAATCCCGCATCTAGAGGATTTTTCATTTCAACTGGAAATCTGCAACATTTTTCGATGTTAGATTTTGTTCAGGCGTACCACCAAATTCCAATAGAAACAGAAGTCATGATTCCAAAAACAGCAATTACCTACATCGTTCAGCGTTTTCAAATTTACAAAATGACATTTGGCTTGGAATGCAGCACAAACTTTCCAAAGGCTAATGCACTCGGTACTTTTGGATTAAAATTCTGTTTCGTTTACTTAGATGACGCCTTAATTGCTTCAAAATCATTCGACGACCATTTGGAACATCTAAAATTAATGTTCAAAAACACAAAACAGTTAATTCTGGTACTAAGCACATCAAACACTTTTTAGAAGGACGTGGGTTCACATGGTTCACTAACCATAAACGGCAAAAGATCCTCGTCAATTTCGACATCTGGTTGCTTATGCGGATGGCGTTGCTATTGATGTCTTTGGTAAGTATCTTTGTACCTTAAGAGAGCGCATGCAAAGCACGCTTGGTCTTCTTTCTAAAGGGCCGACAGTTGTGGAGTAAATGTTAATCCACGTAAAACTGAAGTGGTCTTTTACTCTATGAAATACAAATTTCCTCAGGGGTGACATGTTCTACCATCACTTTCGATTCGTTTTCGATAGTGTTTTATCTCTTGTAACAAGAACAAAATTGTACTCTATTTCGCTTTTTCAATTATGCTTTTTCTAAAGCTATCTCAGCTTGCTCAAATAAAACAACATTCTATTTCTACTTTCATTCATCACTGTTTATCACAAAAAATTTTGTTTGCGATATTTTATCGATGTGACCTTTTCTTCTGATGTATAAAGAAGGCGTATAAAGAAGGCTGAGATCGCAATAGAAAAATTATATAGAATTAGATAGAGATAGTTGGATGTCTAATATTTTAGAAAGGGTCAAGAAAGCTACTATAGAGCTATAAAAACCCCATATAGTTTTCTGGCTCTATACCTCGGTAATATGGCCCATACTTTTATATGGGATTTTTGTTTGGCTAGCCTTACACAGTATGGCTAGAACTTCTACATTGTGTATTAGTGGTGCACTCAGCGGTATACCCACTCAGGTATTGGAGGTTATTTTTCATTTAATACCACCAGATATTCTGGGCACTCAAATGGCAGCGAGCACGGCCATAAGGCTCAAATCTTTTTTTATATGGCCCTGTAGTAATACAGGACACTCATCCATTTTGTGTAACAGAAACATCCCTGGTACCACCAATTACATGATTCCATTACTATATCTTTTGAGCAAAGATTTCATACAGATATTCCCTCCAGAAAGGACTAGCTGAGCGAAGAGATGTTGAACCCTGAAGTTTTGAAATTCTTCACGGATGGTTCAAATATGGATGGTAGGGTTAGTTGTGGTGTTTTCTGTGAGAAACTAAATGTGAACCTCTCGTTTTGTCTCTCCGACTATTACAGAATTTTTCAGGCTGATTTTCAGGTATAATGTAGTATTTGAAAGGAAAATTTACAGTTTTACGGACAGTCAGGCCCCTTTTAAAATGCTACGAGCCTATTTCCTTACGTCGAACGTAGAACAGAGCTGTCTCTAACCTCCAAGTAAGGTAAATTTTGAAGTTCCTCTCTCTACTTGCAAACTCTTGCTTCAGATAGAAGCTAGTTTGGTCGTAGCTACCTGGTGAGTAGGCCAATCCTTTTACCAGTACGAAACCAAACTACCAAGGAAAACAACTTAAGGAATTTTTTTTTGTTTAAGAGAATAGGGGGGGGGGATATTATTTCTACTTTTTGTAGTAGATATATTGTGAGTAGCCGTCTACCTTGTTTATTTCACTGAATAGTTAGCCTAAAAATAAATCCTCAAATGACTAATCCATGTTGAAAATATCCCCCACGTCAAATAAAGACGACTTCATTATTAAATTTAACGTAATATAATAATCTTGATGAAGTCCATTTCTCAAAGTGTAAACAAAACCAAATATTATCTTTAGCACTCAAGCTTTAAGTCACAATATACCAAGCTCATTGATTTTATCGTGCATATCATCCAAACGTACAAGACAGTGTGTTAATAGTTTAGCACATTCAAAAATGTATTCATCATTTACAAAACAATCAACATTATCATTGTGCCATCATTGAAAATCATCATCACAAGAAGACGACAAAATATTTTTTCTTTTATCTTATCAACAATTTGTTCACATTTAACTTTTTCTCATATCGTAAGAGTACAAAACAGAATTTTCTTTTATTTTTATTCATCTTGTCGACTTATGTACATATACGTAACAAAGAAAACGTTAATACGTATTCGTAATACACAGGAATAAGAACGTATATAGAAGAAAGGATGAAGGATCTAAGTACAAAATAAAGTGTTCGTACTCGTATACACAAACAAACACAAAAGGATTATTGTTATACTTGCTTTTCAAATGTCAATTCATTTTGTGTTAAAGTAAATTTGTATAGGAAGGGTGGAAAAAATAAACATCCGCACACGCAGAATTGGAGAAATCTAATTTTTATTTTTTTTTTGTTCAGACCTACAAATTGGGAAAATTGGAAAACAATGTTATATCTACGGATCCTTCAACGTCGATACGTAATACGTCGAATGATGTAATTTGAAATAAATTATATAAACATTATTGTTCTGGGGATCTGCTCACACATGTATAGCATAAGTTAGAATTTATAGGATGGTGGATGTTTGTTGCGTTATTTCTCAGATAAATCGGAAAACAATATTTGATCCAAGGTCTGATATATGATTCTATGGATACTTAATTGTTTTTATTATCGAATCTTCTATTTTTTTTGAAACCCTAGACCCAGATCAATGTCATTAAAAATCATCTCCATTCACACCCGTAAAACATACACACCTAATATTTATTTTTATTTTTATTTTTATCTCTTGGCTAACACAAATTTATAGATGAGATAATTTTTTGTTTTATTTAATAAAAAATCCTAACAAATTTAAATTGAATCTGAATGAATTTTTATTGTTATTTCGAGGAAATCGTTTCACTTGGCATACACAGTAATAATACAACATATATTGAAGGATTTGTAAGTGTATATACAACAAAAAAAAAGCGGTAACAAGGATAAGTGTTTTCAAAACAATAAAAATAAATGTTTTGATATTCATTTTCTATTCATCTTATGTATGTGTATGTGTGTGTGTGTGTGTGTACATAAGAAGGTGTCTTAAGATATAAAAACAAACTTGACGAACTGTTTTTTTATCTGTATTCATAATCTATATGTACATTTCCTTCACGAAAAATGGGTTAATAAAAGTTACGTATCGTACACAGATAAGAAAAGAAAATTTGGATAAGACGTTACGTTACAATAACAATAGCAATAATGCGAAAAAGGAAAATTTGTTGGAAACACAACACCATCACTAAAATACACATGTAACACCCCCTCGAACAAATATCTTAAAAAAGGTTAAGCAATAAGATTATTACCCCTGAATGTTGAACTATGTACATGTATTATACAGTTTCTATATGTTTAGGTATTTTCCAGTCTTTCCACATTTTTTGTTTTATTTTATTCTTAACAACATGGAACAACCATTTTTACCAGCTTGCCTGTCTGTTTTCATTATTCAAATAATCCGTCTAATCGTAAAATCTTTTAATCATCAATTTTCATTTACACACACACACACCCACACAAAAATATTCCAAAAAAAAGAGGAAAATCTATAGAGTTGAGAAAACATAAATTTTCATCATGTTTTTGTATAACATGCAGACACATGCTCATATATGCTTGAGGAAAAGTCAAAAAATAATTGATGAAAAACGGTAAAATTAAGGTAAGATCTTTGTACCTTAATCACGGGAATTATTATTCATCGTAGGTAGTGATTGAAATATACTGTGTTGTTGGTTGGCCCATATAGGGAATGATGGTAAAAGCGCTCTTGCAGCGTACGGTTTATTCGCTGGAACCGTTCTCTATCCTTGTCAGGTTGTTTGCTAACCAGTACATAGGTTAATAAATATGTTATATGTTTTACATTTTACATTTTGCATTTTACATTTTAAATTTTACATTTTACACATTTTACACATTTTACACAATTTACACATTTTACACATTTTACACATTTTACGTTTTACATTTTACACATTTGACACATTTGACACATTTTACACATTTTACACATTTTATACATTTTCCATTTTCCATTTTCCATTTTACACATTTTACACATTTTACACATTTTACACATTTTACACATTTTACGTTTTACATTTTACACATTTTATACATTTTACATTTTACATTTTACATTTTACATTTTACATTTTACATTTTACATTTTACATTTTACATTTTACATTTGACATTTTACATTTTACATTTTACATTTTACATTTGACATTTTACATTTTACATTTTACATTTTACATTTTACATTTTACATTTTACATTTTACATTTTACATTTTACATTTTACATTTTACATTTTACATTTTACATTTTACATTTTACATTTTACATTTTACATTTTACATTTTACATTTTACATTTTACATTTTACATTTTACATTTTACATTTTACATTTTACATTTTACATTTTACATTTTACATTTTACATTTTACATTTTACATTTTACATTTTACATTTTACATTTTACATTTTACATTTTACATTTTACATTTTACATTTTACATTTTACATTTTACATTTTACATTTTACATTTTACATTTTACATTTGACATTTTACATTTTACATTTTACATTTTACATTTGACATTTTACATTTTACATTTTACATTTTACATTTGACATTTTACATTTTACATTTTACATTTTACATTTTACATTTTACATTTTACATTTTACATTTTACATTTTACATTTTACATTTTACATTTTACATTTTACATTTTACATTTTACATTTTACATTTTACATTTTACATTTTACATTTTACATTTTACATTTTACATTTTACATTTTACATTTTACATTTTACATTTTACATTTTACATTTTACATTTTACATTTTACATTTTACATTTTACATTTTACATTTTACATTTTACATTTTACATTTTACATTTTACATTTTACATTTTACATTTTACATTTTACATTTTACATTTTACATTTTACATTTTACATTTTACATTTTACATTTTACATTTTACATTTTACATTTTACATTTTACATTTTACATTTTACATTTTACATTTTACATTTTACATTTTACATTTTACATTTTACATTTTACATTTTACATTTTACATTTTACATTTTACATTTTACATTTTACATTTTACATTTTACATTTTACATTTTACATTTTACATTTTACACATTTTACATTTTACACATTTTACACATTTTACACATTTTACACATTTTACACATTTTACACATTTTACACATTTTACACATTTTACAAATTTTACAAATTTTACAAATTTTACACATTTTACACATTTTACACATTTTACACATTTTACACATTTTACACATTTTACACATTTTACACATTTTACACATTTTACACATTTTACACATTTTACACATTTTACACATTTTACACATTTTACACATTTTACACATTTTACACATTTTACACATTTTACACATTTTACACATTTTACACATTTTACAAATTTTACAAATTTTACACATTTTACACATTTTACACATTTTACACATTTTACACATTTTACACATTTTACACATTTTACACATTTTACACATTTTACACATTTTACACATTTTACACATTTTACACATTTTACACATTTTACACATTTTACACATTTTACAAATTTTACACATTTTACACATTTTACACATTTTACACATTTTACACATTTTACACATTTTACACATTTTACACATTTTACACATTTTACACATTTTACACATTTTACACATTTTACACATTTTACACATTTTACACATTTTACACATTTTACACATTTTACACATTTTACACATTTTACACATTTTACACATTTTACACATTTTACACATTTTACACATTTTAAATTTTAAATTTTAAATTTTAAATTTTAAATTTTAAATTTTAAATTTTAAATTTTAAATTTTAAATTTTAAATTTTAAATTTTAAATTTTAAATTTTAAATTTTAAATTTTAAATTTTAAATTTTAAATTTTAAATTTTAAATTTTAAATTTTAAATTTTAAATTTTAAATTTTAAATTTTAAATTTTAAATTTTAAATTTTAAATTTTAAATTTTAAATTTTAAATTTTAAATTTTAAATTTTAAATTTTAAATTTTAAATTTTAAATTTTAAATTTTAAATTTTAAATTTTAAATTTTAAATTTTAAATTTTAAATTTTAAATTTTAAATTTTAAATTTTAAATTTTAAATTTTAAATTTTAAATTTTAAATTTTAAATTTTAAATTTTAAATTTTAAATTTTAAATTTTAAATTTTAAATTCTAAATTTTAAATTTTAAATTTTAAGGGGGAAAAGAGAGACTGAGTTATTCTATACGGTTTTAGTTTACAGAACGGTGTAGGGATTTCAGTATCAAATTGTTTGAAATTAGTTACATGAAAGTTTAGAGAACAACATAATAGTCGAATTGTTTTGGTAGTGTGTAAAGAAAGAATTGAAAGTATTCAGGATATTGTTTTTACATGGGAACAGTTTAAAAATAAGTTAATTGCAAGTTTCCCATCAAATGATAACGAAGTACAGATACATCAACTTTTGACAAATAGAAAAAGAAAGTATAATGAAGATATAACGACACATTGCTACGAAATGAATATGGTTGGTAAACGAGCAAAATTAAGTGACCAATCAATATATCAGTACATCATAATGGGGTTAAAAGATTTTAAACTAATAAATTCGTTATCGGCAAATAATTATACAAATATATTGGACCTCATTTCTCATATTAAACAATATGAAAGTATAAAACAATGCATGCAACCAAGTTTAAAACTACCATTGAATGGTTCTAACCCATTTTAAACTTTTAGATCTACAACAAATGCAGAAAATAAATCGAATGTAGGTATACAGAATCGAAAATTGATTAAGTGTTATCAGTGTAATAAAATGGGGCACATAGCAAGAAACTGTTTTGCAAGAAAAGGACAATCAAATATAAATATGCAAAAAGATGCAAATAATCTGGAAGTTAATAACATATATGAGAAGAATATTGAGGACGGTTTCTACATAATTGTAAAAATAAATGGAATACTATTAAAAGCCTTAATAGATTCCGGAAGTTCCAGAAGTATTGTATCAGAGTTAGATGTGTTTAAAAATAAATGGTCAATAAGTGAAGAAAATGTAATTTTATCGGGTTTCGCCGGAGGAAAATGTAAGAGTGTCGGGTCGACGTTAGCCACCTTAGAAATTAATGATGTCAAAGTTCATCTAAAACTATTAATTGTTAAATCAGAGATTAAACCAGGGAATCTTATAATAGGAAGAGATTTTCTTAAATTGCCACAAATTCAATTAATTAATGGAAGTAATTCAATCGCAATCAGGTATATTGGCCAAATCAAAGATGTTCATAAAAATATCTTCATTTATGATAACACGCCTACTGGAATTATATTAAATGCTGATAACGAGAGAACATTGAGAGTTATGCTTGAGAATTTCTCGGACTGCGTGTCCACTGGGTTTTCTGATGTAGGATTGTGTAACTTGTATGAAGTAAAGATAGAATTATTAAGTACTGAACCGGTTGTATATCCACCATATAAGGTACCATATGGAAAAAAAGCTGGGCTCAAACAGATGATTGATGAACTATTAGAAAATAAAATTACACAAGAATCGGAGTCACCATTTGCATCACCTGTCGTTCTAGTTAAAAAAAAATGGAGAAGAGAGAATGTGCATTGATTATCGAAGATTAAATATGATTACAAAAAAAGTAAAATATCCAATGCCAATAATTGAAGATCAATTAAATAGTTTGGTGGGTTACAAATATTTCACAGTACTGGGAATCCAGAGGAATCCAGACAATATACAGCCTTTATTACAACTGATGGCCAATATGAATTCTGTAGGTTACCTTTTGGATTAGCAAATGCGCCTGCTTGTTTTCAGAAAATAATGAATAAGGTTGTACAATTAATAAAACCGGATTTTGTAGTCGTTTATCTGGATGATATTATTATTCCGAGCAAAACAATAGAAGAAGGAATATGCAAACTACGAAAATTTCTGGTTATTTTGAGACAAGTTAATTTAACATTAAATATAAAAAAATGTTCATTTCTGAATGAGAAAGTGAAATTCTTGGGACATATTGTTAGCAACGGAAGTATACAATCGGGCAAAGAAAAATTATCTGCTATAAAAGATTTTGTTGTACAAAAAAACGTATACATGACATAAGAAGGTGGGTGGGGCTTATAAGCTATTTCCGGAAATTTATAAATGGATAGGCAGAGATCGCTAAAACTTTGACTAGGTTAACTAGAAAGGATGCCCCGTTTATATGGGGAATATGTCAACAAAACGCGTTTGATAAACTTAAACAAATGATGATGGAAGAACCAATACTACATACAGATGCAAGCGCAATAGGAATAGCAGGGGTTTTATTACAAGAAGAAAATAAAATACTAAATCCAGTCGCATTTTACAGCAGAGAAACTACTAGTTTTGAGCAGAATTACCACAGTTATGAGCTAGAAGCATTAGCAGTTGTGGAATCTGTTTTAAGATTTAGTCAATAATAAGTAGGAAACCCGTTTATTATCGTAACGGATTGTCAATCACTAAAATATAAAGGGCTGAAACCTCCCGAGGTGATCAGAACTTCGGTCTTTGGTATCTTCAATCATAAAGTTTGTGTGACAGTTTTGCCATTATTTATTTCTATTTTAACCTACATATATTAAATATTTACTTATACAACAACAGCCAAACAGGTCAAAAGCTTCAAAAACATGGGTACAGGCATCCAATTTAAAACGAAAAATCGCATTCTAGAACTTTATACCGAAAGTAATATAACAAATTATACTGATACTTCTAACCGTTTAACTGACCATATTTTAGAAATTTATCCTAAAACTCATTTAAGAATCCCACTTACAACGCACATGTCAAATTTCATAACAAACGTGTAAGGAATAACTAAGTTCCATATTTAAATATTATTGAGCACAATTTTATATAATTAAAATTATTTATTGGTTTAGGGCTCTCTATATTGTTTTTATTTTTAAAAAAATTAACTTGAGCTTTCGGACTCACTTCGAGTCCATTTTCAAAAGCGTTTATAAAAATATTTTCAATACAATTTTCCTTTTATAAATAAATCAAAAACAAAACTAAAAAATTGAAGGTTTTTTCGTAGAAACCAAAATTCGTGTGTCTAGACTAGAAAAATATTTTCCAACCGTGACAAAAAACTTGTGGTAAATTTTACGAAAAAAAAAACTTTTACAAAATATGAATAAAATTTGAAACATTTTACAAAAATATAATGAATCAATTATAAGTATAAGACAAACAACCAAATTTAGATAAATAAATCATAAGAATTACCAATATAAGCATAATCTCCAACAATGTTTATTGAGTTATCACTGGATTTTATGTGTAACATTTCCAAAAACGATCTTTTCCTAAAATTTTTTTGCTGTTCCAAAATTTTAACGTTATCTAAAGTTATTTGATGATTTGTGTTTTTTAAATGTTGAGTGAGAGCACTATTTTGGTTTAAATCTCGATAAACTGCACTTTTATGTTGATACAACCGTTTTTCGATAAATTGTTTCGTTTGTCCAGTATATGTTACGTTACATTCACATTGGATCTGATAGACAACATTGGACTTTTTCTTTATTCTTTCTTAACTAAGTTCCATCCTACTTAGCCATATTCCAGAGCTTTATCCAAAAATCATTTTGTAATCCCAGTTCCAATACACAAATCAAATTTCATCATAATCGGTTAAAAAATAGCCAAGTTCCATCCTACTTGGCCATATTCCAGAGCTTTATAAAAAATTATTTTATAATTCCATTCCCAACACACATGTCTAATTTAATGATACCCGCGGTTAAGGCACAGCCAAGTTCCATCTTACTTAGCCATATTCCACACATATCAAATATTCCCATTTCCATACACATATCAAATTTCATTATGATAAGTTAAGAAATAGCCAAGTTGCATCATACTTGGCCATATTACTGAACTTCGTCCAAAAATAATTTTAGAACCCGATTTTCAGTACACATGTCGAATTTCATTATAATCGTTTGAAAAATGTGCAAGTTCCATCATACTTGGCCATATTCTAGAACTTCATCCAAAACTCATTTCAGATTCCCATTTCCAATACACATGTCGAATTTCATCATAATCGGTTGAGAAATGGGCAAGTTCCATCATACTTAGCCATATTCCAGAACCAGATACAAAACTCCTTTTAGAATCCCATTTCCATTACAAATGTCGAATTTCATCATAATCGGTTGAGAAATAGCCAAGTTCCATCATACTTGGCCATATTCCAGAACTTCATCCAAAACTCATTTTAGATTCCCATTTCCAATACACATGTCGAATTTCATCATAATTGGTTGAGAAATGGACAAGTTCCATCATACGTGGCCTTATTCCAGAACCTGATCCAAAACTTATTTTAGAATCCCATTTCTAACACACAAAACAAATTTCATAATAATCGGTTGAGAAATAGACCATATTTGGCCATATTTCAGAACTTCAAACAGAAATCGTTTTAAAATCCTAGAACTTCATCCAAAAAACATTTTAGAATCCCATTTCCAATACAAATGTCGAATTTCATCGTAATCGGTTGAGAATTGGGCAAGTTCCATCCTACTTGACCATGTTCCAGAACTTCATCCAAAACTCATTTTAGAATCCCATTTCTAATACACAAATTAAATTTCATTGTAATCGGTTGAGCAATATACAAATTCCATCATTCTTGGCAATGTTCCAGAGCTCCATCCAGAAATCGTTTTAAAATCCCAGAACTTCATCCAAAAAACATTTTAGAATCCCATTTCCAATACAAATGTCGAATTTCATCGTAACCGGTTGAGAAATGGGCAAGTTCCATCATACTTGGCCATATTCCAGAACTTCATCCAAAACTCATTTTAGAATCCCATTTCTAACACACAAATCAAATTTCATAATAATCGGTTGATAAATAGTCAAGTTCCATCATATAAAAAATTTGTTAACTATTCACTACATCTAAATCCAACCCCAACTCAACTCCAACTCAATTTCAACTCGACCCGCAAATTGACCCCTAACTTAACCTTCAAATCAATTCTTAATTCAATGCCCAATTCAATAACACTACCCTGCAAAATTTTAAAAATTTGGTGCCCCTAGACAATGAATAGTTTTTTCCGAAGTAATTTTTTACGCTGAATCCGAATCTGGGCTCAGAATTGCTCTATCACGTCAGGTTTATGAGATATTTAAACCTAAAAGTGCAAAAAACACTGTTTTTTGACATATTTGAGGTTATCTAGCACCACGATTTTTTTTTTCTTTAATAGTTCATGTATGGGATCTTATAGTACAAGTCTTCTTCTTTCAAATGCCTTTGAATTTGCCCAAATATGTTTTTTTTTTCGCCGAGATATCGCATTTTCAAAATTGCATGTTCGTGAATTTGTCGGTATACTGTATAATACACTACCTTGTATACCTGCGGTATATATGCACTTTTAGGTTAGAATATCTCAAAAACCTGACGTGCTAGAGCAATTCTGAGCCCGGATTCAGATCCAGCGTGAAAAATTACTTCGGAAACAACTATTCATTGTCCAGGGGCAAAATTTTGCAGGGTAGTGTAATCAAACCAGCATATATAAAAAAATCGTAAATATTTATAAAAGCAGGTATTTTGGGTCAATTCGTATGGCAGGTACCCCACCCTCTTGACGTACAGTCTCCAATAGCTTTTCAAATCTCCGCCTTGACCATAGAAACAGATTGGCGAAAAAAAAATCCAAATCGGACAAGCCGTTCTCGAGATACCATGGGTCCAGACATCCAGACACACAGCCATCCAGACACACAGACAGACGGACGGACATTTTTTTTTTTTTTGCATTTTCAGACTCAGGGCCTTTCAAAACGTCGAGAAAAGTGGTTTTGTACCAACCAAATTTTTCGACATTTTTGACAGGATTTCAATACTTTGGTCTTTTTAGACCGAAGTAAAACGGCCATGAGCAAACGGGATATTGTTCCACGAATAGCACGATGGTGGTTAAAGTTGCTAGAATTTGACTACAGAATAGTTCACCGTGAAGGAAGACGAATGCAGCATGTAGATGCACTTTCAAGGCATCCTGTAGAGAAAGCAGTTTCTCCGGAACTAGTGGACATTAATAAGTATATTCAGGATTTCGATCGACGATGATGATTGGTTACAGTCTTTTCAGATGCAAAATGAGTAGGTATAAATATAAAAATCATTTTGGATACACCACTAAATACAGATGTTGAGAAACAAGTTTATACTGATTATAAAATTTTCAATAATAGAGTTTATCGAAAAGTTGACAAAGAATATAAACTCTTCATTCCGAAAGGGGTTAGAAATCAAGTTTTACGGAAAAGCCACGATGAAAAAGGACATTACTCAGTAGACAGGATACTAAAAAATGTGAAGGAACAAAGGAAATTGAAAATCAACCAAAACGCCAGTTACATACTATAGAAAAAGGAAATCGGCCATTTGAGACTGTACAATGTACATGTTGATCATTTAGGTCCTTTTGTAAAATCCACTAGAGGAAATACTTACATAGTAGTATTAATAGATGCTTTCACAAAATTTGCGGTTATAAGGGCATTGGCTAACATTCAAACGACTCCAGTATTAAAATTTGTATCACAAGTTTTTAGTGCTTTTGGAACACCTTCCAGAATTATTACTGACAAGGGTGCATCATTCACATCAAAATCCTTTGCAAATTACGTTAAAAAATGAAATATACAGCATGTGCAAAATGCGACTAAGACTCCTCGAGCAAATGGACAAGTGTAAAGATACAACAGAACCTTATTGAACTTACTCGTAACTCAACCACAATGTGAAGAGAAATGGGACCAAAATATGGAAAAAATACAGTGGAACATGAACACAACGTTTAATGAAAGCATTAATCAAACACCATTTGAAGTATCGTTTGGGTATTTTCCTAGAGATCCTTTCGGAGATATCCTATCTACATCAGTCGATAATGATATTTGTAGGGAAAGAAATCTAAAACATAACAGAGAAATGGCTGAAACGTCAACAAAAATAGCTCAGGATAAACAAAGAAAGTATTACAATCTACGTTCCAGACCAGCAAAACAGTACGTTGTAGGAGATTTGGTTTCTGTTTTCAATGATGGGGTAGCAAGTACAGGAACATCAAAAAAAATTAGAAAGTAACTATAAGGGTCCATATATCATAAAAAAAGTTTTGATGAACGATAGATATATAATAGAAGACATACCGGGAACTCAGCGAACGCAACGCCATTTTGCTTCAATTGAAGCAGCAGATAGATTAAAAAAATGGGTGAAATACAGCCCGGAATTGGATGGAGATGAGTCAAATAAAGTTGAGGACGACTTTGTGGTCAGGACGGTCGAATCTGACGACAAAGAGAGTAACGACGAAGAGAGTAACGACGAAGGGAGTAAGCCCGCACATCACTAATGGAGTAGTCGAGGCGAGCTCATCATTGTAACCAGACGTACAATAAATGTCGAATGAATTAAATATTTTGTGTTTGATTTGTGTTTGTTTTAACGTTACAAAATTTTAAATTTCTCATTTTACATTTTACATTTTGATATCATGAAAAATAATTTTGATTGCGGTATCATGAAAATGTTCCAACATACAAAAATTATAAAGAGTCTCCAAAATTTTTAACGAATTTTGTGATCAATATACTGAGGAAATTTACGCTCTCTGAACCTCCCTTACGCTCGGTGAACTTAATTACTTGAATTTCAATGGAATTATGCAACTGATACTTTCTTCTTCAAAATATATTCCCTATCAAGGTGAGTAGATTTCGCTTGGCTTAATTTGTGATACATTGATTGAAATCTAACGTATAATCAAAACTTTGCGTTTACATGTCCTATTTCTTAAAGCAAATTCTATAATCCAGCATTTCATAATTAGTATATAACGTAGCTACAATATTCAGCAATTTTCATAAAACAAATAACCTAGTTATTAAAAATATTCAGATAATATTCAAACAGTTTTTGTTTTTGTAAACAGTTATTACTGCAACATTTTTCCACTTTAAATACAAATTACTGCGCACATAAAAACGGAAAACCTAAAAATATTTTATTTTCACCATTCATTACACATGTATGAATGTAGTACACAATTCACAGTACAACTCATCACCGAGTTTTCCGCAATTCATACAAAATCACCATATTTCGATCAACCAATTCAGCCTGTAAATAATTATTTATACACAAAAAAATAAAATAAAAATTTCCAAATGAAAACAATGTTACGAGTGGAAATGTAACAAAACACAAAACAAAAAAAAAATTTGGAAAATTTATTTGAAAATTGAAATATAATTTATAATTTTATTTGGAAAATGTGTTTTTATGTTATAATTTAATTTGAACTTTTTTTTTTGTTTTGTTGCGTTATTTAAGGTTCAGTGGAAAATATGTATACGAGAAACTATGTAAATCATGGTTATATTATTATCATAAAATATTTCCACTCCCTTGCACACATATTCGCGCAAATGTGTGTACGTACTGTTTTCAAAATTTTAATCAGCAACATAAAGTATTAAGAATTATACAATTTTACCAACAAGAATTAAATTAACCCTATCGTATGATATGCGGGTGGGTGTTTTATTTGAATGTGTGGCTTATGTACATTTACAAAATTTAAACCAGAAGTACATAAATATGTACAATAATTTTTTCCTATTTTCTAACATTATGCGCCACGTGCGGATTTTACAAAAGGCAAAACAAATCATTATTTTATATGTAGAGATGAAGAGAACCAGTGAAATGGCGATGGAAAATATAATTTAAGGATCGCACAGCTAAGGATATATAACATCAACACCGGGAGTGCTTTCTGTGGTTATAATTTTTTAATTAAATGTAATTATTTTAAACTATACCAACAAACACTGCTGTCAGATGTGCTATCTAATTTATTTATTTCTACAAAACACCGGAAGGACATTAAACATTAGAAAATATATTTAGAAGAAATATTTTTATAAGTTATATGGAATCATAATTCTTTTTGCGGTTTGTGCCTCTCAACTGCTGTACAGAAATTTATATTCGTATGTATGTACAAAAAACATAAACTGATGTTAATATCAACGACATAGCTTCATGTTTTTAAAACTGCGGGAGATGAAACATACATTTATATTTTGCCTTTGACTTTGTACACGGTAGTCTAACACCGACATGCGACAAAGAAACAGCAGCAGATATTTGCTTTGTAAATAATATTTTCTTTAAGGTGCTGATAAATTAAGCAATTACTATTAATCATGTTTTGTTTGTGAGTTTGTGAAGGTCAGTAATCCGTCCTATGTTAACACAATATGCACATATTTATTGGGACGGCATTTATGACAATGTAATGTTTCATCAAAATAGCTGAAGCTTTTACTACATTGTTGAATCCAAAATCTTGGCTATCGGGAATCTTCATCAAGGAATTTGACTTTACACAAAAAAACACCATTTTTTTCGGAATACGATGGCAACCGATGGACTAAATTAAATGCTGATTTAGATGTAACAGTCGTGCATTTTTTGAACAGCGCTGATCAATTTTTAGTAGTTAATTTTGCTTGCCCCTTAATGACGATTATGTGTGGTTTAGCATCTAATGTAGCGGGACCAAAGTTGACTAGATTAATCTACCAGCTCCGTAACCTTCCAGTAGGGTGCGCATCACGTGAGCTGTTCTGGTTACGTATCAGGGAGAAGCGTGATGGGCACAATTGTGTTAGAGGTAACCTGGTCACAATTCGCAAGTGCACGTGCTGTCTCCTCGTGGCAA
The DNA here is from genome assembly GCA_963556165.1 of Tipula helvola. Taxonomy (NCBI): domain Eukaryota; kingdom Metazoa; phylum Arthropoda; class Insecta; order Diptera; family Tipulidae; genus Tipula; species Tipula helvola. The sequence continues at coordinate 83,165,979 of OY744481.1, forward strand.
CCACTAACTAAGCCATTTGGTTCATTTTTCGTCGTTTGGCCTAGGCTAAAGTACGCCGCTAAAGCAAAAACCCATGACAAAAAACCCTAATATAAGGTGGGACAGCACATGCCGATGGATGAATGGCTGATAGGTTAATCAGTACAGACAAGTATGCGGACTTTGGATACCAGGCACCATCCAGTTTTATTTAGCCTTCCTGTAGTATAGCTGGGTGACCTATATACAGGCGACTTACCATTCCCAGCAACTCGTCAGAGTAAAATCAAAATGGTAGACTAGGCAGCGGTAGTAATACACGGGAGTGGGATTGCCCTCTCGAAGTACATCCGTATCAATGATACCGTCTTTCTAGCAAAAGTGCATGCTATAGTAAACATCTAGGAGAGAGAGCAATGAGCCCAGATAGTATGTAGCACAAAAGATCTTTAAGGTCGCAGTGCGAGGTGGCTGAACGCCCACATGGCCCTACAATAAGAGTAAGTAAGTACGACACCTGGTTTGTGTGTAACATCAGTATCAGTCGCGCATTGGTCTGGTGCGAGTAGATGGGTTTGGACAGCGCTGCTCACTTTTCAGTAGTTAATGTTGTTTGCCTTTTAATGCCGATTAAACAACAACAACAAAATATTTTTTATCCGATTTCAATGATATCGTATTTGGATATTATTTAACTGATAGAGAGCGCGGTGTAACAATTTTACTTCTTGGTTTGCAATTGTTTTGATGAGAACGTTGTCTCTTCTGGTGAGGTGTAGTCAGGTGATCAATATGAGTCGTTAGGGTAGGGTTCTTGTTTTTGGGTCGGTTATCCATAGCCTCTTTCCGTTTTGTGTTCCTGTAAATAGGCTAGTTGAAAATGTAGTTCTCTTATTTTTCTTTTTTTCTTATCCCCTGCGGTTACTCAAGCATAGTATTATGTCTTGAAATCCCCACGCCAACCCTGAACTTAGTTAGCTATATATATACCACGCTAGTCGTTACAAGCTTTCGTGAATTGCGGCTGGCTGAACTTTTCATTCAATGGAAATCTCACCAAGACACCGAGAATGATTCAAATTTAAAAATCTCAACATTTCAAAGTACTGATAATATAACGTATGCCTTATAATATAACGACTGACTTTGATGGAGTTAAAATAAACAACAGCATCATTAGAAATGCAAATGGAGGCTTGCTGCATTTTTCATGTTATGAAGAAGACTCCTAGTCGGGATGATGTTAAACCAACTCTACCCAAAACACAAGCTCTCGGTGATTACTGTGAGAAGACCTATCAAACCCATATGACTTTATAAGCCTTATTCCAACTCAACAGATTACAAATACTGAGCCTCACATTTCAACGTGGATTAATTCGGTCTAAAAAGAGCATAGTATTGAAATCCCGTTAAAATGACCAAACATTTGGTTGGTGCAAGACCACTTTTCTTGACAAAAAGCAAAAAAAAAAATGTACTCGCCGTCTGTCTTTACCCAATGATATCTCGAGATTTTTTTTGGTCAAATTTCTATGGTTTTGGAGACTGTACGTCAAGAGGGTCGGGTACCTGTTATACGAATTGACCCAAAACACCTGAGTGCACCCGAATTCCAGTTTAACGATAAATGAAAATGAGAAATTACTTGATTTTTTATTACGCCTATTATAAATAAAAATGCAACCGACTAGTTGAAATAAAAAATCAAATCATTTCTCATTATCATTTATCATCGAACCTGAATTCGGGCCCTTTGTTATGTAAATATTTACCAATTTTTTTAGGGATGTGAAGTTTATCCTAAATTTCGCCTAAAACTACAAAAGCAACAATTTGTTTGCTAGTATGTGTGAAAAGTAAACATTTAGGCGTTTTTCAGAAAATTACGATATAATGATATGAAAATTTAAATGAAAATAATATATTTTATACATTAATTTAGTTAAACTAAATAAATTTTAATTACAATTTATATTTTAATATATTATTATTTTAAGATAAACGAAAACAGAACGTTATGTACCGATTTCAAAATTTTCGAATGACGTAATTTGACGTATTAAACGAATTTTTGGAAATTGCTCATACTTAAAGGAAGTAAGCACGAAATTTCCATCCCGAAAAGGCCTTTTTTCAAAATATGTGTCTCGGCTAAAATTTAAGGAAATTGTCATTCCATCCAGAAAAAAACATTCAAAACTCCTATCCAAATGTGATTCATCCCGAAAAATAATTATAAAGAAATTGATTAAGATTTAAATGCATTATAGTGAAATAAATATTAATTGATAATTTCTTTGGACACAATTTACAGTATGTACATTTATACTGAATAAACACTAAGCGGTCAAAAAAACCCGCTCTCAGAGATATCCCCGTAAAATGATGTATGGTGTCTGACTTCTTAACACTTATGCAATTAGAAAAACCTACCCCCATGAGAAATCACGGGATTAAGAAATTTCCAAATTGGCCGTTTTTAATTGTAAGTATTATGTTTCGTAATACATTTACGTTTCGGTTCATTTTCACCCGTAATCCCCGTGATTTCTCAATGAGAGTAGGTTTTTCTAATTGCATAAGTGTTGAGAAATCAGATGCCATACATCATTTTACGGGGTCATCTCTGAGAGCGGCACAAGAAATTTCGAAATTGAAATTTGATCCCTTAGTGTTTATTTAGTATAAATGTACATACTGTAAATTGTGTCCAAAGAAACTATCAATTAATATTTATTTCACTATAATGCATTTAAATCTTAATCAATTTCTTTATAATTATTTTTCGGGATGAATCACATTTGGATAGGAGTTTTGAATGTTTTTTTCTGGATGGAATGACAATTTCCTTAAATTTTAGCCGAGACACATATTTTGAAAAAAAAGCCTTTTCGGGATGGAAATTTCGTCCTAACTTCCTATACGTATTGCTCATCGGATTCCTTTATTGGGTGATAAGATGTAGGACTAATTTAACTATTGACAAACTTTTAGAATTTTCTCTTGGTTTTCAGATACGCAAATAGCGATCAATATACATGTATATACGGAGTACACCCATATTTACAGTTGACGAACTTTGACGGAATACTAACCGCATTTAATGGAATTGCTCATCGGATTCCTTTGTTGGGTGATCAGATGTAGGCCTAATTTAACTATTGACAAACTTTAAAAATTTTCTCATGGATTTCAGATACACAAATAGATACGGACTACCCCTATATTTATAGTTTACCAAAATATTTTTAAAGAATTTCTATGAAATTTTTTTCAGAATATGTCTCCGCTCTTTTCCTAAATATATTACTAGAAAGAGCAGTAAATTTCTCCTTTTGCAAAATATTTTTAAAGAAATTCTCTAAATTTTTTTTCTGAAGAATATGTCTCCGCCCTTTTCCAGAATATAATACTAGAAAGAGCTGTAAATTCCCCTTTTTCCAAAATATTTTTGAAAAACTTCTCCCAATTTTTTTTTCCAGAATATGTCTCCGCCCTTTTCCAGAATATAATACTAGAAAGAGCAGTAAATTCCTCCTTTTCCAAAATATTTTTGAAAAACTTCTCCCAATTTTTTTTCAGAATGTCTCCGCCCTTTTCCAGAATATAATACTAGAAAGTGCAGTAAATTCCCCCTATTCCAAAATATTTTTAAAGAATTTCTCTGAATTTTTTTCCAGAATATGTCTCCGCTCTCTTCCAGAATTTATTACTAGAAAGAGCAGTAAATTTCTCCTTTTGCAAAATAGTTTTAAAGAAATTTTCTAAATTTTTTTTTTTCAGAATATGTCTCCGCCCTTTTCCAGAATATAATACTAGAAAGAGCAGTAAATTCCCCTTTTATAAAAATATTTTTGAAAAACTTCTCCCAATTTTTTTTTCCAGAATATGTCTCCGCCCTTTTCCAGAATATAATACTAGAAAGAGCAGTAAATTCCTCTTTTTCCAAAATATTTTTGAAAAACTTCTCCCAATTTTTTTTTCCAGAATATGTCTCCGCCCTTTTCCAGAATATAATACTAGAAAGAGCAGTAAATTTCTCTTTTTCCAAAATATTTTTGAAAAACTTCTCCCAATTTTTTTTTCCAGAATATGTCTCCCCCCTTTTCCAGAATTTATTACTAGAAAAAGCAGTAAATTCCCCCTTTTCCAAAATATTTTTAAAGAATTTCTCTAAATTTTTTTTTTGAAGAATATGTCTCCGCCCTTTTCCAGAATATAATACTAGAAAGAGCAGTAAATTCTCCTTTTTCCAAAATATTTTTGAAAAACTTCTCCCAATTTTTTTTTCCAGAATATGTCTCCGCCCTTTTCCAGAATATAATACTAGAAAGAGCAGTAAATTCCTCTTTTTCCAAAATATTTTTGAAAAACTTCTCCCAATTTTTTTTCCAGAATATGTCTCCGCCCTTTTCCAGAATATAATACTAGAAAGAGCAATAAATTTCTGTTTTTCCAAAATATTTTTGAAAAACTTCTCCCAATTTTTTTTCCAGAATATGTCTCCGCCCTCTTCCAGATTTTATTACTAGAAAGAGCAGTAAATTTCTCCTTTTGCAAAATATTTTTAAAGAAATTCTCTAAATTTTTTTTCTGAAGAATATGTCTCCGCCCTTTTCCAGAATATAATACTAGAAAGAGCAGTAAATTCCCCTTTTTCCAATAAATTTTTGAAAAACTTCTCCCAATTTTTTTGTCCAGAATATGTCTCCGCCCTTTTCCAGAATATAATACTAGAAAGAGCAGTAAATTTCTCTTTTTCCAAAATATTTTTGAAAAACTTCTCCCAATTTTTTTTTCCAGAATATGTCTCCGCCCTTTTCCAGAATATAATACTAGAAAGAGCAGTAAATTCCTCTTTTTCCAAAATATTTTTGAAAAATTTCTTCCAATTTTTTTTTCCAGAATATGTCTCCCCCCTTTTCCAGAATTTAATACTAGAAAAGCAGTAAATTCCCGCTTTTCCAAAATATTTTTAAAGAATTTCTCTGAATTTTTTTCCAGAATATGTCTCCGCTTGCTTCCAGAATTTATTACTAGAAAGAGCAGTAAATTTCTCCTTTTCCAAAATAGTTTTAAAGAAATTTTCTAAATTTTTTTTTTTCAGAATATGTCTCCGCCCTTTTCCAGAATATAATACTAGAAAGAGCAGTAAATTCCCCTTTTTCCAAAATATTTTTGAAAAACTTCTCCAAATTTTTTTTCCAGAATATGTCTCCGCCCTTTTCCAGAATATAATACTAGAAAGAGCAGTAAATTTCGCTTTTTCCAAAATATTTTTGAAAAACTTCTTACAATTTTTTTTCCAGAATATGTCTCCGCCCTTTTCCAGAATATAATACTAGAAAGAGCAGTAAATTCCCATTTTTCCAAAATATTTTTAAAGAATTTCTCTGAATTTTTTTTCAGAATATGTCTCCGCCCTTTTCCAGAATTTATTACTAGAAAGAGTAGTAAATTTCTCCTTTTGCAAAATATTTTTAAAGAAATTCTCAAAATTTTTTTTTTTAAGAATATGTCTCCGCCCTTTTCCAGAATATAATACTAGAAAGTGCAGTAAATTCCCCTTTGTCCAAAATATTTTTGAAAAACTTCTCCCAATTTTTTTTCCAGAATATGTCTCCGCCCTTTTCCAGAATATAATACTAGAAAGAGCAGTAAATTCCTCTTTTTCCAAAATATTTTTGAAAAACTTCTCCCAATTTTTTTTTCCAGAATATGTCTCCGCCCTTTTCCAGAATATAATACTAGAAAGAGCAGTAAATTCTCTCTTTTCAAAAATATTTTTAAAAAACAACCCCCAATTTTTTTTTTCAGAATATGTCTCCGCCCTTTTCCAGAATATAATACTAGAAAGAGCAGTAAATTCCTCTTTTTCCAAAATATTTTTGAAAAATTTCTTCCAATTTTTTTTCCAGAATATGTCTCCGCCCTTTTCCAGAATATAATACTAGAAAGAGCAGTAAATTTCCCTTTTTCCAAAATATTTTTGAAAAACTTCTCCCAATTTTTTTTTCCAGAATATGTCTCTCCCCTTTTCCAGAATTTAATACTAGAAAAAGCAGTAATTTCCCGCTTTTCCAAAATATTTTTAAAGAATTTCTCTGAATTTTTTTCCAGAATATGTCTCCGCCCTCTTCCAGAATTTATTACTAGAAAGAGCAGTAAATTTCTCCTTTTGCAAAATATTTTTAAAGAAATTCTCTAAATTTTTTTTCTGAAGAATATGTCTCCGCCCTTTTCCAGAATATAATACTAGAAAGAGCAGTAAATTCCCCTTTTTCCAATTAATTTTTGAAAAACTTCTCCCAATTTTTTTTTCCAGAATATGTCTCCGCCCTTTTCCAGAATATAATACTAGAAAGAGCAGTAAATTTCTCTTTTTCCAAAATATTTTTGAAAAACTTCTCCCAATTTTTTTTTCCAGAATATGTCTCCGCCCTTTTCCAGAATATAATACTAGAAAGAGCAGTAAATTCCTCTTTTTCCAAAATATTTTTGAAAAACTTCTCCCAATTTTTTTTCCAGAATATGTCTCCGCCCTTTTCCAGAATATAATACTAGAAAGAGCAGTAAATTCCTCTTTTTCCAAAATATTTTTGAAAAACTTCTCCCAATTTTTTTTCCAGAATATGTCTCCGCCCTTTTCCAGAATATAATACTAGAAAGAGCAGTAAATTCCCCCTTTTCCAAAATATTTTTAAAGAATTTCTCTGAATTTTTTTCCAGAATATGTCTCCGCCCTCTTTCAGAATTTATTACCAGAAAGAGCAGTAAATTCCCCTTTTTCCAAAATATTTTTGAAAAACTTCTCCCAATTTTTTTTCCAGAATATGTCTGCGCCCTTTTCCAGAATTTAATACTAGAAAGAGCAGTAAATTCCTCTTTTACAAAAATATTTTTGAAAAACTTCTCCCAATTTTTTTTCCAGAATATGTCTCCGCCCTTTTCCAGAATATAATACTAGAAAGAGCAGTAAATTCCTCTTTTTCCAAAATATTTTTGAAAAACTTCTCCCAATTTTTTTTTCCAGAATATGTCTCCGCCCTTTTCTAGAATATAATACTAGAAAGAGCAGTAAATTTCTCTTTTTCCAAAATATTTTTGAAAAACTTCTCCCAATTTTTTTTTCCAGAATATGTCTCCGCCCTTTTCCAGAATATAATACTAGAAAGAGCAGTAAATTCCTCTTTTTCCAAAATATTTTTGAAAAACTTCTCCCAATTTTTTTTCCAGAATATGTCTCCGCCCTTTTCCAGAATATAATACTAGAAAGAGCAGTAAATTTCCCTTTTTCCAAAATATTTTTGAAAAACTTCTCCAATTTTTTTTTCCAGAATATGTCTCCCCCCTTTTCCAGAATTTAATACTAGAAAAAGCAGTAAATTCCCCCTTTTCCAAAATATTTTTAAAGAATTTCTATGAATTTTTTTCCAGAATATGTCTCCGCCCTCTTCCAGAATTTATTACTAGAAAGAGCATTAAATTTCTCCTTTTGCAAAATATTTTTAAAGAAATTCTCTAAATTTTTTTTTTGAAGAATATGTCTCCGCCCTTTTCCAGAATATAATACTAGAAAGAGCAGTAAATTCCCCTTTTTCCAAAATATTTTTGAAAAACTTCTCCCAATTTTTTTTCCAGAATATGTCTCCGCCCTTTTCCAGAATATAATACTAGAAAGAGCAGTAAATTCCTCTTTTTCCAAAATATTTTTGAAAAACTTCTCCCAATTTTTTTTCCAGAATATGTCTCCGCCCTTTTCCAGAATATAATACTAGAAAGAGCAGTAAATTCCTCTTTTTCCAAAATATTTTTGAAAAACTTCTCCCAATTTTTTTTCCAGAATATGTCTCCGCCCTTTTCCAGAATATAATACTAGAAAGAGCAGTAAATTCCCCCTTTTCCAAAATATTTTTAAAGAATTTCTCTGAATTTTTTTCCAGAATATGTCTCCGCCCTCTTTCAGAATTTATTACCAGAAAGAGCAGTAAATTCCCCTTTTTCCAAAATATTTTTGAAAAACTTCTCCCAATTTTTTTTCCAGAATATGTCTCCGCCCTTTTCCAGAATTTAATACTAGAAAGAGCAGTAAATTCCTCTTTTACCAAAATATTTTTGAAAAACTTCTCCCAATTTTTTTTTCCAGAATATGTCTCCGCCCTTTTCCAGAATATAATACTAGAAAGAGCAGTAAATTCCTCTTTTTCCAAAATATTTTTGAAAAACTTCTCCCAATTTTTTTTTCCAGAATATGTCTCCGCCCTTTTCCAGAATATAATACTAGAAAGAGCAGTAAATTCCCCCTTTTCCAAAATATTTTTAAAGAATTTCTCTGAATTTTTTTCCAGAATATGTCTCCGCCCTCTTCCAGAATTTATTACTAGAAAGAGCAGTAAATTCCCCCTTTTCCAAAATATTTTTAAAGAATTTCTATGAATTTTTTTCCAGAATATGTCTCCGCCCTCTTCCAGAATTTATTACTAGAAAGAGCATTAAATTTCTCCTTTTGCAAAATATTTTTAAAGAAATTCTCTAAATTTTTTTTTTGAAGAATATGTCTCCGCCCTTTTCCAGAATATAATACTAGAAAGAGCAGTAAATTCCCCTTTTTCCAAAATATTTTTGAAAAACTTCTCCCAATTTTTTTTCCAGAATATGTCTCCGCCCTTTTCCAGAATATAATACTAGAAAGAGCAGTAAATTCCTCTTTTTCCAAAATATTTTTGAAAAACTTCTCCCAATTTTTTTTCCAGAATATGTCTCCGCCCTTTTCCAGAATATAATACTAGAAAGAGCAGTAAATTCCTCTTTTTCCAAAATATTTTTGAAAAACTTCTCCCAATTTTTTTTCCAGAATATGTCTCCGCCCTTTTCCAGAATATAATACTAGAAAGAGCAGTAAATTCCCCCTTTTCCAAAATATTTTTAAAGAATTTCTCTGAATTTTTTTCCAGAATATGTCTCCGCCCTCTTTCAGAATTTATTACCAGAAAGAGCAGTAAATTCCCCTTTTTCCAAAATATTTTTGAAAAACTTCTCCCAATTTTTTTTCCAGAATATGTCTCCGCCCTTTTCCAGAATTTAATACTAGAAAGAGCAGTAAATTCCTCTTTTACCAAAATATTTTTGAAAAACTTCTCCCAATTTTTTTTCCAGAATATGTCTCCGCCCTTTTCCAGAATATAATACTAGAAAGAGCAGTAAATTCCTCTTTTTCCAAAATATTTTTGAAAAACTTCTCCCAATTTTTTTTCCAGAATATGTCTCCGCCCTTTTCCAGAATATAATACTAGAAAGAGCAGTAAATTCCCCCTTTTCCAAAATATTTTTAAAGAATTTCTCTGAATTTTTTTCCAGAATATGTCTCCGCCCTCTTTCAGAATTTATTACCAGAAAGAGCAGTAAATTCCCCTTTTTCCAAAATATTTTTGAAAAACTTCTCCCAATTTTTTTTCCAGAATATGTCTCCGCCCTTTTCCAGAATTTAATACTAGAAAGAGCAGTAAATTCCTCTTTTACCAAAATATTTTTGAAAAACTTCTCCCAATTTTTTTTTCCAGAATATGTCTCCGCCCTTTTCCAGAATATAATACTAGAAAGAGCAGTAAATTCCTCTTTTTCCAAAATATTTTTGAAAAACTTCTCCCAATTTTTTTTTCCAGAATATGTCTCCGCCCTTTTCCAGAATATAATACTAGAAAGAGCAGTAAATTCCCCCTTTTCCAAAATATTTTTAAAGAATTTCTCTGAATTTTTTTCCAGAATATGTCTCCGCCCTCTTCCAGAATTTATTACTAGAAAGAGCAGTAAATTCCCCCTTTTCCAAAATATTTTTGAAAAAGTTCTCCCAATTTTTTTTTCCAGAATATGTCTCCCCCCTTTTCCAGAATTTAATACTAGAAAGAGCAGTAAATTCCCCCTTTTCCAAAATATTTTTAAAGAACTTCTCTCAATTTTTTACTAACTCAATAATACTAACCGCCATGTTTTTTATTTAGGAGAAATTTAGGACAAACTTCACATGCATATTTTTTGTGTATGCTGGTTTCAAAATTGAGTTGGATTGAATTCGGGGTTGAGTTGTAGGTTAAGTTAGGGGTCAATTTGCGAGTTGAATTAGTTGAGTTGGAGTTTTGGGGTGGAATATAGTGATTAGGATGAGTTGACTAATTTTTTATTTATGCTGCTTTAAGGATTGATTTTGGCGTTTTAGTTTGGGCTGAGTTGAGGTTCGATTAGGGTTTTGTGAGCATTTCAGCAATCTATAGAAGTAAAAGTGAGTGGTATGGTAATAGTGACGGGGATATTGGTCGTGAGAGTGATGGTAATGGTGATGGTGGTGATTGTGATGGTATTATAGTATGATGGTATGATGTTTTGATGGTATGATGGTATGCTGGTATGATGGCATGATGTTATGATAGTATGATGATAGGATGGTATGATGGTAGGATGCTATGATGGTATGCTTTTAGAGTGGTATGATGTTATGATGTTATAATGTTTGTACGATGGCATGATGGTAAGATGGTGTGATGATGTAATGTCGTGATGGTGTATGATGGTTTGATGGATTAATGGAGTGATGGAATGATTGTTTAATAACATGATGGTACGGTGGTTTCTATGCTGATATGATGGAGTGTGGTTTAGTGCGAAGAAAAAATTGAAAAATTGCAAATTCATAAAAGTAAGCTTTGGACAGAAAAAAATTATTTTGTCGTTAACATTTTTTTTTATGATATTAGCTCCTGTGACCTTATTTTCTTGCAATATTTTTTATATATGCTTGGGGGTGAATTGCAGGTTAATTTAAAGTTAGGTTGAGCTGAATTTAATTGAATTCATATACGCTTGTAGACGTAGTTTCACAGACCATTTTGATTTGGGAGTTGATTTGGTTGTTGAATTTGAAGTTGAGTCAAGGGCTTCTAATAAATCACAAGACACCTTATTGTTTAATTTATAATAATTTTTATAATATAATATGAGCCGTTTATTTTGAAACTGGCTTAAGTCCATATTTTGTTGAAACGAGATAATGAAAGATTTCTCTATGAAGCTGCGAGTTTACGCTCTGCCGGCACACAAAGAGACAAAATTGCACCAACTTCATACGGACTAGCGTCTGTACCCATGACGATGGGTTTGCTAGGAACATATTTCTAGGAATTAGTGTCTTGACAACTGACAGCTAGGCGACCAGTCAAATTAAATGTCCTTTCTTAAAAAAAAATATAAATCTATTAAGTTGCTTGATAGATTAGGAATGAATTTCCTATAATAGTTCAATAACCCCAAAAAGAATTGTAATTGCGACACATTAGTTGTCGCTGGTGCGTTAACAATTGCCTGAATTTTTTCATTATTAGGACGAATTCCTACGACGTATAAGCTGTGACCCAAATAATCTACACTAGGGGACAATAATTTACATTTACTTAAATTTATTTGTACTTTGTATCTATTTAGTTTTTCTAATAATAACCATAATTTATTCTGACAATCTTGATAGTCCTTACCCCCAACTAAAATATCATCTGGTCCATGATGGATTGAAATATGGAGGGGGTGCTTTTCAATCCGAAAGGCAGCCTTTTGTACCTAAATAACCCCTTATGGGTATTTATGGTTAAATATTCGCTCAAATCTTCAGAGACAAGCAAATGCTGGTATGCGCCGGTAAGGCCTATCACACAAAAATATTTGCAGTTGGCTAAACTAGCAAATATGTCGTCTACTCTAGGCAGAGGGTAGTGTTCCGTTTAACCCATCTTATTTATGGTCACTTTAAAGTCTACACACACTCGTGTTTCGACAGAAACAATGGGACTGGCCAAATTGCTAAACTTTACGGGCTCCAATATCTCTAGTTTACACAATCGAGCTAACTCAGCTTTTACTTTAGGGCTGATCTAATATGCTACGGTATATCCCTTATGAAATATAGGTTTGTCACCATTTTCCATCAGTATGTCCACCTTAAAACCCTCTATCATATGATTAGCCGACCTACAGTCCATGACGTTTGGAAATTCAATTTTAATATTCTGTAAAATATCATTAGTATTTAAGATATTTACCGATGCCTTTAAACATGACTTTCCATTCAGGAAAAAGAACATCCAGCCACGATCTTCGCAACAATGGTTTAAATTCACTTTGCGAATCCACAATAATTAAGTCCAACCTGCATGTCTTTGCTCAAAACACGGTATCAACTGTTATTTTCCCCACGACCTTGATCATCTCTCCAGTAACAGTAGAGAAAGGCTCAATTATTCGATGTAATATTATATAACTAAACTTATTTCTATAGATACTTAACTAAACTGATGACGGACGAGCATGCTCCAGTATCCACCTCCATTGAAATTTCTTGATGTTCTATTATTATTACACACTCTGCCGGTTGGTTAATTTGGTTGATACTATTAATTATTTTGACTGTTCCGCCACGAGTTTTATTCCGGCAAGTCTTTGATGTATGTCCATAATTGTAACAACTATAACATTGCCAATGCTTTGCTGGACACTGACTCTCGTGATGACTGTATCTTCCACACAGATTACAATTACTACGCTGAACTTTCTCATTTTGTGAACTGGGACTTTGATTGTTTCGGTACCTCGTATTTGGACTTTTATTTTGACGATACCTTGGACTGGGACTTCTGACACTTGTACTTCTCTCATGACTGTGACGACTGTGCTTGGATTGGAAGCGATGGCGAGCTGGATTTCTTCGGATCGTAAACCCACAATAAACTTATCCGTCAAAGCATCATCTAGAAAGGTTCCAAATTCACAAAATTGAGCTAACGACTTCAGTTTCACAATAAATTCAGATATAGTAGATTCCCCTTGTTCTTGTTTCGATTTAGAGAATTTAAACCGCTCTGCTCTTTTATTGACCTTAGGTTTTAAATGTCGCTTCATTATGTTGACAATTTCAGCGAAACTAAGTGTGCTGGGAGCCTTTGATGTAGCTAAGCTTTTTAAAATTTTGTATAGAATTCACCACCCAAGTGTGTTATTATTTTCATCTAGATGGGATCTAAATATCCCGTTCAATCATTATCAAGCAGGGATGTCAAACAAACTTGGAGCACAGAGCAAAATCAGTCGTTACAGACGCTTGAAGGAAGCCACCTCACTCCAAGACGGCCCGCTAGAGGCTCGAAATTGACGGCACGCCACCGCAAAGAGCGACTCGAATTTGCTCGCGAACACATCAATTGGAGCATCGACCAATCGCTGTTTGTTCTATTCACTGATGTGTGCACAATATGTCTCCACGGCAGTGATTGGAGAGACCGAGTCTGCCGGCATCCTGGAGAGCGATTTTCGCAGTGCTGTTTTGCTGAAATAGGCTAATACGGTGGCGGTTCCTGGATGGTGTGGGCTGGCACATATTGCTTGAGAGAAAACAGATCTTGTTTTCTTAACTGGTGGAGGCCGTAGAGGAGGTCTAGCAGAAACTGGAACCGAAATGTTTCTCGTTCCGGTTTTCGGTTACGTTCCTAATTTTTAAATTTCGGTTCAGTTCAGTTCCGGTTCGGCCATTAAATATCTGTTCGGTTCCGGTTCGGCTCCAAAACCGTTTCAAGATTTGTTTGTCAATAAAACATTTCTTTGAATTATTTTTTATTCGTTTACCATACAAAAATAGTTTTTATTATAGATACAAAAATCGCGTAAGTCGGAAGCGCGAACACATCAATTGGCTGAGTCTAAGTATTTTATTGTTACATGGTACTACATAAGTTTCAACAGATTCGTAGGATTCATAAGACTCATAACATTTATAAGATTCGTAAAACGCACAAGATAAGTTTCATCAGATTCTTAAAATTAATAAAATTCTTAAGATTCCTGTGATTCATAATATTTGTTTAAGTTCATAGATTGATTGATTGATTACGATGTACGGCCAAGCGTTATAGCAGAAACTCCCGGGCTCCCGGGTGCACACCGTACACCCGTTTACGTATAACAAAACCGAAGGATAGGATATAAATGTTAGTTGGGACATACTCACCTAAGCGATCGATTGTTAGTAAAATGGTTGGTAATTGTATGATAAAATAGTTAGCACAGGACATATTACAAAAAATTGACATTATATGAAATCGAATATGGTGACTATCGCCATTCTGAGCTAAAAACTCTAAAAAATGTTTAAAAACTTTAAATTACTAAAGTACGATTTAAATTCACAGCGCTTGTTGATTACAGGCATCATGTAGCTAGTTAATAATATTTGTTTAAGTTCATTGAATTAAAAAATTCATAAGAGTTCGTAAGAGTCAGTTGATCCTTGTATCATGAGATTTTTAAGATTCATAAGATTTGTAAGATTCACAAGATTTATAAGATTCATAATACTCATAAGATCCATAAGATTAATAAGATTCATAAGATTCTAAAGATACATAAAATTTATAAGATTCACAAGATTCTCAAAATTCATAAGATTCATTCGATTTATAAGACTCACCAGATTCATAAGATTCATAAGACTTATAAGATTCAAAAGATTTATAAAATTCATAATATTCATGGGATTCATAAAATACATAAGATTCATGAAATTAATGAAATTTATAAAACTAGTATGTTCACTAGATTCAAACGATTCATAAGATTCATAAAATTCGTAAGATTCATAAGATGCATAAAAATAATAAGATTCATAGGATTACTATGATTCATAAGAATAATTAAAGTTTTATAAGATTCAAATGTTTGTATGATTGATAAGTTTGGAAAGATACAATAGATTTATAAAATTCCCAAGATAACATTCAAAAGATGAGAAAATTTATGATTAATATGTTTCATAAGATTCGTTTAAGTTAATTGAATTCAAAAATGCATAACGTTTAAAATATTCTTGTGATTCCAAAGATTCATAAGATTCACAAGATTAATAAGATTTTTAAGATTCATAGGATTAATAAGATTCGATAGACTTATTCACAAGATTTGAAGATAAATAGGATTCATATGATTTGTAAGACTTACGATATTCACAAGATTTATAAGATTCATGAAATTAATAATATTCATAAGATTTATTTAAATTTATCGAATTAAAAAACTTATAAGATTAATAAGATTCATGAGATTCATAAGATTCCTCAGATTTATGAGATGATGAAAAAGGTTCTTCGTTTGAGATTTTTGAACACATCGAGCTATACTATCGAGAACAGCTTGAATGGGACTGAATCTACTTTGAAGTTGCTAGAGAAATGGCAAACAGATTATTGTACAGACTACCCAATGGTCTTTAGTTCTATAAATTTACGTATTCAATTAAAATGCTTTATAAATTAAAATAAACTTATAATTGATTCCTTGCCAGAACGCAAGCACTCATGATGATTATTAAGATCCAATGTACAGCATAAATTAAATTTTATTAAACTCTATATCCGATACAAAGACCTAAATGAACAAAACAACTTTGTTTAAGTTTTTTTTTGTGCTTCACACTTATTAGTAATAGGATGGTATATATGTACATATAGTATTTAAGTAATACTGAAATAAGATCCAAAGAGCCGAACAGCATAAAGTAAAGTTTCATCAACAAAAACGTACTCGTATTTAAGCAAAAAAGTAAAAAAAAGTGGAAATAATATGGGTGTTCCATCTGCTTTTCCTCTCGTCTTATTTTATTATTCTCGAATACGTAAAATTTTTGTTTTTAAGTTTAGTTTCTTTCATCTTCTTTCGTGCTTTTTATGTTGCTTCTAGGATGTCTGCGTTTTATGTTTGGCTTTATCGTTTCTTCTTTTACGTTTCCATTATTATTATTATTATTATTACCGTAATACTACAAAAGTTGGATACCAAGAAAAGTTTTTTTTCCTTTTGTATTTCAAAAAATTTAACCCCAACAATTTTTGTTGTTATTGTTGTTATTATTTTTCTTCCTGAAATAACGTAAAACTCCTGTAAACATATTGCTTTTGTTTTATTCTAGTTGATTTAATTTTGCTTTTGGTGAGATAAAGTTAATTTTGGGTTTTTCTTTCGATTTAGTTAAGTTGGGTATATGTGTGTGTGTGTGTGTGGCCGCTTTATTTTATTTTGTTTTAAATTTAATTAGATTGGGTGTAAGTGTGTTAAGATAGTTTTATCGGTAGCACATGGGTTAAATTAAGGATAATTTAATGAATTTGAACAATAAAAACTGAACAAAAACTTTTATGGCAAATGAATTTGCAAATGTACTGAATTAAAGAAATATACAGAGGTCACCTGTTTCCTCAATTATGAGTAAATCCAAATATCAAAATAATCTATAAAGATATCTAGATATGTTTAAAACTACGGATGAAATTACGTTTGGATCGCTTGAGAATGCAAGAGACTCTAATAAGGTTGGGAGAACTTTAAACAATAAAATAAGTAGAAATTCAGAAGAATATTGTAAGAAAAACGGAATGGGAGTGTTTCGGTTAGATAAAGGATCTCCGAGCACGCTCTTTCTCACGAAAAATTTGGCAATGAATTTTTCGTGTAATAAATTAAGAACTATCAACTTTTTAAAATAAAATTAAAGCAGAAACAGGATAAAATTGATAAAAATTTGCGAGCTAATGAAAAATACGACGTCACTGACTATTCTAGTACTTTTTCTCATTAAAGTTACTAAAAAGATAAGAAAAACCTAACTTTTAGTGTAGACTGCGTGTTAAAAAACATGAAGTTTATTGGCATACGGGCGCCTTTATAGCATATACAATAAATAAAACCAATACGTATACAATAAATAAAACCAAAGAATTTTTCACCGACCAAAAAAAAAGCTTAATCTAAGTTTTACTGAAGTTTCACTCCAGTGGTTATTAACTCAAAAAAAAAAAAGCCTGGCATCCCGAAATACCCGTAACCGATATACGAACATTAAAGGTCCTCTTTACAACTTTATTGGCGGTTTAATGCATTAGTCATATCTTAATATATCCTCATTCAATTCCTTAATTAAAACATTTCCAAATCCATCGTTTAAAATAATCCAGCAATTAAAAATCCATCAATTTATTTTTATAACTAACTAAGTAAAGTATGTACTACATCACAACGGTATGTACGAGTATACATATTTTACATAAATCGAAATGACATAACAAAACAAAACAATATTATGTATTATGATAAAATATTTGGATAAACAATAACCAAAATTATAAAAAATAAAATTTGTATTATTATGATTATGATAATTTTGGACATTTTATCAATAACACAAATATTTTGACATTGATATATTGTAGATATTAATCAAATACGAAATGAGATAAATTTCAAATTTATAAGACGACCAATTTTTTTTTTTGTTTTGTTTTTAAAATTATTATTGTAGAGTACGAGTATAATAGTGTAAGTATTGTAAACAATAAATATAATCTAATTATTTATAATAAAATATTTACAAACGAGAAACACAAAAAAATAAATGAAAATGAAAAATCTTTTATTTATTTATTTTAATTCCGAAATTCTCATGAGAAAATGAAAACAACAAAAAAAAAAAAAAAGAAAAGAAAATTTGTCTTCTTCGTTTTCTTTTTCTTTTTTGCTTTATTGCAATTTATATTTTAAAGTTGGTATTATAAATAAATAAATTACGAGAGAATAAATTTGGAATTTGGTTTCGATAAATTTAATTGGTAATTTAAATGTTATGTGAATATACAACATATTATATGTATTATGTAGATTTTATCATCTGTTCAAACTCAGATACAGGTACATATTATGTATGTATAATGCATATAGAAGTGCAATTTTACCTATTTAATATTAGGTTACCTGAATATAAGAGCAGTCGTTTCATAATACACTACAGTATTTAATTTGGGACTATATTGAACCTGATGTCAGGTGGTTTTCACAAAAATTGGGATTTGCTATTGCATAACTAATGTTCCTATCTGAAGTAGGTCGAAAATTATCAAATGTTTAAATGTTGTCAGCACCAATTTTACTTACAAATTTCCAATCGATTGCAACATCCGAATAAAAACCTGAACTAATTCTTTTATTGTATTGAAATCTGATAAATTTAGAAATTGGTTCATCAAAATTATTATTTGCACCTGTATTCATTTATGTATCTAGATGTAAATAAGCACTCCTTGCTTGTGCAGCAACTCGGTTTTGCTCTATTGATAAAATGATGAGCCATGGCCCATGGGTACTTGGTACTCGTATGTCGAATTATTATTATTTTATCTTTTTTCCCATTTAATGGGAACGGAACATCTCGTTTCGTTTTTTCCAAAATATGTTTAGTATTAAAAAATTGTCGATTGTCATCGTAAATAAAATAAAATAAAAATAAAATAAAACAAAATAAAAATAAAATAAAATAAAAATATAATACAAATAAAATAGAAATAAAGTAAAAATAAACTAAAAATAAAATAAAAATAAAATAAAAATAAAATAAAAATAAAATAAAAATAAAATAAAATAAAATAAAATAAAATATAAATAAAATATAAATAAAATAAAATAAAATTAAAATAAAATTTAAATAAAGTAAAAATAAAATATAAATTAAGTAAACTAAAATATAAATAAAATAAAATTAAAATATAAATTAAATAAAAGTAAAATAAAAATATAATACAAATAAAATAGAAATAAAGTAAAAATAAAATAAAAATGAAATAAATACAAAATAAAAATAAAATAAAAATAAAATAAAATAAAATAAAATTAAAATATAAATTAAATAAAAATAAAATTAAAATATAATTTAAATAAAATAAAAATAAAATTAAAATACAATTTAATAAAATAAAAATAAAATAAAAATAAAATCAAAATAAAATATAAATAAAATATAAATAAAATTAAAATAAAATAAAAATATAATATAAATAAAATAAAAATAAAATATAAATATAATATAAATAAAATAAAAATAAAATATAAATAAAATAAAATAAAAATTAAATAAAAATAAAATTTAAATAAAGTAAAAATAAAATATAAATTAAATAAACTAAAATATAAATAAAATAAAATTAAAATATAAATTAAATAAAAATAAAATTAAAATATAATTTAAATAAAATAAAAATTAAATAAAAATTAAACAAAAATTAAATAAAATAAAATAAAAATAAAATATAAATAAAATATAAATAAAATAAAAATTAAATATAAATTACATATAAATTAAATAAAAATATAATAAAAATAAAATTAAAATAAAATAAAAATAAAATAAAAGTTAAATAAAAATAAAATATAAATAAAATATAAATAAAATAAAAATTAAATATAAATTACATATAAATTAAATATAAATAAAATAAAACTAAAATATAAATAAAATAAAAAAAAAATAAAAGTTAAATAAAAATAAAATATAAATAGAATATAAATAAAATTAAAATAAAATAAAAATATAATATAAATAAAATAAAACTAAAATATAAATAAAATAAAAATAAAATATAAATAAAATAAAATAGAAATAAAATAAAAATAAAATATAAATAAAATCAAAATATAATAAAAATACAAAAAAAATAAAATATAAATAAAATAAAATTAAAATATAAATAAAATTAAATGAAAATAAAATAAAAGTTAAATAAAAATAAAATATAAATAAAATTAAAATAAAATAAAAATATAATATAAATAAAATAAAACTAAAATATAAATAAAACAAAAATAAAATAAAAATAAAATATAAATAAAATAAAATTAAAATATAAATTAAATAAAAATAAAATTAAAATATTATTTAAATAAAATAAAAATAAAATTAAAATATAATTTAAATAAAATAAAAATAAAATCAAAATAAAATATAAATAAAATTAAAATAAAATAAAAATATAATATAAATAAAATAAAAATAAAATATAAATATAATATAAATAAAATAAAAATAAAATTTAAACACAGTAAAAATAAAATATAAATTAAATTAACTAAAATATAAATAAAATAAAATTAAAATATAAATTAAATAAAAATAAAATTAAAATATAATTTAAATAAAATAAAATTTAAATATAATTTAAATAAAATATAAATTAAATAAAAATTAAACAAAAATAAAATTAAAATAAAATAAAAATAAAATATAAATAAAATAAAAATTAAATATAAATTACATATAAATAAAATAAAAATATAATAAAAATAAAATTAAAATAATTTTATTTTTATTTTATTTATATTTTATTTATATTTTATTTTTAATTTACTTTTATTTTATTTTTATTTTATTTTTATATTATTTTTATATTATTTTTATTTTATTTTTATTTTATTTTTATTTTATTTTTATTTTATTTTTATTTTATTTTTATTTTATTTTTATTTTATTTTTATTTTATTTTTATTTTATTTTTATTTTATTTTTATTTTATTTTTATTTTATTTTTATTTTATTTTTATTTTATTTTTATTTTATTTTTATTTTATTTTTATTTTATTTTTATTTTATTTTTATTTTATTTTTATTTTATTTTTATTTTATTTTTATTTTATTTTTATTTTATTTTTATTTTATTTTTATTTTATTTTTATTTTATTTTTATTTTATTTTTATTTTATTTTTATTTTATTTTTATTTTATTTTTATTTTATTTTTATTTTATTTTTATTTTATTTTTATTTTATTTTTATTTTATTTATATTTTAGTTTACTTAATTTATATTTTATTTTTACTTTATTTAAATTTTATTTTAATTTTATTTTTATTTTATTTATATTTTAGTTTTATTTTATTTATATTATATTTTTATTTTATTTTAATTTTATTTATATTTTATTTTTATTTAACTTTTATTTTATTTTCATTTAATTTTATTTATATTTTAATTTTATTTTATTTATATTTTATTTTTTTTGTATTTTTATTATATTTTGATTTTATTTATATTTTATTTTTATTTTATTTCTATTTTATTTTATTTATATTTTATTTTAATTTTATTTTTATTTTATTTAAATCTGATTTTTATTTTTTATTTTTATTTTATTTGTATTATATTTTTATTTTATTTTAATTTTTTTTTTTTTTTGTATTTTTATTCTATTTTTATTTTATTTATATTTTATTTTTATTTTATTTTTATTTTATTTTTATTTTATTTTTATTTTATTTTTATTTTATTTTTATTTTATTTTTATTTTATTTTTATTTTATTTTTATTTTATTTTTATTTTATTTTTATTTTATTTTTATTTAGTTTTATTTTAGTTTTATTTTATTTTAATTTTATTTTTATTTTATTTTTATTTTATTTTTATTTTATTTTTATTTTATTTATATTCTAATTTATATTCTAATTTAATTTTTATTTTATTTTAATTTTATTTTTATTTTATTTATATTTTATTTTTATTTTTTTTTATTTTTTATTTATTTTTGTTTTATTTTTATTTTATTTTATTTTTATTTTATTTGTATTTTATTTTTATTTTATTTAAATTTTATTTTTACTTTATTTTATTTTTATTTTATTTTTGTTTTATTTTATTTAAATTTTATTTTTATTTTATATTTATTTTATTTTATTTTATTTTTGTTTTATTTTTATTTTATTTTTATTTTATTTTTATTTTATTTTTATTTTATTTTTATTTTATTTTTATTTTATTTTTATTTTATTTTTATTTTATTTTTATTTTATTTTTATTTTATTTTTATTTTATTTTTATTTTATTTTTATTTTGTTTTTATTTTATTTATATTTTATTTTTATTTTATTTTTATTTTATTTTTATTTTGTTTTAATTTTATTTTATTTAATTTTTATTTATAATTAGGCAAGTTTGATGTGGTCATCATGAGATGACTCAAGCAAAATGTACTCGATTTAATACGGCATTGGACCAGGTAGGACTTTGACTCTAACAAAACAAAAACAAAACTGTCATTGTACCTTGTTAAACGGTATTATTGTTCCTTTTTCCAAACAGGCTAAATATCTTGGGGCCATCCTAGATCAAAAACTGAACTGGAAACAACATTTAATAAGTTCAAAATAGAGCCACCAAGGCTTTTTGAGCTTGTCAGAGACTCTATGGACGTAGGTGGAGCTACAACAAAAAATTGTCTACTGGTCATTTCTAACAATCATTAGTAGATTAGCAGTCGGCTCAATGAAAACATGTCCACCCGCAGCAAGGGTGGCACATCTCGGACTAACTCCATTGCATCTGCATGTAAAAAAGATGCCTCAATTATGGCCCTTAATATGCAGGCGGAGGGGAATGACAAACCATGCAACATGGTGGGTCATCTTGAATGGCTTCCGACTATATGGCAGCTAAACTGGACTTTCACAAATTATTTTGTGTTAGGTTACCTAACCGGGATATGTAGAGAACAGGGGACCATGCTTTGAGTAAGGGTCAATATATTGGTTTACAGATGGATCAAAAACGGAAGACAGGGCGAGGGTAAGAATACAAGGGAGCAGGACTGCACTTTCGAAGTCCTTGGGTAACAATGCTACCGTCTTTCAATCAGAAGTACATACCATACTATAGAACATTGTGCTAGGATAGGCATAGCAAAAGGCTTAAACTATGCAAAGGTATATGTTGTCTGAAAGGCTCTCAGATTTTGTAGCGTTGAGTCAAGGCTGGTATGGGATTGCCTGCAGGTTATTAAGTATCTGGCAACCTCAAATAAGGTAACTCTTTCGTGGGTACCAGGCCATTTCGTAATCGTGGAAAATGACCAGAGCCCGTCTGCAGTGCTACCAATGGGCACCTTAAGGCAGCAGTAAAACGCTAGGAGGATGGGCAAAAGCGCTCCTGGGCGAAAAATGTATATCACCTTCGTCAGTCAGGGTTAAGGAGTGTCTTGCACTTAGAAACCTGAGTTGAGGCTCCTTACTATCTTCCTCACATTTCACGTCTGCTTATGGTATCACCTTACGAAAATGTAAATTAGTACGATAGGCAGACGCCGCTTCTGCCACCTTTAAGCGGAGTCTCACAAATATGTTCAAAATCATTTGCATTAGCCGGAGAACGTATTTTAGGAATCGGTATAATCAAGGCAATTTTCCATGTATTAGGGAATACAGATTTAGTTAAACCAGAGTTCACTAAGTACGTTATTTGAGGCGGCAAGATCGGAAATACCTTCCTTAGCGCTATGCCGTCAGATCAAGATTACAATTTTTATTACCGTCGACGAAAACCGAACCGGAATGCGTTCTAAACTCATAGGAATTGATTTCGCATTTCGATTCCACAGCTTGTGGGGTTTATGTAAGTCTTAAAATGTTTCCATAATAAATTACTTGGAACCTGGCTATTGAATTTACCATTGAAAAATTTGCGTTCAGTAGCCCTAATAATACTATTAACTTTGTTTCTTGCCCTGGTATACTCTAGTCGATTAGATTGAATTTGACGCAACTTCCAATTCTCATACAAAACATCACGAATATTGCGAAACTTAAGAATATCATTGCTGTTGGTGATCTTACATTATTTGTGTGTAACTGCAGTCTTTTTGAGTGGTACATACGCTTTAAAAATCCCATTCACATAGGAATGTAATACTGAAAGATGTAAAGTGTTGCTTAAAAGGTTTACCGATGAAAAGCTATTCACAATTGGACAATGCTAGAATCGTCAGAATGAACGTATTTAGTTTTAAACACCTTCCGGAGAAGCCCGAATTGTTACCAGAAGTCCTAAATGTTGCTGCAAATTAAGAAAATAAGAAGAACATTAAAATGCTGTCGATGAAAGCAGATACATTGGTTGCACTCTGTGATCGAATTAATCGATTATAATATAAAAATAAATATCTTTAAAATTAAATAAAACATAAATTATATTTTATTTAGTTGGTCTAGAGTTTTATTGATAAGTGCTTATTTAATTCCCTGAGGCAAGGCTCGTCCGTTGTAACGGAAATTTGAAAATTCCCACAACACTAAAGCGGCTTTAGAAGCAAAAAGCTACACTAGTTGTCATTTAATGATGAGTATAATCTTGTGCACACCATTCTGTTCCGCCAAATCAAAAATCAATTAATATAAATGTTGACATTTTGATAAGCGCGCATAACATCAATTTTTCTTCAATACTCCACCATGATTTATAAAAATTTAGTCAATTTGAAGGCGATATCGAATAAATAATAAACAACAAATAACACCAACAATAACTTATATAAACTATAACAGCAAATTTTCTATATTTCATGATGACACAACATAAAAAAAAATTATCATTTTCTGGTTAAATGGATTGATCAAAATCCAATAATCAAATTAAATCTCCCGGTTATTACTAGTTTTTACCCCAACCGCGTATTTTCTGATATATATACCACCAGCACAATATACACTACCATCAGAAGGAGGCCAACTGAAGTGTAAGTTAAATATTTTTGCTGCTATTTGGTACATGCTTATAATTCAATTGCAAACAACATAAAAAAAGCTCTTTATGATTATGAGCAATTTTTTTTGTTTTTATCGTGTACCAACATTAATTTTTTGCTTTTGTTAAGTTTTATGCGTTAAATCAAAATCAACATTCACGTTACGAGATGATGATACGAGACGAGAGAGAGCAAGTGAAAAATAAAAGGATTTCTAAAAATCATTTATCAAAATATCATAAATCAAAAAAGCTCTTTTTTTGTATGTATAAAATGATAATATTATGTTTATGGTATATATACTATACATAAATTTTATGTTGTTTGTCTGTATGTTGTGCTTTTATACCATATATATTTTTTATTGTACCGCTCTCTTTCTG
This sequence comes from Tipula helvola, assembly GCA_963556165.1. Classification (NCBI taxonomy): domain Eukaryota; kingdom Metazoa; phylum Arthropoda; class Insecta; order Diptera; family Tipulidae; genus Tipula; species Tipula helvola. The sequence continues at coordinate 83,190,754 of OY744481.1, forward strand.
TTATATATGATAAACGATGCAAGTGACATGACATAATTTTACATTATACAGAACGCAGGCAAAAAATTGGTTTGCTTCGTGGAAAAATCACGCGACTCGAGAATTGATCGCTCGCAACTTATGTTTATACAAATACATATTGTATATATAATACACCAAAAGTGTTTTGTGTTTCTGAGGTGCTGTAAAAAAAAAAAAATGCGCGGCTGTTGTTAGCATGCTTTCCAAGGTAAAATTTTAAATTCATCACGATATCAAATCTCAATTGGATTTTATGTGCCGTCATACATAGATAAATTTTATGTCACACATATATACATGTTTGGGTTGTTTATTTTGTTTGTTTTTATGTGAGATGATTAATCATTTACGGTTCATTTCTGAAATCGAGATTACCCGTAGGAAAATCACCCTAATTTATGATAATGGATAAATTTTTGTTGGTGTTTATTTTTCCATGAAACGGTAAATATTTTTTAATGAATGTTATCATGTGTGGATGAACACAATCCACGTGATAAAGAGTTGAATGAGGTATATGTAGATAATCTCTAATATCAGTGTGCGTAAGCAAAGATAAAGATTATTAATCTTTAAACAACAATGTTTGAAACTTATCAGTCAAATATTGTACAATTAATAATTTCTCTCCCATTTCGAGTAAAAATAATTTTTCTATTGACAAGGGAGGAGGGGGGTGGGGGTGCCTTGACGTAAAAAAATATTTGTTCTATTGACAGGGAGGGGGGGGGGGGCCTTGACATAAATTTTTTTTTGCTATTGACACGGGGGAGGGGCCTTGACGTAAAAATATTTTTGCTATTGACAAGGGCGGGCCCTTAACGTAAAAATATTTTTTCTTGAAATTCCCCCTTCATGGGGGAGCTTGACGTAAAAACATTTGTCTATTGACAAAGGGGGGAAGGCCTTGACGTAAAAAAATACTTTTTCTATTGACAGGGAGGGGGCCTTGATAAAAAAAAATATTTTTTCTATTGACAAGGGGGAGGGGCCTTGACGTAAAAATATTTGTTATATTGACAAGTGGTTGGGCCTTGACGTAAAAAAATATTTTTTCTATTGACAAGGGAGGGCCTTAAAGTTAAAATATTTTTTCTATTGACAAGGGGGTGGGGGCTTGACGTAAAAATATTTGTGTATTGACAAGGGGGGGTCTTGACGTATAAATATTTTTTCTATTGAAAAGGGCGGCCTTGACATAAAAATATGTTTTCTAGTGACTAGGGGGGAGCTTTGACGTAAAATATTTTTCCTATTGACAAGGGGGCCCTGACGTAAAATTCTGTTTTCTAGTGACTAGGGGGGCCTTGCCGTAAAAATAATTTTCCTATTGACAAGGGGGGCCCTGACTTAAAAATATTTTTTCTATTGACAAGGAGGCCTTGACATAAACATATTTTTTCTATTAACAAGGGGGGGGGGCTTTGACGTAAAAATATTTTGTCTATTGACAAGGGGGGGCCTTGACGTAAAAATATTTGTCCTATTGACAAGGGGGGAGCCTTTACCTAAAAGTGGGGGTCCTCGACGTAAATTTTTTTTTTCTATTGACAAGGGGGCCTTGACGTAAACAAATATTTTTTCTATTGACAAACGGGGGGGCTTGACGTAAAAATACTTGTTCTATTGGCAATCTATTAAAAAATATTTTCTCTATTAACTAGGGGGGGGGGGGAGTGGGCTTGACGTTAAATTTTTCTTGCTATTAACAAGAGGGCGCCCTTGACGTTAAAATATTTTTTCTATTTACAAGGGGAAGCATGAGATTTCATAAGTTTTCTAAAAATCAGTATTTTAAGATATTCTTGAAAATTGACAAGGGGGGATTCATGAGATTTAATCAGTTTTCTAAAAATCAGTATTTTAAAATATTCTTGAAAATTGACAAGGGGGGATGCGTGAAATATCATCAGTTTTCTAAAAATCAGTATTTTAAGATATTCCTGAAAATTGCTGAAAATTGACAAGGGGGATGCATGAGATTTCATCAGTTTTTTAAAAATCAGTATTTTAAGATATTCTTGAAAATTGACAAGGGGGGATGCGTGAAATTTCATCAGTTTTCAAAAAATCAGTATTTTAAGATATTCTTGAAATTGACAAGGGGGGGATGCGTGAAATTTCATCAGTTTTCTAAAAATCAGTATTTTAAAATATTCTTGAAAATTAACAAGGGGAGGATGCATGAGATTTCATCAGTTTTCTAAAAATCAGTATTTTAAGATATTCTTGAAAATTGACAAGAAGGGATTCATGAGATTTCATCAGTTTTCTAAAAATCAGTATTTTAAGATATTCTTGAAAATTGACAAGGGGCATGAGATTTCATCAGTTTTCTAAAAATCACTATTTTAAGATATTCTTGAAAATTGACAAGGGGGGATGCGTGAAATTTCATCAGTTTTCTAAAAATCAGTAGTTTAAGATATTCTTGAAATTGACAAGGGGGGGATGCGTGAAATTTCATCAGTTTTCTAAAAATCAGTATTTTAAAATATTCTTGAAAATTTACAAGGGGGGATGCACGAGATTTCATCAGTTTTCTAAAAATCAGTATTTTAAGATATTCTTGAAAATTGACAAGGGGGGATTCATGAGATTTCATCAGTTTTCTAAAAATCAGTATTTTAAGATATTCTTGAAAATTGACAAGGGGCATGAGATTTCATCAGTTTTCTAAAAATCACTATTTTAAGATATTCTTGAAAATTGACAAGGGGGGATGCGTGAAATTTCATCAGTTTTCTAAAAATCAGTATTTTAAGATATTCTTGAAATTGACAAGGGTGGGATGCGTGAAATTTCATCAGTTTTCTAAAAATCAGTATTTTAAAATATTCTTGAAAATTAACAAGGGGAGGATGCATGAGATTTCATCAGTTTTCTAAAAATCAGTATTTTAAGATATTCTTGAAAATTGACAAGGGGGGATTCATGAGATTTCATCAGTTTTCTAAAAATCGGTATTTTAAGATATTCTTGAAAATTGACAAGGGGCATGAGATTTCATCAGTTTTCTAAAAATCACTATTTTAAGATATTCTTGAAAATTGACAAGGGGGGATGCGTGAAATTTCATCAGTTTTCTAAAAATCAGTATTTTAAGATATTCTTGAAATTGACAAGGGGGGGATGCGTGAAATTTCATCAGTTTTCTAAAAATCAGTATTTTAAAATATTCTTGAAAATTAACAAGGGGAGGATGCATGAGATTTCATCAGTTTTCTAAAAATCAGTATTTTAAGATATTCTTGAAAATTGACAAGGGGCATGAGATTTCATCAGTTTTCTAAAAATCACTATTTTAAGATATTCTTGAAAATTTACAAGGGGGGATGCGTGAAATTTCATCAGTTTTCTAAAAATCAGTATTTTAAGATATTCTTGAAAATTGACGAAGGGGGGATGCATGAGATTTCACCAGTTTTCTAAAAATCACTATTTTAAGATATTCTTGAAAATTGACAAGGGGGGATGCGTGAAATTTCATCAGTTTTCTAAAAATCAGTATTTTAAGATATTCTTGAAATTGACAAGGGGGGGATGCGTGAAATTTCATCAGTTTTCTAAAAATCAGTATTTTAAAATATTCTTGAAAATTAACAAGGGGAGGATGCATGAGATTTCATCAGTTTTCTAAAAATCAGTATTTTAAGATATTCTTGAAAATTGACAAGGGGGGATTCATGAGATTTCATCAGTTTTCTAAAAATCAGTATTTTAAGATATTCTTGAAAATTGACAAGGGGCATGAGATTTCATCAGTTTTCTAAAAATCACTATTTTAAGATATTATTGAAAATTGACAAGGGGGGATGCGTGAAATTTCATCAGTTTTCTAAAAATCAGTATTTTAAGATATTCTTGAAAATTGACAAGGGGGGGATGCGTGAAATTTCATCAGTTTTCTAAAAATCAGTATTTTAAAATATTCTTGAAAATTAACAAGGGGAGGATGCATGAGATTTCATCAGTTTTCTAAAAATCAGTATTTTAAGATATTCTTGAAAATTGACAAGGGGGATTCATGAGATTTCATCAGTTTTCTAAAAATCAGTATTTTAAGATATTCTTGAAAATTGACAAGGGGCATGAGATTTCATCAGTTTTCTAAAAATCACTATTTTAAGATATTCTTGAAAATTTACAAGGGGGGGATGCGTGAAATTTCATCAGTTTTCTAAAAATCAGTATTTTAAGATATTCTTGAAAATTGACGAAGGGGGGATGCATGAGATTTCACCAGTTTTCTAAAAATCAGTATTTTAAGATATTCTTGAAAATTAACAATGGGGGATGCATGAGATTTCATCAGTTTTCTAAAAATGAGTTTTTTAAGATATTTTTGAAAATTGACAAGTGGGGATGCGTGAGATTTCATCAGTTTATTAAAAATCAGTATTTTAAGATATTCTTGAAAATTGACAAGGGAGGATGCATCAGATTTCATCAGTTTTCTAAAAATCAGTGTTTTAAGATATTCTTGAAAATTGACAAGGGGGGATGCATGAAATTTCATCAGTTTTCTAAAAATCAGTATTTTAAGATATTCTTGAAAATTAACAAGGTGGGGATGCATGAGATTTCATCAGTTTTTTAAAAATCAGTGTTTTAAGATACTCTTGTGATATGCATGTGATTTCATCAGTTTTCTAAAAATCAGTATTTTAAAATATTCTTGAAAATTAACAAGGGGGGGATGCATGAGATTTCATCAGTTTTCTAAATATCAGAGTTTTAAGATATTCTTGAAAATTGACAAGGGGGGGATGCATGTGATTTCATCAGTTTTCTAAAAATCAGTATTTTAAAATTTTCTTGAAAATTGACAAGGGGGGGATGCGTGAAATTTCATCAGTTTTCTAAAAATCAGTATTTTAAAATATTCTTGAAAATTGACAAGGGGGGATGCGTGTGATTTCATCAGTTTTCTAAAAATCAGTGTTTAAAGATATTCTTGAAAATTGACGAAGGGGCCCCAAGTAGCATTTCGTATATATTATGATTACAAATTATTCTTGTATGATACAATTTACCGAACATTTACATTAGTGAACATTTGTAGATGTATCTACACTTGTAAAATATCTAGTTTCAGAGTTTGCACAGTGAAGTTACACTGTAAAGGTTAACTTATATAGCTACGAATGTAGTGTTTCTGTTTATGTACTGGGTCATTGTATCGCTACAGTTACAAAATATATACTTTTTGTAGAATCAATGAGAGCTGATAGCTACGGTGAAGATTTACTGATCATTTACTTTGTAAATATATTTATACAGGCGTAAAATGATTACACTTTGTAACTTTCAAGAGAGCTTATAGCTACCTCATGATTTATACTGAACGTTTACTTTGTTAATGTATTTATACGTCTTAAACTAAGTAAAAGTTTTAACTTAGAATAGATCATATAGCTACCTCGTAGATTTACAGAACATTTACATTGTTAATGTATTTATACCGTCAGATAATTTATACAAGGATATTAAAATTGCGTGGATCGAATTTTTTACCAGACGAAGGAATTTCTTCTTGAAGTTTGTTACAAACACCTCAAAGAATAGATTTTTTTTCAATGGGCAGCGGAAAACTCTGGTATTACGAACTAAACATCAACGTCTTAGTCCGTAATACCAGAAAAAATTGAATAAATTTTCTGATCTAGATCTTTCAATTAATATTTCCGCTACTTTTAACGTTGATTGGTTGTCCATTTTTAACAGCGCAAAGACGGAGTTTTGGCCTATTTTATGTATAAGCAACCATTCGGAATTTTTGAATCCAATGCCCATTGCACTCTATTATGGCCAAACAAAGCCAAATTTACAAAATTATTTGGATCCATTTGTAAATGTAATGCAAGATATTTTAGAAAATGGTGTTGAAATTGGTCATTATAAAATTTGTTATAACAAATGCGACAAACTTCAAAAATTGAATGCTTATTATGTAGTACGTAGCTTTTACATAATACAAACAAGTACACGAATTTAATAGAAAAATGTAACTGTACACAAACTTCTACGTATCGTATACATAGCGATTACAAACAGTAAACGAGTAAACACTATTAATAGGAAAATGTAACCGTACATTTACTTCTACGCAACGTATCGTATACGTACCATTTACATTTCGTAAATAAGTAAATATTTTTAATAGAAAATTGTAAATGTAAGCAACTTGTAAATATCCGTGTTCAATTTACTCTCAAAATGTATGCATAAGGATTACGTGTATTTTCAAGTTTACATATCGAAATTAATGGTCGGCCATATTGCTCACAAATTTGAAGCAAAAAGAAACCTTCGTATTTTCAAAATTTTATGTACTTTTATGATTTCTGGTACACAGAATAAATATAAATTTATGTAACGATAGCATTAAAACAATTTTTAAATAAATATTATTTCTTTAATTTTTATTTTGAAGTAAAAAAAATGTATCTGTCACTTTATATACTTCATTATATTTAAGGCGCATCGCTATTTTCAAATTATTTCAGAACTTTACCCGACAAAATGATATTCGTTTGTAAATTTTAACATCTTAATATGCGAAAAATATATTTCTAAGTTTGATGTTATAAAAATAATAATATTTCAAATAAAGTCGTTCATTATAAACTACTACTGTAAAGGAATTTTATAATTACGCATACAATTGTATTTATCTGATTTGTTTACAAAATTAAACCAACAAGTCAGTTTTGTTTAAAATAAATTTATAAAATTGTAACTTATTCGTAAAAGATTTGTAATCGTAACATATGTATACTGATTTCTTATTGTAAAATATACAGACTTATTTGTAAATACACATTTTGTTTACATTAAATTACATCCGTAAAGGTTCAGCATACTCGACAATTGATTCCCCAAAATTTGTACTAAACATTTACAAGACGTTTACCGTGTATTTACAAGTGTAACTTTACAATAACAAAATAAATTTACAGTGAACGTTTTGTAAACCAAAATTGTTACTTGGGGGGGATGCAAGAGATTTCACCAGTTTTTTAAAAATCAGTATTTTAAAATATTCTTGAAAATTAACAAGGGGGGATGCATGAGATTTCATCAGTTTTCTAAAAATCAGTATTTTAAGATATCTTTGAAATTTGACAAGGGGGGATGCATGAGATTTCACTAGTTTTCTAAAAATCAGTATTTTAAAATATTCTTGAAAATTAACAAGGGGGGGATGCATGAGATTTCATCAGTTTTCTAAAAATCAGTGTTTTAAGATATTCTTGAAAATTAACAAGTGGGGGATGCATGAGATTTCATCAGTTTTCTAAAAATCTGTATTTTAAAATATTCTTGAAAATTGACAAGGGGGGGATGCGTGAAATTTAATCAGTTTTCTAAAAATCAGTATTTTAAGATATTCTTGAAAATTGACAAGGGGGGGATGCATGTGATTTCATCAGTTTTCTAAAAATCAGTATTTTAAGATATTCTTGAAAATTGACGAAGGGGGGATGCATGAGATTTCACCAGTTTTTTAAAAATCAGTATTTTAAAATATTCTTGAAAATTAACAAGGGGGGGATGCATGAGATTTCATCAGTTTTCTAAAAATCAGTATTTTAAAATATTCTTGAAAATTGACATTTCATCAGTTTTCTAAAAATCAGTATTTCAAAATATTCTTGAAAATTAACAAAGGGGGGATGCATTAGATTTCATCAGTTTTCTAAAAATCAGTATTTCAAAATATTCTTGAAAATTGACAAGGGGGGGATGCATGAGATTTCATCAGTTTTCTAAAAATCAGTATTTTAAGATATTCTTGAAAATTGACAAGGGGGGATGCATGAGATTTCATCAGTTTTCTAAAAATCAGTATTTTAAGATATTCTTGAAAATTGACAAGGGGATGCATGAGATTTCATCAGTTTTCTAAAAATCAGTATTTTCAAATATTCTTGAAAATTGACAAGGGGGGGATGCATGAGGTTTCATCAGTTTTCTAAAAATCAGTATTTTAAGAAATTCTTGAAAATTGACAAGGGGCGATTCATGAGATTTCATAAGTTTTCTAAAACTCAGTATTTTAAGATATTGCACCTTTGATAACGATGCATTTTTATGAATGGTAGATTCGAATAAATCCTTAAATGAAGGAAACTCAGCATAGTTTCCAGAAAATGGCGATATTGTTATTTTTGGTAACTTTATTTCGTCACTATTTTCGTCACGACATAGTCCCGTTGCTTTGAACAAATGATTTCATCATAGAGTTAAACTGTTCAAGCAAATCATGAAATATATTATTCCGTTCGTTCACCTCTGAGCGAAGTTTTGCTTTCATCACGCAATACCTATCTTCAAACTCTCCTAGCTCTGAAGTTTGCTGAGCATACATTGTAATTAGATCATCAACATCTTTTAACTCGTTATACGCCTTTTCCAACATTTCCAAACGGATGGAGATATCTTCAGAACTAGTTTCTGCCGTAATATTTAAGTAATAAACCTCCAATCGTGTGAGCGATGCTTTAATATTGCCGCGCTTTCGCCATAGCAGCTCAATAGTTTTTTGCTCTTCAGTCATTTTGTGTTAACTGCAAGCCTTTGCTCACTTAATTGATAAGTTAAATTAAATCACGCTCAGAAAATTTATGTATATTTAAAAAAACGATTCGCGCACAAATGAACCAAACTCACAAATCACTAAATTAAATTTTCTTTCTCTTATTGTATTAAAAATAACTCAACACTTTTCCTTGTAGATTTTCAGCGTGGGTGCAATTCCAATTGAGGCTTGATTTAACAAATGCTGCTCCAAAAACTGCTGCTAACTTTATGAAGATCCGGCTCGAAGGATCATGAGCAAATTTCATATCATATAATTTGCACTTCATTTATTTTTAGTTTCTTCAACAGTGTCTGTAACCGGGTCAATTTCTTTCATACTAACTAAACCTATCCAAATCCTCTTTATGTTGTATATAACAGGATATTCGGGTGGCCCGGCCATTAATAACTCCGGGAGATCTGGCTTAAAGCTTGGTCGAACACTTCAATCAATCAATCAATCAAAACGTATAATTAATTATAATGTTAACTTGTCTAGAATGTATTCTCAATATTAAATATCGTTGTACAAGATACCTAGTAAATTTTTAAACATATTTATAAATTTTATAACAATCAATGTAATGCAGTATATGCCCAATAAAAATAATAATTCGTCATTTAGATTTTTCCACAGTGGGTGTTAAACGGAAAATATAACTGTAATCCTTTTTCATTTATGCATGTAACTACTTTTGCAACAGAAAAACTAAAAAAAACAAAATTATTTGTTTACTCTCTGTAGATATAATATCCTTTTATCAAGAGTACACAATAGGATAGCCAATCTATTTATCCATCCCACTATAATAAAAATGTGATAATTAGAGTTTCCATTTAAAAATTGTCTACGTATTTCCTGTGCTTATTTCCATTTTTATTTACTATGTATATACACATATAACGATTGAATGGATGTAGTATTATTTTACCATACTTCTACTGCCCCCACCAACCCTATTATACTACTTTAAAAGCTTTCTCTATTTGTTTATGAAATTTAATCGACTTAATTTTTATTTAAATGGAAGTTAAAGTTCTCATAAAAGCAATCAAACCTTGATTTTAATGAGTTTTATTAATGACACAATGTATGTGTTTGTGTCTGTGTGTATAATGTGTGAGTATGTGAGAGAGATACAAAATCACTGAATAGAATGATAAAGTTAATCGAATTAAAATGTTTTGTTACCGAGCTCAATGTACAAAAACTTGGAAATTTTTTGGAGACGACAAGTTTCCAAAAAATGTTTTCAAGCACAAATAATTAATTTGTGTTTATAGTTCTACAGACAGACTCGTATAAGTATATTTTATGTATATATATACACAAAAATCACTTAGATTAGAGTCGGATATCGTTTTTTTTATTTGTCTGTTTATATCGCGTCTACAATTAATCATTGGATTAAGACTTAAAAACAAAACATTTTTCCAAATATAGAATAAAATAAAATTCAAAGCGGAAAAATAAAAATAAAAAAACAAAATTCTTGAAAATGATTGTTGTACTCGTATCTATATAGAGTAGAGTTAGAACTCGGAAAATTGTATCCACCATAATGAATATTATACTGACACTAATACCATTTATGAAAATTTTCATTTTTTTTTTGTTCCCTTAGTATTAGTATCTCTGTTATCATATCAAAAATTCACCTTAATCCTTGAACAAGGCGCCTAGGTAGTTACACAAAAAAAAACCTAAAATCTTTTACGAATTTTCCTTCCATTATGGTAATTTCTAGGCCCTAGTTATAAATAAATCCTTTATTCACTATAAAAAAAATGGCAAGACCTTTAATAAAATTCTAAAGCAAAAAATGAAAAACAATAATAATAAATTGCATTTTGATTTGAAAACATTAAATTATCAAAAAATAAAAAATGAAAACTTATCGTACTTCTGGTCCAAATCGTTATCGCGTGAATTGAATGAACTGGGAGAAAATATTTTTCCAATTGTACCAAATAATCGGATTATAATTTTACTAATATTATTATTATTATATTGTTATGATCATTACTATTGCTATTTTTATTACTCTGCTAGTATTATTTATATGTATATGTATTTGCCAAAAAGTTGGCAATCATGATAACAAGAAAAAATTCTCTTCGAGTAGAGCTCTATGTACATTCTTTGGTATATATCGTTATTGTTATTTTAATCCCATTTGGACAAGAATTTTTTCGTTTTTTTTTTTTGTTATTTTTATTCATTCGACTGGCAAAGGAAATGGCACTGGATAAGAAAACTGTCGTAATAATAATAATAATAATAGAAAATTGATATAAGAATATATTATGATCATTATTTTGTATTATGATTATGGCAATTTTCACTTTTGCTATCCATATTTTGTGGAGATATTGCTATGGTCGATATTAAGTATAGATATTTACGTAGATAGCGATGGTAAAATCTAGAAACGAAATATAATGTTTGGCGCTGTGATTTTTTTTTAACTTGTAAATTTAGATTGCTTTGCTGGCCTCCTAAATTTCCCTTAGAACACTGATGGAAGCTTCATATGAGTAAATTTATTTGATAAAGTGATGGTAAGAGACACAATTTGTTAACCGGTTGCTTCGTAATAGTGCCATTTGGTAATATCAGGGTAACGACCCTAAGGATACCATCATCTCCTGGATTTTCTGAAGATATCCGAGCAAGTGGCCATTTGGATGGTGATAAACCCTGATTTGAAATAGCAATTTGGATTTAGATTGTGCCACTTTTGAAATGTATTTAATGACGCGAGATACTCTTTTGACACATTCCAAAAGCTTCGACACATTGCCTGCGAGTAAGTTACCAGTTCATCTTTAAAGGTGTCAAATCCTGTTCTGGTAATGGTAGAGGATGCTTGGATAATGATGAAATGTCCCAATATCAGTGATCATAAGAACCCGGATAAAGGTCTCCAAGTCAACTTCACTGGAGCCTGTCACAGAAATAATTCACGCAGAGGCTCTGAGGTGGTCATCATTCTGCAATGAAATGAATCCTAATACATATTTGCTTAATGCTATGATAATATAATAGCAATTTATATTATACCTTTAATTCCGAGATTAGATTGGGAATGAAACGTTCATTATAAATCAATAGCATTTATGCATTGACCATAGCATCCACTTTTTTAGGCGATGGCCTGATTTTGCAACCAGCCGTAATATGATGCAAAAAAACCAACCGGCTTTCCAAAAAACCTACACTTTTATAAATTTCTCTTAACGTTACCATCACCAACTAAAATATAATCTACATAGCAGACGGTGTGCTGGAAATCAGTTTTAATGAAAAATTCTGTCCCTAAAAAAAAATCATAGTGAACCTTGTTGAAGGAAGTGTCCTGAGCTCGAAAAAGTTGAAATTAAAACCATATGTATGTGAAGTTGACCCAAAAAGTAACCCAAAAAAATGCTATGGCAACACTTAATCTGTATTTTCATGATATTTTAGTGTCAGCCCAAAAAACTATATGTCTCATGACACTATTTGTAAAGTCAGCCCAAAAAAAGTACTATCACGACAGTTGAAACTATCGTCATAATTATATGTACATATGTATATTGAACTGTCAGCCCAAAAATAATTCGGACCCAAACCAAAGAAATTAATTTAAAATAATTCCCAAACTAAAACTTAAAATTGAAAAATTTGCATAAACAAGTTTAATTTTATATAATGCAATTATTTAATAATATATTTAATTATGCATTACCAAAATCGAATAAATACAATTTTTTAATTTAAAATCTCACGTACCACACAGTTTTGAGAGTTCCTCATCACTCTAAATATGAAAGGGAACTAGCTGCTAATAGCGGGTTGGTCATCATTCTAAGTATGATTTTCAATTAGGTCTGATCTCTGTCTTTTTCATTGCAACGTCTCAGCCGAATGTGTATTATTATTACGGTTAATTTGGTTAAACCGATTAATCAATTTACTAATCAAATAATTTGGGTATTTAGGCCTTAGTGAGCATATTGCTAAAGTGTTGCGTAAGCTAATCCACTGAGGAAAAAGATTTTCAGTCAATTGAAAGATAGCACACCGGAGTTACTCCGATCTAACGTAGTGTATTTGGTTCCGTGTGGCGCCTGTGGTCTTAAGTATGTGGGAACTACGAAACAACTGTTGAAGAATCGACTAAGTCAACATAAATCTGACTGTAAGGTACCAATAAGGAATCCTCTAGCCACCACACTGTGCCAACATTCCCATATTACGGGGCACAAATTTAATTTGAATCAAGCGACAATTCTTGAATATGAAAAATTTTATAAGAACCGTTTGTTTTTGGAAATGGCTCATATTGTCGGCAAGCAGGAAACTTTGGTGAACAAGAAAACTGACACGGATGATCTCAGCAAAGTTTATTCTGGTATTATTAACACAATTTCCAAATTAGTATGTGAAAATCCATAACTTTAAATTCTATAATCTAACTATAACTAACCAAACTAATATTTCGAATGTAGTTAGCCTAAAAAAAGTTTCGGACAAAAATTATTTGAATGTTTTGATTCTACGAAAATATTTTGGAAGATATACACAAACAATTACGGATTTATTTTTATATAACTATATACATACTTTATATAAAGTAATACAATCTGAAGTGTTTGTGTGACATTTTGCTTTTTGGAATATTTGGGGGGAAAATTATCATTTAACGGTAGGTTCAAAATTAAGCATTCCATGAAATTTTCTATAAATTGTCTTATTAAAAAATATTTTTGTGGTTGTTTTATGTATGTATGTATACATACCTGAAGAAGATATAATATATATCGAAAAGTCGTCGTAAAAGAAAAAGTTTTATTTTCAAGGCTGTAAACCCGAAGGTAGCATAAAATATAATATATCCAGCCGTTAGGAGATTTTTGAAAAAATAAATAAATATTTGAAGTGGTTGTATGGCCGGTATGGCTATGAGGTCCCCATCACATCCGGCTGAGACATTGTAAGGATATAGATAGAGATCAGATCTAATTGGAAATCATACTTAGAATGATGACCAACCCCTACCATTTTGAGTTACATGAGATTTTTTGTATGAAAAAATAAATAAATATTTGAAGTGATTGTATGGCCGTTATGGCTATGAGGTCCCCATCACATCCGGCTGAGACATTGTAAGGATATAGATAGAGATCAGATCTAATTGGAAATCATACTTAGAATGATGACCAACCCCTAACATTTTGAGTTACATGAGATTTTTTGTATGAAAAAATAAATAAATATTTGAAGTGGTTGTATGGCCGGTATGGCTATGAGGTCCCCATCACATCCGGCTGAGACATTGTAAGGATATAGATAGAGATCAGATCTAATTGGAAATCATACTTAGAATGATGACCAACCCCTAACATTTTGAGTTACATGAGATTTTTTGTATGAAAAAATAAATAAATATTTGAAGTGGTTGTATGGCCGTTATGGCTATGAGGTCCCCATCACATCCGGCTGAGACATTGCAAGGATATAGATAGAGATCAGATCTAATTGAAAATCATACTTAGAATGATGACCAACCCCTAACATTTTGAGTTACATGAGATTTTTTGTATGAAAAAATAAATAAATATTTGAAGTGATTGTATGGCCGTTATGGCTATGAGGTCCCCATCACATCCGGCTGAGACATTGTAAGGATATAGATAGAGATCAGATCTAATTGGAAATCATACTTAGAATGATGACCAACCCCTAACATTTTGAGTTACATGAGATTTTTTGTATGAAAAAATAAATAAATATTTGAAGTGATTGTATGGCCGTTATGGCTATGAGGTCCCCATCACATCCGGCTGAGACATTGCAAGGATATAGATAGAGATCAGATCTAATTGGAAATCATACTTAGAATGATGACCAACCCCTAACATTTTGAGTTACATGAGATTTTTTGTATGAAAAAATAAATAAATATTTGAAGTGGTTGTATGGCCGTTATGGCTATGAGGTCCCCATCACATCCGGCTGAGACATTGCAAGGATATAGATAGAGATCAGATCTAATTGGAAATCATACTTAGAATGATGACCAACCCCTAACATTTTGAGTTACATGAGATTTTTTGTATGAAAAAATAAATAAATATTTGAAGTGATTGTATGGCCGTTATGGCTATGAGGTCCCCATCACATCCGGCTGAGACATTGTAAGGATATAGATAGAGATCAGATCTAATTGGAAATCATACTTAGAATGATGACCAACCCCTAACATTTTGAGTTACATGAGATTTTTTGTATGAAAAAATAAATAAATATTTGAAGTGGTTGTATGGCCGGTATGGCTATGAGGTCCCCATCACATCCGGCTGAGACATTGCAAGGATATAGATAGAGATCAGATCTAATTGAAAATCATACTTAGAATGATGACCAACGCCTAACATTTTGAGTTACATGAGATTTTTTGTATGAAAAATAAATAAATATTTGAAGTGGTTGTATGGCCGTTATGGCTATGAGGTCCCCATCACATCCGGCTGAGACATTGCAAGGATATAGATAGAGATCAGATCTAATTGAAAATCATACTTAGAATGATGACCAACCCCTAACATTTTGAGTTACATGAGATTTTTTGTATGAAAAAATAAATAAATATTTGAAGTGGTTGTATGGCCGTTATGGCTATGAGGTCCCCATCACATCCGGCTGAGACATTGCAAGGATATAGATAGAGATCAGATCTAATTGAAAATCATACTTAGAATGATGACCAACCCCTAACATTTTGAGTTACATGAGATTTTTTGTATGAAAAAATAAATAAATATTTGAAGTGGTTGTATGGCCGTTATGGCTATGAGGTCCCCATCACATCCGGCTGAGACATTGCAAGGATATAGATAGAGATCAGATCTAATTGAAAATCATACTTAGAATGATGACCAACCCCTAATATTTTGAGTTACATGAGATTTTTTGTATGAAAAAATAAATAAATATTTGAAGTGGTTGTATGGCCGTTATGGCTATGAGGTCCCCATCACATCCGGCTGAGACATTGCAAGGATATAGATAGAGATCAGATCTAATTGGAAATCATACTTAGAATGATGACCAACCCCTAACATTTTGAGTTACATGAGATTTTTTGTATGAAAAAATAAATAAATATTTGAAGTGGTTGTATGGCCGTTATGGCTATGAGGTCCCCATCACATCCGGCTGAGACATTGCAAGGATATAGATAGAGATCAGATCTAATTGAAAATCATACTTAGAATGATGACCAACCCCTAACATTTTGAGTTACATGAGATTTTTTGTATGAAAAAATAAATAAATATTTGAAGTGGTTGTATGGCCGTTATGGCTATGAGGTCCCCATCACATCCGGCTGAGACATTGCAAGGATATAGATAGAGATCAGATCTAATTGAAAATCATACTTAGAATGATGACCAACCCCTAACATTTTGAGTTACATGAGATTTTTTGTATGAAAAAATAAATAAATATTTGAAGTGGTTGTATGGCCGTTATGGCTATGAGGTCCCCATCACATCCGGCTGAGACATTGCAAGGATATAGATAGAGATCAGATCTAATTGGAAATCATACTTAGAATGATGACCAACCCTTAACATTTTGAGTTACATGAGATTTTTTGTATGAAAAAATAAATAAATATTTGAAGTGGTTGTATGGCCGTTATGGCTATGAGGTCCCCATAACATCCGGCTGAGACATTGCAAGGATATAGATAGAGATCAGATCTAATTGAAAATCATACTTAGAATGATGACCAACCCCTAACATTTTGAGTTACATGAGATTTTTTGTATGAAAAAATAAATAAATATTTGAAGTGGTTGTATGGCCGTTATGGCTATGAGGTCCCCATCACATCCGGCTGAGACATTGCAAGGATATAGATAGAGATCAGATCTAATTGAAAATCATACTTAGAATGATGACCAACCCCTAATATTTTGAGTTACATGAGATTTTTTGTATGAAAAAATAAATAAATATTTGAAGTGGTTGTATGGCCGTTATGGCTATGAGGTCCCCATCACATCCGGCTGAGACATTGCAAGGATATAGATAGAGATCAGATCTAATTGGAAATCATACTTAGAATGATGACCAACCCCTAACATTTTGAGTTACATGAGATTTTTTGTATGAAAAAATAAATAAATATTTGAAGTGGTTGTATGGCCGTTATGGCTATGAGGTCCCCATCACATCCGGCTGAGACATTGCAAGGATATAGATAGAGATCAGATCTAATTGAAAATCATACTTAGAATGATGACCAACCCCTAACATTTTGAGTTACATGAGATTTTTTGTATGAAAAAATAAATAAATATTTGAAGTGGTTGTATGGCCGTTATGGCTATGAGGTCCCCATCACATCCGGCTGAGACATTGCAAGGATATAGATAGAGATCAGATCTAATTGAAAATCATACTTAGAATGATGACCAACCCCTAACATTTTGAGTTACATGAGATTTTTTGTATGAAAAAATAAATAAATATTTGAAGTGGTTGTATGGCCGTTATGGCTATGAGGTCCCCATCACATCCGGCTGAGACATTGCAAGGATATAGATAGAGATCAGATCTAATTGGAAATCATACTTAGAATGATGACCAACCCCTAACATTTTGAGTTACATGAGATTTTTTGTATGAAAAAATAAATAAATATTTGAAGTGGTTGTATGGCCGTTATGGCTATGAGGTCCCCATCACATCCGGCTGAGACATTGCAAGGATATAGATAGAGATCAGATCTAATTGAAAATCATACTTAGAATGATGACCAACCCCTAACATTTTGAGTTACATGAGATTTTTTGTATGAAAAAATAAATAAATATTTGAAGTGGTTGTATGGCCGTTATGGCTATGAGGTCCCCATCACATCCGGCTGAGACATTGCAAGGATATAGATAGAGATCAGATCTAATTGAAAATCATACTTAGAATGATGACCAACCCCTAACATTTTGAGTTACATGAGATTTTTTGTATGAAAAAATAAATAAATATTTGAAGTGGTTGTATGGCCGTTATGGCTATGAGGTCCCCATCACATCCGGCTGAGACATTGCAAGGATATAGATAGAGATCAGATCTAATTGAAAATCATGCTTAGAATGATGACCAACCCCTAATATTTTGAGTTACATGAGATTTTTTGTATGAAAAAATAAATAAATATTTGAAGTGGTTGTATGGCCGTTATGGCTATGAGGTCCCCATCACATCCGGCTGAGACATTGCAAGGATATAGATAGAGATCAGATCTAATTGAAAATCATACTTAGAATGATGACCAACCCCTAACATTTTGAGTTACATGAGATTTTTTGTATGAAAAAATAAATAAATATTTGAAGTGGTTGTATGGCCGTTATGGCTATGAGGTCCCCATCACATCCGGCTGAGACATTGCAAGGATATAGATAGAGATCAGATCTAATTGGAAATCATACTTAGAATGATGACCAACCCCTAACATTTTGAGTTACATGAGATTTTTTGTATGAAAAAATAAATAAATATTTGAAGTGGTTGTATGGCCGTTATGGCTATGAGGTCCCCATCACATCCGGCTGAGACATTGCAAGGATATAGATAGAGATCAGATCTAATTGAAAATCATACTTAGAATGATGACCAACCCCTAACATTTTGAGTTACATGAGATTTTTTGTATGAAAAAATAAATAAATATTTGAAGTGGTTGTATGGCCGTTATGGCTATGAGGTCCCCATCACATCCGGCTGAGACATTGCAAGGATATAGATAGAGATCAGATCTAATTGGAAATCATACTTAGAATGATGACCAACCCCTAACATTTTGAGTTACATGAGATTTTTTGTATGAAAAAATAAATAAATATTTGAAGTGGTTGTATGGCCGTTATGGCTATGAGGTCCCCATCACATCCGGCTGAGACATTGCAAGGATATAGATAGAGATCAGATCTAATTGAAAATCATACTTAGAATGATGACCAACCCCTAACATTTTGAGTTACATGAGATTTTTTGTATGAAAAAATAAATAAATATTTGAAGTGGTTGTATGGCCGTTATGGCTATGAGGTCCCCATCACATCCGGCTGAGACATTGCAAGGATATAGATAGAGATCAGATCTAATTGAAAATCATACTTAGAATGATGACCAACCCCTAACATTTTGAGTTACATGAGATTTTTTGTATGAAAAAATAAATAAATATTTGAAGTGGTTGTATGGCCGTTATGGCTATGAGGTCCCCATCACATCCGGCTGAGACATTGCAAGGATATAGATAGAGATCAGATCTAATTGAAAATCATGCTTAGAATGATGACCAACCCCTAATATTTTGAGTTACATGAGATTTTTTGTATGAAAAAATAAATAAATATTTGAAGTGGTTGTATGGCCGTTATGGCTATGAGGTCCCCATCACATCCGGCTGAGACATTGCAAGGATATAGATAGAGATCAGATCTAATTGAAAATCATACTTAGAATGATGACCAACCCCTAACATTTTGAGTTACATGAGATTTTTTGTATGAAAAAATAAATAAATATTTGAAGTGGTTGTATGGCCGTTATGGCTATGAGGTCCCCATCACATCCGGCTGAGACATTGCAAGGATATAGATAGAGATCAGATCTAATTGGAAATCATACTTAGAATGATGACCAACCCCTAACATTTTGAGTTACATGAGATTTTTTGTATGAAAAAATAAATAAATATTTGAAGTGGTTGTATGGCCGTTATGGCTATGAGGTCCCCATCACATCCGGCTGAGACATTGCAAGGATATAGATAGAGATCAGATCTAATTGAAAATCATACTTAGAATGATGACCAACCCCTAACATTTTGAGTTACATGAGATTTTTTGTATGAAAAAATAAATAAATATTTGAAGTGGTTGTATGGCCGTTATGGCTATGAGGTCCCCATCACATCCGGCTGAGACATTGCAAGGATATAGATAGAGATCAGATCTAATTGAAAATCATACTTAGAATGATGACCAACCCCTAACATTTTGAGTTACATGAGATTTTTTGTATGAAAAAATAAATAAATATTTGAAGTGGTTGTATGGCCGTTATGGCTATGAGGTCCCCATCACATCCGGCTGAGACATTGCAAGGATATAGATAGAGATCAGATCTAATTGGAAATCATACTTAGAATGATGACCAACCCCTAACATTTTGAGTTACATGAGATTTTTTGTATGAAAAAATAAATAAATATTTGAAGTGGTTGTATGGCCGTTATGGCTATGAGGTCCGCATCACATCCGGCTGAGACATTGCAATGATAAAGATAGAGAATAGATCTAATTGAAAACCACATTTAGAATTATTATACATATTTATGTTTATTCCCAAATCTTGAGATTCGAAATTTTAATTTAGAAAAATCAGTAATATTTATTTGATTTTGGTAATAAATGCATAATAAATTAAATTATTTAAATAATTGCTCATATAGAATTAAGCGTGTTAATATTACTTTAATTTTAATCAAACTACAGTGTTGGAATTAATTTAAACTCTATTTTTATTTTGACAGCGTTGTTTTTAGGCTGATATTAAAAAATATAACTATTTAATGAGTTTTTTAGCTGTCAGAACTTTTTTTTGTTTTCTTTGGTACAAAACATTTTTTGGATATCATTTGAAATACAATTATTACGGAAATTTATAAAATTCGATAATATGTTATAGCAGCTTAGCTTTCTCGTGTAACTTTGTATTTTGAATACATATTATTGGAAAGCAAAGAAGAAAATGAAAATTTTTATACATATAACAAATTTCTATCGCGACAGTAAATTTTGTATCTTACTGATTGCTATATAAATATATTAAAGTATCCTTTATATATAAGGTATAGCCAGCGTTAAAAATTTTATTTTTTGGGATACAAATTTGGGCCAACTTCACAAAGGTTTTTTTGTAGACAAAATATATTATTTTTAATAGCATTCCGATGACTTGTTCAGGGTTATCCGATGTATTATACCAAAGCAACCTTGATTATACAAGCCATAATCTAAAAAACGAAGCTTTTATAAGGGAATTAGAAACGAGGAAAAAACCAAAATTTCCATAGTAAAACACATAAAACATATGGGAAATCACTTTTTTTCCTAAGACAAATTTATAAATGAAAACGTTGCAAATTCTTAATTATGATTTCTGAAATATTTTCATAAACGTTTGAATTTCAACATATGTACAGTCAGAAACATTCAGATGTATACGGCAAATTAAAATCAACGAAACAATTTCTTTTTTTTCTTACATTTTTTATTTTAAAAATACATAAATATGAAGTAAATATGTATGTATATGTGATAACATTATAGATAAAAAATAAAATTTTAAATATGATATCTTCTGTTTGGTTTTTAACTTTATCTTTAAATTTCCCTCTAAATATGAGCCGTATACATCTGAATGTTTCTGAGTGTAAATCTCGTTTAAGTAAATCGTTTTCATTTTCTTGTAATAATTGATTTATTTTAACTAAAATATAAAAAAAAATTTCATAACAACAGAATTCTGGTCAAATTAAAAAGAAAAGCTTACTTCAAATCGTGTGCATTAAGTCAATATACATAGATGGCAGTGGGTAGTAAACATTTTGAAAAATCGTACAAAAAATTGCGACCTGGGGAAATTTCAAGTTCAAAAATTGCAGGAAAAGCAAAACAAATTCTCACAATTTTAAGAACGTGCCATACTTTTGGGATTAAATAATTTGTTTTCGTATTTTTCTGCACAAATCTTAGACTTCTAACGTGCACTAGGAAAATTAAGGATAGATTTAGCAAGTATTATTTTAATTCGTCAGAGTCAACTGTGATATATTTTTCAAAATGAAATTTCGAAAAATATATTTTAGAAATAATTTTATTTTAGTGTTTCTACAATTAATATTTACTTAATACCAATATACTCTTCTTGTATATTGCTGCTAAAGATATGTAGAATACTTTTGTATAAACATTTTGTAACATTTGTGTTTTTTTCATTGAAAAACTTCAAGCTAAAAAACACCATTTTTACTATGGATTCCTAAGGAAATCAGTGAAAAGTTATGCCACTAAAAAAGCTTCTAAAAAATACGTCATAATGATTATGGCTCTATACTCTAGAAGGCTCTGATTATACCCTTTAAAAAAATGAGAACTTTCCTTAAACTCTTGGTAGTTTGGTTTCGTACTAATGATTTAGCGAATTATATTGACCAAATCTAAAAACTCAAAATTATATTTTATATAAAAATTGTTAAGCTCAAATTATTGCAACTAGCCAATACGTCTACACGTTAACGAACCATATTTTTCTATTTCCAAAATAAATTACATATATACAATTTAGGTTTTATTATACTAAGTAGTATGTTTACTCATACAATCACACACTATAGTTTTTATTCATTGCTTTGAATTTTTTAGCCAAAATTGAATTGCTCCGCTTTTTCTGCTTACTAAGTTTTATAATTTTTCTAAATTACACTTGCTGAGAGAGAAAGAACAAACTGTACACACTGTACACCAGAGAACGGAACAAACGAAATCGAGTCTAATCGAAAAACCATAATAAGTTTTTTGTTTTTGTTTTATTTTTCAAAAATTGAAAAACATTTTGTTTGATTTTGTTCGTTTTTGAATTTACTCGTTTTATTTTGTTTTTCGTACTGCTTGCTTGTAAATATTTTTCGAAAAATTTGCTTGCAAAATATCAAACAAACTCGATCTTACTTGTAAATATTGGCATATAAAATTAAATTTTTGATGTTTATTTTAAGATTTTAATGTAACATTCAGTGATTTTCTGCATCATATTGCACATTGGTCAAAGCTATAGAGTTTAGTTCGTGAAAAAAGGAATATTTTATGTAGTAAAGCAAAAAAAAAAAAAATAAGACTTTTTGAAAGGTCGATTCTCACTTCTAAAATTTTATGTTTTGATATTTTTATTTTTAGTTTTTTACTACAAATCCATAAAGGAAGCAGATACGTTGTCATTCCAGAATCTGACTCAATAGCTTATAAGGAACCTTTTTTAATAAATTAATGTGGGATTTGTTTCGTGTTTAAGACAGAAATGTAAACATTATCGTATGACACCCAATCTTCCTGATACCTTAACAAAATGCATTCTGCAGAGGATATAATATATCCTCAAATATTATTTACTAACCCAATTATATCTCGGACTAGCGGGCAGTTCCAGATGATTTTCAAAGTTATTAGAGAATAACCTATTATGTATAAAATTAGTAAGTCGAAATACCCTGTAAGAAAGTATAATATTAAATAACATTGTAATATGTATGTATTGAACAATGAATTGTAATTAGAGTAAGTACAGAAGAATGATGTGTATGATGTTTGTATGTATCAAGAGAGGAGATTGTTTTGGAAAATCGATTGGTGATGAAAAATAAAAAAGATGAGTTAGTCGCAAATAAATCGGTCATAAGTCTATGTCGCAGTGTTTTATTTAAAATAGATTATATCCCGGATATAACAAACTGGCGACGAGGATAAACCTTAATAAGTCTAAAAACAGTGAAAATTGAATAAATTTGGTACATATGTATATTTGATAGTTATGCAAACACGAGTAAGAGTTTGAAAAATCAAATTTTGATCAACCACGCTAAGGTCGAGTGAAAGTGAAGGTCGTCCATTAACATAATCAGCTGATCGTATGAGTGGTGAACACAAAAACACAATTAAAAGTGAATCGAAGTCAGTTTTACGGGAAAATATAAGATCAAATAATAATAATATGTCATTAATTGGATCAATGGAACCGTTTATGCCTGGTGATGATTTTGAATCATATACAGAACGTTTAACTCAGTTTTTCATCATAAATAGTATAGAGGAGGAAAAAAAAGTGCCCCTTTTTATTACTATCCTGGGCGGAGAAGCGTACAAAATATTAAAAAATTTAACCATGCCAGACCTACCTAGTTCAAAGACTTTTAATGATCTGTTAAAGATTCTAAAATCACATTTTCAACCAAAATTAAATAAACGAGCCGAACGTTTCAAATTTTCTAAAGCAAATCAAATGGATGGTGAATCAATTGCTAATTTTATAGTTCGCTTAAAAGAATTAGCACAAACGTGTGATTTTGGAACTTTTTTGGATGATGCTCTTACAGACAAATTCATTGTGGGGATCCGCAAGGAAGCAATTCAACGTGAGCTTTTAAAAAAGAGTGATATAAACTTCGAAACGTGCTGTAGCACAGCGTTAAATATGGAGATGTCGGAAAAAGAGACTCGCAATATTAATCCATTACCACAGTATTTGGTACGAACTGAAAGCCCAAACGCACATTTGAGAAGTCGGCCAAGAACACAACAGCAATATGGAGATTATAATCGAAATAATACAAGTCGTTACAGTCATACTAGCCCAAGCACATCTTATAGAACCCCAAGTCCAAGGCATCGGTTAAACTCAAGTCCAAGAAAAAGTCAGAAAGGTAGTCCAAGTCCAGTTAATAAGGAGCGTCGTAGTTATACGGCAAGTCGAAATTATAGCCCAAATCAAAGTAGATTGTGTAATCTATGTGGATTGTATAAACATCCGGAAGAAGATTGTCCAGCAAGGAATTGGCATTGTTTCGTGTGCAATAAGGTTGGTCACACATCAAAGGTGTGTTATCGAAATAGACACTTCAACGTTATAAATAGTATTACTACTGGCAGTGAACCAGCAGTAATAGAAGTAATTATCGAAGGGCAAGTACTGGAGCTGGAAGTCGACACAGGAGCATGCACTACAATTATTGATAGAGATAAGTATTATAGTAATTTTAGGCATTTAGAATTAAAAAAGTGTAACAATGTTTTTTCTACAGTAACAGGACAATTAATCAAAATTACTGGTAGTCTTGATGTCAATGTCGGTTATAATGGACTTAGCTGTATTCTGGAGCTGCTAGTAATTGAAGCGGAAAAGCCCATTAAACCACTACTCGGGCGCACGTGGCTAGATGTGTTAATTCCGGATTGGAAAAAATCATTTTATAAAAAAAATGAAGAAATTCTACATTTTTCGGAAAACTGTTATTCCAATCAATCAGTAAGTAGTGTTTTTGATGAAATTCAAAATAAGTTTCCATTTATTGTATCGGATGATTCGGTAAATCAGACGATTGAGGGTTATACAGCGGAGATACATATGGAGGATAATGTCCATCCTATATTCCATAAGGGGTACACCGTACACGGTGCCATTTAAGTTGCGCGATAAAGTTGAGACTGAACTGGATAGGCTCTGTAAAGCAAATGTGTTGAAACCAGTCAAACATAGCAAATGGGCAAGTCCAATTGTTTCGGTACCAAAAGCTGGGGGGGATATTCGCATTTGCATAGATTGTAAAGTTACGATTAATCCGCATATTAAAACCGAACATTATCCTATTCCCCGAATTGATGATATTTTCGCTGGATTATCCAATTGTAAATACTACTGTGTTATTGACCTTACAGGTGCATACCAACAACTTAAAGTATCAAATAATTCGGAAGAATATCTAACAATCAATACTCACAAAGGCCTATATAGATACACACGTTTACCTTTTGGAGTCAAGAGTGCTCCTTCAATATTTCAATTTGTAATGGATCAAGTCTTGTTAGGATTAGATGTGGCTTGTTATTTAGACGATATCATTTTGGGTGCTCCAACCAAAGAGGAATGTAAGAAAAAATTATTCAAGGTTCTGAAAAGATTAAATGATCATAAAATAAAAATTAATTTGAAAAAGAGTAAAATTTTAGAATTGTCTGTGGATTATTTAGGACATACCCTGTCAGGTGAAGGTATTCGTCCCAATGCTGAAAAGGTAGAAGCTATTGTCCGAGCACCCGCACCTAAAAATATAACTCAACTTCAGTCGTACTTAGGTCTATTGAATTATTATAGTCGTTTTATTCCTAATCTATCAGCAAAATTAAAAGACCTTTATCAGTTGTTAAAAAAAGATGCGAAATTTGATTGGACAGACGAGCACCAAAAGTGTTTTGAAAATTCAAAGCTACTGATACAATCACATAATTTATTGGAGCTATATGACCCAACAAAACCAATAATCGTAGCCACCGATGCAAGCCCGTATGGGATTGGAGCAATACTCTCCCATGTGGTCGATGGAGAAGAACGGCCTGTGTTATTTGCATCTAGTTCATTATCTCCTGCAGAAAAAAAATTTTCCCAACTACATAGAGAGGCTTTGGCTATTATATTTGGGGTTAAGAGATTCCACAAATATATATATGGAAATAAATTTACTATAGTGACCGATCATTCAGCACTAAAAGAGATATTTAGTCCAAACAAAGCTACACCATCTGTGGCAGCAGCCAGACTCCAAAGATGGTCTATCATACTGTCTATGTATGACTATGAAATTCATTATCGCCGTGGTTCATTGATGTCCAATGTTGACGCATTATCGCGCCTTCCATTGGAAAAGGACTCGGAAATAGATAGTGGTAGAATAAATTTACTAAACTTTTCTGAAAAGTTACCATTAAGTATGTTAACTGTACAAGAGGAAACAGAAAAAGACCAAGTATTACAAAAAATATATCACTTTTGTATGTATGGATGGCCCAAAAATGCAAATGGCTTAGCAGAAGAACTAAAACTCTTCTATAATAAACGCGATTATTTTTCTTGTGAAGATAACTGTTTGTATTATATGAACCGAATAGTTATTCCTGTAATCTTAAAAGAAAACGTATTAAAGTTGCTTCACGAGAATCACATGGGTATAGTTAGAATGAAAATGGTAGCACGCTCTTATGTATGGTGGGCAAGCATAGATAAAGATATTGAGAATTATGTTAACACGTGTAATGTTTGCCAGCAAACTAGAAATATAGGAAAAGAAATTGTTACGTCAAGTTGGAGAGAAGGTAGATACCCCTTTGAACGAATACATATTGATTTTTTTTACTTCCAAAATGAAACGTTTCTGCTCGTAGTAGATGCATACTCAAAATTTTGTGACGTAGTTGAAATGAAAAAGACGAACGGCTCGATGGTTATTGAGGCATTATGTAGAATGTTCACAATTTTTGGATTACCCACAGAAATAGTATCGGACAATGGGCCGCCTTTTAATTCAATAGAATTCGCAAACTTTGGGGAAAAACATGGTATAAAAATTACAAAGGCTCCACCGTACCACCCTCAGTCTAACGGCCTAGCGGAAAGGAATGTTCAGTCAGTGAAAAATGTGTTAAGGAAATTTATGTTGGACGAATCAAAACACCTTACGATACAACAACGTATAAATAAATTTTTAATTCATCAAAGAAACACCCCGAATACAGTTACGTCCAAAACCCCTGCTGAGATCATTTTTACTTATAAACCAAAAACGTTATTAGATTTAATAAATTCTAAAAAAGTTCGATTCTCAGATGACACGTTGACAATTAAAGATGAAAGTGACAATAATGTGGAAGATTACAGCAAGTTGATGAATTGTCCTGATACAAAATATTCAAAAAATGTTCAAAAATTTGAAAATTTTATGGTTGGTCAGAAGGTTATGTATCGAAATCATTTCAAAACCTATTTGAAATGGATTCCAGCAAGAATATTAAAAAAAGTTAGTGGGCTAACTTACTTAATTAATGTTAATAACCACGTGAGATTGGTACATCAAAACGCCTTAAGAATATCAAAGTTAAATGATCGATACCATCCACCTTTGAATATCATTCCTCTTAATATTACGCCGGGAATATCACAGGAAGTGCAATCCGAAGATGAAGAACGTGGGATGATAATAGATACAAATAGTCGTTATCCTACTGGAACTTCTGATTCTGGGGACTCGAACGTTGAAGTAAGACGCTCGAATAGAAACAAAAAAGAACCAGAGCGATTAAAATATTCAAATTTCTAAATTATATAAATATTAAATTTTGTAACTAAAGTTGTATTTGATTATTATAAGCATTTTACATACATTATAAATAATATTGTTAGTTTTAGTTAAAGGAGGGGTAATTGTTATTATGTATAAAATTAGTAAGTCGAAATACCCTGTAAGAAAGTATAATATTAAATAACATTGTAATATGTATGTATTGAACAATGAATTGTAATTAGAGTAAGTACAGAAGAATGATGTGTATGATGTTTGTATGTATCAAGAGAGGAGATTGTTTTGGAAAATCGATTGGTGATGAAAAATAAAAAAGATGAGTTAGTCGCAAATAAATCGGTCATAAGTCTATGTCGCAGTGTTTTATTTAAAATAGATTATATCCCAGATATAACATAACCCCATTACCAAATTAAACTGAATTGTAACGTACACCACTATCTACAAAACTTACGAATTCCTAGGAGTGTGCTCTTTTCAGTGTTCACGCATTTGGTATACTACACGTAGAAGGTACCCGAAATTCTATTTTTTTTTTTTTTAATTTGCCATGGTTGAAGGTTTTCAAGCTATAACAGGCCACAAAATTCATTAAGCAGGTTATCAAGTAGTTCACTGTAATTATTTTATGGGATGTTTCATTTAATAATTTTGAGCAAACTATTGATCCATTTTCAATATCTATACTGAAGTACAGTCTGCCAAAGAAAAGTTGTTCGAGGTGATACGACCTAGATTCATAATTTACTTAATACTAGCTTTTAAACTATTTAACGTAAATCAAATGTCTTTGGTTTAAGTTCTAGGATTTACTAACACCTTTATTTTGTTGATAACACACTGGCATATTGAAGACTCTTTCGAGATTAATTTTTTAATTTCGTTCGTTCTCCTACCCCATACAAAGAAATTCAAAATAGTGTCGATTATAATAATTGCTTGCTTGTTGTAATTATCATCAAACCTGTCTTTACTTTGGAGATCGAATTGACTTGCTTATGTCGGTGATTTTGGAATATCCTCAAGAAGAATAGTAAGGCCTTAGGAAGCCTGAATGATCAAATTAATTCGCAGTTGCACCACAACAGAATATATTCTTACCAACCTTTTGTTGGAACTATGTTGGTTTTTTAACACGTTTGTCTGATGCTAAATGATGAATCATTTCTAACCAACAGCACGAAGTTCTCGCTATAAGTGAATGCAGCTGTTAAATAAGGCTACTATTTTATGTGTACTGTAACGAACTTTGACAATGTTGCATTTAATGATTTTATTTATTGCCAATTGTTAAATTTTTGGAAAAAACGAAAATTAGAAAATACATTTTAAAGGTAGTGGTTTTTCTTTGTTATAAAAAACCAAACGAGTTAAGTAAAATATTCGTAAAGTTGAGAACAAGCTATCGAGAATTTTTCCAATTAGCTGCGGTATTCAACAAGAAGATGTCTGTCGTCAATACTCTTTAATGTGATCTCTGGTTTTAGAGGCTACGACGCAATTTACTTGCGGCCGTATTTTGTATCTTAATATCTTGTAAATTCGACAAGCTGATGTTGTATAGAGTGTTGATCAGGAATGTTGTCATGTGTAGGTGTGAGAGTGAGACATTGACCATATAAAAGCTTCTTATTATTACTATTATCAACCAAATTTAATTTATACATAATAATTAATTAATTACAAACGGGGTTGAGAGAACCTGATGACAAAGGTTATTAGTTTAATATGCATTTATGCCTCAATATGTATTGGAATGGTAAGATACTCTAAAATAAAGGTTACAACAATTTATTCAACTTGAACTACATGTACGTAATCTATACATTAAAGTCGTTCAGCTTATCTTCTTTGACTTGTACTGAAAATGGGGGTGCTGAGACGTTTTAATAGAACCCGTTTTTCCATTTTTGTACATGTAAAGCAGCATATTTAAAATGAGCATTTTTTATTTCTGACGTTCCCAGCAACGCATTTTGTATTATTTATCATTAATTTAAATCAGAAATGTGCAGCAGTGGCCGGCGAGCTGTACTCGTTTAAGTTTGGCGAAATTTAACTAAACCGATTACCAAAGGCTCATCAAAGGCTTCATTGGCCGACGAAGAATTTTGCTTTACGCAGATATGACTTATTAGGTTGATTTTTTGCTTAGTATTTTATTACAGCAAAGCATGAGCGAGACCCTACAAATTTTGGTATGACTTTATTTGTTTTGATTTTTTCTCCAAATAACTCACATGCCTTACTTCTGCCTTTTGTTTTGGCCTCAATTTTAAAGTTCATCTTATAATTTGTTGCTTATTTCTGAAGGATCCATTTTAAGGACTAAAGAATTTTCGAATGAAATTTTTTTGTTAATTGTAGGGGAGACATCAAAACCTAACTTAAATCCAGAAGATTGACAATATTTGAGTTTAAGTTATCTTAGTTCGGATAATTGTTAATTATAAATAAACTAATTAATTTCTAAATGCTAATTATAGAACTACAAAATCCTATACTATTTTTGTTCTAAAAAAATAAAAATGTAATACATGTTTTTTTGAAAGTAATATCGATTAACTCGAGGTTTGAGAAGTTACAAAATTTTATTATTTTCTTTGCTTAAGGCATTGCCAAACGCAAAACCTCCGAACGGGTTTTTAAACCGGCACTTCCAATTTTTGATAAATTTGTTATATCTACAACGAAAAAATTGAATTTTGAAAGCCGGATTATAACTTTTAAAAGTTTGTTAAAATTACATAATTTGCTTTAAAAAAAATACCTCTAACATTTGTCGGCCAAATTTCGATATGTGAAATTGTGTAATTTAATATTTTGATGGCATTTTCGAACTCGAACCTTTTTCAAAAACACGAAATGTTTTGCGTGTAGAAATGCGCTCAAAACTCGAGTAAAATCAATAAATTTCTGATCAAATATCGCTTATTTGGTTAATTTACAATGGCAATCATTGAATTATCTCTGAAAATCAGAACATAAAATTTACATCTAAGCCTCAATTATCTTAATCACCACTATTCTAGAAAGGTAACATTTTTATTAACATTTTGATAACATTCATACATAAGTACCTATACTACATTATCTAAAATATTCAGTGATTTCAATAAATCCAAACTAACAAAAATTCAAAACGAAACAAATTCCGCACAATTTCGAAATTTCAAGAAAAATCAAAGATTGCTTGCAAATAAACCAAAAAAATTTGCCGAGTTGGGCAACTAGATTTACTTGAAATTTTTTATTTTGATTTTGCTTGTTGCAACAAAACGATCGAGCAAAATTACTCGAAAAATATTTTTTCGTATTTTTCGTATGTTTTTGTTTTGATTTTGCTTGTGCTTGCAATAATAAATTTTTGTTTGTTTCAGATCGAAATTTTACACTTGTTTTCGTTCTCTACTGTTTATCCAAGTAGGCGCGTATTTCTGATTTTAAATTGGTTTGTTTCTAAAATATGTCGAGTTCTCCGTGTATTAGTCGAACATTAATTATTGGGCCCGATTCTGGAACGATAAAATTCATGTTATGTTATTTTATTTCCCCGCTTCATATGAATTTGTATTGAAAAAACAAAAATAACATAGCATAACATAAAATTTTGGATGGCAGAATCGGCCCTATTTATTGATTAAATAGAAAAACGATTTTTATATTTTAGTTTATTATTCACAAATTTTATTATGAACCAAATGTTTTAATTAAATTTACAAAACTTATTTTTTGGTCACCACCGTCGCGATAGAAGAAAAAAATGATTTTTATTTTTAATAACTGAGCGAGACGTTTTCCTTGAAAGTTGAAGATTGACTGTGAGTGTGTGTACACGAGTAAAAATGAAAATTGGACAGGATGAATAAAATGAATGGTTAGAGTTGCGTTTGTCTTTTCTTGTCTCGCATTCTTTGTACCGCATATTTGGATGAATTGTGTTTGTTGGTTGAACCGTTGCGGTAATGTTGCGATGATATGCAAGGCACATGAGAGCGCTGACATATGTGTGTGAATATGTCGCGGGAATGAATGAGTAAATGCGTTGCTTGATAAATTGTGGTGGTGAGCGAATGAATGTATTTATTTGAATGCGTGAGCCGCTGCAAATATTTATATTTTTGAAAGGTTTGTTTCTGTTCTGTTGCAGCACCCCATCAGTTTTCATTTTTTTTGTTCAATATGAATGATCTGTATATATTGTGTTAGAATTTAGGAAATTAAACAATTTTATTTTTTATGTTGGATTGATTAATGTTGTTTTTTATTTGACATCTCAGTTGCGAGTGAACAAAAATTTTATACAAAATTACAATAAAATCTTAAATTACTAAAAAACATGACATCTGCCGAAAAACATTGCAAATATTACTAAACGAGATTATATTTTAGTACAAATCTATTTGTAGATTTTAGTACAAATCTATTCGCCGTGTAGCAATATATACACCTAATATAAATGTTACTCTCTTGTTAATAAACGTCAAAGATGTCAACACGAAATATAACCAAACAAATACGTAAGTACAAATTGAATTTATATAATACAAATTAATTATTAATTATATAACATTTTCAGATACCAATTACAATTTACAGGAGAATGTGATAAATGCTGTGATTATTGTCAGATAAGTGTAAACTCTTGGATATTTTTACAACGACGATTCTTTGTGTTTTATTTTCTCTTTATTTTTAGGTTGTTTTATGATGAGTCCTGAAAACCATCATCAACATTGCCGCCGCCCATTGAATCGGATGATTCAATAATATTTACTGGTCAGTCGCAATATAGATCTTGAAGAGTGAACATCTTTATTGAGCTGTGGTCCCGGGTACTGCGTATTATACGTAAAAGGCCCGTTATATCATGTACAAAAGCGAGGGTATCACAAATATCAGCTCAATAAAATAGATAGTGGTGCTGGGTACTGCATTTTTTAATGTCTAGGGCCCATATATCCGTGCTAGTCGGTGGTGTCACAATCTGCGATTCAGTGTATGATATATAATTATTTAGGGTGTCCATTACTTCTAGAAGTTTTGGATTTACCCGCTTGAAAGTAAAGTGTTGGGTCATATACAGCTATTATTGCAGTCGACCTGAGCAAAAGAAAATAACAACAACAACAACAATATTTACTGGTAATTTAGCAATTCTATGGATGAATCTTCTAACTGGTATTTTACTATTAGCCATTTGCACCGTGACTACTCTCGCCTTACCGTCTTGACCTGGATGAACTTCTACGATTTTACCAAGTGGCCAATTGTTTGGTAATGTATTTGGATCAGCTACTAGTACGACATCGCCTTTCTCTAAATTTGTTTGCTCCTCACACCATTTGTTTCTTCGTTGTAACGTGATCAAATACTCATAATGCCACCTCTTCCAAAAATCGTGAAACATTTTGCGTGTTACATGCCATCTCGTATGTCGGCAAATGTTCTCCCTATCAAAAAGTGCGCCGGAGTTATGACATCAATTTCCTCTGAGCTGCCCGTTACCAATGGACGTGAATTTAGTGTCGATTCAATTTGTGTGACTAATGTTTGAAATTCTTCCATGGTAAGAATGTGATCTCCGATGACTCGTTTAATGTGTACTTTGGCTTGTTTAACAGCTGCCTCCCATAGGCCCCCCATATGAGGCGAATTTGGTGGATTGAATCGCCATTCTATTTTAAATCTATTAAGGTAAGATGCAATATTATTATTATTAGCCTTTATAAACGTGTATAGTGTCTTTAGGCATCTACAAAGTTGGTGCCATTGTCACTTGATATGCTGTCACAAATACCTCTGCGAGCGATAAATCTCTTCAATGCTCCCAGAAAACTATCCGTGGTCAAATCATAGCATACCTCGATATGTACCGCTTTAATTCCGCAGCATACAAAAATGCATACATAAACTTGTCTTGTGGATGTTGTCCTCTTCGTCTAATCATTTGTACTTTAAAGGGACCGCAAAAATCAACAGCTGAGTTACGAAATGGATACGAAAATTGTACTCGACGCTCAGGTAAATTTCCCATTAATTGCCTTTGTAGAATTGGACGCTGATGGATGCAATTGATACAGCTGTGTGCCACGGACCGTGCTAAGTTTTTACATCGTACGATCCAATAATGACGACGAATTAAATTTGATAATAGACCTGGACCCGGATGATGATAAAAGTTGTGTAGATCGTTAGCTATTGCTCGTGCAACGACGCTCGTAGATAGCAATATTACTGGATGCTTTACGACGAATGGTAATATTGATCTTTGTATTCGGCCAACAACACGTAACAAGCCAATCATGATCGATAAATGGGTTTAGGTTGATCAATTTACTTTTTGCCGAAATTTGGGATTGTTGCCTTAGTTGAGTTAGTTCGGTTGCAATTTCACAAGATTGAATGGCTCGTAAAATATGATTTTCAGCCTCGATTAATTCTGCACGATTAAGTACTCCGGTAATTCTATCGTTTTTGTTACATCTCGATGTTCGCAAATTATGTATGTACCGTAGTATGTAGCCCATGACATTTCTCATTTTACGAAAACTATTGTATCTTTCAACTATGCTCAGTGTAAACGGTTTTAATTGGACTGTAGCAAGGATGTGTTTTGTTAATTTCATTTCTTCCTGCGTTGGGTTAGCATTACGAATTTGTTTAGGCCAATTTTGTTCGTCGGTCAGCCAATTGGGCCCTAGCCACCACAAATCACAATTATTTAAGTCAACTATGTTCATACCACGAGTGGCAACATCCGCTGGATTTGAAGAGGTTGGAACATGTCTCCAAACATTACGAGGATACTTCGTTTGTATAACGCTGGTGCGGTTTGCAACCCAGTTTTGACAGTTTCTATGAGAAGTCGCTAGCCAATCAAACACTATTGACGAATCGGTCCACATATATATTTTAATAGAGTCTATTTGAAGAGCTTGGCTAACTGATGCCTTCAGTTTTGATAATAGAACTGCGCCCAATAGTTCTAAACCCGGAATGCTATGGATCGGTTTTATTGGCGCCACTTTACTTTTTGCTGCTACCAATCAACTTTGAATGCCTGGAATAACGGCATAAATGGCTGCTGCATACGCTTGGTTACTTGAATCACAAAACCCGTGAAGATGTGTGAAATTATGTGTGTTCAGCCATCTGGGAATTATCACCTTGTCCACGTTCTTCACTTCAAGACGAATCTTTTGCCATGAGTTTTTAATATCCTGCGGTAACTGTTCATCCCATTCAATACTTTGGCGCCACAATTCCTGGAAGAGAATTTTAACACGAATAATAATCGGAGATAGTAAGCCCAACGGATAAAACAGTTTGGTTGATTCGGATAATAAATATCGTTTGGTTAGCTTTGGAATTTCATCGAGCGCCACACTATAGCTGAAGCAATCATTTGTAGGATTCCAATATAATCCTAGAATCTTGGCTGATTCATGATTTTCCCCAATTGCTTTCTTTTGTAATGTATTATCCTTTACAGCTATATCTTCAACAGTTGGAACATTCGATATGATTTTTCTCAGATTGAATCCATATTCTGCCAATACTTTTTTGACTTCTTCCACCGAATTTTGCAACTGTATGATATTAGACGATCCGGTCAACATATCGTCAATGTAGAAGTCATGTCGAATAATATTTGCAGTGTGAGGATGATTGGCTTCAATACGATTTGCTATCTCAACGAGCGACCTTGTTGCTAAAAATGCTGCTGGTGACGTCCAGTAGGTCACGGTATTTAATTGATAAGTTTGGACTGGTTGACTAGAACTGGATCGCCAAAGAATATTTTGTAGTTTATTGTCTTCATGACTCAGCCAAATTTGACGATACATCTTTTCCAAATCCCCACAAGCGACAAATTGGTGAGAACGGAATCGAACCAATATTGAAAATAATGTCTGCTGTACGTTTGGACCAACAGCTAGTATCTCGTTTAAAGCAATTCCCGTTGTCGATTTTGCTGAACCATCAAACACTACACGAAGTTTTGTGGTCGAGCTGCTATCCTTCAAAACGCCGTGGTGAGGTAAATAGTAACGTTCACGACATTCATGTGCCTCTACCAGGCTCATGTGGCCCAGATTGAAATATTCTAACATGAACGATTTATACAATTTTTCAAAATACGGATCACGTTTGAATCGGGCTTCCACTGTATGCAGTCTTCTTAAAGCAATGTTGTATGTTGACCCCAGCAACTTCTTAGATTCATTATAAGGAAATTTGACTATAAATCGGCCATCCTTCGCTCGTAAGGTTGAATTTTTGAATAGAATTTCACATTTGTCGTGCTCCAAATGCTTGTTTTCAGGAATTTCTTCCACCTCCCAAAACCGACGTAATGTGCGATCAATATTCACCAGTATGTTACAATTCTGCACAGTTGATTCTTCACTTGCAGCTAATCGCCCGGCGATAATATAACCAAAACATGTATTTAACGCAGCTAGTTCACTGGATATTTCAATATTAGCACCATCACGTATGACTCTAAAAAATACATCGGCTCCTAAAAGAATGTCAATTTGATTAGCCCTATAAAATTGGTCATCAGCTAGTTTCAGGGTTTTCAATTTGTCTAAATGTAATTTATCGACCAAAACTTCAGGTAACGAAATATGTAGTCTTGGTAAAATAAATGCCTCGACTTTAATTTCGAAATTTTCATCATCGACTGATGATATGGTTATAATGGATTTACCACGTGCTTGCCCAACCACTGTATTAGATAAACCACTTACGAGTACTCTTCCATTTAAACGTTTTAGGTTCAAAATCGAGAAAATCTTTTCACTTATAAAGGAACCTTGTGACGCGGAATCCATTAATGCTCTTACACGATGATGTTTACCAAAGGCGTCTTGTATATGAATTATTGCAGTGGGCAAAACAACGGCCGATACAGTGTTTGGTATATTCGTACAGTACGTCGCTGTAGAAGGTTCACTAGTGGTGGTGGGAAGCACAGTCTTTACTTGAGATGGAGCTTGTTTTGTTTGTGAATTTGTGTGGTTTGCATTTGTATCGGCTGCTACGTGCAACATCGTATGATGACGACGTTGACATTTCAGGCATCTAGCCCGACTGTTACAAGTGTTTACTCGGTGTGATGATCCCAAACAATTAAAACATCTATTGATTTCCTTGACTTTATTGCTCCTCTCCTCCGGACTCATGGATTTGAACTGTGGACAATCGACTAATCTATAGTGTTCTGCGGTACATATGGAACAACTGGCGGCTGGCGTAACATTTGCAGTTAAAACATGCGACTTTTGTACAGGTTTTTTATTCGTTAAATTGTCAGCACCTTTCAGTGACTCCAATGCGTCTGACCGTTTGCTAAGAAAATCTAGTAATTCGCTCAATTGTGGAAAATCCTTCTCGGCTGTATCTTGGGCCCACAAGCCTTTTGTTTCTGGGTCTAGCTTGTTGACTAGTAGGTGGACTAGCCACGGATCGCGTGATTCAGCATTTGAGCCTAGAGCCTTTAATCCTCTCATTACTTCGTCCGTTACGTCTGCTATAATTTGCACTAACACTGTGACGTTTACGATAGAATCTTTTAGACAATTTTTGAAATGCCTCTAAATAATTTGCATCGGTAACATTGAGATTCCGCACAAGCGCGAGGGCGTCCCCTTTCAAAAACGATTTTAGATATTGAAATTTTTGACATGGAGTTAAGTTGTCCTTCTCATGTATCGTAGTGCAATATATGTCATAAAATGACTGCCACTCTAAATAGTTCCCATCAAAGAACGGTTTATTAATCTTCGGTAGCCTGATATCGACTGGTGATAATTGTGATTTATTTAGAGTGGTTTCACTGGTAGTATCATTCAATTGCACATTTTCAGCCATACTTTTTTTACGGACGCAGCCGGTTAATTGCGTTAAAATAAGATAGTAACTGTCTTCTATCAAATCCATTATAGAACGCTCTTCGGAATTTAATTTGAATATCTCGCATTCAATATTGACTACTAGACTCATTAACTCATTTGCACGATTTAATTTTATTTTGATTTCATCCTGGTTGCTTGCCTCAATATTTTCAGCACATGTTGTTGCGAATGTAGCTAACCTTTTTAATGATGCTTTGTATGTACCACGAACACGACGCAATGCTTCTAAGTCAGCAGCCATTTTATCAGCAGCCATTTTAGCAATGTCACACGAACGAAATAATTAACACTCACGTTTATATATACACGGATTTTACACGAATTTTAGAAAAATTGATTTACTAAATAGAAATCTATTTTGTAGTAAATTTTAGGCTAATAATTGCACCTTACAAAATAGAAATAAAAAAATATTTACCACGTGTTGGCCCCAAATGTTGAGTAGCTCCGGTTTCCAATGTTACGACAATGACGATAACCTCAAAATTGCAATCGAACAATATGCTTCTCCGGTATGTTA
This sequence comes from Tipula helvola, assembly GCA_963556165.1. NCBI lineage: Eukaryota > Metazoa > Arthropoda > Insecta > Diptera > Tipulidae > Tipula > Tipula helvola. Next base: position 83,228,781 of record OY744481.1, read on the forward strand.
GATACTTGGCACGTAAAGCGACACTCTCACCTGCGTATGCTTGAAATCCAGTGTATTTGTATAATTATTAACCAATCCGGCTCGAAGGACCTTGTTAGAATTTAGGAAATTAAACAATTTTATTTTTTATGTCGGATTGATTAATGTTGTTTTTTATTTGACATCTCAGTTGCGAGTGAACAAAAATTTTATACAAAATTACAATAAAATCTTAAATTACTAAAAAACGTGACATCTGCCGAAAAACATTGCAAATATTACTAAACGAGATTATATTTTAGTACAAATCTATTTGTAGATTTTAGTACAAATCTATTCGCCGTGTAGCAATATATACACCTAATATAAATGTTCTCTTGTTAATAAACGTCAAAGATGTCAACACGAAATATAACCAAACAAATACGTAAGTACAAATTGAATTTATATAATACAAATTAATTATTAATTATAGCCTTGTCTTGACGGCAAAATTAATTATAGTTCTAAAAATTAATTTTATGATCATAATTTGGAGTTATCGTCTTGACGGTAAAAGTAAACTACTACCCTCCCTCCTTTCGTCAAATGCGCAAACTAGTTATTTTGTTATTGTTATTAGACGTCAAATTTTGAAATAGGCGTCAATGAATGTTATTTACTTTTAGCACTGAAGTGAATTTGTAAAGCTTTTTAATTTGAATTTGAAAAAAAATTAACAATCCAAAAAAACAAAAAAAGAAGAAACCGAAGAGTTTTATTTATTTCTAATCAGTGAATGTTTGAGTCTGCAAAATAAAATAAACGCGCATATACGCAATAGAAAACAGAAAACATTCATTTTTTAAATTTTTTGACAAATTGATCGAAGCGATCCACCCATATTTTCCGAGAAGTAGAAGTATGTTCCAATTAATTATGGGTATTTAGGATAATTAATTATAGTACTAATATGTACTAAAAATGGTTAAATTATGTTCGTATTTTGCATTAGCTGTGTAATATTACACTGCTAAATCAAATTATGCTCTAATTAATTATTCCGTCAAGACAAGGCTTTAATAACATTTTCAGATACCAATTACAATTTACAGGAGAATGTGATAAATGCTGTGATTATTGTCAGATAAGTGTAAACTCTTGGATATTTTTACAACGACGATTCTTTGTGTTTTATTTTCTCTTTATTTTTAGGTTGTTTTATGATGAGTCCTGAAAACCATCATCAACATATTGATTTGTGGTTCTACAGCCTCGCTAGCTAAATATATATATTAATAAAAAAAATTATTAAAAAAATATAAAAAAATTTAACAATGTTGTGTTGCAGCCTGTTAATTTAAAATGTTGCTTGGTGAAATAATATCATTTCGGCGCGCGCACATCAAAACTTTTAATAATTTTTATTTTTAATTTATATAATTCGCTATATAAACCCGTTTATATACAAACGGTCTGATGTATGATTTTCAAATTTTCAATAATGTTTGTTCCGTTGTTCTTATTATTATGTTCCTTAATTTTTATTTTTTGAATTTATAATGGAAAAAAGATACCACACAACCAAACTGATTCTATTGAATGTTTTAGCTTAAGTTTTATATATGTTTGTGTGTATTTGCGAATTTTCACAATTCACAATCACTGGTTTTATTAATAATAAAACTATTTCGTTAGTTTGTATATTGGTTACTCACGAAACTATCATCACCATGTATTATTTGAACAACTTTTCCCATCAGCTATTTAGTTGGAGGTAGATTGTTGTCTATTATTAGTACGACGTCACCAATACTAATATTTTTCTTTGCAGCTTCCCATTTGTAGCGCGACTGCAATGCCGTGAAATATTCCACGGACCATCTCTGCCAAAAATGTTGCTGCCGTTGTTGTATCAGCTGCCACCTCTCTAATTTTTTTATCTGACTTAAATCTGAGTCTGGGACCAATACCATGGAATGCCCCACCAGAAAATGAGCAGGAGTAAGATAGAGATAGAAGATTAAATTTTACTTTAGAAGTAAATAGAAGATTAAATTTTACTGCTTTTGATTTTATTAAAAAACCGACCCCTTTAATGTTGTTTGAATAGATATCCAACAAAACAATTCGGCCTCAACAATTTCCTCGCTCGTTATTACACCAGTCACTCGACCATATTTGTCACTAATTTTTGCGTTTTTTAAGAATCGTCTAATTCGCGAAACGATCTTTACTATTTTATGAAACGAAGAAATTCGGGATGCCAAATCTTCCAACCAATTTTCTTGCTGTTGTGTGTTCAAAAAAATTGTTTATTTCTTGATTGCGATTCTCCTTTGTTTAGGCCATTCCTGCTGATTTTCTTAGCCACGACGGATCATTCCACCACAATTCACAAGCCACTAATTCCCGCGGCAATAATCCCCTTGATGCACAATCAGCGGCATTACTGGGTTAGCCTCTTAATCTTGCATTTCAAAATGTTGCATTACAAAATCTTGCAAGTACAAAATCTTGCATAACAAATCGCATTGGGAAATCAAAAATCAAATGTCCAGGATTAAATATTCTTAACCAGAATATTATGTTGAGATAAAACTCTGGAACTCTTTAAATTCTGGAAAATGAAGATTAAATCTTCTTTATCCAGAATATTTTGATGAAATATTTTGAAAAATGGAGATTTCCATTCTAATTCTAATATTAGCCGTATTTTTTGACGCATAGTTATCCGGATCGCTATCTGCACAATTTTCTTTATTTTATTTTTTTAAATTATATTGAATTTCGATGAATACGCAATAAATATTATGTTAGATACTGAAGACAGGTACAGATACTAAAACTGCAAAATTTTTTAAATGCAAAATATTGTATTTGCAAGATTTTGTATTTGCAAGATTTTGTACTTGCAAGATTTTGTACTTGCACGATTTTGTAATGCAAGATTTGGGGGCGCTCCCGGCATTACTGTTGGTTGGAACATGATACCAATGTTCTCAAGGAGATGCTTATTTTGCTACAATTAATTGAATGCATACTTCTCCATGTATATTTTTATGTTTTGCGTAGACGACTGCAGCATATGCGCGCATGCTCGCGTCGCACAAAATCCACGCAATTCAGTGCAATTTGACAATTGAAGCCAACGAGGAATCCGCACCATTCTTAATTCTTGCAGTTTACTTCGCAGCGCTAGCCATTCGGACTCTACTGTTTCGGGTAACATATCATCCCAGCCAATTGGTTTGAGCCACAGTCCTTGAAAAATCATTTTGATTTTGAAAACGATTGGAGTTAACCAGCCTAGCAGATCAAAGGTACGACTACTCTCCGATGAGACTTTGAATGATTTTAATTTCAACTTTTCCGAGCTCAGGACACTCATTACAATAAGGTTCATTGTGATTTTTTAGTGAAATAATTTTTCATTAAAACTGAGTTTCAGCACACCGTGAACATAGAGGGTTTTTGCAGTCCTACACTCTTAACTCCACTGGATAAACATTCATATTGAATATAATCTAATTTTGATCCGTTGACCCTTCATTATAGTATGTCATTAGTGTTCGACGTATTCAAAAGGTAATACACCTTGGTAAATAAATTAAAAACATTTCAAATAACTTTCATCTTTCAAGTCCTTTAACATTAAATAAATGTCCCTTGACGAACATAAATTTGTGTTACATCAAATCACAGCAGAGCATTAATCTTATTTCAAAAGTATTTAGTTAATTCAAAATAAAAGAGATACGAATGATTCCCAGTAAGGTTATTAGCCCTAAACACAGAACAGTAAAATTAATTTAAACAAAGAGTATACAAAGAAAACAAAACTTTCTCATAAACTTACTGTCTCGTCAACTTCATCAGAATTTTACTTATTCATTTCTCGTTGTGAAATACTACGTAGTATGTAATTCGTTGTGCTACTTAAACATGATACCGTGATTTTTTATCTATTTTGTTCGTATAACCAAAGAAGACTGAACCAACATATGTAGGAGATGCTTATTTTAAATTGATATTTGTACAATGTTTAATACGATGTATGTATACTAAGAATTATGTATGTAGAAAAATTTAATCCTTTATACATTAGAGAAACTTATGTAGCACCTTGTGTTCTTGTAGAATGTGTGTTTGATTGTAATTGCATATGTAGCTAGTTACAGAAGGACAGAAATTTATTTATATTAAAACACATTTTTGTGTTCTTTTATGCTATTAAATTGGTTGTTCCTCCCATGGTATTCTTTTACCCACAGGGTACAGGGGGAACGTTTCACGTCGTCAAATATTGATTTTTAGTTTATTGTGTGTGTGTGTGTGTGATGACAACAAAATAGTTTATACTCGCATCTATATTTCCCATGCTGATTATAATACATATTACTAAATGATAATGATGATGATGATGTTGATTACGATGATAATAAATTGATAAAAAATAATTTTCATGAATCATGTCATTCCTATGGTATAATTACAGAAAATGTAGCCCTCAAATAAAAAATACAAATAAAACTAAAAATAGGCGTCATCGCAGCCATTTGAATAATTTTGTTGGTCTTCTGTGTGTTGCCCAACACAATATTCATTACACTTTGCGAGAGGAAAGACAACACTCGTCGTTACAAATTTATTTCATCGCATTAAAATCACATCGGAATTTTTGTGATTTAAATTATTCTCCCATCGCCGATTTTTTTCCTTTTTTTTTTGCGCCCAACTTTTATCTCATTTCCATGCACAATAAATTATCGCCATGAGATCATTCCGCACAACAAACGGATGAATGAAGATGAGAAAAACAAAAGTAGCATAAACTTATGTTTAGTTGTTGTGTAGAGCTCAGCATAACATAATAAACGACATTCATATTTACGTATAAACATATAAACACACACACAATAATCATATACATACGCAACATAATTTGAATAATCAACTTTAGTGCCGGAACTTCTGTTTTATTCTCTTGTCTGCACTTTAAGTAGAACACAACTAAAACAAATATTTACGATGTTACAGGAACACCGTGTATAACGTGATTCTGATTTTTTTTGGAGGTACTTTTAAAGGCAAACGTCACATTCTACTATTAACAAAATGTATTCCAAAAGAGCTTTCAGCAAGACTTTTATTCAAAAAAATGTTCAACGGTGCGGAATTTTTCACGCAAAGTGTAGCTACACAAAGTAATAGAAAGTGTGTGTACCGGAAAAGTGTAGTTATACATAATAAAATATAACTAACCAGCATAATATAATAATTAATAATGGGTTTAAGATTAGAATCCTTAACTGGTCCTTTTTAAGCCTCCGATTAGGCTCAAAACTAAAGTGCTTCGCCGTACTGCAACTAGAGGTAGCAAACCACTTTCGCCTTAGCTCTTTGAGAGCGTAGTTTTTTACAGCATCCTCACAGCTGTTAAAAGATAAGGGAGCAGATGATTCGGGGCCGATTAATGTTAAGGAATCTGCGATCTCATTCCATTCCATTTCACATGTAGCCGACACCCATAGAATCGTAAGTCTATCTCAATGGAGTATTTAATGAATTGAAAATAGCTTTACTATCTGTACAGAGAAAAACATTTTTGTCGGTAACAGCAAGATTCAAAGCCTTAATGACTTTATGTGTCAGGGCTATTAACTCTGCCTAAAAATAGTGCAATGCGAACCCAGACTACCAAACAATCTTAAATCATACGGAGGGTGGCAACTTTAAAATCCAGCGCTAAGTCCACCAAGAATAAACCACAAATGAGGATTAACCTGTGATTAATCACGAAGAATAAACTGTTAAAGCTTAACTCACGAAGTAACTTATCATCAACAACTTCTGGTATCAATGAACTGTAGTTATTATTAATTAGTTTGTGACACACAGCTGCACCAAACATATTTCACGCGCCAATGGACCTCAGGCAAATACCGCAGATTAAATGGTGCCTTGAATGAAGGTGTACAACTGAGGCAGACACAGAAGATACTCCACAGCAAGAAGTGGAGTAGAAGATATAGCTCCAGTAATGGCTCTATACAAGCAATACTTTGTCGCTCATTAAGTTTCATTAAATAAGTATTGAGTTTCACCACATGCCATTAAGATTTAATAATGGAAGCGTAAGAGAGATTTAATAAAAATACCGATTTATAGATAAACATCAATATTTTGGGACTCAAGCCCCAGGATTTTTTTTTGAACACAGCAGAAGAGGAGGCACCATCATTTGCTAACCTTAACGGAGCCGGATATCTCATCCAACTCCGCTTAAACATTAATATTAAGGGAAAAAGAGATTCGTCTGTGTCCAGAAGTGATGATATCATTCGTCACTTTCCAGTTAAAAATTAAGTCAATTACAGACATAGAGCACAAACTAATGTCTCTCACTTCCTGCTGAAAATAATTAATAAAAGTTGGCTCGCAGACTTTATTGAGTATTTTGCTAACTCAGCAGGGGTTATATAATTTAATAGAGAAGAATCTCGGTAGTTAATGTTTGAACTACCTCATAAAAATGTATCAGTTTAATATATACACACTATAGCAGTTCATATACACATGCTGTTTTCGAGCCGTTTTGGTTTAGGGGCTGAGTTGAGGGTTTAGTTGGGAGCTGAATTGCAGTTGAGTTAAGGTTTGGTAGTGGGTTCGGTTGCGGATATATCTCATATACGCATGTATTTTTTGGACGGTGTATATTTGGAAATTGAGTAGGATTTTGATTTTGGGGTTACATTGAGGACTACATAAATAAATGGTGGAGTTGGGGGGGGGGGGGGGGGGTTGAGATTAAGTTGGAGTTTATTCTACCGTTCTATTGGGGATTTATTTAGGTGATAAGTTGTTCTTTGAGTTGGAAGGTAGCTTGACTTGTTATTAACTAAACATGTAGTTTTTCGGACCGTGTTGGTTTAAGTATTGAGTTTGACGTTTCCTTGATAGTTACGTTGAAGGTTGAATTGTTGTTGGGGATTTATTTGGGGGTTAAGTCAGGGGAAGAGATGGGCTAAGTTTGTTCAATAGGGTTGAGTTTAAGTTGAGTTGGATTTGAGTGACGGGTTTGGTTGGGGATCAATTTGGGGTCGAGTTGAGGATTTAGTGGGAGGTTAGATTAAGTTGATTTGAGTTGAGTTCACGCATGGTACTTTCGAATATAGTTGATTTCGTGATTCAGATGGCCGTTCAGTATGGGATTGAGCAGAGTGTTGTAATTTGGTTCTAGCTAAGTTGAGTTGAAGTTGAGACAAAGTGGAGTTAGTTTGGTTTTTGGTTGAGTGGGAGGTTCAGTTGGGGATTATCTGGAGGTTCGTCGATTAAATTAGGCGTTCAGTTTTGAGTTAGGTTAATAATAGATTTGGGTTGAATTGGTGATTGAGTTGGCTTTTAATTTGATGATTACGTTGGATTTGTTAAGAGGTTTAGTTAGGGATTGATTTGGTAGTTAAGTTAATTGTCAGTACCAAAGTATTGATCACCTCGTGAGGGTTTCTTCCTTTATATTTTTAAACTTAGACACATACCTTAAGAATTGTTCAATCTATTTTGAAACAAGCTATTCTATAAATAAATGTTTTGACTGATTTTATGATTTATGCCGTATTTCTTGAATCATAAATGTTTTAGCAGCTCTCTAAAATTCTACCGGTTACTTTCGTTAATGAAAATTATTGGTTTAAGGATAAACTTGGTTTTTAGTAGCTGATGTTTTTTATATAAATCAAATAGATCAAAACTAGAGTCAATATTTAAATTCAAAATTGAGTTTACCTGGGTTAAAGGTTTGCTTTCGCGCTACCCACGACGCGCGTCGCTTCGCGCCGGTACCAAATTAGCTTTGTGCTTGGTTACTGATCTTTGAGATTTATACTGCAATTTTAATAGCATAGCTATGTCTGCGATTACCCTCTTTTTTCATTTTTAATAAATCTCTTAATTAACCATTTTTAGGTTCACGAATTTAGCCATACAGGGTTGTCGTTCTATTCCTCCCTCATTGGTCCATGAATTTTATTATTGATGCATGTAAATCTGTCAGCTTTTGAAACTTGTCTGATTTTTCGACTGATGTATGTTGTTCCTAAACAAACCGACTGCCTTTACATCGAGTTGTCTGCCGATTATTTGCCTATTAGCCCAAACCGGTTTATTTGCTTTGGTTACAATCTTTGTTAGATTATTGTGAATCCCAGGTTAGCTTTTATTCTAAAGCGATGCCAATGCACTGGACCCATCACGAAAGTTATTTGTGTACTGTTATCTGTATCTGAGGAGTTTTAAATTTCCCTCTTCTACTTTTCTTCGGTTTTCGTGCTTACTATAGATGTGCATCCAGGGAAATGAGTTTTCCGAAAAATACCGTAGAAATCCTGAATTGTCTGGGTCCCCTACCTTAGGACCTTCTAAATCTTCTTCTGGTATAATGTAGCAATTTATGTTTTTAATGTTACTTTTAAAACTAGTAAAAGAAACAAATGAGGAGAATTTCTTACTGTTTCATGTAAACCATTGCGTAGCGCGGATGCAATCTCCGGTAAATGTTTATCCGAGTGGGTATGTTTACTGCCTGTGTAAGCTCTGATAGCGGCAAAAATTTAGCGATTGACTCGTTCAGACTGGTTTGACTGTAGTGAATAGATATAGCAGTTTTCGAATCAGCTACGTCATAACTATTCATTAGATCTTTATACTCGGCACTTTTGAACTGAGATCCATTGTCTGAGTGATTTGTCTCCGGCACTCCATAGATGTTGTGCAGCCCCGTTGCTTAATGACTCCAATACCAAGAATTTTGTGAAATATTTCAGAACTAGTAAAATTACAGTTTTCCTTGAGTAGATCGAGGATACGGCCCCAGTAAATCTACGTAGACTCGTTGCCATGGTCTAATAATTTGATGCATATTGCCCATTGATGGTATCAGAGATCGGCTTGGTGCTTTTGGTATTTTACAGGTGTCACATTTTGAGATGAACTTTGGCAATTCCTTCATGTGATGCTAACGGATCACTATGTTCCTTCTGTATCAGTTGGTTTTTTATTTTTATTGGTGTCCACAATTTCTAGATAGATAGGTGCGATAACTAGTCTTTTAATTTTGGTTCGGGCCGAATACATATAAGTTCGTTATCTGTTCTGGAAAACCGTTTGGATCAAGTACAATTTTTGAATGTAATGCCTTGCATTCTTCATCTTCGAACCCGGACGATTCTATTTCTCTTAATGCATTAATTTTTAATATGCTGGACAAATGCTCTTCGTTAGAATCACATTAAATACGCGGCAGCATATCAGGAACAATGTTTACTTTATCTTTCTGATGTTCTATCGTAAACCGGTACCCCTGTAATTTTAAGCTGCAACGTGCGAGTCGACCACTTTAAATCACGTTGTCCCATGAGCCACTTTAGGCTTACATGATCGGTAATCAACGTGAACTCACGTCCTTCCACGTAAGGTCTAAATTCTGTAAGATGCAGTCCGGTGTGAAGTTGCTCGGGGGATTCAAGCTAACACTTGCTGTCAGCTCCGTAACTTGCAGCTTCCGCAAGTGCTCGTATTTCCTCTTCGTGGTGACTGCTGGTAACTAGATTGCTGATTGTTTTCGGCTTTTAGGTTAAAACACGGCGCTACAGGAGTCAACCTTAAACAAATCACTGGGCTGGGTTAAGGTGTTATTCGTACAGTACCGATAACTGGAAAAACTAGTTCAGTCACAAACGGTGGATCCGGATACCGGGCGCCCTCCGGATTAAGTAGCCTTATCTGTGTATTGCAGATCTCTGCACAGATGGACACTCTGTTCTCCGCTACTCGTGGGACCAAATATGGGAGACCAAAAAATACAAAAAACAAAAGAGTCCGGTTCTCTCACGAAACCGGAAAATGTAGAGAAGGGGACTCGGGTCTTTAGGCCTACCTCTAAACCTACAAACAAACAACGGGACATAAACTTAAATGAGGATGGTCCCTCCACTCGGGTCACCAAACCTGACCAAAGAAATACAATGCGGAACCAAAGCACCAATGAAGCTGGTTCCTCAAAACCAACCTATAACACTAGGAGGAAGGCATGGAGGGCCCTGGATAAGATAAATGACATCTCGCCAGAAGACAGGTCGGAGAAAGACAAAGCCACCGAACAGAAGTCAGAAGGTCCTTCAGCTGGCTTAAAGATCAAAAGAAACAGTTCTCAGGAATAAAGCCCTAAGATCGCAAAAAGAACGAAGCTCCATGCTACCGAAATGAGGCCTTTTAATGAGGTACTCAAGGATCAGCTCCGACTTGTCGGGATATGGGCTGGCACAGGAACCAGGTGAAACTGACTGCATGTGCGGATCAGAGATCTCTTCTGCTTTACACGAAGGCAGTGGAAGGATTTGGCGAGGTATGGCCCGGAGTCAGCCTTGCTGTTAAAGCTAGGGAAGAGATTTCCTGTAGGCCGAGAGCCAAGGTGTGAATCCCTTCGTAGCCTAGCGATCCAAAGGTAATACTCCAGTTGCTGCAGGTTGGTAACTCAGATTTGCCAACGCACAACTGGAAAGTTGCTAAGCTCGAGGAGGCACGGGCCGACTACAGGTCGGCCGTCATAATTTTAAACAGAGAGTCACTGACTGCACTGTAAAAAACCAATGGTATCGTAAATTATGGTTTCAGTGCAGTTACACTCAAAATCTACAAGAAGGACGCGGACAAGCCGGAGGCTCCAAAGTCTGAGGAAGCCGTTGAAAGCTCATCTGGGAGCCCTGAAGAAGAAGAAATCCAGGCTGAAACTATCTCCACAGATACGGAGATGTCAATGTTCTTTGAGTCATTAAAGAGAATCTGAGAGGACTTCACATCAGAGGAGGACTCTGATGATACAGTGGTAGCGAGGAAGGTCTAAGAATGGTGACATTCTTGCAGATTAACCTGCACCACTCAAAGGCAGCATCAGCTGCTCTCCTTTTAAGAATTGGAAGGGAAGGGACAGATATTGTCTTGATCCAAGAACCTTGGGTAACTGATGACCGGGTACTTGGACTTAAGACACCCTGTTATATATTAATGCACACGACCGAAGAAGGTAGGGTTCGGTCGTGCATTCTTGTTAAAAATAATATAACTTGTTTTCTGCTATCAAATTTCAGCAATGAAGATGTGGCAGCGGGTTGAAGGTCAATAAACGAAACCTCTGGTTAATATCAGCCTACCTAGCTTACGATGAAGCCAACATTTCACTAGTCATTCTAGGTAAGTCAATTTTGGAGGCTCAAAAGCGCAAGATTGGCGTCATCCTAGGGAGTGATGCAAATTCTCATCACATAATCTGGGGAAGTACGGATGCAAATGAACGAGGTGAGTTACTCCTTGATTACATTCTAAGTCCTAATATTAACCTTCATATATGTAACATAGGCAATAAGCCGACATTTATAACGAGAAATGGACAAGAGGTATTGGATATTACACTTGCTCAAACTTTTTGACGACTAGTCTATTAAACTGGAAAGAGTCGAAAGATCACTCCTTTTCTGATCACTGTTATCTTCAATTTGAAATATACTTAGTTTCTCCAAACAGCCCTTTCTACAGGAACAGGAGGAAAACCGACTGGGATATCTTTAAAACTATTCTGGGTAATTCACTTCCAATGCCGCTGCCTAAACCTCCAAAAACTACGGTAGAACTCGATCGGGCCCTTGTTCTCTTAGTAGGCCTAGGGGTAAATCTCGGCCACCTTTGTGGTCAAAGGAGATTCAACAAATACGTCAACGATGCAAAATACTCTTTAAAACATTAAGGAAAACAAAAGCCGCTGTAGACTGGGACTCCTATAAGGAAGTCCTCAAAATTTACAAATATCAACTAAGAAGTGCAAAGAGCAAATCTTGGAGAATATACTGTGGCAAAATTCAGGAGTCTTCAGAGATGTCCAGGCTGCGTAAAGTACTATCTACTAGCCATTCCATCCCAAGCTTTCTTCAAAGGTCGGATGGGGCATGGACCACAAATAGTACGGAATCGCTGGTAGTAGTATTGGAGACTCACTTTGCTGGTTGTTCCGAATCTGCACCTGCTATATCAGGAGGTAATAGAGCAAGTAGCCTCGTAGTCCAAATTATTAGCAGAAGAAAGATTCTGTGGGCGATAAGCAGCTGTAAACCATATAAATTGCCAGGACTTGATGGTATTATCCCTGCGGATTTACAAAAACTACGGGTCTAACCATTTCCTGGTTAGAGGTAATTTTTAAAGGCAGCCTAGAACTATGTCACATTCCTAGCAAATGGACGGAAGTGAAGGTTGTTTTCGTACCTAAGGCGGGAAAATGCTCACCCTGCAGTCCCAAAAGCCTTAGACCGATTAGCTTGTCTTCTTTCCTTTTCAAAATACTGGAAAGACAAATAGAAGCTCGTATTAGAGGCACGATTGTGCCGGCAAAGCTGTCTAAATCTCAACATGCCTATTGCAAGGGAAGATCTGTGGAAACTGCTCTTCATTCTCTTACATATTTTATTGAAAAATCTTTCGAATATGGAGACTACGCGATGGTAACGTTTTTAGACATTGAGGGAGCCTTTAACAACGTGCTTACTGGGGCTATAACTCGGGCACTTTCGAATCTAGGAGTGGATGAATCTCGCAAGGACTGGACAGATCAAATGCTAAGAGGCAGGATCATAAATGCCAGTCTGGGGAAATCCTCCGCTAGAAGATTTGCAAGCAGAGGCACGCCGCAGGGTGGCGTAATGTCCCCCCTGCTTTGGAACTTGGTCATAAATGATCTGTTGCTGAGACCGGAGGATAGTGGCTACAAGGTGATTGCCTATGCGGATAACGTCGCTATTGGTGCCCGTGGAAAATTTCCCGGCACACTTAGTGAGCTTATTCAAAATGCTCTGGGCATTCTTTCGTTATGGGCCAATGGTTGTGGGTTGAATGTTAACCGAACAAAACCGAATTGGTTCTCTTCTCCAGGAAATATAAAATTCCTCATGTCGATCCTCCCACCTTAAATGGGTTCAACTTGGCTTTTATAGATGAAGCAAAGTTTTTGGGTTTCGTGTTGGATAGTAAATTAAACTGGAAACCTAATATTATGGAAAGAGTAAAGAAACCTAGGGTAGCGCTTTACTCTTGCAAAAATGCCATTGGTAAAGGAGGGCTGGATCCCCACATGGTCCCTTGGCTATATACAGCAGTAGTTAGACCCATTCTTCTGTATGGGGTAACAGTCTGGTGGCCTGCTCTGAACAAAACTGTCAACCTAGAGGAGCACATCCATTCAGGCACTGGAGATTCTGCTATTGCTGACTCCTCTAGATATCTTGGGAAAACATTGGGCAGCTTGCACTGCCATACGACTGAAATCCACGTTAATGTGGACCTGCAATAATACAGGGCACTCATCTATACTTTGTAACAAAGGGCTTCCCAAGACCACCGACTATACTGTCCCGTCACTATCTTTTGATAGAAAGTTCCGGACTATTATCCCATCCAGAGAGGACTGGATGTTGGATGCAGTTTTGGAACCAGGAGTTTTAATCTTCTTCACTGATAGTTCAAAACGGCATGGAAGTGTAGGGGCTGGGGTGTTCTGCGAGGAACTTATGTTAAACCTCTGCTTCGCGGTCTCCCTGACTACTGTAGCATTTTTCAAGCTGAAGAAACTGCGATAAAGGAAGTCGTGGACTGGTTGAGGTATAATGACATATCGACTTGTGATATTCGCATATATACGGACAGTCAGGCTGCCATTAAAGCGCTTCAATCACACGTTCGCACGTCGAAAGTAGTCCAGAACAGTCTCTCATCTCTTAACAAGATGACAGATCAGTTCAACATCCATATCATATAGGTGCCAGGACAATTTGTTAGTACGGGGAATATAAAAGCCGATGAACTGGCTCGGCGTGGTACAATGGACCACATCTCAAACTGCAAGAAGGATATTGAAATGCCTCTTGCGGTATGCAAACTGCTGCTTCTGCTTTCACTCGGCAGGTCTGGCCAAAGTTGAACTCGGCGAGATCCAAACAGCTGATCTCACTTCAGCGGAGTCAGATCAGTGTGGTTGTTGGAGTGATTACGGGGCATTGTCTCATAGGCAGACATGCGAGTAGACTTGGTTTCTTCTCATATGACTAATGTCGTAGTTGCGTGGACGAAGAGGAGGAAGAGACAGTACTTCATCTTCTTTGCATCTGTCCTCGTCTGGCACGAAACAGACTGAATTTTCTAGGGGCACCCCTTTTCAACGACCTGACGGAGCTCAGCAGAGTTGGTGGAAAAATTTTAAATTGTGGTACGGCTACGGACCTTTTTTGTGTCTATGCCTGGTCCTAGTGGACCGCCACCCAAACCTAACCTAACCTAAGGTCTAAATTTTTTATTTGTTGGGATCACTGCCAAACATTCTAGTTCGGTGACGGAATAGTTTTTTTGTGGTTAATTTAGTTTTTGAGACATAGAGGCTACGGGCCATTCATTTTGTCCTTCGTCTTTTTGATACAAAGCTGCACCAACGCCTTCTGTACTTACGTCGTATCGTATAAGAAAGGGTGGCCATAGAAAGCATTCATAAATACCGGAGCTGTCGTCAAAAATATTTTAAACTGGCTGAAAGCATCTTGTGACTCTTTACACCAACAAAATTTTCCCTTTTTTAAACAGTCAGTAATAGGAGATGTGATTGAAGCGAAATTTAGGATAGACCTGCTACACAAGCTGCCCATTCCGAGCAGTCTTCTTGTCTGTCGTATGTTTTCAAGTATGTACTGACAATTTAAGTATTGCGTCTATTTTTTTCGGGTCAGGTCGCAAGCCCTCTTCGCCTACTATATATCCTAAATATCTAATTTCTCGCATGTTAGCTAGTGTAGTGGTATTGCGCTTTTAGTATCTATCTAACTGTTCTGAACACCGATTTTTTATGTAGTATTAAATCAGTAGCTCAATTTTTTAAATTAAAAGTTCGTAGCTACACACCTGTGCGATAGTTTTGTTTAATTCTGTAGATAACAATGTATGTTCAGCTATTATTTTGACTGAATTCTATTTCTTTGTTTGCTTCCTATACCATAAACATGCCATTTCGGATTTTGAGCTCATTCCAAATGTATCATACATAATTTAGTTTGTCCCCAACTTTGGAACTTGGACGAATTTCATTAACGAGGCAACATCTTCTATTCTTTTAATGGGTAATTTTTCTTTTAAAAGTTTTAACTTCTATGGTCAATAAGAGTTGCCCATTCGTTTACTTATTTGAAGTCATCTTTAGAGGTTTAAGCACATTTTGTAGCTCATCGGCATTTGTTCATCCCCATTTCGAATATTTTTAGTTCGTAAAGTGCTATTTTTGATAAGGAACCGTTCCAACGAAAAACGGGAATACTTTTAGTTTCTTAAATTCCCGGGAATTTGATCCCGGAAATTCCCGGGACGCAAGCCCTAATTTAAACCACATTAACTAAATTTCAAACCAAGATGTACTTAGCACGTTCTGCTCGTAAATCTTTTATATGTTTAATTGACGAAATAGGGTGTAATACTCTATTCCTTTAGTCCATCTATTCCTTGTGGAACAATTTAATGGGAAACTTCCTGGTTTTGCTTCTAGAGAATCTCGTTCTACAACTTTCGGATTATATAGTAAGGGGCTGATAATTTCTGCTGGAATTCCCATTCAGTAATCCCACGTGCTAAGAATTGTTGGATCTCTCAGCTTGGATTGGGTTTTAATGTGGGTTGTTATCTTCTTTATAAATATTCAAAAAAAGAAATATTTTCAGCCTACATTTTTTTAAACTGCTCGTATACCAATTCAATCTGATTTGAGCTGAACAAAACATTTCAGACAGTGTTATACAAAGCAATCGTGTGTTTCTGCCAGAGGCTAAAACGAAAAGATAACTATCAGGAACGATGATGATGGTAATAAAAATCATAGTAATAATGGATAATAGTTATGTGGCCTGTAGACATTATTGCTATCACCAACGATAATAACCATTTTGTCACCATATCGTATTTTCTCTCTGCAGTAGATACTCATAGATGTATAAAAAGGCGTAATGGCATTTTTTGTGGTCCATTTAACAGCATCAAATCATTTATTTCATCGTAGAAACCAAAAATGTGAATTCAATTGTAAAACCCACCCTTAGATCCGACTCATACTTAAATCAGAGATAAGAATAAAGAGATAAACTATTGGGAGCAATCCCATGGCCCCGCACTAATTGACTGATAAAAGCGACAATAGCAATATAAGCAGTAGCAGAAACACAACTCGTAACCCGACACATCATGCCATCTAGACGAAAATAGTAAATTTTTTATTTTTGCTATCACAGGCAGCAACAAGAAAAAAAATTGGTCACATTGTATATAATTATCTCCACTAATACATAAACACACCCCTAGTAAAAAGCAAAAATATGATGAATGAAAAAACGATTTTTTCATGGTTATTGTTGTTGTAAAAGCGGTTTTATGACTATTATGTATATGGATTTGGTTATTGGTCTTATTTTTGTCTATGCATTTTTATGCATCCGATGAATGAATTTAATTATTTGAATATGACCTCAAAAGGTCATTCACTTTTCTAATAGATCGATAATTTTGCAGATTTGTTATTTTCGGGGTACCGAATTAAAAAAGGCTTAATTAAAAAAGTTTTTTAAAAATGAATTGAAAAAGTTGATTTTTGTATTGAACACCTGCAACTTTTTTAATTCATTTTTTTAAGAAATTTTCTGAATTAAAAAAGTTATTCCCTTTTCATACGATATTCATTTTTTTTTTCATTAAGAACATTTTTAATTCATTTTTGAAGAACTTTTTTAATTCAGCCTTTTTTAATTCATGTAGCCGTTATTTTCTTGTAGTTGTAATAAATATTTAATTTACTGCAAAAAAGTGTTATCATGGAATATATACATTTACGTATATATAAGAACAAGGCGATCTTCAAATCAAAAGTAAATAATTGTATTTATAATACATACACAATGAATGTACATATATGTAGTATAATATTTGTATATAGCATGTAATTATTTTTCTTATCTAAATTTCGCCTCGTAAAAATTCGCAGAAATTTAAGGGACGTAACACGTAAGCTATCCATTTGGATCGACAACAAACGCCGAGTTCTAGAGGCATTTTTGTGTGATATGTAAGTCTTGTAAACAACATTAAAAAAATTGTTGTGCCATATGTGGGTCTCTTTTGCGACAAGTTTGGTACACCACAATAATTTTAGGTTCCTACCTAACGTATACCAAAGATTTATAAATAAAAAATAACATAATTCACAAAATTTTGCGTTTTTATTACAAACCAGAAAATTGTGTTTCATGATTTAAATTTTACAATAGTTTTGTTTACAAATTGAATTGTATATAATAATAGCTGGGGATTTACTATAACAGATTAATTTAATAGGCCCATTTGTACCTATAAAGCAAATTGGGGAAATTTATTATCTTTTGTGATTGTGGCTTGGTATTGGAACAACACACAAGAAACTGTTGTCGTATGTGATTCCCTTTCGGGCCAATTAATATCTTTTATTTGAGTTAGTAAGTTTTACACACAGCACAATAGATTTAGACTTCTAAATTTAAATTCTGGGCTCTAAAATTTAAAAAGTGGACACAATTTTTTACTGATTGATGTTATCATGTAAATAAAATACTTCTCATAGAAAAATATTTCATGGTTTTTTTGACCTTCTTTATGAGTTTTAATTTCTCAGTCATCAAACCGGAATCGCGCTTCACGAGTTTGGATAAAACCCATATGAGAAATTTGTCATCGAACCGGAATTCGGGTCCTGATGTAGTTTCGCCCATATCAGTTTTGTTGGTTTTATTTGTTCGGTTAGTTTTAGAATTTTCGCTGAACGGATTCATTACACGAAAGATGTCGCTATGCCCTGATCATTTAACTGCGTTATGATTTCACGACCCGATTCCCTAAATCGTCCTATTGAAGAGTGCACGATTCTTCAGTCTGCACGAAATGTTATCTTACTTAGTTTTTAATTTTATGAGCCAATTAATATTTATCAATTAAACAATTTTTTTTTATGATTTAATTTGTAGCATTTCCAAAATCGATCTTTATCTAAAATTTTTTTTGTTTCACGAGAATTTGTATGTTATCTATAAACTTATTTGGTGGTTTGTATTTTTCAGATGTCGTGTAAGTGCACTAATACTTAAATTTTGATCTTTATTTATGTCACTTTTTTTGTTGGCAAAATCTTTTTTCTGAAAATTGTTTCGTTTGTCCTAGGTAGCGTTGCAACTCATTGTACCTGATAAACATCGTTTGATTGTTTCTTTAAAGGTATGATATCTTTAATTTTAGAAAACAAGTTGTTATTTAAGCTTGTGGCTGCACATCCTATAATTTTAAAGTTATAATTTTTGAAAGATTTTTGATTTCTTCGTAAAGATTTTTAACGTAGGGAATGGCAAAATAATTAGTGGTTTCATTTATTGATCGAGAAATACAATTTTTATGGCCATTTTTTTGTTTCCATAATTCCATATTATGTGGTTTACCAATTTCTCCGGATACTGGTTGCGAAATAATGTAGGTATCTTTTAGAATTTTTAAATTTTTATTGTGAAATTTTTCCGATAGAAAGTTTCAAATTTTTTTGGGTCAGAATTTTAATGGTGGTAATTATTTTATAATTGATGGGAACCCAAGAATGGAAATTTAAATATCTACCAGACCAAGTATTTTTATGGTACCAATCACAAAAAATTTTGCCATTTGGTTCGTGACAGCTGAATGTCCAAAAATGTAATTTTATTATCTACTTCTTTTTCTAAGATAAATTTTATTGTGTTATTTTTCGAATTAAATGTTTCCAAAAATTAATCAATTTTGTTTATTGGTATTGCCATAATTGTATCGTCCACAAATCTAAAGTAAAATAAAGGTTGAAAATCTAAAGAATTTAAACTGAATTTTCCAAATTTTCAATTAATAAATTTGTTATGATAGGACTTATTGGTGAGCCCATAGGTGAGCCGAAAATTTGTTTATAAAATTTGTTGTCAAATGAAAATTCAGAATTGTTCAAAACGATATCTAAAATAGTGAAAAATTGAATTTTTGTTTATTTTGATTTAGCATTTTTTCTTTCGAAACTGAATTGCAAACTCTTAACAATTTCTCCTCTTCTTATAAATTTTTCTTTATATTTCTCCAAATCTTGACTTATAATATTTTTGACAATTCACGATTTTCTACACATTTAATAAGATATAATTATCGGGAGAAACGACGATAAGCAGCTTGGGAATAAAAAAGGCAGGCTGCGACGTTCTATTCTAAAGGCAGACTGCGACGTTCTATGTATCTAACCAAACATTTAGCTAAACCAATTTTGAATTTACCCAATGCAATTGTTCTTGTAATTGCTTTATTATGTTTTTTTAATTTATCAAATCAATAAAGCTACTAATAAATAAAAATATTCCATTTTGGATTCGATGTTTTCATGTTTAGAACAATTATTCGACTTTAAATTTCTGACGGACTTTCGAAAATTTTATTGTCGTTAACGAAGATCTTTATGCATCTGGACAATTAGTTTTTGCATTTGTTTTAAGGCTACATAACCCACTAAATACCTCATAGATGATTTTTGAAGTGGAACATCCAGATTAAAATATTTTCTAACATACCCGAAATTGTGTCGATGACATCCATCTTATTTACGCTCTTTTCAGGTGTTGATGAATTTATTTCGGTATTCCAATCTATATTCGGCATACTGTCCGTCGTTTCAAGCAAACGAATATCCGAATCGTATTCACAAGTGGACAAGTTTGAAAATGGTGTCAATATTTTAGTGGTGGTAATTCTGGCAATGTTGTGATTAAACTCATTACAATTTTTGATCCCATGATGGCATCAATCCAGTGTTGGCATACCGGTACCATAACGTAACGCTATAACGGAAAACCACAATATTTTTAGTCTTTTTACACTAATACCGATATCAAAATACTCAAAATCATCGTTGTGTTATCTAAATCAATAACACAATTTTTATTTTTGTTTCGTTTCGTTATTTGAAAAAAATAAATAAAACATATACCACAATACGAAATCGTTTTTTACGTAACAAAAATAAGCTTAACAAAAATAAAAACTATTCTCAACCAAAAAATCATCTATTACATTTATTTTTCAAACGGAATTCAAGCGTGCGCTTCTTCGTTTTTTTTATAACGAATTCTTTGTGATGTGCTCACCAGAAAATAATTTTTAGTTTCAGTATTCTGAACCAGAATGAAATGTTGATTTTAAGAGTCTAAAATTTGATCGTGTACTTGCTTGTTACACTTTTCTACTCCACGGCTCCCGGTCGTTGAAGGTCGTGAATTTCTATGATGCTGTGAACTAACTAATAACTCTTACTTTTTTATATTTTTAAATTTAGACCAATATAGAACTAAAATTATTAAGCTAATGAATTTCAAGATGTACCTACTTAATAAAAAAGTTGAACAAATAACACAACCATTTTTTAATTTTTTCAAATTTTCCATTCGTTCACAAAATTTTACATTTTTTTTACTGGTGGGTTTATAACGATAACATTATGAATGCGATAACGTTATAACATAACGGAAAAAAATATTTTTTTGGTTTGAAACCCAAACCCGTAACAGAAACGAAATTTTAGAGTATGACTAAAACTGATACCATAACGATTGAGAATTTTTTCGTTTTGCCAACACTGCATCAATCACAAGATTTAACCAGATCTTGTTGTAAGGATATAATTAGTTTCGACGCTTCCTGTACTTCTCTGATAGTTTTGTTAGTCATTTGAAGCAATAAAAACTGTTGCCATGTATTTGGATCTACAGTTGAGACAATCGAATAATTTATCAAAATGTTCAATTGTAAGTAGGTAGCTATAGGTCTCGTTGCACATTTTGTTAAGTTGGACTGCGGTTTTAATGGCAGAAGTAACGTTTCTACTAAAAACTTGAGTGGCTAAGTGTACTCTCATTAATTCAAAATTATTCGGGTAAAGACGCATGTCGGCATGTATGTAATTTTTGGGTAACATTTCATCATTAAATTTTGTTCTAATTTCTTTTGTTCTATTCAATCAATACTTTCCAGCTCACTAATACTCTTGACAGACTAGGGATTTGCTAATCTCGTTTTATTTGAGGATTAGCGACTAATCGAAATTAGTGCACTAATCTTTGAAAATTTTGAAGTTTATCTCGTTGTATTGGGTTTCAACATTGCTGAAAGTGTAAGCGGCGTGAGGTTATGATAGAAAGTTATAAAATAAATGACATCTTAAATAATTTGTGCTGAATAAATTTTGAGGTTATATTTATAAAAAGGAAAACTAGTATGTTTTAATGTATAAATCTTATAAATATTGAATTAAAAAACGAGTCCAGCTAGTTTACTAGTTATATTTGAGCGAATCACCATCATAGTATTTTAATTCTCTGATCTCTGCCTAGGAAACTAATCATTAGTCTGTCAACGCAAATGGATTTGTGGTAGATTAGCTAATCTTGGTTCACTAATCGCGCTTCGCTAATCCCTAGTCTTTCAAGGGTATTAGCCATCTTGGCATCGAATATCCGATTTCATTAGTATATTTCTAACTTATTTCAATAGATGCGGCGTGTCAAAGATTGCCATTACTGTCTGTTTATTATCTAGGAACAGTGGTAAAACCACAGAAAACTATAGTAAAATCCTCTGTGCTAAAACCAAAAAAAAATTGGTTTTTCGTGAAACAAAACCAATTTTGAAACAAACTTAAATTTAATAATACATTTCTGCCTATATTTACACAAATCTAATATTTTTTAAAACTGCCAAAAAATATTTTGCTTTATATAATGTGACTGTTGTTGTAAACTAACCAAAGCAATACGCGAAAATTGCACTCAAAAAGTTGTCAGTTTATTTGGCACCAATACCAATTTGGTAAAAATAAAGTTGGTTCAATTTTATATAGAACTTTATTTTGGTAAATGATTGTGATCTTATTCAATATAATGAAAGATGGAAAATGATTTCTCTTCAACCTTCCCTTTGCTCTTATCCTTCACTTTGCCGATAATACTACCGATATCTCAGTCAAGGTGTTAGAAAAACAGTAGAAATTGTAAAAAGAGGGTGACATTTTTTTTTTAATTTTCCTTTTTTCAAAAAAAACTAGAAAATTTAGTAAATGAGTCTAAACGAAATTAAAATCCGTTAAAAAATCACAGAAATATTCAATAGTGAAAATTTAGATCTATACCCGGGAAATATACAATCAAATATCAAAGTGAAGGTTAAAACACGTTCAAACAGAAAACAGCCAATTGTAAACGAGATATAAATTCTATTCGAAAATGATTTTCGAATACCGTCTTCCACAAAACGAGTTCAACAGTAGCACACTGGCGTATACAGAACCCATTAAAAAAAATCATTTTTAGAATTGAACGATCACTACACGTGTAGCTCGAAAAAAACACAAAAATCCTTAGACAAAAATTATTAACCAAATAATGATCATACTGGTTTTTACAACGCCAATAAATGTGTCATGAAAGATATACATATTATTTCTCATTCATTCCTATTGTGTTTTGTTTGTGTATTTTTTATTATCTTTTTTTCATTCAATACGAAATTACGAAATGCTATGTATTTTATTTGTATGGTTTGTAGTAGTAGCTACTCGTATATTTACATATATATGTATGTACATATCTACACACAAAACAAAAAAAAATGAGGAAATCTGATTCGGTTTGGTTTTTATCTATTTACAAGTAGATGGCACAGTTTTGGGTTACAGGAATAAGCTTTGATAATATAAACTGAAAGTAAAAGTGGAACCATTGTCGCGGGCCAAATATTTGCTCTGTATAATCTATCTCTTTATTCTTATCTCTGCTTAAATAAATTCTCCATCCATTTTTGTCGTTATAATATACGCAATGTAAAATTTACGTATGTGATTGTCAGTAATTTACGATTTTCCAAAAATAACTTTGAAGATCAATAAAAGTAGATAACTCGATTTTTTAATCGTGATAATATACAGTAGAAGTTGAAGTTTCACAATCGGTATCGATTTTAGCTTCAGTTTTATCGTATCCCGAATTATATAACATAAAAATGGATTGCTGTCGTTTGGGGTATAAGTAATATGCCTACATGGAGGATATTTTTTTATTGTATTTTGGATCCTCGTTCTTATTTTAAAACGTATTTATCTCTAAAGTGAGCCTGGCTATTGCGGAACATCCTGATCTTAGGATTTTGATAAAGTAACCATATTAGATCTGCTCTATCAGTATCATCTTCTTATTTGATTAACCACCGCAGCGCCTGAGCATATCCTATACAGATTATCTCTATTCCATGAAGAGCGGCATGACGTCAATAAATATTGTCATATTTTGCAAATTAATAATTTGTGTGTATGTGTGTGTCTGTGCACACAATATGTGAATACAAATTAGAGTAAAATAAATGTCTGGTAAATAAAATAAAAAGCAAGTTGTCAAGAACGAATAACCCTGATAAATACGAGGGTGGAGTGAAAAGTTGGAAACATTTTTTTGTATTTACCAACGTAGTCTCGTTTTAGCTCGATGCACTTAGCCCAACGATATTCCAATTTTTGTAAAGTCTTTTTATTTTTGGAAATAGGAAGAAGTTACAGGGCGGCCAACATCCACTCGGCGGATGGGTAATATGATTTTATGGATTTTATGATAGCAAAAAAATAACAAAGTGGTCTACTTCCGATGGCCGTCCAAACAAAACAAAATGCCAAAACTTAATTGTATTTTTACAACATCTTAGAAAGTAGCTAGCTGACTTTTCAATATACCCTCGTATAGATACATGGAAGATAATCTCTAAGGCGACATTATTTAGAATTTTTCTTCTAGAAAATTTTGATTGTATTTGTGTTTGCGAAGAAAATTTATTTCGTGTGGTGATGAGTTTGGTGAATGTTTACCATTATTATTGTATGAAAATTCAATGGACTCATGTTTTCATCGAAACATTTTTTTTTGTGGTTAGGCAACATTATTAGGTGGAGTGATAAAATGTAAATTAAATTTAATGTGTCATTTTAAATTAACCTCACTTTGTAGCCTAGCTTGATATGAAATATGTAGGTACTGTAAAAAAAATGTGTTTTTACAATTTAAAATATTCACCCAGTGTATATTATATATATGTAAAGATATAGTCAACAAAATTGTTTTGTATATTCTTTCGATGTGATAAACCTATTTGGAATATTTTATTGTCACATATACATATATACATAGAGATATTTGATTAGCGGTGAGTATACGTGATATTGAAAATTTTCGAAATCAGTCAGGCGATTCTAAGAAACGATTTTCATATGAAATTATTTTATAGGCGTACGACTTATTTATGTAAAGCAGGATTTGATATTTTTGAATGCAAAATCTGGATCACATTGATTTTGTTATAGTGATGATAATAAATTTCGAAGATTTCATCGTTTATATTAAATCGAGAGGAATTTGTCGTTGTGTGGCACTTTCATTAAAGAGCTATCAATCAATCGTCTTTATTTGTAGTTTATTCTGAGAATGTATATTATGGTGATGTAGATGTAGGTTATGTCTTAATCAAACTTTTTTCAAGTTTCCAAAAATTCCAAACCTTCTTTGTGTTTTTAAATAGTTCAACGAACTAGTCAAAAAATTCATTTAGAATTAAAATATCTTGATGAATTATGTTTTATTTTGATAAAAACCGTTTGCCCCTTTTCTTAAGTCAGTTGCTTCTAAATTTATTTTACTTTATAGTAAACTGAGTATAAGTAGGCTGAAGTAGAACTGAGTATAGTCTGTCTCAGGTAAAAATTGATATACAAATCCAGTTTGCCTTGTCAATTTTGATCCAACTATTTAGAGTGTTGATTTATCAACTCTAGCTAATATGGTTCGTTGTGTACTAGCTGCCTACATGTAAATTGCAATTTAATAGTTGAGGAAAAATTATATGTGCCAATTCTTTTGATGTCAAAATGATCGGAAGGCGGGCTTTACGCTGTGGCGTAACCAAAAAATGAATGACAACCATGTATATAACCATATATGTTTATTCGAATTAGATCAATAAAAAGTGTTTTTAATAAAATGTAGGCAGCTACAAAATTGCCTTTGAGGAAATCGTAGAATGATATCCAAGTATTGGCCTTTCTCAAGAAAATCCTTATCAGTTATCAGTTATCAGCCGAAGATCTAAACACTATATGTTTGATAGTACTTTAAATATTTTATGCGTTTCGAGTTCACGACTACAGAAATCTCAATTAAAATGTCCCAAAATTCTAGGTATAACAATAGTTTTTTTAAACAATAGTTAAACATGGAGAAATGTGTTCAATAACAGTACCGCCCAGGTACCGTTAGACAGGTATTTTTATACCACATGTATTGGTTAATATATATGTGATATTAATTGTGTAAAAACATTTTTTTTTGTTTCTTTTCTTTTATTATTTTGCTTTGGCAAGAGTTGTGTGATATTCAGTTAAATATTTCTAGCCTATACATGAACATTTGTAGATCATATTTTTCTACTCTTCTTAATAGTTGTTTGTATGTTTGATATAAAACTGTAAATTGTTTGTTTGGCAAAAGTACGTTTGTGTGTATACAGAGTAAATATACGTTTGTTCGATTCAAGTAGGATTCTTATACTTCTTATAATCGAGTGCATTTGAGTAGAATACAGAAACAACCATATGCAATACATATGGAAATAGATCAAAAAATAGAAACATAATAATAATTTATGTTTGTATATGTTTGTGATTGGAATAGAAAATGTACAATGCAACAACAACATTGTTAAATTTCTTGTATTTCTTGTGATCGTATATTATTCGGCTTAGTTGAATTGTTTTTAACGGAATAAATATTGTTTGTTATAAGGAATCATATACTTATTATAAGTATATGTTGAGTTGGATGTTTTTCGATAGATGCGTATATAAATATTTACTATTATTTTGTGTTGTATCTAACCGTCGTATTTTGTATGCATAGTTTGTTCGTTTTTTTTGCTGTACAAGGACATCGAACACGATCATGTTGTTATTGTTTCCCCTATCCAAATATTCGTAAGAGCTATGTAGTTGAATAAGACGAGCACGCACATGAAATATTCATAAGTAAAAGTATGTTTTGACATAGATTGGAAACAATTTTGATGAAATGCGTTGACAAAATATAAAATTTGAAGCTTGGGATTTCAAATTTGAAACCTGGAATTTGGAATTTGAAATTTGGAATTTGAAGTTTGAGGTTCAAAATTTGAAGTGTGAAATGAAATTTGAAATTAAAAATTAAAAATTTGGAATTTAAAGTTAGGAATTTAAAATTTGAAGTTTGGAATTTGGAATTTGAGGTTTGGAATTTGGAATTTGAGATCTGAAATTTGGAATTTGGAATTTGAAGTTTGAAATTTGGAATTTGAAATTTGGAGTTTGGAGTTTGAAATTTAAAGTTTAGAATTTCAAATTTGAAATTTAGAGTTTGTAGTTTGGAATTTGAAATTTGAAGTTTAAAATTTGTAATTTAAAATTTGAAATTTGGAATATGAAGTTTTGGACTTTGAATCTTGGAATTTAGAATTTGAAATTTGGAATTTGAAATTAAGAATTTGGAATTTTAAATATTAAATTCGGAATTCGAAATTTGGAATTTGAAATTTGGAGTTTGGGGTTTGAAATTTACAATTTGAAATTTAAATTTGAATTTTGGAATTTGAAATTTAGAATTTGAAGTTTGGAATTTGAAATTTGGAATTTGGAATTTGGAATTTATTTTTTAATCGTCGAAGATGAAGAGTTTTTGGATTCGTATACATAGTTTGTTCTTAACATTGTTGGTTGGGGCAAGGTTAATAAAGTTTCAGATTTCTAAATCAAAATGATTCTCAATTTAAATTTATATATCTTCTTCTATGGGAAATTTTGTTTAGCAGATGGTGTGTTTAAAATTAAAATAAAGTTTATTAGCCAAATCATATATTTGTGCTAACTTTTTGTCATAAATAATACTAATAAGAATATACCTACTAATGTGGATACTCAAATTAATTAAGTTAATTTAGTATGGGCAACTTAAAGCTGCTATTATTTAAAGAGTTCCAGATCTGATTTAAATTATTTGCAATGGGATTTTAAGCAGAATAGCCAAAAGCAAATATTTATTATAATTTTTATTTTGGAGGTAATTTCTAGAGTCAATAGCTATAGATTTAGAAATAAAATGAATGGCATTGGCTGAGGCTACAGCGCAACAGACGGGGTGGTAGTTAGTTTAATTATTGTTACACAAACTGTTTATGTTAATTTATTTGTAGTATTGTATATATAGATTAGTTGATAATTTGTTTCAGAGAATTCAATTTATACTTAATTAATGGTAGAATAGTTATTATAAAGTATTAATAAAGATTTTACCTGAAACTACCATCCTGCCTGAGGTTTTAATGACAGTACAGTCCTCGGACTAAAAACCCATTGAACATGTGTGGCGAATGCTGAGAAAAAAGATTTCGTAACATGAACCAAAATCAAAATCGGAATTAATTTGTTTCACTGAGAGTTAAACTGTAAAACTATCGAATAAACAACCGAATTTTACGTGGTACCAACGATAGGCTAATTTGAGTGAAATGGAGGAATTAAAAAAATCTCTTGAGACCAATGAAGGCTCTATGAAGGGAATTTTTCCATTTATTAGCACTAATTCCGATGCCAATGACGAAGTACTTCAGCACTTTCCGACTCATAATAATACTCTAAATGTTCACAACAGCAATTCGGGGATACACGATTACCAAAGATTTGCATTCCGTCGTTCTCTATGGTGACTACATGCAGTGGCAATAATTCTTTGATTTATATTCAGTCACTATACTTGCATTATTTTAAATAAATAAATTAGATGAGGGAACGAGACACCATTGGGCTTTAAGTGAAACCGAAACTAAGTTCCCCACATTTGATGAGCTGTTAAGCACAAAATTATAAGTAGTTCAACCACTAAATTACAAGTAGTTTTTGATGGGTCGACTAAATCACAAAGCGGAGTGTCCATAAACGATATGCTCATGATGGGGCCCTCAGTACAATCACCTCTATTGGACATCCTTGAACGATTCAGGCAACATGCATTCGTGGTCACTGGAGATGTGGAAAAAATGTGTAAACAAGTGTGGGTCTATGAAAAGGATAGTGAACTGCAAAACTTCTTATGGCGCCCACACTCCAATACACCAGTGCGTAGATATTGTTTAAAGACCATTACTTATGGCACGGCGTCAGCTGCGTAATTAGCTACTCGAAGCTTAGTGTAAGTTGCTCGAAACATCCGATCAGAGTTTCCAAACGCTTCTAAATCAATCAAGGGGGACACCTATGTTGATGATCTAATGACGAGAGCCAATATCATCGAAGAGTTGCAGGATTTAATTGTCACCATCCGAAACTGTCTAGGAAAGCACGGGTTTCATCTTCGGAAGTTTTTATCCAATAACGTCAAAATTCTAAGATGTTTAGGAGAATCAGTCAATTTAACGTCGAAACTAATAAACAATAATGAAGATATACAAATTTTAGATCTTTCTTGGAATCAAGGTTACGATGCATTCGGATTTACTTCCAACTTATCCGAAACTAGCAAAAACTTTGATCCATTAGGATGGTTATTCCCATTAACAATTAAGATCAAGATCTTGTTTCATGCTCTTTGGGTCAGAAACATAGAATGCTATGACGACCTTCCACAAGATATATTGGAAGAATGGCTCAAAATAAGGCAAGAATATTCGAAGATTACACAAATTAAAGTTGAAAGGTGGATCAAGACAATAACCGAATTCGCGCTTCATGGATTTAGCGACGCTAGCGAAAACGCGTATGCAGCTGCAGTATACGCGGAGTCGCTGGTGGATACCAGCAAAAAGTACATTGTGGTGGAATGGTCCTAACCTAGTTATGAATCCAGATCTATGGCAGATACCATCGGAAACAGACACGGTTACTGTTATTGAAATAAAATCCTCAACTTTTAAAAATACAATCGCAAGTGAAACATTGCTTGAAGTTATTATTAATAAGTTTTCTTGCTTTTTCGGAATGACGCAGGTTCTGACACTTATACTGACATTTGCAGATAACGTCAAAGCAAAGAAGCGAGGAAACATTATCAACACCAGCATGCAAGATCAGTTGCCGATGGCGGAATAACTCCTCATTAAAGCTGTTCAATATGCCGAATTTAAAGCTGATATCAAACAACTCAAGACAGACAAACCGATTCCAAATACAAGCTCCATCCTCAGTCTAACCCCGTGTTTAGATGGTGATGGTAAATTCGAGTTTAAGGATACATAAGTCTCTCGCTCCATTCGATGTTAAGTATCTGATCGTGTTACCCTACCATTCCAAGTTGTCCAGAGTAATTGTCGGACATATACACGTGAAATATTATCATGCTGGAGTCACTCTACTAACAAGCCTTGTCAAACGAAAATATTGGATTGTCAAAACAAGACTACTTGTTCGAACGAATAGTGCGCAGCTGTGTGTTACCTGTATAAGATACAGTCCACTCAAAGAAAAACAGATTATGAGTAACCTACCAGCTTCTCGTATGAAAATCATTCATCCATTTGACGAGGTTGGTGTTGATTACTGTGATTACACCGATCAGAAGAAGAATCAAGCGAAATCAAGATAAGGCTTATATATTATGTATATTGTATATTTATATGTATGAGTACTAAACGCATTCATTGGAAGTTGCGGAAAATCTAACAACAGAAGGTTCTCTGGATGCTTTTAAGAGGTTTGCGGCAAGAAGATAAATTTGCAAAACAATTGTGACAACAATACTAACTTGCCAACTGATCGATGTTTACAAACTTATACTCAACAATGAGAGTGCATCAATATCAGTTCCTAAGTTTGAAAAAAGTGATTGGCAATTCATAAGAAAAGGTTCATCTCAAGAAAGTAGCTTTACTTACCTTAGAAGAATTTAATACATTGATTATCCAAATTGTGTGTGAAATATCGACGTGTTAATGCCAGCAAATTTTTTAATATACCGAATATTTACGGATATTGCTGATGGAGGTAAGAAATGTGATAACATTACTCTAAATACACGATGGCATATCATCAAACAAACTCGACGTCACTTTTGGCAAGAATGGCATCGTAATTATTTAACTTTACTTCAAAGGAGAAACAAATGAAACGAAAAGACAGAAAATATTTAAATTGGCGATGTAGTACCTTTGAGGGATGATAATGTAGCTCCAGCGTAATGACCATTGGGCCGAGTTACAAATGTTCATGATAGTAATGATTGTCAGGTTCGAGTGATCAGCATCAAGTTTGCGAACACCGGAAAATAATTAAACGCACTATTCACAAATTTATCCGGCTTCCAATACAAGATATTGAATCAGGTGATTCAATGGGAGCGAAGATAATACATGCAGACAACTGTGCTGAAAAATAAAGAGTAGTTATTAATCACTAACAAAAGACTAAAATCGGAAAATACACATCCTGAAATTTTAACGCCTGCTGAACTGAAATGTTATCATTAAAATTATTTTTTATTTACTTTAATTAATTTACTTACCACAAATGACAATAAATGTCATTATTATTGTTTGCTGTTGTATTTTGGTTTTGGCCATTGAACTCTATTGAGTTATAAATTATTTATAGTTACATAAAAGCTTATCTGTTATTCCTAATTAATTTAGTAGATGTCACTAGTAACTGTGACAAAAATACTAGAATAATCATTGCGTGAAGTCGTGTTTCTCATTCGCTCCTTAATTTTTATCAATTTTCTCCTGTTTTTGCTTTAATTTAATTTTAAAAAGTTGATAGTTTGTTATATTGTTGGGTTTTATACCCATTGCAATAAAAACTTCAACGTGAAGTTAATTGTTTCCATTTTTTTGCAATTTTAATTTTTTGATTCTTTTCTAACCTAAAAAATTAGACGAGAGAATTGAAAGTAAAGGAAAAATGATAGATTTTTGTGTTTTTATTTTTGAGTTAACTGATCGAAGATGTAGTGGTCTAAAGTGTTATAGCCGAAATTAAAAAACAATACACAAACTTGGATGGATACAACTCAGTCTCAGTGTGTGAAGTGTTTTAAATTAAAATTAAAGAAAATTAAATAATTAAATATGGAAAAATGTAATCCACCTTGATGAATCAGGCGATATCTTTCTTGAATATCTTAAATTTGTAGTGAGGGAAGTCAAATTTCTTGATTTCTCACAAATAATGCATGATTTTAGGTTTGTGTGTTTGTGCATAAGATTTTAAAACACAAAACATCCCATATTTAATTTAAATTGATATTGAATTGAGTCATTTTGACATACGCAGATTTATTTCTGTTCACCCATGGTTTAAATTTTATTTTTTATTTTTTACCTATACTCGAATGTTTTGTATTTTAGTTTTATGTATAATCGACACAAGTGTCTTTATTGTAGTTTGGTGTATGAATTTAATATATATGTATGTATCATAGAGCTAAAAGCTATAGAGGAGAAATAAACAAACGTCAAGTGTAAGAAGTTCGGTGCGAGGGAGAGAGACAATAAAATACTTTGGTGCCGTATTTTGATTTTTGTTCAGTGGATTGGAATGGAGTGTGTTGCTTAAAATAAAACAATTAAAGTTTGAAAATGTTTTTGTTTTGGTTGCAAAGGGAAGGATAACTTTTCCAAGGACGCGTCACTGTTTTAAACTTTTGGTGCGGAATTGCGGACCTGATAAAAATAGTGCAGTGTAATTTTTCCGTTCTGTTTGGAATGGTTTCAACCAAGCTTTGTTGGTGTAGACATTTTTGGAGATTTTTTGATGTTTTGATTAACTTTTGAAGGATAATTGTTCTCGGTTTTATTTTTGAGCAGAATTGGCATTTGCTTTGTACAAGTTGCTGTTTTGATTGCCAAAGCGAAACGATCTATATATTTTTTTTGGTTTTTTAGTTATTGATAAGTTGAGTTCACTCGTTGTGGTTTTTTTTTTTGTTTTTTGCTTCTATATTTTCTCCTTTACGAATATTTATATTTATAAAATCTCTCCAGTTGAACGGAACATTGAAAAAAAGACCGGATATTTATCTGGTGATTTCTTTTACTGAATAAAATGGACGGTTTGTTTTTGGAGTTGGTGTGGGTTTGTAAATGACCTTCTTCACCAATGCTCTTGCTCTAATTATTTGAAATTTTTGCCTTATGTGAGTTAATAATTGATATGGTCCAGTATGTAGCAGCTTGATGTGTAGGTAAGTAACCATTTTCTCAATTATTAGGTGGTCTCCCAGTAAAATATTGGGATGCTTGGTGTCATATCGGTGCATTAGTGAGTCGCCCACTAACTCTTAAAAGTTCATTGCTATCTAAAAATTAGCTCTATCTGTTTCGTAAAATCGCTGCACTCTGAAGCATTACACATCATGCTAACTGCAACTTCTGTACCTTCATGTTAAGGCGATTTTACTTCATCAACATTTGCTTTCAAATAAATTGGATCATACTGCAAAAATGATGGTCCTTTCCACCACAAATTGTAGTTTTTTACCTCATCTGGCCCTATGCCTATGGAAGCGCAATCGGCGAGATTCTCTTTGGAGCTTACATGATGTCATTGGTTGGGACTTGTGGCTGTCCAAATTAGACTGTTTCGGTTTATTGCTATCCATTGAATATTCCGGATTTATTGAATAAATTTGTTAGCCTTTTTCTACCATACTGTACTAATTTTCTTGCAGCAAAAACCTAAATGGCACCCACTGAAGCGTTTAGAAAAAGAAAAAAAATTGAGTATTATTTCATTTAGCTGAGCCAAATAATTGCTTTCCCATATTTTGTTAAAATTTAGAGATACCGCAGATTTTATATATGTATGTACATTGTACAGTAATGGATGTACGGTACTCCCAAAACACTATTCACATAACAGTTTTCATATAACATGTACTTATATTTATTTATACATTTGTTTGTAATATTTTTCAATTTTTTACACCCATCCAAAATATTATGTAGTTTTATCAACCTTTCAAAATTACCCGAAACTCATATTTTGCATCCATACACCATACAAAGTCGTTTCTCCACATAATTCTCGTATACATGTATGTACGAGTACATACTGTGTGCATAATATTTTTGGTAAAGCGATAAGAAAACTGTAAAATGCATAAAACCATAAAAATATAGAACCGCTACTAAAGCTCTAGTAGCTTGAGTATAGGAAAATACGATTTTTCAGTTTTTTAACCGAAAATGTGGAAGTGCAGCAAAAAAAAAATCGAGTGAATTATAAATACATTTTATGCTCCTCGCCATCTTTGGAATTGTTTGCCTTGAGCATTTTTCACACTTTTTCATTTGCATCAGCTATTTTATTACACTATTAACTTAACAATACATACAAATCTCTCTATAATCTATATTATGTGCAGACATACAAAGTACAGTCAGAAAGTCAAGGCAACCTTATATGTATGTAAATATGCAAACACCATAAAAAACATAAATTGAAGGACTCGAAAATAAATAAACATGAAAAATATTTAATAAATCGGTTTTTCCCATTTTGCCCAAACTAAAAAAAAATAGCTGGAGACAACATACAGCACAGCAACAAAAAACAAAAATAAAAACGGAATCGAGAGATACGGGTATATAGAGAGGAGGCAAAAGTAGTTTGGGATATTATTATGATGATGATGATTGTAAATCGAAAAATAAAATGTTTTATTCCAAATGTGAATTTAATTGAGCGAATAGTTTTTCAATTTTCACACAACAACAAACCTAAATACAAAATATTGTACACATAGTTTGTTTACAGATATGTATGTATATGAAAATCACTGTGTGTGTGTGTGTAGAAAGCTACTTTGCAGAAATATTATACATAGTTATGGGACTATGTATTGTGTGCGGGGAACTATCATTTCTTTGTTATGTGTATTATGCTTAACATATCGAAATTGTATCGTATGTATAGGGAAAATTGGATAATGGCTTTGTGGCATGTTTATTGATGCCATACTAATGATCTGCGTATTTATTATGTTAATAATATATACAACATTTAGACTTTAGCTTCATATAAAAAATTCATTAGCTAATTGGTTTGCAAACGCCTTGATCTTTTTTTTGCTGAGCTGCGATTTAATCAAGGCATATAAATACAAAATAAACAGAATTTTTAGCAAACCCATATAATGTTTTAGACATCCTTGATTAATAAACATTATTGTTTATATCGCTGGTGAATATGATACCGTATAGGTTTATGGTATACCTTCAATTATGCAAATGAAAATTTCTAATATTAGACCTTGCAAATAATAATGTTTTCGAAGAAATTTTCCCTTTGATGTTTTTTGTTTTGTATCCGAATGTTGATTTCTTATTTGTTATGAAGCATTTTAAAAGCCTATAGGGAGCAAAATACACGAGGCTTGAAAAAGGTAAATTTTGAGAAAGAGCTTCTGTTTAAAAAAAAAACAACTTTGAATATAAATGTTCAAAATTATTTATTCGCAAGCCAAAATTAAGAATATTCTGCATCCTTGAGAAAATGCCTTAAAACATGTATAAAGTTCAAAGGTCATATTGACCATATTGTTCAACCATTTATTATATATTATTAGGGCCTTCTAGAGTAAAGAGCAGAGCCTTCTAGAATATAGTGCCATAATCATCAAGTCGTATTTTTTAGAAGCTTTTTTAGTGGTTGTTACTTTTCACTGATTTCAATATTTTACTTAATAAAATGTATATTTCATTGTTTGGAGTTTTTGGTTTGTATTGTGTTCAGTGAAGATTTATTGTGCGATTTTTATAGAGAATTATTTCGTGTTAATTTTTTTGCCATAAATTGTGATTTTTCTTACAAGTGAACCGGTACGTACTTTCTTCTGAAGTGTATTCACGCTTTGCACATTTTTTATTGTGCTGTGAACATAACGGTAAACACGGTTTGCACATTTTCCTCGTTCTGTGAACATAAGTTATTTCAAACAAAGTATAGTGTGAATTTGTTTCGGCTTTTTCTTGCGGCTTGCAATTCAGTTGCGCAAACACTACATAACTTATGTAGACAAAAATGTACAAGAAAATTATATTGGTATTAAGTAAATTTTAGTTGCAGACAAATTAAAATTAAATAATTTCTAAAATATAATTTTTTGAAGTTTCATTTTGAAAAATACATCAAAGTTAGCTCTGACGAATTAAAATAATATACTTGCTTAATTTATCGTTAGTTTTACTACACAGTAAAAAAATTCCATTGAATTTTACATGCTATTAACTGTGGGCAAAAAATGCCACTACTTTTAATGTAATTTTACATAGGGAAGTAAAATTACACCTTTCGTGTAAAATTAAATTTTTCTCCCCTAAATTCATAAACTGTAACTTTACTAACTTTTCATGTATTTTTTTACTAGACTGCATACGTAAAATTACATGCAAAATGTAAATTTCTAAATAATTAGTTTTTAAAATTCAACTTTTTGAAACTTAATTTTAAAAATAATTTACAGTAATTTCTACCTGGGCAAGTATGCAAAATTACTGAAATATTTGAATTTTCAACTATCGGAATGTATTTATTAAGCGATAGAAAGTCAATTTTCAGATACAAATAAAAAGCAATTTTAAAATTTTTAAAAATAATTTTATTATTAAAATAATTCATATAAAAAATAAAATTAAATCATTTCATTTAATCCTCAGGGTACAGACTATAAAAAAGTCACGTTCAGTACTGACATGGGTTAGCCTAACCCGGCAACTTTGATTGGCTTTATCTTGGGCTGTAGTTGGCCAATTGAAACGTTTTTTTTAGTCGATAGTCCATTTTGTCACAAATACGAGGGTGCTAATAGATTTATCGAATAATTTGTTTAAACAAAGATACATTCAAAAGTTTAAACATTTTGAAAATTTTTTTTGTGAAAAAACACTTTTTTTTTAAATTGCATAACTTTGTGAAAAAAAAAGATATCGAAATTATTCTTGTTGCATTTTAAAGCTAAAAAGTTGTTCTTTAAAATGGCCTAATCAGTTTTTTGATCCATTCCAAAAACTATATTTTTTTTTAACTTTGAAATCACTCGCTTTTTAGGATAGCGATAAAACGTTCTATGATTGATTTATCGTAACAAGGCACAATTGTAATATAAATAAATAACAAAATTGATTGTTGAATCAAAGTTTTATTGTTCAAAATATAAAAAAAAAACAAAATTAGACTGTATTTCCACATTCGCAGCATATTTTGGCTACATGGTCTCTGCACATAGCCTTATTACATTTGAGGCACTTATAAAATGTTTTGCGATCGAGAGAACTCAAAGTTGCAGCGCTTTTGTTTAGCCATTTTGTTATCAACAAATTCATGTCTTATGTCCATGTCCTCTGGTAAATCTTTCGCCTTCAAAAAATCTTCAATCATACCGCGCAGTTTTATTCGCAACGTAGGGGTAGCTAGTCTAGCAGCTAGCGCAGGTTTAACAAGTTGCATCGCAAGTTCCATTCCATAACCAAATTTTTGGTTAAAATGAACACACGTTTATAATGAACAAAATTAATTGTCCTATGACAATAATGCGAATTCTACTGTACATAAGCATAGAGCATAATTTTGAGGGTAGGATACACAATAATACATTTTTAATTAATAATAAATATTTAATTAATAATAAACATATAAAAAATAGTAAATTGTACAAACCAAAACACTTTACTCCAGCCAAAACTCCAAAAAAAATAAAAAATTTCTGTCTCCCGAAAATACGGATTTTGTAACGTTTAGTACTGACTGGGTGAGAAATACCCGAGGTCAACTTTCTAACTCGTACCACTCGAGCACCAAGCGCAGACTGAGGCTGCCACTCACGGCTTACACAGACACTACCACAAAGATTTTTTACCTCCACTCCGGACCCCCATCTTCCACTTCCTTTTAAATGGCGCGACTTTCAAAATCTGTCTGGGTTACGGTAACCCAGTCAGTACCCTGAGGGTTAAATATTAAAAACCGTAACATAATTGGATAATTAAGAATAAAGTAATTTGCTTGTAAATATATATAAACCTATGTATTTAAATAACTTTAGGAAAAAAAAAAAATTAATTGAAAATTTTCATTAAATATACATACATGTAACTAAAATAATTTAACCGACTTCATTAGTTAAAAATTAAAAAAAAAATTTAACATAATTACACAAAGCTTTTCAATTTTTTGTAAATAAAAATATGGAAATAATTTTATTGCGATTCACTTTATTGTGAACAAGTTTTGGAATATAAAAGTTAATCTCTAAGCTCAGATTAAACAAAACCAAAAATATTATATGTATAACAAAATATTTGTTTAGTTAAGAATTTCATTTAAAAAATTTACATCTTTTGATTTACTGTTCACTTTTTTTTTTTTTGGTCGTGAACAATTTATCGTGGTATTAAAAAACGCCCGTTGAAGTGTCTCTAAGGTCTGGGATAACGCGACAGGATATTCCATGTTAAAAACAAAGTAACTGGCAATAATTGTAAAAATCGCACGATTAATCGAGTTGCAGTCAGTGTTAATCTTTTCACTTTCAATATAAAAGTAAAATGTCCCTGGTAAGTTGTCATCTTCGAGATCTGGGAAAATCAAAAATAAATAATTAATTTCTGGAATATTTTATCCATCAGCATTGTTTTTACCTACGACGCCAAACCACGGTGTTGAAATTGGTACTACTATCTGATTTTGTGTTGTACCGATCTAAACATAAAGGAGGAAAGGAAAATTATAAGTTTGCAATTTCACTTATTTGAGATAAATCAGGAAATAAATTCTTACCGGAAATATTTTTAGCATCAATTCTGTATTTTCACTAAAATGTTCGGCTACGATCTTTATAATTTTGAGGTCTTCACTTTCTCCGCTGTCCATTATTTTATCAAATTTTTTAGATTTACGTGCAAAATCCATGATTTTGGGTTTTATCTTCTCCCATCTATCGAAGAACCATGTTTGTTCTAAATCCATTAAATGCAGGAAGTGATGTTTAAAAAAAACTGTCTTTTAATAAATGAGGCCACATCTGTTGTACTTTAGTAATATGTGGGTTAGTTGACAGAAATTTCCTTTCCGCTGAGAATGTGTTGAGAAATGTGGTTATTATTCCTTCCTCTATTTGCTTATTGCTCGAGTCGTACAGAATTTGCTGTTTTAACCATAGCTGTTTTTCCTCCGCCCCTTCATCTGAGAATTGCTCAGTTTTAATTTTTCAAAATTTGGAATTCCAAGCGACACTGTGATATTTCTTTTATATTGTTTGTATGTCCCAGGACTTGATGTCCTATTTAAATAATTGTTGTGGTTTACCAGTTTTGCAGCTAGTGACACAGTTTCACTACAAATTAAATTTCCCTCGTTGTCAACTACTCCCACACTTTTTGAAAATGAATCCAAAAGCTGTGATGAAATTTTACGAAAGATCGGCTGCGGAATATAATTGGAAATACGACGCATATTACAAACAATACTGTGAACAAATTCGGATAAAAGTTTTCCTAACGGTTTTTCTCCGTTTAATAAGTCCAATACATTTTCCGGCATTTTATTAAATGGAATTTTAAAATCGGCAAAAAGCTGGCTAATTCGACCGCTGGAAAGAGAAATCGTTGATGCTGAGGACACAGGAGATCTAGAAAGTTCCGTGTCGGGCATATTTGTTTTTAAAACCGTATCATTTGAATGAAGCCAACTTATTATCTGATTGTTATTGGCGACTTCTATAATTGGTAGCGCAGACGATTCTATATTAGGTAAAACGGTGGTGGATGTACTAGGTGCTGGAACCCAAAACTGATTTTCAGCTAATAACAAAAATATATGGTTGATGGAGCAATAAAATTCTCAAGCACATCGCTGTCGTTGATTTCTTTTCCATCCGTTTCTAAAACTAACGTTGTTCCCGAAATACCAGCTGAATTTGCTATAATATTACGAAAAAAATATTATTAATTTTTATGACATATTATTAAAATTTTAATTTGGTCAGCCAAAAAATTATTGTAAAATAGAATCTTTAGCTAATTTATTATGATTAATATTATTGTCATAGTTACGTTTTTGGATAATTTTACAAATATCACCGTCATACATAAAGCTTTTTCGGTGGATGCGATTAGATTCCCAAATTTTCACGACGAAAGTTGACATAATTAATCTTGAGTAGTAGATAATGTATAGGTATATTAAACTGCTTTTGTGTCCTTATGGTTTACTGCACTTACATAGATATAATTTTTACTTTACCAAAAATAAGGAATTGCTGACTGTAGTGTAGCTCGCATGGACTGTCCGACCTTATGTAAAATGAAAGGAAAAGGTGAGGCAAGAATGCAATGGGTAACTATAATATCATCTGAATTTACATTCGTGACTTCATACAAGCCAGATTTGTAGATGTATATAATTGTAAATGAGTTTCCAAGAAATGCTAGCTTAGAATAATTTTCATTAATTAAAATATGTTTAATTGTTAAACATGTGAGAATCCCGTCCATGTTATTGGTAATTAATAACTAAAGATTGTCCAATAAAATATTTCGTATTTTTGTACGTTATGATTTTTATTTGAAGTGAATAAATACGCGGTATATTTATTGAAAATTCTTGAAATTGTATGCGCTTCAAATGTTTTAATTCTATTTCGTGTGAAAATCGTTTTCCAAAGATCGTTGATTGAAAATTTTGATGCCTTTCGGTTAAAATTTTTGTAATATTAATAAAATTTCGAGCTTGATGAACAATTTGAAGTAATAGGTCCAGACAATGTTAGTAATTGGAGGTAATGTTGCAAATAATGATGTTTTGGTCGCAGCCTGACATTTGGAAATAGCATAACTCGGAGCTCAAGATATCTATCTATCAAACCTGTTAAACAAAAAATTTGGGAATGGATTACTGTGTGTGATGATACAATTTGAGTTATCTCCAAAAGTAATACAACCATTTCTAAAACATTGTCATCTGGGTTTTTAATTTTTTCGTGAAGTACTAAAGTTAATAAAGTGAGTAAGTAAAAATTCTGCATCGCGTGCCCAGGAATTTTTTTGCAATTTCTATTTATTATCGGAAAACTGACATTGTACTTCAGTAATTTCTGTAAGCGCGCAAGAGTGAAATTTAAATATTCGTACATTGTAACAAACCAATTGTTACTAACAAAGTAATGTAGAGCTAAACAAATACCATAAGGGATAATACCTTCATACAAATCATGTGCAATACATGGTGGCAGACCGGGATTACTTACATGAAAATATTTCAATGAGTTGAAACATGAATTTTGTTTAATTCCTCTACTAGAGTCTTGATTATTTAGATTAATAATATCTGAATTATATGATTCTTTAGACCTCATTTCTTTTCGGATTTTGTAGCTATCTCGAAATTGTGCCAAAGTTAAATGACAATATCTACAAAAATATTGGTTAGTACTAAAATTTTCCAGAAAACCACCTATTTGGTATGAGCCTAAGTTATCTCAACAAATAGCAATGATCGATCCTTTGTAACATTTGTTAATTCGTGTAAGTCCTCAATAAGTTTTTCGAATATTTTATTTATTTCAAACAACTTAACATATGACTCTGGGCAGATAAATGCTAAATTTATATTATTAACTTTTGATCTGTTATAAACATGTATGCATGAACCATACATGCATGAACCCAAAGGATTACAAATCTCAAAGCTGTCTAAATAAAATATGAGTTCAATTCTTTTGTGATTATAAAAAAAATTGTTGTTAGTGTAAAGCAACCCATCAGTATAGTCTCGAAGCTTTAAATTACTCTTTTCGTTTCGGGATCCTCAAAAAGCGACTTTATTGTTTCTAATATTGGGACATAATAAAAAAAACATTTTTTGTGGTAATTATTAACTCCTATAAGTTAATTTTTACTGGCTTGACGTAAGATTTTAGGGTTTGATCTGAATATTTTAGATTTCGTTTATAAGCTGATAAAGAACTATATGTGTGACCAAATTCAATTTAGGTATAACCGAAAGCAAAATTTGTGTTTTTAAATTATTTTGTTCCTTATTATTTTGAAAAATTACTTCTATGGTTTTTTTAACTTCTGAACTAAGCAAATCTGAACAGTTTACAATTTTCTCAACGATTATATTTATTATTCGTTCAGGTACATTAAATTTGTTTTTAAGTTGAGCCAAAAGGTTTTCAATTAAACAGCTTGCATTCATCAAATTAACACTATTTTCAATTAAACTATCACCTAGTACTACATCAGATGGTGATGAAGAAGTAGCGATTTCTAAATTTAAAGATTCATCAGTTTCATTAGTTTTCAAATAACCTTCTGTTTTGTATTTTAAAAAGTTAATTTTGTGATTGAAATTAATATGATTACGAAAAGTTTTGGCATTATTAAATGTTTTAAAACAATCTGTAATAGGGCACTTTAAAGTTAAATTATTTAAACTTTGCAAATGTTGCTAAATATGATGAAACATCTTTTGCAATACTTGTGATTTGAATTGGCATCCTCCTTTACTACAAATTAAAAACGAATTATCACAACCAACAATTTTGGAATTTTCTAGTTTTTTATGTTACCTAAAATAATGCGAAGCGTATGTATTATATTTTGTAAATACTAGCTCACATTTATTGAAAAAACATTTGA
Source organism: Tipula helvola (assembly GCA_963556165.1). NCBI lineage: Eukaryota > Metazoa > Arthropoda > Insecta > Diptera > Tipulidae > Tipula > Tipula helvola. The sequence continues at coordinate 83,270,628 of OY744481.1, forward strand.
AAACTACATTTGACTCTGATTTGTGCAACCGTAAATGGGCATGATACTTAAACACGGATGCATATTTCATATCACAATTTCCGCACTTAATCATAATTATTCAAGATTCAAGGAAACAGATATACATGGATTTGATTTAAAGAAAGGAATGTATAACAACTGGATAAATTAAATAAAATGCGAAGCGCGAGTCCCAATACCGCTATGTCAAAATAAAATTTTACAATTTAAAATTAAATATAATGTATTATTAAACACACGTACCTGATTTATATATATTTAATTAAGTTTTAATACTCGTTTTATTAAATTTTATTATTATTTGTAAATTGTAATGTTTATATTAAATAATATTTTATTATTACTACAAAAAAAAATAACTTTATGCCTAAACTGAAACACGACTAAATTGCATAAGAACAGATACAACAATGCGACTGATTGCACGTGTAAAACTGTTTTTCTACGATAGTGCAGTAAACTATACTTTCAATGATGATTTTTGAATTTAAATTATATAAGAAAAGGAGCCTTTGCATCGTATACTAAAATCGTGTGGAAATATTCTCATTGCACAACGATTTGTTATTATACACGATTTGGAAAAACCCAAATGTTTTAATGGTTTAATAAATTTGTGTTGATCCGTACAAGTTTGTAATTTTTTATGATTCTACATATTTATAAATGTTACAGGGCTATTGTATCGTAGAACAAATAGCGTGTATAACCAAAGAAACCTTGATTATACAAGCCATAATCTAAAAAACGAAGCTTTTATAAGGGAATTAGAAACGAGGAAAAAACCAAAATTTCCATAGTAAAACGCATAAAACATATGGGAAATCAGTTTCTTTCCTAAGACAAATTTGTAAATGAAAACGTTGCAAATTCTTAATTATGATTTCCGAAATATTTTTATAAATGTTTGAATTTCAACATATATAAATCTCGTTTAAGTAAATCGTTTTCATTTTCTTGTAATAATTGATTTATTTAAACCAAAATATAAAAAAAAGTTCATAACAACAGCTTTCTGGTCAAATTAAAAAGAAAAGCTTACTACAAATCGTGTGCATTAAGTCAATACACATAGATGGCAGTGGGCAATAAACATTTTGAAATATCGTACCAAAAATTGACACCTGGGGAAATTTGAGTTCAAAAATGGTAGGAAAAGCAAAACAAATTCAGAAAATATTAAGAACATGTCATAATTGTGTGATTCAATAATTATTTTCGTATTTCTCTGCCAACAATTATAGACATCTAACGTACACTAGTAAAACTAAAGATAAATTTAGCAAGTATTATTTTAATTCGTCAGAGCCAACTTTGATGTATTTTTCAAAATGAAAGTTCGAAAAATATATTTTAGAAATAATTTAATTTTAATATTTCTGCAATTAATATTTACTTAATACCAATATACCCTTCTTGTATATTGCTGCTAAAGATATGTAGAACACTTTTGTATAAACATTTTGTAACATTTTTGCTTTTTTCATTGTAAAACTTAAAACTAAAAAACACCATTTTTACTATGGATTCCTATGGAAAACAGTGAAAAGTTATACCACTAAAAAAGCTTCAAAAAAATACGTCATAATGATTATGGCTCTATACTCTAGAAGGCTCTGGTATAACTCGTGTGAAAATGAGTCATTGCAATACTCAAGTGATTTCTCAAATTTCTCAAACTACTCAAATTTCACTTTCGTATTGCAATGACTCGTTTTCTTCACTTGTTACACAATATACTATTCTATACATTTTTCTTTTCTTTGTTTCTATTTACATGACTATGTGAACAATAGTGTGCGTATTGTGTAATATTACATACTTAATATTCCAAAATTTCATCCTTTAGCTATTGAATTTAAATGAATATGGAAATTTGATTAAAATGTTCTGTATTTTTAAAAACCGTTCATGTACGTTTTACAGTATTTCTTTTATAGGTTCTAAAATTTAAAGAAAATGAATTATTACGTTAAAAAATGTGTATATTTAAGATATTTTAATGTATTAATTATTACTATCTCAATTGAAAATTGTTTGAAATCAAATGTAAATTTCTAAATGTTTCCTGCTATTTTCAATTTGAAGGTAATAATACACAAAATAAGTATTTCTAATAGTAAATTAGACGTAAAAACTCGGGAATAGTGTACTTTTAAGGATAAACTTGATTTTTGCAATACAATAAAAGTAAAAGCTGTATTGAAAATTCAATTCTTTTAAAACAGTGTAGTGTACGTCAGATGTCTAAGATGTTTACAGAAAAATACGAAAAAAAATTATTTAATCACAAAATTATCACACGTACTTATTATTTTGTGAATTTGTTTTGATTTTCCTACAATTTTTGAACTTTCCTCAGGTGGTAATTTTTGGTACGATTTTACCAAATTTTAACCACCATCACTGACATCTATGTAACCTATTACCCTTGCTGTTGTTAAAATTTTTTTTTTAAATTTTGGTTTAAATAAATTAATTATTACAAGAAAATGAAATCGATTTGAAATTCAAACATTTATGAAAATATTTCAGAAGTCATAATCAAGAAATTGTAACGTTTTCATTTAAAAATATGTCTTAAAAAAAAAGGAATTTCCGATATGTTTTATGTGTTTTACTACGGAAGGTTTGGTTTTTTCCTCGTTTGTAATTCCCTTGCCATATATCAGTGTGGGCCCCGATATATCTCTTGTGCTTTGCGGCGATTTTAACATCGACGTCATCGCTAAACCCAAATTCGTGCGCTTGGACTGCGTCTCCAACACGCTAGCCTTGACGACGTTGGGAGGCACTTGCCTGGATCTCACATTCGTCAGGTACATCACCGCTGAGACCCTGTGCTTCATATCGTACTTCTCGTACCATCGCCAAGTACTTAATCATTTCCAAACAACTACTGTGCTATCAATTCATGATGCTAATAATAAAGTAATTTTTTTAACAAACCCATACTTATATCGTGCCATTTCTCGCACCGCTTATACTTAGACGTTATCATGGAAAACATCTGCGGCCGTATAGAAGACACAGCCTCCCCCGATTTTTTTAGACTATGGCTTTATATAATCAAGGTTGCCTTGATATTATTTCAAATATATTTGGTTTCTTCCGACTTTGACAATGAAATTGACGATTGGAGCATCACGGATTCCACGTAGCGGAATTTTTCTGTAATAAAATTATCTATTCATTGACGTTTCAAATTTTATTTCGTTGCTGAAACAACCGCAATGCCTTTTTTCAATTTTTCCTATATTGTTTATCTATGCTACACAAATTTCAAATGGATGGTTCTTTTAAATAAACAATTTTTCCATGAGAGGCGTTTACCCTACTTTTACAATCGTCAATTGACTTACATTTATCAAAGCAGCATTGAAAGTATAAAGCCCTAATGAAAAAAAACGAAGCTTTATACAGATTTTACAGCAGTTAAAATTTCAGTATACTCAAGAGAGGGGTAGTAGGTAGTAATGCTTGGACGGTACCAAAATTGGACGAGTCAATAAACGCAAATACATCTGGCCACGCGGCATCTGATTTTAAATTACCATCCCTGTCAATGCCTACATTTGACGGTAACTTGCAAGAGTGTCAATCATTTTTTGATATTTTCACATCTACCATCCAGAAAATATTTTTATGACGCCAGCGCAAAAATGTAAATACCTGAAGTGTTTATTTAAGGGAACTGCATATGATTTGATAAGGCATTTCAGAGTAGACGACACTAGTTATTTAGAAGAATACCAACGGTTGGTGAAAAGGTACAACAAGAAAAATCAATAGTCAAGTCATATATTAAATCCTTGTTGGAGCAACCAAAACTACACAAGCGTACCGCTTCTAATATAACATAAAAAAAATGCAGAATCTCGAAGTCCCTGGCTAATTTTCATCGTACTGGAGAAATTGGATGAAGAAACCGGACGAGTTTGGAAATACGAAACGGCAGAGATCGATTTTCCGATACTTCAAGATCTCCTAGATTTTTTGCTTAAAAGAATGAGTGCCTTAACTGATCATACCGCGTGTAGTAGCACCACCAACTACTGACAAAAGGGTATACTCTAAATCGTTCGCTTAATTGTTCCACATATCAAACGCGCCTTCTTATCCACTTTGTGTAGGATAAACCCATCGGCTTTTTGAATGTTCCAAAGGTAGAAAATTCCTAAAAGTAAAATCCATATGTTTCAATTGTTAAGTAAAAGCAAACGAAGATGCCATATTTATTTATTTTTATTTAGTTAGGTACACTTAGAAATTTACAACATTTTTGGCGCTCCATTTTGAGCTTTTGCTCATTTACAATAGAGCATCAGAAATTATACGAATAACCTAATAATAAAACGGCTCGTTTACTTATTAATACAACTCTTCTCTTTAAGATATTGAAATCTACACTTAAATCATTGATGCTTTCTTTTAAATGAATATGAGCTATATCAAACACATCAAAGATCCTACTGTACCAGGGGCAGTCTACTACCAGCGATAATAAATAATAACATCATAAATATAATGTGTTCGAAACGCATGGCGCAACATATGAAGTTCGGATGGAAGTCGTCAAGTCACAACAACCACGGTGGCAACCAACTCAATCTAAGAACTATATTGAGGTTGTTTGGATATTTCGTACGAATTCCATTAAAGGATAACTACATCCAATCTGAAGAGGATTTATGAAAGATTCCACATACAAACAACTTTATCATAAATTCACGCAGAAGCAATTATACATCTATACATCGATCAACATGAAGTTGATCCAGGAAGGCAGGACGACAAAGTAACTGGCAAGACAGCAAAACAACCAATCTCCGAGTAGTGTTTAACGCATCGAACCAAAATTCGGCACGAACGATGGAAAAGAAATTCTAAATTGAGTTTTAGAAGAAGCTCTGGAATATGGCCAATTAGGAAGGAACTTTACCGTTTCGTAACCGATTATGACGAAATACGGCACGTACGATCGAAATGGGATTCTTAAATGATATTTACATGAAGTTCTAGATGATAGGAAGGAATTTGGTAGTTTCCTTACCGTTTTTATGGCATGTTTATCGAATTTTACCAGACCCAACTTGGAAATAACCGAGTTTGTTCTTGTTAGCCGTCTTTCAGAACCTTCTCTAAATATCATTTTAGAATCATATTTACATCGTTCATGATGAATTTCATTATAATCTGTTTAAAATTAGCAAAGTTCCTTTCTAGTTATGCTGAATTTGGCTTGTAAATGCTATATATGGTTTAAATTCTGTACGAGATATTTAAATTTACATTCGGATCTATAGATGACAGCCGGAAACAAGAGACAGGCCAATTAGCAATTAGTCTTAATAAATGTTTTTTCCCATGCGATTATTGAGTTACAGAATATAAAATAAATAAATCCATATAAAATTGAACGACTTTATTAAAATTCTGTGAATTTTAAGCAACCCCCAAACAAATTTATTTAAATAGGATATAGCCTGCTTGCGGTAAACCATCAACCAGCTCACAAAATTCCTCATTACTATCTGATTCATCAGTACTATTCAAATCTATATATTGGCTGTAATCAGTAAAAATCATGGCCAGAATTATGATGCAGGATTTATGTATAACCCGAATAAACTGGGACGAACAGTTAACAGTTAAATGACAAAAACTAAATGGCTTAATTAAAAAGATGAACTAAGCAAAATTTCCAATATAAATATACCGAGGTGGGTGAACATAAAATCGAAAGGATAAAATACGAGAAGTAGTGTTGATACCATGTTTGGAAACTCTCTCTCTTTCTCTCTCTCTCTCTCTCTCACTCTCTCTCTCTCTCTCTCTCTCTCTCTCTCTCTCTCTCTCTCTCTCTCACTCTCTCTCTCTCTCTCTCTCTCTCTCTCTCTCTCTCTCTCTCTTTCAGAATTATTCAACACAAACAAAACAAGCCGTATATTTTGCGTTTATCGACAAAAGTAGGCACAGTAATATCGGCAAGGGGTTGCTAACAGGATGAATACCAAGTTTGCCGGGGCGCTTGCAAATCGCAAACCGTTCCAATTGACAGCAAGCAACTCATAATTTCACAAAAGCAACATAATCGCAATAACACATTAGGTAGCGGCAAACAGGTAACGCTAGCCTTCTGAGCGACAAATATTCAATCCTTGATGATAGGCACGCCGACAGGCAAGTGATTAAAAACTGTGTAATTAATTAGCGGACTGTATGATTTGTTTTTTCACTTTCACAATTATTAATTTCACTGCATTACAAATAGTTTATAGATTCAGCACTATCAAAAAATGCTCTGGTGTGTGAGCACCAACTTATTCGTTGGATAGTACGCACAACGGTCTGTAATTCAAGACTGCTTCAATTTGCATAACTAGATGGTGCTTGAGCAACCTAACAGCAGCTTCCAAAATCCTCCAAACGAAGGTGCTGCGCTGGGAATAAACTGACATTTAATGTTTTCTGAAGCGAGAAGGGAAAACATTTCATTAGAATTTGCTTTTAAAAATAAACAAATCTTCGATAAAACATTGTTAGCGCCAAAAAAATTGAAACCCTTGTCCGAATATAAATCCGTGCATAATCCTCTACGGGACCCTTACTTTCAAAAATGGGCTCTGCAATTGAACTCGATCTAGTGGTAGATTTCCCATCATTGGGAAATACGTCTGTGCACTAAATCGGTTACACGTATTGTATTGTTTAATCACATCTGTAATTATTCTGCGGCTGTTTACCAGGAAGACGAATGGTACTCATTAACAGGGATGTTCCGGCATGGCACTTTCTCACCAGCAACGTGGTTATCTTACACTTGGGCAATATTAGTAGGTGTTTGGTTTCGAATTCTGCCAGTGAGTTTCCGATGCGACCGCCCCCACGTTAAAGTTCATTTTCGTCCAAAATGGGGTGGGCTTATGTTATAAATCTTGAGGCTTCTCGCCACATGCTGGTTTGATTTTAACGAACGAATTTCTAATGAGAAAAGCCGTTTAAAATCCTGCCTCTTAGCATTTGATCTATCCAGTCCTTGAGTGATACGTCCACTCCTAGATTCGAAAGTGCCCGAGTTATATAGCTCCTGGAAGCAGTATGTGACCTAACTAAAATTCAAACTTACCATGAAATTGATTATAAAATTAAATTTACAGTTTTTGTCCAATAAAAGAATGACACGAATTTTAAATATTCAGCCAATCAAAATCGAGATACCACGAATACTCAAGTCAGTCGTTTGGTAGAAATGTTTCGGAATAAACGAGCAAGGTCAAATTTATAAAACCATAATTTGTATTGTATTAAATATTTATTGTTCAAATTTTCATTTTAATTATTGTGTTTGGTGAATCATATAATTGTGTTCAATATTAAATTGAACGATTGTGGGCTACAATAAACTGTATAACATGTTTTCGGTATAAACAAAATAACTTGAAATAATTGATGGGTTGGGTACCGCTATCTACTGTGGGGCCGGGAAGGCCATTTGCAAAAACGGGAATTCACTATGCAGGGCCCATCCAACTCGGACACAAGGCATTCCTATAGGAATACCTCTTTTGTACTCTGAATACGCGCTTAACATATTCAAGGTTATGGGCATAGAAAAGAAATGTCAGCATTAAAATGAATTCCAGAACAGAACAATTCTAAGAGAAATATAAAATTACAATAAAATCATTTCCTTAATCACCCGTTATACAAACCATACACATTCATTAAAAAAAATGACAATAAAACAATTTTTCACTCCCCAAAAATAAACTCCATTAAATTCAAAAACAAAAAAAAAGCTCAGCAAAATTAAATTATACAAAAAACCACAAAATTAAGTTAAAAATGAATAAAAAGTAAAAGCTTTTTTCGAGTATATTATTACAATACAATTTTTCATTTTCTGTTTTATATACTATTATCTTGTTTAATAAATTAAAAGTTTTGTAATATACTTATAACTATAGTAATAACAATAAATAAACTTTTCATAGTTGTACATATAAACACACACAATGATATACAGAGCTTTTAACTAGTATTTTTTTTTATTGTATTATTTTAATACTCAAAGGAAATAAAATTAGAGATAAAATTATGTTATTATACAACAACAACAACAACAAAAAACGCCTAAATATTATATTTTTAACGGGCCGAACTCTGTGAAACAGAATTATAATACGAATACAAAGGAAGACAAATTAAATTTATTTAATTTCATTTTCATCTTAATAAAGAGATGACACGGAAAAATATGCCTTTTTCTCGTTGTATACCAAAAAAAAAAAAAAATATATTTTGCCAGTACTTTTTTCTGCCGCATTTCTGTTAATATATTTAATGGAAGAATATAAATAAAATAATAAAATATATATATTTGGTCTAATTGATATCAATGATGTTGATGGTGATGATAATAATAGTAATAATAATAATAATAATTAATGTTAATACATTTTTTTGTCGGTTGCTCTCGTATAATTTTTGAAAGCTTTGGCATTGTGTGCCAATGTTAGTGTAGCGTATAAAATAGTTGAAATATGAGATGAAAAGTGCTTTTATTAATTTTAATTATGATTTTCATTTATTGTCATTAGTGTTAATTGAATTAAAAAAAAATTGGAAGGTATAATAACCGTATATAGAATTTTTTGATTCTTTATGAATGGAGGTAGGTTTACATTTTTTTTTTTGGTTTAGTGAGATGAATGATAATTAATTGGATGTAACCATCCGGTAGATTTGGATGATTTACACATTTTTATGTATTTAATTATTGCTGTGAATAAACTTTGAACTGCGTAATATCTTTGGAATTTGTTGTCTACGTCAACACGAATTATTTTACTTCAGTTCAGTTGTGTTTTGGCCATAAATTATTAAGATACAAAATGATAACAAAATTGTTTAAGTTTTGATTTTTGTTTACACAAATAAAGATCCAGTTTTAAAGTAAGAACTTCAATGGTCAGTGATTTTTGTAAAGTCCAACAAAATCAAAAATTTTATGTTTATCAAATGCTGTTTTATTATAATCTCAGCAAGAAAAATAAAATAATTACCTTGGGCGACAAGCTGTTCGGAACACAGAAAATGATATAATATATAAGTTCATTATTTCAAAGTCTCAATAAATTAGGCCCACTGGACCATAGGTTAGAATTCAGCTTTGCGACGCTCAATTTGGTACTTGCTCAATAACGTACATATACACTAAAAGCATTTGTTTCATCCTCTAAGAATGTTGAGCAAATCTTTTTGAAGAACAAAATTTGATAACAAAGCAAAAAACCATTTAAAAATACAAAATGTAAAATGTAAAATTTAAAATTTACAATTACATATTTACAATTTACATTTAAAATTTAAAATTTAAAATTTAAAATTTAAAATTTAAAATTTAAAATTTAAAATTTAAAATTTAAAATTTAAAATTTAAAATTTAAAATTTAAAATTTAAAATTTAAAATTTAAAATTTAAAATTTAAAATTTAAAATTTAAAATTTAAAATTTAAAATTTAAAATTTAAAATTTAAAATTTAAAATTTAAAATTTAAAATTTAAAATTTAAAATTTAAAATTTAAAATTTAAAATTTAAAATTTAAAATTTAAAATTTAAAATTTAAAATTTAAAATTTAAAATTTAAAATTTAAAATTTAAAATTTAAAATTTAAAATTTAAAATTTAAAATTTAAAATTTAAAATTTAAAATTTAAAATTTAAAATTTAAAATTTAAAATTTAAAATTTAAAATTTAAAATTTAAAATTTAAAATTTAAAATTTAAAATTTAAAATTTAAAATTTAAAATTTAAAATTTAAAATTTAAAATTTAAAATTTAAAATTTAAAATTTAAAATTTAAAATTTAAAATTTAAAATTTAAAATTTAAAATTTAAAATTTAAAATTTAAAATTTAAAATTTAAAATTTAAAATTTAAAATTTAAAATTTAAAATTTAAAATTTAAAATTTAAAATTTAAAATTTAAAATTTAAAATTTAAAATTTAAAATTTAAAATTTAAAATTTAAAATTTAAAATTTAAAATTTAAAATTTAAAATTTAAAATTTAAAATTTAAAATTTAAAATTTAAAATTTAAAATTTAAAATTTAAAATTTAAAATTTAAAATTTAAAATTTAAAATTTAAAATTTAAAATTTAAAATTTAAAATTTTAAATTTAAAATTTAAAATTTAAAATTTAAAATTTTAAATTTTAAATTTTAAATTTAAAATTTTAAATTTTAAATTTTAAATTTTAAATTTTAAATTTTAAATTTTAAATTTTAAATTTTAAATTTTAAATTTTAAATTTTAATATCGTTGGTCTGCCAATGCTCGGAATATTCGTTTCCCGTTTCGTAGTAAACATCTTCAACAACCTTCCTAGAACACAACCTTTCCAGTTTATACCCAGTTCGCTTCCACGTGTTTTCCAAAGCGAAACAACGCTGCACTAGCATTGTAATGGATGGTATTTCTTGGTCTGCCAAGACTACCTGTAAACCTGGTCTCAAATTTCTTCTTACAATATGAAGAATTTCGTCATCTTGTAGAGGTGTCCTAAATTGTAGTGATAATGCCAGAATATCATTATAAAATTCTCTGAACGACTCGTTGGGATGTTGTTTTCGAGATTCTATGGCACGTCGAATATCGTGCTTCGTTCGCCGATCTTGGAACCGATGTGCGGATTCCTTTCGATGTGACACCAATACCAGTTTGATGCAACACCGGTGAGTAAAATCCCTAATTGGTCAACTAAATTGGCCATTGGTACACCAGAAGTTTTCGCAAGATGCTCCACACGGAACAAGAAACGTTCTATTGGCAACTCCTGTGAATCACCGCTGAATGGTATTTTCCACTTCCAGAATTCTTTAGTGGTAATGCAGATGGTTGTTGAGGTTCATGTCCAATATTATAATGTGGACAAATCACCGGGGTCCTCTGCCTGAGCGTGTTTAATTTTGCTTAGGGTATCATAAAAGTTGTCTTCACCTTGCATCAAAGTTTGTACACCTGATAACACTAATCCGACCATTGTTAGTTGTACCTGACACTGAGCTTTGTAGGACCGAGTACTAGATAAAAGTCGCGCTTTGATATGAATTAATCTGCTTTCTTTCTCCTGAAGCAGCTTTGGTACTGGTATTTCGGTTGGTTTGATATCTGTGAGCCATTCACGAATGTCTTTAATTTTCAACGCACATCGCTGTAACTCTCTTTGGAGTGCCGAACGTGCAGCTGCATGAGCCCGGAAGGGTTTCAGGACCGGATTTTTCTCTTCATTAGTTACAGCTAACTGAAGCATCGCTAAACGGTTTACAGGGTATCCTGAAATGTTTCGAACTTAACATTCCACTTCGAACTCATCGGGTACAAGAGAACTCACTTCGATGTTGGATAAAATTGGTTAGTAAAACGTTCAACGATACGAACTAGATGCTTGATAATTGTTCCTAAGTTTATGAAGGAAAGGAAAAAAAGAGAAACAAAATCGTTCACCAATGCAAATAGTAGAACCTGGTATTATGATATGATAATACACGATACGCTGTGTAAATTAAAACAATGACACACAAAAATAATCGAAACAAAAATTCTGTTTAAAATTAACTTAATATTGTTTGAGTAATGAATAATTAAGATAATATTTAATAACCAATAACCATCACCATAATATAACCAAAAATCATAAATAATATTAATTAAATACAATAAATAAATAAGTTAGATTAATTTATAAACAAACCATGGAGTAAGTGAGTGGTGTAATACGACAGTGGCCTATTACAAATATGACAAAAATAATTTGTTACAAATTGTGTTCATGAAAGTCCAGCATATCAACTAATAATAATTAGGATGCGGGCCTCACTGAAATACAATCTAGTTTATGCTTTAGACCTGATTCTTCTACTTAGAATTTCGCAAATCGACGTCATCCATATGCCACAACTATTCCATATCAAATACAATAATTGTATGATGGTAAATATGGCATGGAACACTCGACCCGAATATACCAGTCGAAATCTTAGGCACTGAAAATAAAATAATGATAATAATAATAATAATTGCTTGAGGCTTATAACATAACATTAGAAACGTTTAATTCATTTTCAATAGTGTTATAGATGGAATTAGCTACACAAACAAAATTAAATATCGACGAAGGATTTAAGAGAACAATGTCAAACCAGACGGTGAAAATGCCTTAATATTCATTCGGAAAATAAAAGCTGTATTCAGCTAAATTTTAAATAGGGGTATTAAACATATGCCTCGCATAGTTTCTGCGCCATTTTGTAACGGAACCACTGGTGGAGGAAGCGTAGTCATCGTTAGCAAAAAAAATGTGGTTGTGCTACTAAGGTACGCCATATTCGCCTCGGCTCAATCGGATTGAGGTATGTTGGTCGTGGAATTTGTACCTTAGCTCCCAGCACAACAAATGGCTAAGTTGGGGAAAGCTACACTCACTTCATCTTGCCCTAACTCCATCACTCCATGGTTTCAGCCTCTGCTCACTCACTCATATTAGATAATATTTAGTTTTTAAAGAACACGAACAATTGATTTAAATAAATACAATAAAACAATTTATTTGGATTTCAAAAAGAAAAGGAAATTGAAAATTACATATGTATAGGTTATAAACAAATAAGAAAAATGAATAAAACTTTATTGAAGCTATTATTTAAATTGGTAGAAGTTAATTAATATTTTGGATTTAATATTTTTTTATGCATTAAATCCCCCAAAAAAAGAAAAGTTATTATTGACCTACTTACGAAGCTCCCTGCGTAATCGAAGGACCGATGAAAGTGCTTCCATGTGACCTTGAAGCTGCAAAGAAGCCTGGTAAATAATTTATCTGCTATACAAAGAGAAAAAAAAAAATTAATTAACTTATAAAAAAAACAAATATCCAAATAAATAAATATAGAAAATTAAATAAACAATTTATATAAATAATCCAATACAAATCAAAACACTATAGAACCGCGATAAATTTCATCATGAGACGCCGTCTATAACGCGAAGTACCGTAATATACAGCCATTCAAACTGCTAACGCCAACACCATAACTGCACTCTCGCCAAACTGCACATACACGATCTGGATGATTCTGCACCAAACAAAATGAACAAACCGTTCATTTACTTCGATGCTTCGAGATTTATAAACTTTAATTATCAATATTAGCCATGACACAGCATAGATACATATTTTGCAGGTCTCTGGTTTTGAATATTAATTTATTATTTATTTTAATGCACTTAATATTAGAAATCAAAACTTCACCCACATAACTGTTAGTTGGCTATATTTTTTTGTGTCTTCTTAATATAATTTGTTTCCACTGGTTATCATGTATATTATTTTTTATATCATTATCACGTGAATACCATTTACCAACTGTCTCTACATATCGTTCGATTTTTCATCCTCTACTCTCTATGTCAGCCCCCGGTATTCAAAAAGAACCAAATATCGGGTTTTCCAATTTCCCCCACAAAAAAAAAAAAAAAATTCATAAAAAAACAACGACATCACAAAACAATACGTACTGCTACCATTCATAAAAAAAAAAAAATAAACCCTCGAGTATCATGACGTATTTTGCTTTACAATTACATGGATTAATACAACCGCTTGAAAATTTTACCAATGAATGAAAAACCAAAATAATGAATTAAATAGAAATTAACGATTACAGTAGTACCTCGAACATCTGTAACATTAAAAAGCGACAAGCGAATGTTACAAGTGGTGAGAGCTGTTTTTAGTCTTTCTAAACTGCCTTCGCAGAATGCTGACCAAACAAAAAGAATATCTTTTCTCAACAGAGATTTTAAGGGTTCGACCAATTCCGAGAATGTTCAGATATATCGCCGTTAGTAGTTACAAAGTCCAAGAAAGCTTCTTAATTGTCAGGTTAAATACCTTGGTCAGTTATATTATGGCCCAGAAAAGTTATCTCTTTTCTTAAGAAGTGGCATTTAGTGAGTTTTAATTTAAGGTTTCGAAAACAATTAAGAACATCTTTTAATTTGGAATTATCATCTGATAAACCGTAACCGTATACCACTACGACATCCATATATAAGAAGCACTTTATCTTTGTCAAGCCTTAAAGCACTGAATTCATCAGTCTTTGAAATATGTTTGGCCCACCTTTTAAACCAGAGGGCAAACGAATAAACTCAAAGTGACCAGCTTCAGCACTTAATGCTGTCTTCTCACTAACGTAGAAAAGTACGATGCTTTACCTAATTGATCTATTATATTATCTAGTACATTAGGAATAGGAAATGCGTCATTAATTCGTGTCATATTATTTAGGTTTTGGACGGATTACTACGAGTAATGGTGAATTTCAAGGACTAAAAACATGTTTAATTTCGCCATCGATTAACATCTCATCCATCTGACTATTTATTTATTTCTTTGTTGAATGCGGAAGTAGGTAAGGTCTAATAAGAACTGGCTTAGAATTAGGAAGTAATGGTATCTCATGCTTATAACTGATGTAAACCCTAGGGTATCACCAGCCAAATAGAAAATGTCATTCAATTCGCGGAATATGTCAATTATCATTTGTCTTTCTGCGACATTTAAATGATCTGTGTCTAGAGTTTGTTCCAGATTTTTCAAACGATTTTCAGTTAAATTACTCTGATCAGTTATAGTAATGTACATCATAATTAACTGTTTTGGTATAATACTAAGCTCATTTTCTATATGTACCGGACGCTAATACTTAATAGGCTTATAAAGGTAAGATTAGGATTAACTTTGATTAATGAACCAGCTAAGAAAATATTTCTTTGTAATTCTTTGGATTCACAGAGATATTTACTGTTTGAAACGTTGAATGTTAGTTGAACTATTTTCTCAGATTATTTTGGCATAAAACATCTAGAATATATTTTAATTGGATTAGAACAAAATTGAATACCAACTTTTAAGTTTGAATCTGAGAAGATTTCCAATTTTTTGTCTAAATAATTTATAACACATTTATTTTTATGGAGAAAATCTTTCCCCAGAATACCATGACAATCTATAGTGGAAACGTATCAAGCATTACGTGAATTGAATGACATAAAGTTACATTTTTTGATAAGTAAATGCTCGATATCAGCTACACTATCAAATATAAAATATGAAGTTTCATCAATTAAGGTACTTCAAATCAATTGATCGTGCAGTCTCGGCTGATCTAACGAATGATTGTCTACTTGGACTCAAACGGTTTCCTAAATTTTTACACTGTGCTATATTGTAACCTATGTTATGGCAATAATTATAAACTGTGAAATCGTCTGAACTCCAGTAAAGTTCATCAATTGACTATCATTATTAAAATTAAGATTGGAAGGGCTGTGTATGATGAAAAATTTTAACCGATTATTGACATTAATTAAGCTGCTAGAATTTTGATTTAATGAATAACACTTTTCCGCAGTATGTCCCATTTTTCCTCATATTTGACACCTGACTTGAAAGCTGTTTGAATGTCGTTGACCGTTTAAAGGTCGTTGTACTTAAAATAATCTTAATAGTTATCCAATGAACGACCGTTGTTGCAAAGGTTAATTGTTTCTTCCTCAACGACATTGGCAATTGCTTCTTTCAGGCAAGTAAATCGAAAAGCTTTCACCATCAATTTAGAGGTTCTGTCAAACCATCCTGAAATGTTCTTAATGCTGTATGTGAATTTAAATGCTAAATTACTTTCGCGGAGCTAACTCCTCCAGCTTTATACATGCATCATTTAGTTCTGATAATTAGAGTTTGAAGTGACTCGCAATGTCTTTAACATTTTCATTCGTATTCTGTTTTACCGTAACTAAATTCTACGTGTAGTTGCTCAATACATCGAGGACATGCAAACTGTAATTCTAATTCATGCTTTAATTCTTCCCAGGATTTAAAACTATTATATCGTCGTTATAGAACCAAAAGTAATCATCTACATATTTGTGATTTCGGGTGTAATGATTTTAGTATTAACTTTTCTATTAAAAATCCAATTTATTTAAATTAAATAGTTTGATTACTGTATCTTTTATATTATAAAGGATACAATAATCAAACTATTTAATTTAAAAAAATTGGATTTTTATTAGAAAAGTTAATACTAAAACCATTACACCCGAAATCACAAATATGTAGATGATTACTTTTGGTTCTATAACGACGATATTTTACTATGTCGTATGCCATGCACTACTTCTAAAAATAAAGTATGATCCTCTGATTTTACACTTTTATAGATTAGCTCACAACAAGCACAAAATTTATGTAACTTCCCGAAGCCACCATCATATTCTGGCACAATTTTCAAAAAATGATCAATACTCACTTGTTAAAAAAAATTAATGTGTTATCATTAGAATTTACAGGTTCAATAATTCGCTCAGTAGGCAGAAGTTTAAAATTAATATTATGATTTACAACATAAAGTTGAAAATATAAAAAAATAAATTGACTTGCATTTTATTTAATTGAGATTGGGTTAGTTCGATGTAATAATGATAAGCTGGGATAACACAGTATTCACAATTTCTCCAGATCTGTGCTATTGTTGATAATACAAACTTCAGAGTGTTCATCCTTTTTGAGATATATCTTGTTGTTTTTGGGCCATAAGCATCTGAAGTTATTGGCATTTTTGTGTTGAAGTGATTTACGAAAAAGTTAAGCTTTAAATGAAGTTAGTTACATAAAGTTGCATGTCATCTTTGCCGCTGAATCCTATTTCGTTGGCAAACAACGTTTTCCATTGTTTCATTTTATTAAGCACATCCAATTTAGTTGCTTCAACAGAAAATTATATCTTAATGAAACTCACTGCAGTGTTACCAGTTTCACTGCCAGATATACGTGTGTTATTTCCTTATTCGCCAATTTGAGAAAGACTGTGGAAGTACAACATGTTGCTAGCCCTGGCGAAACATTTTTAAGGAATCCATATCATGAATAAAAAAGTATTTTTTATAATAAATAAAATTTCGGGAATTTTTTAATTTATCCTCGGACTTAATTTTTGTTTCGAAAATTTTCCAGATTTTTGATTACTCGAGATTTGTTTCTATTTATTTATTCGCGAATAATATTCAAAATTTTCAAAACGTTTCAGATTGGTTCTAGATTCTATTTAGAAATTGAATCCTTCATTTCTTTATAGAATAAAGTAAAATATTAAGAATTCAAAAGTTTTAGTTTAAACCAAAGCAACAAAAGTTATCAGCTTTAAGAGCTTAAATTTCTCTCAAAATTTTGAACACCTCTTTAACAAAAAAAAAATTCGTCCCCACAATTATATCAATATTTACGTGAAGAATACGAAAGTCGCCAAGAAAACCAATATTTTTTCAATCTGTTCTAGCTATAACTTAACTACCACGAACCATCCACCACTTGCTGGGTTTGGGTGGTAGGTAGCAAAAAAGAAAAAATTGAAAACAAAAATCTAAATTGAAATCAATTTTTGTGTTGTTTTTTCCGAAAATGAAGAGGAAAATACGGGAAAATAAAAAGTAAAAAAAAAAATCGAAATTGTTCGATTTCCTAAGAATTGTATTCCCTATTTTCGGAAATACCACCGCACCAACAACAACAATAATATATTGTTTAGTATTTATAGTTCCTGGTGTTGTTGCTCTTATTTGTTGTATGGAATATCGATGATAACACTGTAGTAGGTACATATTATTTTTGTGATGAGTCTTTTATGCTATATAACTCTAGTCGACTCCAGCTGTTTGAGTGGTAGGATGGTGAAAAGAAAATTCTTATGTTTTCTTTCTCATTTTCAATCGTATTGTACATTCAAACTTTTTTGTTTTCTTTGTTTACATTATTGGCATTATATTTTGGGTTCATGAGGTTACGTGAAAATTAAATTTTATTGAAAAATTGATTGAATTTTAAATTATTTAAATTTTGTTGTTGTCAGTGTACAGCATTAAATGTTGTATATGAGATTTATCGCGTCATCATTTTGAGTTTGAGTTGAATACGGTTCGAAACTATATATTTCGAAAAGATTTATGTATGATTATGTTGTTTTTATGTTTGTACAGTTAAGTGTATCGTTTAGGTGATAGATCGGTCCCCAATGTGATATAAATTAGCTAGGGACATTATAAGTATATCGAAGATATATACATCCTGGCTTTAGTGTATTAAGAAAAATTGGTGCGTCTCATATATTTATATCTATAAGAGATACTAAGAGTATGTCAATAAATTAAATCACCTGTTTTGTATTGTGTTGTCGTCGTCGTCGTCTTCGTTACGTTTATACCACCCGTTGGTTGTGCGGTTATTCGATATGGTGTGAAATGAGATCAAAATGAATACGCACACAGGAACCAAAAAACGGAAAGCAAATAAATAAATTGGAAAAAATTTGTAAACAAAACACCAAATACCCTGAATAAGAAAGGAAAATTCATTTCCTTTTCCCATTTTTTTTTTGTTTTTTTTTTTTATTAAATTTTGCGTATTTCAATTTTTCTTTTTCGGGTATAGCTAAGGTATGTAACATAAACGCGGCAGGAAAAGGTGTGTTTTCCGATCTTTTCGTATATTCCTTTTGTTAGTTTTGAAGGTTTGTGTAGAACAAAGCTTTTGATTATATTTGGTGAAGCTTTAAAATTTAAAATTTCTTTAACGTACACCTGGCAGGCGGAAATCTTAGTGTAGAGAGCCGTCTAACAAAAACACACCTAGCTTTACCGTTGTTGTCTTGGTTAGCTTTTTCCACGACAATTTGTACCATACAAAACAGACAACTGCTTGACTACGACAAGCCCGTCTAAGTATACGTAATATATTTTCGATAATAGTCCCTGCATCACATATATCATGGCTCGTTGAACCGGTAACAGAAATGTCTTTTGTCCGTCGAGGAGGCTGCCTTGAGAAAGACAGATTTTAAATCCAAAGTCTCCAAATATGTGGATTTCCTAGATTGCCTGGTATTTCCTCAATTTAGGGAATATACTTTTCGTTTAGCTTTCTGTAGTCGTTGGTAACTCTTGCTTTTCTTCAAGAACCCAAATTGGTGGGTGCGCGTACGGCCTATTTGAGTGTCGGGTAATGCAATTATTAAACTTTTCCTTAATCTCTTCTTTCATTATATGTTTGATTCCCGTTTTTCGTGATAATGATAACTTTTCATTTGGTTTAAGTAGTACAGCTTGGTTATTATGAATAGTATTAATGAGAGCTTTTTCTTCATTCTCATTAGGGTGGTCTGCGCTAATTACTGTTTTTGTACCTTCATTACTGATTGGTGCATTACCAATAATTGGGTGTATGTTTTCAAAATTGTTGATTTTCAATTTGAGTTTTGGCAATTATTTTGGAAAACTTGTGGGAACTATGACCATGGTTCCATGATTAGTGACCTTGTAAATATAAACCAGGTTAAATGGTAATTTTATCATTTAACTTTCCATATTCTGGTACCATCCAGTCACCACTTTCTGAGGTACTGAATATAACTGCACGACGGTAAAAGTTCTCGGCCTGATAATAACGGCAGAACTTGAATAGTGGGGAAGTTTTATTTCTCATCATCTCGATATTTGGGTCTTATTAAAACTCTAAAAATATATTTTCCAAATTTTGGAAGAATAATCGCCAAGCACGTCGATTTTTGGAAACTCAAAAATTATTTTTGGTGTACCGAACACATTTTTAAACTTGGTAAGTGTAGCACGCCCGCCACGTATTTGCGATCACGGTACTACACGGTCATATTTTTCTGAAAAATTTGATTTTTACCTCATCGTGGTGAATTTTTAAAAGAGAGAATAAAAGGTTTAAGTTTTTCTTGCGTCTTTCGACGTGAACTTTGTTGACACCAGCAATAATCGACAAGGCCTCCTTATCGATCTGGCCATATCGACTTTCTGTGGCGGTCAGTGTCCTGAAATAGAAAGCAACCGGCCTGTGTGGCAACACAACCCCGATGCCGTACGGAGCGGCATCGAATACCAGCAATAGTGGAAAATGCTCATTATAAGGAATGAGCACATTATCGGACGAAAGTGCAGATTTTAACTAGTCGAAACTCTGCTGCTGAATTGGTCACCACTTCCATTTCGTGTTTGCATGGATGAGCTGATGCAGGGCTCAGCGATGGTTTGCTTTGCTCTTTATAAAAGTATGTGTTAAAAATTGGTGAGACCGGTGGGACGAAGACCACTTCCGTTAATACGATATCCTAACGAATCGACGAATTCACAACCAATTAAACATTTCCTTATGTAGACGTGATCCTGTTTCGTCAAATCGATGTAAGATGTTGAATAATTTTTGACGTAGATCATCTTCACAGGGCAAACTTTCAATGAAATTTTGAAAGATTCCGGGTGCTGTGGAAATTTCAAATTGGAGCCGCTTTGTAGGCTTCTTTGTGTGTTGTGATGATTTGTATCATCGCCGACTTCTCATAAACCTTTAGCTGTTGATATGTTTGAGCCAAGTCAAGTTCTGCTAAAATATTACCCCTTGGCATCGTGGATAGTAAGTGGACGGCAGATGGTATCGGATAAGTGTGGGGAGTTAGAGCCTTATTAACGGTAGACTTGTAGTCGCCGCAAATGGATCCTTCAGGTTTTAGAACAGGTACAATTGGCGTAGTCCAGTCGCTATAATCTACGACCTCCAATATCCTCGTAACATCAACTTCTCCAGTTCTTCCTCGGCTGGTATTCGGAGATTGATTGGAATACGCCGAGCTGATAGGTGAATAGGCTTGACGGTTGGATCCAATTTTATTGCCACTAGTGAACCACGGAATTCTTCAGGATCATCTGAAAAGATATGCTGGAATTTCCCGGCCACGTCAGTATACTTTGACGATTCGATAACATGTACTCCTTGAATTGACCGCACTACGTCAGGAAAATCGCACATTTTTTATCATCTTCCTTAATACCGTTTGCGGCAAAATATAACTCAAAACGACGACAATATGTCCCCCAACAGCGTGGTGTCTTCATTTCGAACGGTTAAATTATTCCGATTATAGATGATGCCATTTTTACCGTAACACAATCTTTTATGCGCACACAATTTATTTTAATTATTAATTTAATTAATAGTAACAATATCTATTATGAACGCAACGTGTTTGCTCGTCGCCAATATTATAGCCAATATGATAAGGTTATTATGTAAATATTTAATAACCGGCATTATTGTTGTATGTGTTGGTGGCCTATTAATATAATTAATACCGTTGATATACATATAACTCAAAAATTGTAAGCATGCTTGCAAAACACCCTTTCCATACTGCAACACAAGATACCGAATGTTGCAATATTTAAAAGAAAAAGATTTTTTGAAACCCTTCAAACAATTTACAAAAATTATTGAAATCACAAATGTTTATGATTGTGAAGAGTTAGTATTAGACGAGCCTAAATTTTCGGGAGTATTAATGCCTTTAAGGTTTCAGTTTAAGAAAGGTGTTTGAAAAAGACAACAATTTATAAAAGTCAATAGAGTTTATAATTATCCACAAAGTAGGAATAGATGCAAGGTGAAATTTGGCAAGCTAGAAAACAAATGTTTTATGATAAGGAAATTTTATTTCCTGGAAATAAATAATTAACTCGGGATGCGGGAAATCAAAGTATTACGGTTTTTAAATATATATTTCCTACTATAGAATTTAGCAAGAATATTCAAAATATTTTTACTGCCGGTGTTCATAAAAGCTCAAGACTTGAAGCAATTTGATAGTATCAGGTGCTTCCAACCACTTGTGGAGGAACTAATATCGCTTGAATTTAATACACGAGGTAATTTTAAAGTACAAATTTTAATCGGTTTAATTTTGGGGGATAATTTGGCCTTAAATAGTGCATTAGGTTTTACATTCTTTTTTTCTTCTAATTATAGTTGTAAATTTTGTAGAGTACATAAATCTTAATTACACTTTTGCTCAGATGAAAGCCAAATTGTATTACATACAGAAACAAGTGGCATCGAGGATGTTGTGAAAAACGATTTATCTGTAACTGGGATTAAATATAATTCTATATTTAACCAACTTAAATATTTCAAAATTACTGATAATTTTAGCGTCGATGTCATGCACGATATTTTTGAAGGTATTTGCCATTATAATATTTGTAATGTACTATTAAATTCGATAGAACAAAAGCATTTCTTCCCTTTAACCTTCAAAATAAAATAGTAATTCGTGCAACACTAAAAGTGTGACCGTGTAGTGGATAAACATAAGCCATATATCGCGAATTGCAGCTATTTTATCAGTTTTAATGCGTTTTTTTTCTCGTATTGTGGTTATCGAATCTCATAAATCTTAAAAGTTGTTCGGCTCCTCTATGTAAAGACATTACAGCCTTATATAAGGGGCGACTGTCGGGTTGCCGCAGCTCATCCAATCTTTCATCCCAATTTTTTCGTGCTCCGGCAAAATGGCAATAAGTGCATATATTTCATCTACATTTGTATCATGCCATATGCGACATTCCCGGCGGGTGAAGAAAAAATCATGGCTGGTAAATGTAAGATCAATGAATTAATCAGTCATTATCCGTTAAAATAACGATTACGAAACTTCATCATGAAGCGGCCAAATGCCTCTATGGGATGTAGCGCCAGCGAAAAAAAAAATAATATGCGACATCGTTTACCATTTCTAACAATAGTGTTACAATGATTATTTGCTTTCCTCTTTATCTCACTCCTCCGCAAGAGAGGTCGGCAAGAGAAATGACGACATTTACACAATTATTACTTTTGGAATTTTTTTATTGTATTTTTAAAAACAGTGGATTATTATCGTAAAAAATTAGTTTTAATGATATACATACACTAATACATACATTAATATACATACATTAATATATTATATTACTACCCACAATTCGCTGTACCCACATTTATTTAACGATACGTTAAAGCCTAAGCATCACTATCTTGTGCATTATTCGACTGTTATTAAAAAATCAGGTCCGCCCCGACAGTTTTTGTGTTTTAGGTTTGAATCAACTCTAGAAGAAATCAAAATGTATTCCCATGCCACATCTTTGAGAAGACATGTTTGCGTTACATTTGCGAAAAAAATGGAATACAAATTTTATAAATTTCTACTGAGTCCTTCGAAATTACTTATTAATACTCGTATCAACGAGAAAAAGGAAATTTTAATTAAAAATCCTTTTGTTTTAAATTCTCTAAATATGTACAACCGAAGATAATTTAAAAAAAAATTCTAAAATATAATATAAAGGAACACTGTACTCGAAAGGATTTATTTAAAGTTTATCTGCAGATTATGAACCAGCTTTCAAAATTTGTTGAAATTTACACTGATTTGCCTACTAATAATATTTACATTTTATGTAATAATATCCCATTAAACATTTATACAGAACATTTTCCCGCCTACATCCTGTCAGATTCAGTCACATTATCAGAAAAATGTAGTCATTCCGACCGAGAACTTTGATAACTTTGACATATAGTAAATACGCTTTGTGATGGAAAAAATGATCCGACTTCGACACATTCGGCCCTTCGACATTCGGACCTTTGATATCATTCCCTATTAAATATATACTGGAGCAAACCTCTCATGGTAAAGCCATATTACCATTAGCAGAACCAAATTTAAATTTAACGGATAATAACAGGTCAATTTTAATTGATGAGGTTGTTTCGTCCTAAAATTGCAATGGGCATAAATGAATGTGGAGCAATAGCAACGCAAATAGAAGACCACTTTGTATAAATCAAACTGCGGTAAATATACATTTTTTTTAAAGCTTAAATTACGAAAATATAATAACATATTTCTAAATACAGGCTGAATATTTCCAATGTAGGAAAAAAAATGAAAGGCAAATGCCAGCTGTATGATAGATACAATAATCAACTATCATAACTAAGGGTGCTCTTACCGAAACCAAAAAGATTTATAAATATGGAACCTGAACAATTAAATGATAATATTGATGATGAGATCAATAATGTAAAATAGTAAAACATGTATTCATTTAAAATAACTTAATTTCAGTATTAAACTCTATCTATACGATTAACGTCAGTTATGCGAGGTGCTGAAATACAACAGCGATGACAACGAATTAGAAGGAATACTGTCAAAAGTGAATATCGCTCTAAAGGAATGAGTTCAAATAAACACACTAAAATATTCAGTCCATAATAAGAGGATGACCAGCATACACACAAGCTTTCGGACCACACTTGATAGACATGGACTTTGAACATATTCAGTCTGCCGCGGAAAATATTTACATGAAATTCGTGCTTCCTATCTTAGAGTAAAAAAAAAATATGGAGCCGATTGACATGCTGAAATAATTTCTAATGCATAAATGTACTACGCCAGGCGGATCCAGAGTGATACTATCACTCTATTTACATGTCTCATCTGCATGTATCTATAATATATTTTTAACGTTTACAATAGCCTTACACTCGGCCATCCTGACTCGCCACCTCGCCAGCTAGTCCTTACATAATAACATTTTTCATACATTTTGTTTTCCTTATATTATAATTTAATTTAAAACGCAAACCATTTGAGATACCTCGAAAATTGTATTATTGGCCCAAAGTACAATCAAAACATTTATGTATGGAATTCGACATCGTTTTCATATGTACACCTTGGGAACGTTTGCATGTGTCGATTCGTTGAACCCAATTTTCGATGACTCGGCCACACATTTCGACGGAAACGGCCGCTATCTCCCGCTCAGTATTGGCTCTGAGCTCTTCTAACGACGCCGGCTTGTTGGCATAGACCAATTATTTAACGTAGCCCCATAAAAAAGTCTAGAGGTGTTAAATCACACGATCTAGGCGGCCAATCGACAGGACCAATGCTGGGTATAACACGTTCATCGAATTTAGATTTCAATAAGTCGATTGTTAGACCCGCTGTTGAAACCACATATCATTAATATCTAGTCCATACAATTGACCAAAGAAATAACGTTACAACATACCTCTGTAGCGATCTCCATTGACTGTAACGTGATGGTCATTTTCACCACCGAATAAGCCGTTCCAATGACACCATCAGCATGAAAACCACGCCATACAGTTATTTTTGTAGGTGAAGTGGTGTTTCTTGAAGCACATGAGAATTTTCACCTGAACAATAACGCATATTCTGTTTGCTGACGAAGCCATTTACCGAAAAATGAGCTACATCACGGAAAATGATTTTGCGAAGAAATTGATCATCTTCTTTCAACATTTCCAGAGCCCAATCTGAGAACGTACGTCGCCTCGTTTGATCGAGTGGCTTTAGTTCTTGTATTAACTTTATCTTATAAGGTGCAAGCCAAGATCCTTTCGCAAAATTTTCCAAAGTGTGGTCTGAGCGACACCCATTTTTTGAGAATGCCGTGGAATCGACTGTTTTGGTTCGGCAATATATTACGGATTAATTACGACCAAAAATTGAAATTAACGCTCCATTAACCTTGTCCGTTCGTGTACTTGACCATGGTGAAAATGTTGTCTTTACTGATTGTTTTGACACTGACAGTTTGGTTATTGGTTTAAGGGTGCGTTCACAATGAAAGTTCAAAGTTGTCAAGTCCCAAATGGAAAACCCGATACATTCATTAGCAATTAATTTATTATAAATATCGCTATTTTTTTGTAATCCTAATTCTTAACTCTATGTAGTACCTTGGCAAAACATTGGGTACGAATTATTTTTAATATCTTAGTCAAGATACTTCGTCTCATATTTTGAGATGAAATATTCTACATCGTCATATTCTGTTAGTTCGTCTTCCAACCATTCTTTGCCTATTTCGTTTTCCGTTCATTTATTTGGCTGGTCACTGATCCCAGAGTAAAACCGCATATTTCTCGAATCAAATATACCTTCACACGGTCGTCGTGAGACTTGATACCCTTCGATATCTTTGATCAAATATCGGTCCATGTCCAAAACTTTACAAACCCTATAAAGTCCTTTAAACCTTGTTCTTAATTTGTAGTTTAATCCTACTCTTGGATTTTCCCGCAGCATCACAAAGCTCACTTCCTCATATTTCACTGATTTGCGAACCTTGCCGTCATATTACTCTAGAATTACTTTCACTGTCCCTAATTTTCGTAATATTTCGACTTGCATCCACTAACCACCTACCATCTATTTCCTTCATACCCGAATTTCGTTGTACTATACCAAACAACACCCTAGTAGACGGTACCTCACTGATTGATTTGTTCAAGGTATTATTCAAGATGTATTCCACTTGCCCTAGAAATTGGTCCCACTGGCCTTCGCCCTCATAAGTCAACTTTGCTAATAGCGGAACTAACACGCTATTGTAAAGTGAAAACTGACCAGTCGAATTAGGTGATGCTGATTTCCACGGTGTTCCTTGTTCTGATGAAACACATCCACTGCCAGTAGCACATATATTTTTTTCTTCTTTGTCTTCTTCGTAAGCGGGAGTGCGATATAGTATTAAAGTGGAACATTGGAAGCTAAATTGTATTTTGAGTTTGGTTATATAAATGACCTTAATTGTGTAATTAATACCAAATAAAATACTTCATGTGATGCCATTTAACTGTTAGTATTTCATAATAACTTTCACCTTTAATATGTAACTAATTGTTTGTCAATCTGATTATCTCTTAAGCAACAAAAAAATAATTAGACGTATTTGAAATGTAACAGAAAATATCCTGGGTATAAAATGTTATTTATTATCAATTTCCGCTAATAAATTCTTTATTTGTAAACAATTAATTGTGTCCATACGTATATAACAAAACCAGATAATTCTAATTGATTTGCGAGTCAATAAAAAAAAATCTCGTTTAAATTTAATATTACACATATGTATACCTACTAGACACATTACACACATACCATTCACAAAACGTAAAATTTCAATTTGAAATGTAACGGCCCATTAAAATGAATTATCTGATATCCTCTCGATTCTTTAGTACATATAACATGATTATCTCATTGAAAATTAATGTTCTTTAACACCAGTCTCACACCACCCTGCGTATAATTCTATACTCGCATAGTCGATATAGCATAGTATCCTCACATTCGACCCATCAACATTTTTGTTGTTGTTGATCTAAATCAGTTATAAATGAAAATTTGATTCCGATTATATTATTATGTATAGGATAAGGGAGCGGGGGGAGGGCGGCAGAAGATAAAAATTAATTCACAAATCAATCAATCCATTATCCTAAATGAATTATACGTTTGGCAGTTGTTAGAAAAATTCTAAAATTTAAAATCTCCTAAATGAAATGGAATGTAACAGCTATTAAATATTTTAATCCATTACCAACAGCAACAAAATCGAATATTTTTTTATTTTTTTTAGAAAATACCGAAAGACATTAAAAAACTGAATAAGTAATTTTCTTAAATTGATGACATTTTTCATCCTTCATTTTACGAATTGAATATGTATGTATGTAGCTATTCGTATATTTCCGTAAACGTTTCTAGAATTATTCTATGTATTTATAAATTTTTTGTTGATTCGATATGGGTACAAGTATCTTCGTTTTGTAATATATGATATAATGTCAATCAATGCCCGTATCTGGTTATACTTACCCCAAAGGATACCATATAATAGGAAACATTTTCATTATTTCCGTATTCCTTATGCATATCAAACAAAAAATATTCTTTCAAATATTTTCTCCTTTAACTTTGTTTTGTTGGTATTTCTGTACTGGACTTATGTATATGTGTAGTGATAGATTAAATGGAAATTTATGCCAATATACCAAAGTGACCATAGAAGGAAAGAAAATTTGATTTGAATACATTTATTTGAAGAGGTTTGTATTTAAAATTTAAATTTTATTACGATTTTAACTCGCTCGGGATTACAAAACGAAATTAGTATACAGATTGACACTTTCAAAATCTCGGCACAATTTTTATTTTTTAGTACCGGTAGGGGAATAGTAAATCGAAATTACATTTTTATATTTAAAAATTTCATATAGAACTTCTAACACAGAGGAGATTTGTCGAACTATAGGAACTTCATGTTGGATTTTTGGCCAAGAATGAGATGTTACATGAAGCCGAAAAGCAAGTGATGTATTTTAGATTCTAGTTATATTTTGAATAGCAGATGTAATAAAAAGAGACCGCTGGCTTAAACATACATATTTAAATACGTTGTTCGGTCAAACAAATACAAACTTAAAATCTGCCGCAGCACTGAGAAATATTCACGGTACAATAATTGTGTGTTTCTACAGAATCCGGAATGCGGGGGTAAATAATGAGTCGTGGACCTTAACCTAGACTAAAAAATTAGTGTGGATAACGAGTCATGATAACACCTCTATGAGATCTATTTGGCAAATCCAAGCGAATTTCAGATAACAACGGGATTTATCAATTTATTGGCAGGAAGATTTAAATCATTAGAGGCCAATGACAACCAAAAGCCAATAATGACAATAACAATACGAGCTAATAAAGGTTAAATAGTTAAACCGACCTTTTTATTAACCAATGCGGAGGATTTAGCAAACTAAAATCCAGCGAGAGATCTCAAGTAGCGATGTTGGATAAATTGTTTATGCAGAAATTATTTATCAGCAGGACTTGAAACATATGCAAGTAAGCAGAAGTACCAATGTACATTATGTAATGGAAGCCCTAACACAGGACTTCAAATCGGTTTCTTCGGTGTGACAATGCAATCAAGTCCTGTAATAATACCTACAGCTAAACCTTATAACCACCAAATAAAAAAATAAAAATAAAAACAACAATAACATCTGGAATTTTATTATTCGGCCGTTGACTAATCAATAATCAATAATACCTGTGTTTAACTCACCCCCTTTTATTTTTTAATGTTTATTGCTCTCACCATTTTTATTGTTTACCACTCCCACATTTTTTATTTGTATATTTTTGTTTCATTTTTTGCTTTTTCCAACTATACATGTATATATAAATAACTACATTTTTATTTTTACAGTTTAGTAGATACCTACTCCTGATGATGGCCTAACAAGCAGAAATCGATCGAGTGATTTTTTAAACCTTTTGTAATTTTGCGAAATATTTAACAAGTGTATTTAAAAAAAAATTTAAAAATGTGTGTATTAAATGAGTTTCGCCAAGTGCCCATGGCAGAAAGTGTAAAAAGTATGTAATCTTTAAGTTCAGGCACAACACAATAATTTACTTCAAATGCTCTGAGGAGTTAGAAGTCTCTCATGGGGAACCTTGCACTATGCTAAAGTGCAAGGGCCCCCATACTTGCATTAGTAAAGAATGTCGGGCTTATAAGAGAGAAGCAGAAATCATGAAAATTAGAACAACAGACCGTATCACTAACTTTGAAGCAAGAACGAAATATTATAGAAAACACGCTAATACAATCCCGGCATCAGGATCCCACGCCAGTATCGTAAAATGAAATCGTACTGCACATAATCAGTCACAATCGAAACCAACAAGGGACAAGCAAAACGAACAGCAACATCAACCAAAGTTTATTCAACCAAATCAACAGCACCCACAAATTCAGCAACCGAAACAACCTCGGAAGCTATCACAGCAACACCAACAGCAGCAATCAACATCTCAACAATCAATACAAAAGTTTCAACCACAGTTACCTCAGACTCGGACACAAAATCCTACACAAATACCTCATGTAAGTGAACTACATCGTTTAAAAAAATAAATCAGAGCAACTTTCTCAATAAAACATTTACAAGAAGAGAACATAACATTACTACTACAACAAAATCAACAAATTCAAACATCAGAAAAATTGCAACCGCAACAACAGAGGCGGTCAAATATTCAACATCACAAATCACAGCCATTAAGAAATTCTGAAGGATTCAACTTCCAACCAACACAAAATCATTTGTACAAAAACCAAGTAAGTCACAGTAACAAGGATTATTCATATCTCAGTCCATCTGAATTAGAGTAATTGCTCCATGACAACTATGAATAATGCTTGTAACGAGTTGCTCCATTGGAACTGTAATGGTTTCTTTTGCAGGGAGAATGAGCTAAATTTCATTGTAGCCGAATATAATCTATGGGTTTTAGCACGAATTTAAACCAAATTTAAACCGACACATAAAAATAAGCTGAAAGGTTATAAGATAGTTACAAATAAATACCCCACTGGACCGTTTTGGTTTAGGAGTAGCTGCTTTACTAATTAGAAATTTGTTACGGGGCGAGGCATCGTCCCGTGTTCATTAAAATATAGACACATTTTTTTTAATTTTCAAATATTATTTTTATTTAATTTTTTTGTTATCTACAATTTTTTTTGGTGTTTGTGCTTCACGCACCGTATATTAATTTCGGCGACTGTATAATCTGTCAATGAAACAGAGAAAAAAAAACTTCTTTAATCAAAATAAAATTGGTATATTTCTTACCTCAATCTGTTTTTTTTGTGTGGTACGACACCACTTATCCATGTATGTACTCGGATAAATACGTACAGGCTCCAAAATTCCAAAATCTGCTGGGTATGCATACACTCATTTGATGACATCCAGCTGTAATAACCTGAAAAACAAACACACAACATTTCACCAAGAATTTCGTTCATTACCTATTTTATTCTATTTCTACTTATCTGACTTAAATTGTTGATCCATTCGGTTACTCATTTTTGCTGTCCCATAGTTGCTGAAAGAAATAAACCTTGAATTAATAAATAAACACATATTTTAACTCAATCAATAATTAAACAAACAAAAAATGAATAAAATATTTACCTGTCACAAACGCACAATAACAACAATAACACCGACCGAACGTAAATAAAGATCACCAACACCAGCTGGTGGGGGGGTTTTTCTTTAGTTTTTTTTTTGTACTTTGAGTATATTTAGCGCAGATGGCATTATTTTATTTTGGTTGAGTACACACGTAGTATTTTGAGTGACCACCTGTAGGGGCGTGATGAGCATCAAATAAAAATAAATATTAAAATGTTGTTGTTGGACACGAAAAACGTATATAAGCGGACAACACATACGATTCGAGTCTTTTTATTTTTGGATTTTCAATCGAAGCGGATGACAACCGTGTGGGACCACGCACGCCATACCAATTTAGGTAAATACACACATAAAAATTTACCTGTTATATCGCATAAATAATAATATAAATAATAAAATAAATATAAATAATAATTTCGATAGAATCGGTAAGATAAATAATAATTTCGATAAAATCGAAATACTAAATTAAATAAATATAATACATTAACTCATAAATAGAAAAAATAAAAAAAAAAAACAACCTCGAGTGTATTACCAGAACCATCTTGATATGAATAGAGCCGGCATGTGAAAAATGAACTTAAAATAAGGGATATAGAAACACTAAAAATTCATTTATTTTCATAGTGTTTATATGAAAAAACGCAATTTCGATTGACGATAAAATATGAATTAAAAGTTAAACCCAGTTAAATAATTTTTTAAGAAATCGCTAACAAACAACTCAATGTCTTACTCATTTAAGACACAGATTCTCAAATTTCCCTATTTCCCAGCAATGATCAAAAGAAAATAAGGGAAATTAAATTAAAAAACATTCTACAACAACAACAATATGTATTAAAAAAAGAAAATTCAGTTTACTGACGACATCATATCTCCACATCTAAAACCAATGGTACGAAAAAAGACAACACGTCTCCGCTCAACAATTAAAATTTTTAAAAAATCAAAAAGAGCCAAACAAAATAAATTAAATCAATACAATGAGTGTGAAAAAAACAAAACATCAAAACAATCTAGCATGCTTTGCAAATTCAAAATAACTATAGAAACATATTCGAATTCAAATTGGAATGGAGGCAATGAAAGAGATGATTATTGTTTTGTTTATAAATTTCTAGTTATGTTGGTGACGTATAATATTACAAAAACAACAATATTTTAAATTTCAAAAGTACGTTATTTTCCATGACGATTTTCACTTAGAAATAAACATTTTCAAGACACGATTTTTCAATCAAATAATATTACATGTTTCATGAACATTTT
This sequence comes from Tipula helvola, assembly GCA_963556165.1. Lineage (NCBI taxonomy): Eukaryota > Metazoa > Arthropoda > Insecta > Diptera > Tipulidae > Tipula > Tipula helvola. The sequence goes on from OY744481.1 coordinate 83,302,781, forward strand.
CATATAAAAACAAAACAAAAGCTCACATTTCTAATAAACTAAATCTGTCAATGAAAATAAGCGTTTTCCCATATAGTTTCATAGTAAAGAAAAAATTGTTTGTACCTTATTTTAAGCTTAGTAAAAAATACAGTCGATACTGGAGGCTCTTATTTATACAGTAGGCTCTGGTATTACCCCTAAAATTAAAACGTGGTAGTGGTCCCAAAACTAACCTCAAAATAAAAATAAAAAAATAAAAAAATAAAAATAAAAAGAACAACAAAGAGAAAAATAAAACCAGACGAAAAAAAAAAAAAAGAAAAACCAACAAGGCAACCAGTTTCACTGTTCCGAGGGCCGAGGGAAAGAGGAAAAGTAACCACTCAACCCCTAACCCGATTTTTCAACTGCTGTGTTCCTGCGACGAGTGCTGTTTCCACAACGGATTGCCGATCGTCATCCAGCGCCACACACAAGTAAATCCACACGTAAGTATCGAGCGGAAACTCTGCAGGTGGGTATTGGTGGTGCAAAGTAACCAAGTTGGTGGTGCCGAATTTTCTTTGTTTTTTTTTGCTCCCGTTTGGGAATTTTCATTCCAGTGATCCCCAAGGATAGAGCTCTGTGCCTGTGGATCACCAGTGCTACGCGTTTCACCTGATGGCATCAAAACGACCAGTACGGCAATAGGATTATCCGGTCGATATTTTTTTTTGTGTTGTGGTTTGTGTGTGTTTCCTTACACAGGAACAAATTGTGAACATTAATTTAATAAATAATTATTATAACGTACTTTAATAATATGTGTTGTTAATTAAATTTAATTTGTGAGAGTCATCGTGGGAGAATGTGTGTGCTGAGTACGTGAAAGTGTAAGTATAGGTGAAGTGCTGTGCCATCTAAGTTTAGCAGCGACGTAATCTGCGGATGGGCCTCCACCATACCACCTACACCCTCGGGACTGAGTTTAGCCGGACTTTAAGCTGCAGGTGGAGGACTCCGTGGACAATTTTCTGTCTGCGTGATGGGAATGGGATACACAGCTGACCGTCCAGTTCGGCCATCATCCACTACAAGGGTGTCTTCCACGGCAACGTGAGGCACGTAGTGGATGATTGGATTGGGGTTCAGCGATGACCGGGTGAGGACTCGTTCCTGATCCCAACTCATTTTTAGGAGTGGCCTGGGCAACTTGGCTACTGAAGTGAGTTGGTGTTTCGGGTTCGAGTTCAATATCTCTGGTCCCCCAAACTGGGTTGTTGGTTGTGCTGCTCCCACAACAGGTGACCACCTCCTTCCTATTTCTCATCACGTAACAAATTGTCTGTCATTTCCTCTGCAAATCACTACAAATTTACAAACTGCCATTTGTAAAGTAGACTTGGTCACTTGTAAAGGAGGTTTCAATACACATATCCTTCTATCCCTCCCTCAGAAAATGGTACAAGAAAAATTGTTCATGAGTTCATTAGTGGTACCTCTCACGGAAATGGTTCCCAAACACATATCGATTTAGTCTTATGTTCTCCCGAGATTGCATATAAGTGGAAATTCAGCGTGGTAGACGATTTGTACAGTATAGTGACCATTTCCCAGTTATATTGACCAGTAACAAATATTTTACTAGACCATTAACGACATTGTAGATCAATACTCAAACATTTTAACACAAGCTGCTAGATTCAGTATTCCTCTATCTTCTGTACGGCCATTAAAAAATGGGTCCCATGGTGATCGGCCGAAGCTAGAACAGCTTTTTTTGATAGGAAACAAATAGTTAGAATTTTTCAAACAAACTCTTCTACTGATAATCTAATATCTTTTAAAAGAGCTCAACAAATCCTCTTGGAATGAATTCCGAGCTCAAATCGGCCCGAGGATAACTAGTGACGAATTGTGGGGAAAAATTAGAACGCTAGCCGGTAAAGGAAAGGTAAATTATACTCTATATATCCGCAAAAACAAAATTACTTACACAGATTCGGAATCAATCACTAATATTCTCGGCGCTTCAATTGCTTTTAACTCTTCTTCGGAAAACTATCCGTCTGATTTAATTCAATATAAGAATTTTTTAGAGAGCCATTTCAGTCTAAGCCAGGGTAATGGTTCAATGGTATTGAACGCTCCTTTTAATGTTATTGAGCTAAGCGAAGTCCCAAAAATGGGAATAGCAAAGCCCCCGGCGAAAATCTCATTACAAACAAAATGTTGAACAGTTTAACTTCTTTAAATAAAATCCATCATTTGAAAATTTTTAACTCCATATGGTCCAAACGAACTTTTCCTTATCAGTGGAAAAGAGCTGTTATAATCCGATACCTAAAAAGGCAAATGCAAAAACACCTACAGAATTCCGCCCAATCTCACTTATTAATTAAGCCACTAATGTGATGTACCGTATGGTAAACGAAAAACTAATTTAGTATTTAGGGAAAAATCAACTTTTGAAGCTGCATGGACGCAATACAAATATTGAAAGAGGCTTTAGTTGAGGTATTCGAAGACTCCTCACATCTGATAGACATGTATTGTATGCCGATATGATTTAACTGTATTTTACGAGAATCAACATCAGTCTTCAAAAACAAGGGATTCCCCCCTGAAGAAACTGAGTTTTCATTTTCGCCCAGCAAGACCAAATCACTGCATTTCTATAGAAAGCGAAAGTGCACACCCGCGGTCTATACACACTGAACGGAAATCAAATTTAAAATGTCAAAACACATAAATTTTTGGGAATGAAGATGGATAATCGGTTGATTTGCAAAACAAGACCAAAAATACTTGCAAAATTCTATGAACGTGCTAAAATGCTTGAAAGGAATTAATTTTGGAAGCAATAGAGCAACTTTTTTGAGGGTATTCGAAAGCTTGGTACATATTATCTAAACTAGATTATGGATGTCAATTTTACGAGGAACCCTCTAGATCAGTCCTCGCGTTGCTAGATCCTATACTTAACAAAGGAGTCAGAATAGCTACGGGAGCTGTCAGAACTTCTCACTCAATTTCTGTAATTACCGAGGCAGGGCTTCTAAATTTATCGGAAAGGCGAGAGCTATCTCTTCTCAAACTTTTTATTAGACAAAAAGCAAAACTGGATTCATCGTACTACGTACATCCTTCATTTCCCCATTTGCACTTAAGAAATAAAGGAGCCTCGTATTTTTTGTCAACCAAAATTTATTTTACCCAATATCCTCTTTGAAAAAACTTAGAACTTAATATTAATACTAGTATTTCCAAATATTCCAAATTTAATACCATTATTTCTGCGTACAAAACAGAATCAAATTTCAAACTAGTTTACCAGCTGACTCATAGATCCAGTATAGCGATAGGTCAAACTTGGGCAATGGAACCGTATTTGCCGTCACTGATATGGTATTAGCCCCAATGAAGGTAAGAACGCGAAATGACTGGTCAGCAATGTCTTTGGAGGCTGGTGCCCTGCGCGAGTCTATCAAGCGGATGAAAAATCCAACAATACGCTAAATCAGTGATTTTATTACTGGGTTCGACAAAGGATATTTCCCTGGTGTAGAGATACGCAGGCACGTAGAAATACCTGGTAACGAAGCAGTTGATCCCGAGGCAAGAAATGCTGCTGAAAGAAACGAAATTGAATTCAATTCCACAACCGGGGATTATTCAGCAAAATTAGCTGTAAATGCAATTTGTAGAGCCAAAATAAATCGATGCGTGACAGTACCATCATCTGCCGTTTGAGAATAGAGCACACTAATATTACGCAGGTGTACCGTATTTTGAGAACAGTAAAAGCTAGGTGTGAATTATGTAACGTATCTCTAACCGTCAGACATATTCTAATTAGCCATGCCTTACCCTTCAAACAACTAAATTCAAAATTCCACACTTGCTAAAACAAGCACTAGCCGGTGGCACGGATATTTTAGAAATATTGTTGAAATACCTCAAAGATATACGGAAATACAATCAAATTTAGTTTCCCTGCTTTAACTTTTTAATTTTCAGTCAATTTTTGCCTTTTAAATTTAATAACAAAAAGAAAAATTGAATTATATTAATATATAAATAAGATCATTGTAATAATCGTAATTTAAAAACAAATGTAATAAACCATTTTCGACAATGGCCTTGATGTTTGCCGCTTAGAATGAATAAATAAAAAAAATGGTTTGTGGTTTAGTGGTAACGCATTGGAGTAGAGAGGCTAAGGTCTTCATTAAATATTTTACTATAAATTAAATGCTGCACTTATTACAGTAATTACACAAAAAAATACGTAGTACGCGTTTATGATGCGCCTAAATGTATGCCCAAATTATTTAAAAGCTGTTATATTATGAGTTGTAGTAAGCCATGTGAATTTTTCGATAAAACATTTTTTCTTGTCATAAACTTCATAGCATACTATGTTTGAAACAATATAACAATGAAAATTAAATAAATTTTCTTACGTTCGATATGGCTTTATGTCGAATTCGTTTGATTTTTGCCTCTCATTCGAATACACTCAACAGAGTACCCAATTTTTTTAACGTCAATCGAATGTAAATATTATTTGCACTATTGTTTGCATGTGTTCGTGTTTACAACAATAAAAACATATTTTTTTTTTTTTTTTTTTATTAAAATAAATTGTATTTATTTATTTAATGTTATTACAATCTAGTCTCCTGGACTAATGAGCAATTTGTTTCTGACTTAATTTACTAACTTAATATTAATCTATGGCTTCTTCCCATTGGCGTTCCATAGAGTCTGGTAAATTGAATTAAACCACATCTTTGTAGTGGGCTTTACACAGCACAATGCTGTTTAAGCTAACAATTACACCAACTCAAAAGGTTTGGTTCTTTTAAGTCTACGTATTAAATTCGTGTTGCTTAGAAGCTGAGTTGCCTCAATGTTTACATGATGCCGGAGCCTCTCTTCATGTCTCCGCGCTTTCTCCTGAATTTCATTTACGATGAGGTTCATTTTAAGGTCCCTATGGAGATCATTGTTCCTGACATACCAAGGTGCATCGACGATATTCCTTAATACCATATTCTGAAATCTTTGGATGATATTTACGTTGCTCTGTTTGGTACACCCCCAAAGTTGAATACCATACGTCCAAACCGGTTTCAATATTTGCTTATAAAGTAGCAGCTTGTTGTATGTTGATAAAGAAGAGTTCCTTCCCATCAGCCAATACATCTTTCTGTATTTAATTCTTAGTTCTTCACTTTTCTTCTTGACATGTGCTTTCCATCGCAGTTTAGCATCCAGGGTCATGCCGAGATACTTAGCTGTGTTCGCATACGGTACTATTTCTTGATTTATGGTAATCGGGATATTTTCGAATCGCCTGTTAGTGAAGTTGATGTGAACGGATTTAGTTTCATTTAGTTTTATTCGCCATCTTTTTGTTCATTTATAAATTTTAGTTATTGCTGATTGTAACTTTTGTGTTGACTCTTCGCTACTTGTGCCAACAGCTAAGATCGCCGTGTCATCTGCAAAGACTTTTGCAGATAAAAACATATAATAATAAAAATATCGTGTTTAGTGACATAATAATAAAAATTTAAATAAAATGGACAAAGTTATTAACTTGTGCGACCATAATTCGCTCCAATATAACGAGGCAATGTTATAATGAGTGGAGGCTTGGCAGTTTTGGAAAACAAATTAAGTATAAAAAATAATATTTACCATACATTTCATATAATTTAATAATAATAATTTTTCAGCATACCACCAAGTTTTTGCAGATTTATCATTAATTTCGGAATATTTTCATTTATTTAGAAAATTCATCTGTACAAATTTTACCAGAAAATCCTTTATCAGAGCAAGAGTTACCAGTTAAAATTTTAAGTAACATACAAATTAACAATAAAATCGTTTACGAGAAGTCTGCAGAACCTAAATTAATGAAATGGCAAACAGGAATTTTTATCAGTCTTCAAATGCACAAGATATTGTTTATTTTACTGTTAATTTTTAGTTTTAATAATTTTAAGAGTTGGTACTATTTATCATAAGTTAATTCTGGCTTCGCGTAAATAATAGTGGAGTAATAATAGTGGGATTTTAAAAAAACTCAAAAGTAGTTATTTGTATGGCAATTTACTTTAAATATACAGATTTTACAGTGTGATTGTACAGTGGACCTAAATTGCAGAGAGTCCAACTACAAAATAAGAGGCACGCTTATTATTACCTATAATTTTTATTGATTTTATTTTTATTATTAATAGTGATGAAAGAAAATAGAATAAAGAAGATTGAGGACTTATGGTCCCAACGCGGACGACGCTCCATTTCGCGTATCACGCTTTAATTCGCGCGCAAGAAGCTCAACACCTGGCGACCCCAATGAGGAATTTTGGTACCACCGACAATTTGGTCGAAGATCTCGAAAATGCCGTAGCCCCTGTCGACATACAACAAGCAACGCTACACCCAAAGAACATTCATCAGGATGACTAGCAGCGGCTGCTGACACGAGTTTAGCCGGTCCTACATACCCTCGTGTCAACATTAGTCGTCTGTCCATTACGGAAAAAGAATCAGCTATCAAATTCCTCATTGATACGGGCGCTGATGTTTCCGTACTGCCGCCTACGCCGACCGAGAAAAAAGACTCAACCGATTGTGAAACTATTCGCAGCAAATGGAACTATGTTAAATGTTTATTGTAAGAAACGAATTAAATTAGATCTAAATTTAAGACGCCAGTTTGAATGAGAATTATTTATTGCTGACGTTAAGACGCCAATTATTGGAGCCGATTTCATTCGTAATTTCGATCTACTCATGGATTTGAAGGCGACCGTCTGGTAGATAATATCACTAAATTATCGACAGCTTATGGCTCCCTACAGTTTCAAGTCACAGCGGTAATCAAAACATTCGACCCACAATCACCATTTGCCGATTTATTAATGGAATTCGCTGACATTACGAAACTAAATACAACAAAAATGATTCAAAATTCGGAAATTGTGCATCACATCGAAACAACATGCCAACCAACTTTCGCTCGACCACGGAGATTAGAACCTGAAAAGTGGGCCGCGGCAAAGGACGAGTTCGAATACTTAATCAAAATGGGCATTTGCCGCCCTTCCACTAGCAACTAGGCCAGCCCCTTATATATGGTCAAGAAATTTGATGGAACATAGCTACCATGTGGAGACTATAGAGCTTTAAATGCTCAAACAGTTCGTGACCGGTACCCAATACCGTACATCCATGATTGCACGTCTATTTTGAACGGAACAACAATATTTAGCAAAATAGATCTGCATAAAGCATTCCATTAGGTATCAATTCATCCAAACTACATCTCGAAAACCGCCATCACCACGCCATTTGGGTTGTACGAATTTGTATTCATGACGTTTGGTCTACGAAACGCACCCCAAACTTTCCAACGATTAATACACGAGGTATTAAGAGGCTTAACATTTGTTTCCACTTATTTAGATGACATATTGACGGAAAACATCAGCGAACATGAACAACATGTACGATTCGTATTCGAACGACTACGTATAATCATCGCCTTGCTATCAACGTCGCTAAATGAGAATTTGCCGTATCTGAATTACAATACCTAGGCCATGTCATTTCAAAAAAAGGCATTTCAGCTTTTCCTAGCAAGATAGAAGCAATTAAAAATTATCGTAAGCCTGTCATAGCAAAAGATTTGAAAACTTTCTTAGCTATGATAAATGAATCTCGGAAATTTATACCAAACGCCATAAATTCGCAAATAATACTTCATTCGATGATTAAGGGAAATATAAGAAATGACAAAACGTTGAAGCGTTCGACAAGTGTAAAAACGAACTCGCCACTGTTACATCACTCGCTTTTCCGAAGAAAAATTCTGAACTCATACTACACGTAGATGCATTAAATTTCGCGGTAGGAGCTGTGTTACATCAAATCGTCGGTAGAAGTTTCGAGCCATTGGGATATTTTTCAAATAAGCTGACTTAAACGCAACAAAAATATAGCATCTATGATTGGGAACATTGGCGATGTACCTAGGGATTAAACATTTCTGATATATGCTATAGAAGGAAGAATAAGCCGTATATATACCGACCATAAACCTCTAGTATGCGCATTCCAACAAAAATTGGACAAAGCTTCCCCTCGGCAAATTCGTCAGTTAGACTTCGTTGGTCAATTCACCACGGATATTCGATATATCAGCGGTCGAGAGAATATTACAGCCGACCTTTTATCAAGAATCCAACAAATAGAATCATTCGGCTACGACCAGTTATCCAAAAAACAGGAACTGGACAGTCAAATCGTGAACATAATTTAACATCACTAATATTTAAACAATTTTCTATTCCAGGTGGCAAACGGAAGCTTTGGTGCGACACATCAACTCAAAAATTTCGACCATACGTACCACGCAAATTTCGGCACCATATCATAGATTCAAACCATAAACTATCACATCCGGGCATTAAAACTACCATCAAACTGGTTACGGAACGATATGTTTGGCCAAACATGCGCAAAGATATCACAAAGTTCGTTCGCGGCTGTATTCAATGTCAACGCTCAAAAATACACCGTCATAATAGAACACCGGTTAGCCGCAGTACAAACCGCCAGATCGCCGATTTAGCCATATAAAGATGATTCTTATTGGTCCATTATCGCTACAACATGGTTACAGATATTGTTTAACGATCATCGATCGCTTTACTCGCTGGCCCGAGGCCGTTCCACTATCTGATATAACCGCTGAATCAGTCGCTCCATCAGGTCTGATGAGCTGTTGGGTCGCATACGCTTCGGATGCCCAGAATTTATAACCACAGACCAAGGAAGGCAGTTTGAATCGTTTCTGATGAGGGAGATCTACAAAATCATTGGAGCGGATCGAATTCGAACTACGCCTTCCTTACCACCCGCAATCGAACGGGATAATAAGTTTACGCATAGCGTTCAAGAAGGATATACTTACGACACCAGCCGAATAAGTTTATGGCACAACATTACGTATACCCGGTGAATTTTACGATATAAATAAATCTTCCGATGATCAAAACGAAGTAGTCAATAAACTGCGCGAATCAATGGCAAACATAAACCCGATGAACACATCATTCCATGTTAAACCAACATCTTACATCAGCCAGGAACTTGTAACGAACGCAAATTTGCATTCATTACTTTTTCCCTATATTTACCAATAAAAAAATTAAATTAACGAACCATGTTTCAAAATTAGATTAATTCACAATTTTCAATATCGGTCAACATTTAATTATTTCCTATGGTCAGCATGTATGCGCTCAAATGTTTGTTTGAGTAAACACAAGCGTGACCTAATAAACATAAATAAAATATACTACCTAAGTTTGCTGACGCCGGCATACCAATAACATATAATAAATATTTACATCAATATAGTATAGGTAATAAGAAAATTTCTTTTTTAAGGCCAATAATGCGAATCAGCAAATTTGGGCCAAGTATGAAGAAATACATTTTTTTTTTGTTAAATATGAATATTTGTAAAATAGGTTAAAAATTAATAAAATTTTTTTTTTTGATTAAGTATAATAGTGGGGGAAATTCAGTAATTTTAGGCCACCAAATTTGTATAAAAAGAGGCCAAAAATAACTGAATGAGAGGAGTCCACTAATTACAACCAAAACATAAAGTCGATAAAATTCTCATTGTAAAAGTCTCAAATTGTTATACCCGACTAGAAATAAAATACGAAATATAGTTAAAAAAAAAAAAAAAAGTTAAAGAAAAATCACATCAGTCTATAAATTAAAGCAACCGAGAACAATAAAAAAAGGCGACAACAATGGTAAGTATAATGATTAAAAACACAACCTACTAAACACCAGTCACCCAAATTGGTGATGTGTCTATCCAGCTGTCTCATTAGAGACGGGAGAAAGTAAGCGGAAACGCTTCTTCGCCCTTTCTGCTGGAAACGCAGCACCAAAACCCCCAAATTCATACTAAACACTGATTTTTTTTTTTTGTTCTTCTTTTACATTTAATCTTTGATGGCTCAGAGCTAAGCTCACCATTATTGATTATGGTCGACGAACTCGCACCATAATGATTCATCTAAGAGCCCGAAAAACCTCATACCTTCTAATTTATACATCCTTCGACCAAAGATTCAATGTTTTTGGTTCCAAGCCTAATTTGTCCTTTCCTTATGCGGTATAACTAGGTTTCTCAACCGTTGTCACCCAATCCCCCACGATCAAGTTTACCTCTACCGGCTTTGAGCTCAGGTAAACGCCGCACAGGGTGATGATAGGCGGTTGAGAAACAAAATTTGTAAACGATTGAGTTGAGGTAACTCGATTCAGTCTCGTTACAAACTGCAGACATGTACACACGTCTTCGTACGCACCGACGCTGTCAAAGCCTCCGTATCACCACCATACGAAGGACCCTTCGAAGTAATAATACGGCGACGCAAATTTTACAGGATTCAGATGAACAATCGCATCGCTAATATATCAGCAATAATTTAGAAAGATGAACTGTTTACAAACATTGCTCTACCGAACCAAACGAATAGCCAGCCTCAACAACCACCACAATCGATAAAAGCGAATCGGCCAACACGAAAGGTGAACATACCCCAACGCTATCGCTAAAAAGAGTACTCCCTTTTGGCCTTGTGGTGCTCTTGCAGACTAATTGACATATTTTTTGATATTTTTGATATGTATAAAAATTTAATACATGTTTAAATAAAATAAGTTTGGGAGATCTTGCGATATTTAAGAGAATTTAAATATACGAGCATCGTGGATCTTGCCCGGAGACCCAACGCAAATGTCAATAAATTTTTTGTCAGCGTCACATACCGCTTGCAGTGTCGTTGATAATAACCCGTGCCTATTCACATATGTTGAAGCAATTTTGTTTGTGGGTTTCCGAATATATATATAACACCCGTCTGTACATTCGGGATTCCAGCCAGTTAAATAATAAACATAAATTTAAAAAAAGAAGTATATTTTTGAAACATTAATAAATTACCTGCAAAAATCCACGGGCTTTTTCAATTTTTTCTTCTTCAGTTGTTGGAAATTTAACATATGTATGTTGGAGATATTTCGAACCAAATATCGATAACATCACCAATATGTCGGTGAGTCGATGATCGCGATATATTAAAAAGGTTTTATACTCCACGGTACGTTTATTTATTGCCAGCAAACCTATTATAAATAATATTTCTAAATAATTCAATATTTAACAGGCTTACCACAAGAATGCCAAAGCTTGAACTTCGGCTCACACTTTTCGGCCGTTGACCTTGATACACGGAAATTTTGTCTAAACTACAACAACATAATTAAAAATAGGTATAAACAAAAAATATTTATTTTCACAACTTACTTCTAGTTCGGAATATTTATTGACAACATCCTCGACGAAAGTTTGCAGACGGTGGCTATCTTCCCGGCCAAAAAGGATTTATGAAAATTCGAAATAATCGTCATCTGACGAATCAGACGATGAAGATGACGAAGATTCAAATACCAAAATTTCTTTTAATAATTTATTCATATTAAAATGTTTTATACACAAATTACAATGTTTTATTTACAAATTAAATATTAACACAAATTATTATTACATAAGGTTTATTTTTACACAAATTATATATTTTGCAAAATTAATTATTATACGCCAATAATGAACCAATTATAATGAAATTCTATTGAATAATGTACAAAGAAAGATTTTCATTCAAAACAATCTGTATACATAGCCGCCTTGTAATCCGCGGAATAATTTAACGGTCAAATTCAAAATACCGCCTAAAATCAAAAAGTCATCACGACAAATCACAAAATGTCACAAATCGTCATAAACGTAATAAATCAAAATGCCACCACACAAATTATCAGTCATATTTGTTGGTGCGTGTAAAAAGCGGGGTTACTCGACCAAAAAAGCTAGAGTAGCAAAATTTACACTAGTGCAAAAAATGTTTACCCTTAGCGCATTTTTTTTCTTCAATGAGACAGTTTGACAGCCAATCGAGTACTCTTTTTACACTACTTGGAGTGCAAAATTTTCTACAATCGAACTCGACCTTAGTATAGTAACGTATTGGAGTAGAGCCCCTAATGACTAGGGATGGTTTAAGTTAAGCTCAGCTCCCGTTGTTTGTCGATCTGTAAGGTTTTTTGTGTGATGCCCCAACACATGTAAAATCATCCTTAAAATCCCTTACTCTGTGGTTCAAGGTCTCTATTAAAGGTACAATATTCCTTAAAAGCCGTTAATCTCGAGCTACTCCTACTCGGCTAGAAAAATATCAAATGGTTAAATGCTGATTGTGACAGATACCGCTGGCCATCACCATTTTATATAAATTGTATCCGTCCTAGGACGGGCTGTACTCCCTAGTGTTTTATAATATATAATTTACACTGCTATAAGACCAAAAGTACTGCGACTCCATTTTAATAAAACTGTTGAAATGTAATATGTTGTGAAACACTCTTTATTCATTAAATTTAATTTATAATAAGCTAATTTCCGCGGTCATACAACTTTGAAGGTTAATTTATAATTAGTAAGTCGCGTTTGCATAATATTAAATTACAAACAATAAGCGCATAATTGTAAATATTTGTCAAGGCCATTTAAAGTTGTAAAATCGAAAAGCAAGCATATTCATCAACAAAACATTTTTCCATAATTCCCGCGATTCTTTAAAATTTTATTTCCGTGTTAAAATTGTTATGTTCCGCGATAATATGTTTCCGCTTAGCTTGTAAGTTTTTCCAGATATATAATGGAAATTCTTACAGATAAGTGATATAGTTACATAGATAGTTTTTAAGTTAATGTGATTGGTGATATTAAGTTTAAGTTTAAAATGTAATAAGAACACTTAATAATTAAAAAATTATAAATAAATCAATAAATTAAATGGGTAAGATATATCTACATTAAAACATAATAATAAAATGAAAATAAATGAAAATAAATATGTGTCATACGACATAACAAAAAAATAATAAAAGTTAACTTTTTGAATTTCAATTCTTCACGACATATTCATTCGGTGAGTTCAAAAACATTCAACAGAAACCTGACACAACCTTGATTTTATGAAGGCTATGTGATGTTCATACAGGTTGAACTAAACATGAAATCAAGAAAATGGTCTGAAAGGATACATGCTTATATTATGAACTCAAATCAAGCTAAACTTAACTTAACCCTCAATTCTACTCATAAATAAATCCCCAACAAAACTATTTACTTAACCCTAATCCAACCTCAACTCAATCCCAATTCAAACCGCTATTTAATCTCTACTCAACTCGAAAGTCACCGTCCAACAAAAACAAAACGTTGTTTTGAATAAACAAAAAAAAAACAGTTTCATTTTGTTAGCGAGATTTCAATAACTTTGATCCTCGAAAATCCAGAAATTGAATTGCCAAAATTTCTGCAAAATTCGATATTTTCTTGTTCATTTTTTTGATCCAGTAAATCGCTTCAAATCATAGTCACAAGAAATACAATAGACCAAAATTCTCGAACTGGCAAAATACATGAGATTTAGTATTCAGCCAGAATCAAATAAAATTCAATGCACCCGCATTTCATTTTTTTTTTTTTGGCACCAGAAACTAAGTCATTACTTTAACCTAAATCGGTATATAGAAATAAATCTTTGAAAAAAAATAAAAAAATTCACCTTGTAGCTGGAAGCCATTACAAAAAAAAAAAAATCCAAATATTTTAACTAACTTGAAAAATTTGATGATCTGTATGAAATGTATACACACAGCTACGAGATAACGAAACGTTAATAAAAAAATAAAATAAAATTTTAAAATATAATCCTTCGAGCAATATTATTGAAATATTTGGCATTTTATTGAATTTAAGAATCCTTTTTTTTTTTTTTGTTATGTAATAATAATTTTCGGAGCTTTTTATTTTATTTTATTTTTTTATTAATGTAGCTTTCATACAAATTTCTTTTTAAATAAAATTCAACAGCGGATTCAACATAATAAAAAGGATAAAATTTCAATATTAAAATTGAATCGAATTTTTATTTTTATTTTACTTTTTGTGTATCCTTTAATATTCATGATACTCCTCGTGCTCTGTGTATGTGGAGCTCTTTTATATTTACACAAACACAATATAAAAAATCATGTATTTTAATGCATTCAAAATATCGAGATATTTTTTTTATTTTTTTCAGTCATATCATTAAACATACGTATATAATACAAAAAAAAAAAAAAAAAAAAAAATATTCGATTGTATAATTTATAATATGGAGATTTTCAATTTTCTCGGTGTGAATTGATAAGATTGAATGGAAGGTGAATATGTATATTGGTAAACACAAAAAAAGGATAATAATAGATTCGAAAAAATTAACATTTTATTGAAAAGCGAGTTTTTAATGAAAATCAAAATCAAATTTATATTCTGAATATTTTATCGCTACTCAATTGCATACATTCTGGCGAATAAATTTATCTTCTATCATATGCACTTAGTTACACATTGGGTATTGGCCGAATAAGGACACACTTTAATATACTAACTGCTAAAAAAAAAATTTTATTATGCAAAAATAAGCAAATTTGATACTGTTTGGATTTTTAGATGTTTATCCAAAATTGTCTTCTTTAATTTTCTAGTTTATCATAACCAAAAATCGTACATGAAAATGTCCTGAAATCAATAAAAAAAAAGTAAAAAAAATAAAATTATTGGATCTGATCTATACACAATATACCAGTTACACTAAAAAATAAAACGTATTCTCATTGTGTTCCCGAAGAAGGATATTTTCTAACCAAAGATGACAGAAAGGATATTTTTTTGTGTATTTCAATTTTACTTTTAAATCGTTTCAAGTGTGTGACAAAAAGACGATGACGACGAGTATATCGTAAAGTGAAAAAAAACTAAAAAGGATATTGAGTTGGAAAATGAATTGATGAATAATATTTACAATTCGATTTTTCCGATACATACGTACACATACGAGACGACAAAAAGGACATGCTCTATATCAATCCGTATATGTTTATAAGAAGAAAATAATTTTTATAAGGATATTCGTTTTTTGTTGTTGTTATCTTCGATTCGGTCGGGTAAATATACATACTATATATACATTCGTATGGAGGTATATAGTACAAAGGAATAATTTTCGATATGGAAAATTACTTTATCGTCCATTCCAAATTTCCAATACCTGTTTAGAGATACGAGTATGTATACCTAAAATCTAATACGCATCACATAAGACTTCTAATCCCTGTTAGTTTTACATATTTATTCATCATATCAAAATCTTTACAATTTGACATGTAAATCTGATATTTTTTTTCCTATACCATATAACACTTTATACGAAAAGCTGATACAATTTGGATGATGGATGAAATGATGAACAAATAATTTCGCAGATGATGGCTGATAAGAAAAATGATTGATTATTTTTTTTTTATTTGCGTCACCTAAAAAGGATACTGCATGTTTTAAGAGATGATAAAAGAGCTCGGTTATTTGTGGGAAAACCAATTGGGTATTGAGACACTTGGAAGTCAATAGAAATACAAATTTCAACAAGAAGGTCATTTTTTGTTGTAGTCCTGTTTTGTTTGTGCCTTGAAAGAAGAGTTGGGAAAGAAATATTGATTTTTTTATCGTTTAACAAATCGACAAGAAATCGTACCTCTTTCAATTTAGAAATATAAATTTAGTATTAAAGCATTTAATTTGTAGAAGCCAACGAATAACCGTTAATTATTGTAATCGTTAAACCTTTCAACCAATAATTGGTCGATGGGAATTGAATGATTGGAGTACATGACCAAGCAAGTCTTGCACTGGGGACGCCGGGCTCTCCGTACGTCCTTATTACACATAGCATGGCGGAAGAAAAGGAAAGGTATGTTAAAATTGGGATCCGCTCGAAACGCGACATTTTAAAACGCGATAAGGTACAAAACGCGATATTTTAAAATTATAATTTTAAAATAATAATAAAAATTAAAATAATAATAATTATTAATCTTCCTTCACCAGTACGACGACAAATTTTTTTTTGAATATTCGATTATCGACTTTTGTGAGGTGCGTTGGACTATTGTAAAATTAAATCAATTCAATTTGGCGAATTCGTTTTATTTTATTTATTGTTTGTTGTTGTTTTTTAAACACAAAATATTTCATCAAGTTTAGTAATTATAGTAATCAAGATTGTTGTTTGAAATACAGTGCTATATTTGTAGAACTATAATGTTTTGTGATAAATGTTTTGCTAAAATTAATAGAAATGAAAAAAATTATATTGATTTTTCATTGGGGGGAAGTATCTACCACCAGGGCCGGCTTTACCCACTAAGCAGATTATGCCTCGCATATAGGGGCGCCGACCAATTAGGGGCGCTCACAATACTTCTCACGCTTTCTAAACAAATTCTTCTACTAAAAAAATATTTTTAATTAGAAATTTTGAATTTCATCTCGTTTTCAAACTACATATCGAAACATGATAATAGTAATTAATAGTTTCAATACTTGTGCTTCCGAAATCGAAAAAATCAAATACAGGGCTCCGACGAGTATTTTATAAATATTTATTCATTATAAATATTTTATAATGAACTTTCGAATGATCAGTATATTAACAATTTTGTCATAACTGGAGTGCTTTTGAGCCAATTCTTCTATGATTGGTTTATGTGAATCGGAACGTAGTGTGATCATAACTTGCACTTTCTCTCGACGTTCAAAATCTTCAGGAGACTTTGTTGACTAGAAAACTGGCCAATTATCTGCATATGTTTTCAAAAATTCCGGCCCATTCCACCATAACACATAAGTATTCAATTCATTAAGACTTAAACCTATTGTCGCACAATCGACCGGGTTGGGCTTTGATGAAATGTGTCGCCATTTATCTCTTGATAGTGTTGTCAGAATTTCACTGGTGCGATTTGCTATGTATGTTTTCCATCTTCTTGGTGGTTCTGACAGCCAATCCAAGATTATGGTGGAATCAGTCCAACAGAATAATATTAGTTGTCTGTAAAATTAAGCACTGATTGGATATGTTTTACTAATTTTGATAGAAGTAAAGCCCCGTTTAGCTCCAAGCGTGGTAATGAAATGTTTTTTATGGGAGCAACCTTTGTCTTTGCTTTTATCAAGCTGGTGACGAATCGGCCGTTATGAATAGTGCGTACGTAAACTGCGGCCGCAAAAGCTGTTTCACTGGAATCACAAAATCCATGTAATTCAGTCGATTCATCGTTCATAAAAACCTATCGCGGTATTTTCACTTTACTTATATCTGCTATTTCTTCTCGAATTTGTATCCATTGTTCTTGAACGTGTTTTGGTAGGTTGTCGTCCCATCCCACACCGAAAAGCCAAGGTGCTTGGAAAACAGCTTTTTATTTTAACGACGAATGGAAATAGCAACCCTAATGGATCGAAGATTCGACTCGCTTCGGATAGTAGTGCTTTTTTGCTTGTTGGCACTGTATCATTGATGGTGACATGATACGTAAATATATCGGTGCTTGGTTGCCATTGCGATCCCAACACCTTAACTTCATGCGCTTCTTCGGAGAATGGTTTCGGAATAAATGGATTAGACTCGACGACGTTCAACTTCTTGAGGAGTTTCGGTGAATTGGAGGAACATTTTCGAAGATTAAACCCTGAATGGGTCATTATGCCAGATATCTGTTTTGCCAATTCAACAGCCTTAGATATTTCGGGTGCTTCAGTTAATAAGTCGTCGAAGTACATATCATTCAGCAGAATTTTGGGTGCCTCTCTTTTGTACGCCAAACGATTCGTTGATAACGACGATCTCTAGTGTGTATCCATATTTGGCGAAACATCTTTTCGGCATTCGCTGTGAAAATTATTTTATGGACTCGAAAACGTAATAGGATATCGTCTATAAGATTTTGCAATACCGGCCCTGTTAACAAATTATCATTTAAGGAGTAACCTGATTTGGTTTTGGCGGACGCATCGAATATTACACGTAACTTAGTCGTGGTTGATGTCGCCCTCCAAACTGCATGGTGTGGCAAATATAAATAGTCAGCAAATTGTTTTGGTGGCTCAATTTCTACCATGTGCCCGAGCTTGCTATACTCCTCCATAAACTCGACGTAATGCTTATGCAATTCGGAATTTTTTTCAAACTTCCTCTCCATTGCATATAACCGCTTAAGTGCCATGCATAATGATTCCTTTAATGGTTTCCGATCGGTTTTGAACAGTAGCTTTACCATCAAATGATTGTCCTGTAATTTGGTAGCGGTGGTTTCAAATAGCTCGTCACAAATTTGGTCTTCCGGTAATGGTAGGGAGTTGCTAAATACTTCTTCACACTCCCAGAATCTTTTCAGGTTTCTCTCTAAATCGATGTTGGTCACAATCATATTGCATTGACCGGAATCTTGTATAGAAATCAGATTTCCGGTCAATATCCATCCAAAATGTGTATCATGAGCATACATTTGAGGAGTCCTTCAGTTGCTGTGGCTTAAGGATTTGGAAAGGCGTATCAGCTCCAATCAATAGGTCGATTTTTGAGGCAAATTTGAGACCTTTATCAGCTAACGGCAATGTTGAAATAGAATGATAATTTATTAACTTTTCTCGTTCAATTGGTTTAACCATGGTAATGAAAGGGACCACATACGCCGAAATATTAGTTGCGAAATTGAATGTGAAATGGGGTGATACAGATAAGTCGACTATGCCTCTAATGGTTAAAATATTTTGGTTTGCAAGTCCTTGGTCCAAATGTTCCCATATTTTCGTTACAGACCCAATTTTTGGACAAATGATTCCGTAATTAGGAAAGTTGGAGAACCCGAATCTAGTAGAACTCGACACAATTGATGCTGGCCACTTCTATGTTGTGCTCTTACTGTTGCGGTAGGTAACATGAACGAATGGTCCTTTGCTGTCGTAGGACCCTTTCATCTTGACCCTTTACTGGATGAACAATTGGCATTGGAGATGGGGTGCACCAATGAATTATGTCTTCTTTTACAGATATGACATCTTCGCTTGAATCGGCAACAGTAAATTGTGTGAGATTTGCTGAAACAGTTGAAGCAACGGTTATCAGTCTTCATGAATTCTCTTCTTTGATCCAGTGTCCATTCGTTAAATTTAGGAAACTTAAATAAGGGGTGGTGTGGTAATCATTTTGACAGACTGCACATGACGCAACAGTATTGGTCAACGTTTTATGAGCTGCTTTCACTTGAGAAACTGATTTTCGGGGATATCCTTTCGCAGAATCTAAGGCATCTGCTCGCTTTATCAGGAATCCAATTAAAGTTTGACAAGTTGGAAACTCGATCTCAGCAGTTTCAGAAGCCCATCTGTCTTTGATGTCTTCATCTAATTTTTGCACAAGTAAAAATACTAACCGAGGATCTCGAGCCTCAGCTTCGGAATTTTGAAATTTTCTAGTTGCCGGACTAACTCGATTCGCAACCTTTTTTCTTAAAATAAGAAGGGAGCTTTGGAAACAAAAAAGGCTCCGCGTCTTTGCAAAGCCTCTAACCTTTTATTTTTTCGATCATCTGCAAATTAGTTAGTTATTGGTATTTTTATATTTGTAAAAATTTTAATAAGCACACGATTAACTATTAATTATTAATTATTAACTGGGCTTCAAAGTCCATTTGCGGTTGCCGTTCAGATTTTCTGGGAATATTTTGTTCCCATTTCACTTTTTGAATTGGATCACTCGGGAAACCAAAAAAATGCGTTTCCTGTTGAGATGATGTGCGCAATGGCACACAACACTTATCCATGGCAACTACAATAGAGAAATAATTGTATTCCAAACATTCTCCGTAATATATTATACAAAGGTGTATGGGACAGTAAAAAGTGAATCTGTTTTTTAAGGGGATTTTATTGTAAACCGATTAATATTAACTAACCGAAACAAAATGCAAACAAGGTTAACAAATTCCCTATCGCGTAGCCTATGGTTATTTGGTAAAAGATCAAAGTACATCCCTTTTCCAACACGCATGTCCAATAATCTGTTAAAAAACAGTTAAGTTCTATCCTAAATGGTCATATTTCAGAAATTCGTTTAATATAACGTTTAATTAATTCCTTCACAAACCTTCGTTTACATTTTCTATTAAGCTTATCAATCTCTTAGGGTACGCGAAAATTTGTCGTATTAACATTTAATCTACAATTTCTTACCCTTATCAGTCAGATGGGCCCATCCTTACAGGATCCACTAGTAATAGAACTTATAGTCGGATGGGCTCATACTGGCACCATGATGGTGTCTTAACACAAGCTATTCTTTTATAATTCTAAGTGTGCCACCATGTTAATTAGTTACTTGCTTCATTGCTTTTGTAACTAGTACCCCTAATAGATAAAGATATTTAGACGTTTAAAATTTGAAATGATAGGGGAAGAATGGCACTTTACGATGGAACCATTGGTTTTTACTGATGAAATTCTTTTTTGCAAATTTAGGTTAGGATATCTCAAAATCCTGACATAATTGAGTAATTCTGTGACAAGATTCCAACTCAGCATCGAAAAATACATCGGAAATAACTATTCTTGTTCCTCTCTTGTTCCTGGATTCACAGATGTTGTTGTTCAAGATATTTAGAAAAGTTTTGTTATTTTTTTTTATAAAATTTGGGCGTTTTTCATTCGAAACTTTGAAGCAGAAAACATCATGTTTGCTATGGATTCCTATGAAAATCATTGAAAAGCTTTACCACTAAAAAGCTTAAAATACGTCATGAATATTATGGTTATGGTGATATGGTATTAGCAAATCTCGTGTCATAATTATAATTACAGTTGTTAAATTCATCTTGTGCATGCATATCGAGATTTGATACTCATACAACGCACCTACTGGTAAAACACCGTTGGACTCGGTTTCATATAAAATTAATGATGAGAAATGTGGAGGCAGCATTAGGGCAACTTTTAAACTTTTGTTTTGCATGATTTGACAGGATTTTAATTTGCTGCGAGTTGCAGTTCCATATACAATAATTCCATAAACAATTCTTATGTAATCTCAGTACATAGCTTGGCACACAATAAGAAAGTTTCCTTATAAATAATACTAACGTATATTGTTGTTCCTTATCAATAATACATGCGTGACAAAAAATACTCCTAAATACTTGAAAAATTAAACTCTATCAACTGTGTACTACCAGAACCATCTTGATGTGAATAGAGCCGGCATGTGAAAAATGAACTTAAAATAAGGGATATAGAAACACTAAAAATTCATTTATTTTCATAGTGTTTGTATGAAAAAACGCGATTCTGATTGAAGATAAAACATGAATTAAAAGTTAAACCCAGTTAAATATTTTTTTATGAAATCGCTAACAAACAACTAAATGTCTTACTCATTTGAAACACAGATTCTCAAATTTGCCAATTTTCCAGCAATAATCAAAAGAAAATAAGGGATATTAAATTAAAAAACATTCTACAACAACAACAATGTGTATTAAAAAAAGGCAATTCTGTTTAATGACGTCACCATATATCCACATCTAAAACCAATGGTAAGAAAAAAGACAATACGCCTCCGCTCAACGGCATGAGTGCGAAGAAAACAAAAAATCAAAACAATCTAGCATGCTTTGCAAATTCAAAATAACTATAGAAACATATTCGAATTCAAATTTGAATGGAGGCAATGAAAGAGATGATTATTGTACTGTTTATAAATTTCGAGTTATGTTGATGACGTGTAGGAACAACAATATTTCAAATTTCAAAAGTACCTTATTTTTCATGACGATTTTCACTAAGAAATAAACATTTTCAAAACTCGTTTTTCAATCAAATAATAGTACATGTTTCATGAACATTTTCGTATAAAAAAAAACAAAAGCTCATATTTCTAATAAACTAAATCTGTAAATGAAAATAACCGTTTTTCCATATAGTTTCCTATAAAGAAAAAATTGCTTGTACCTTATTTTAAGCTTAGTAAAAAATACAGTCGATACTGGAGGCTGTTATTTATACAGTAGGCTCTGGTACTATAATGGCAATATTTAAAAGATTTGTGTGACCTAGTCAATAGTTAGGAAAGGGGATTGTGAAATTCTTCATTTGAATCACCCAATGCAGGCATAAGAAAATGTTAGATACAACAAGGGTTGACAAATTATAGGTTGAATTGATCAGAAGCCCCTAGTACTGATGTATTTTATTCATAAGTAAGATTTGAAAGTTGATTTATGTGAGATTATTTTCTAACTTTTGAATACGTTGTACGAAAATTGAAAATATTGCCATAGAGCATGATATGGGTCAGCCTATATAATGAAACTACATCTGGTGTTGACAAATAAATGGCTGAATAATGCCTGAATTCCATGAGTAAAATTGACTCATGGTCAAAAAAAACGAAAACAGAAAAATAATCTGATGCCCCATATAAGAGACAAAGACAATGTTTTTTTTTGTTTTATATTTTAAAATAAAAAAAAAACAAAAAACATTGTCTTTGTCTCTTATATGGGGCATCAGGTTTTTTTGACTGTGAGTCAATTTTGCTCTTGTCGACAATCTCGAATAAGACTTCTCTAAAATACAGAGAGAGGATAGTAAAGCTATGTTCAAACAAGCGTTGGTCCTTAATATAATAGCTGCAAGAATACCTATTTAGATAATTTATATAACGCACTGTTTTAAATAATGATTGCCTGACCAAATTTTCCTATCTAAAAGTATTAAAATCTCATCAAATTGATCCAAAATTCAACTGATGATGTCTCTCAACTGAGTGGTATTGATGGCAAACCTGGAAA
The DNA here is from genome assembly GCA_963556165.1 of Tipula helvola. NCBI lineage: Eukaryota > Metazoa > Arthropoda > Insecta > Diptera > Tipulidae > Tipula > Tipula helvola. Next base: position 83,325,653 of record OY744481.1, read on the forward strand.
GATGAAAACACTAAGCAGTAAAATTTAAAAAAAATAATAAAACTTTTACTGCAAATCTGAAATTTTTAATTTTTATAAAGCTTATACCAAGTATGTTGCATTACACAATAATTAGGTTAAAATAACACGATAACTATTCTACAAATAAAAAATGACAGTTCACATCAACATATGATATTTTAGGTCATTAGAGATAACTCTATCCCTACATAAAACTAAACGAAAATTTTTAAAATCCGCTAAACTAATTTAATTTCCGTTTTTTTTTTGTGCAACAAACATTTCGGAACATCAAATCTCTGTACACACAACATTTTCATTTCCAACTTTATAATTTTTTATCGTTCCACCATTTACTCTCTAGTTGTTAATAAAAAAACATAAATATAAATAAAATTACAAATTTTCCTAAATATAAACTCGGAGAAAAATACTGCAAAAAAAAAAAATAAAAAATAAATTTTCATTTCCATGTCAAATATAATTATCTCATTAATTTTATTTATAAGTTCACTTAATTCATTCGCCCATAGTAAAACAACAAAAAGAACAAAATAATAAGTAGAACAAACGAAACACAAAATAATAGATGACCAAAATAAATAAAATAATAATAAAATAAAAAGTGGAAAATTAAAAATTAAAATTAAAATTTATTTTCATTTTTATTTAGCCTGGTGCACGCATACACAGATACACGACATAACACAAGAAAGTATAAGAAGTAGGTATATTGTACAATACAATATATAGAAATAATAAAAATGTGTAAAAATTCACTGGAAAAGAAATAAAGGAAATGAAAATAAATTTTATTATTTGAGTTGTCTTTAAATAAAAAAACAAAAAAAAAAAAAAATGGAATACGAAAAATAACATAATCTGCAAATTTCCTTTCAAACCCTCATCCTTTAATTTATTTCTGTTCTTTTTTCTTCCGCCAGATAAAATATTTTTGACCGCTCACTCGGAAAATATCGAATAAATTTTAGTTGACTGCGGTGTAATTTACTGTACTCACTATTCAATGTAATCGATTTGTTCATTGTTTCAAATTGATGATCCCATCTCGTATAAAGATGTTATTGCAATGATGTTACGATGAAATAAAAAGTATGAGATTAATTCCTAGACTTTCGATTAATTGTTCAGCTAACTAAATGGTAACGAGAAGATTTTTTTAGAACTGTCCCAAACTCAAATGAATAGCTAATGTATTTCTTTTCGAAGTAAAACAAAAGTGTTTAGTGATGTAAAGGGGGCCGATTGGGTAGACTGTCACGTGAAATGAAGGTGATAAACGCCACTTTTTGATAAGGATATAGCACCACACATGCAGTGTAAATGCTGTGATATTTCCTTTCCCGCATGGTACAGAATCTGCACCGGTATATTGAGAACAACAAATCCCATTTCTGGGAATCCCATTCTTTCCAAATCGCCATTAAATTAGCTGAGCTCTGTTAAATGTGGGGGATAGTAGGGGACCCCAGAAACATTACCAGGACTTACATTTTTACTCACAATCATTAATGCTATTGGGCGGTCAACTTGCACGCTTCCGAGCCCACGAACGGGTAATTTTGTTTTCCTTACAAATGATTTTTATCTTGTAACGCGATTTTTCAAACCCTTCAAAATATGCGCTTGTTTCGGCTATTATTTCATCATTCGAAGCAAATACCTTTCCCTATGGCCACCGTTTTAATGTAGGTAACAGAAAATAGTCGCTAGGTGGCAAATCTGCGGAGTATACTGGAAGAGGAAGCAATTCGAAGTGTAAATGACCCAATTTTGTCATCATATTGTTGACTTGTGAGCGGGTTCATTGTTTTTGAGAAAGCAAATTCGGTTTGCCTTGAATGGATGGTTCCATTTGTCTAATAATGCACTATAGCTATCAATAATGTTTCCTTTGTCTCTCCAATAAAAAATTGGAAGAGAAAATGGTCCGTCAATATTGAATTCGAAAAATTGTTGCAAAATTTGTGGAAATTGGTTCGGTAAAGGATGAAAAAAGCCAAATATACCATCGTAGTGGTCATTCAGAAGAAAATATTGCTGCTAGTTCTAATGAGAACTCAAGAACAGCAATTCATCATCGTTCAAAGCAATTACACATTCCACCAACCACTTTTTTCAGAATTTTGCACAAGGATCTTGTTTTAAAGGCATACAAGATTCAGATCACTCAAAAAATACAGCTATCATACTTTAGATTACGTCGCCAATTTACTAACTGGGCCATACAAAAAAAATTATAAATAGGAGTTTTTTATACATAATAGAATTTGGAATGTTTGGTATTTCACCATAAAGTAACTCGAATTACGTAAAACCTGTGGATATAAGAGGAGAGAGAGGATGATAGACGTAGTTTGAGGATAATAGACAGAACAGTTTATATATTCTACCTTCAATAATTTGGTTGGCTTTTATAAATTTTGCTCATATAATTAGAACCTCGGTCGGTATACTGGGTCAAAACAAAAGTATTCTTACGTGGAAATGCTTTGTGAGAACTTCGCCAAGTCATCTCCAATTGCGAGGATACATCGCTTTTGAGAATATGATTTAATTGTAATGGTAATGATAATGGTAATGGTAATGGTAATGGTAATGGTAATAGTAATGGTAATGGTAATGGTAATGGTAACGGTAATGGTAATGGTAATGGTAATGGTAATGGTAATGGTAATGGTAATGGTAATGGTAATGGTAATGGTAATGGTAATGGTAAGTAATGGTAATGGTAATGGTAATGGTAATGGTAATGGTAATGGTAATGGTAATGGTAATGGTAATGGTAATGGTAATGAGTAATGGTAATGAGTAATGGTAATGGTAATGGTAATGGTAATGGTAATGGTAATGGTAATGGTAATGGTAATGGTAATGGTAATGGTAATGGTAATGGTAATGGTAATGGTAATGGTAATGGTAATGGTAATGGTAATGGTAATGGTAATGGTAATGGTAATGGTAATGGTAATGGTAATGGTAATGGTAATGGTAATGGTAATGGTAATGGTAATGGTAATGGTAATGGTAATGGTAATGGTAATGGTAATGGTAATGGTAATGGTAATGGTAATGGTAATGCTAATGGTAATGGTAATGGAAATGGTATTGGTAATGGTAATGGTAATGGTAATGGTAATAGTAATGGTAATGGTAATGGTAATGGTAATGGTAATGGTAATGGTAATGGTAATGGTAATGGTAATGGTAATGGTAATGGTAATGGTAATGGTAATGGTAATGGTAATGGTAATGGTAATGGTAATGGTAATGGTAATGGTAATGGTAATGGTAATGGTAATACTAATGGTAATTGCAATGGTAATGCTAATGGTAATTTAGCGACACGTTGCTGGCAGACGATGTTATTTATATTGTTTGCAATACAACTAACTAAATGTAATATTGAAAACATCTGCCAGGGCAATTCTGATTTTTTTTTGGTGCACTTTATTGCAGATTTTAAGTTGTAGACCACCCATTTTCATTTTAGTGGAAAATGGTGAAGGAAAATTTTTTGTCCAAAAAAATTATTTTCATGGTTTTTGTTATTTAAACACAATCATTTTGGTTTTGTCACTTTATTATTGTGTTATTTATTTTATTGACACCCCAGGTGTCTGTTAGAAATTTTACAATTTAGCACAATCCAAAACGGTCCTAATTTCAATTTTAAATAAAATAAATCACAATAAGAAAGTAACATAACTGACCCCTTTTGGTCTTGAAAAAAATCGCTGAAAATGTTCTCTACATAAAAAACTTAACTTATATTTTTTGTTTCGTTCTACGGTACTGTTCTTCGTTTTCGATTTTTTTTCAATTTTCTTAAAAGCTCAAATTTTTCAATTGCTCGTTCTCAAAAACTACTTAACCGATTTTAATGATTGATGACTCATATTATAGGGAATAAGCACTTCATTTACATAATAGTATTATTTTTATTTTTATTTAATTTTTGTTAAAGAACAAGTTTATCTTTGTGAAAAGTGTCATCTTTGGTGACCTTTGTCACAAGAGGTCACCACTTACCGGTATTAAGAAAAATCATTTCGGAAAAGTAAAACAAAAATATTTAGCACAGCCCAATGACTCAATCGGCATCGTGTGCACGTTGCCATGAATAATTTCATCAGGTGAACCACATTCTCTTTTAAGTTGCTGCATAATATGGAGATGTTTAGAATAAAAAATGGTTATATCGTCACCCAGATCTTGCGTGAATAATATATAATATTATTGCACCAGAAAATTATTTGCTGAAGAATTTGGTACGCATACTTTCTTAAGCGCATTCTAGTGATTTCAAATTTGTACAATTTGAAACTTCCCTGTTATGAATCCATCAATTCTTTGCAGCTTATCAATTTTTACAGAATCGTTTTTCATATGTATCAATTATTCAGTATTTTATTTATTTTTTAAATGTCGTTAAAAAAAAAAGAAAAATTATACAATGCCTTCTAGGATGTTATCATCTGCCATTCTTCATAACAACGTATACACTACTATCGAAACTACAATAAACTAACTGCGTATTCTGGGTTCATACCCTGTTAATATTTATTTTGTTGATTTCCAGTTACGAAGCACTGATCAGCAAGATAAGTATATTCAGGCGTTAATCCAAAACTACAAAAGAATAACTCGTACAATATTTATTATTATTAATAAATATACAAAACACGTTGTTTCGGAAGAATGACTAATTACGACTTAAATAATTGGATATTGATTTTGAGGGAGATAAGTTTCAGAAAAAATATAAAAATTGGTGACCCCAAAGGTCACCAGACAAGAAATTTGTCAGAAAAACACATTTCTTCCATAACAATTTCATAAATCCTAAAATGATACTAATGAAGACTCTATTCCCTTTCATAAGAGCCATCAACCATTAAAATCGGTTGAGTAATTTATGAGAACAAAAAAGAAAATTTGAGTTTTAAAAAAATGAAAAAAATCAGAATACGGTAAATGAGACAAACAAAATATGAGTTAAATCAAAAGGGTCAAGACAAAATTTTGACTTTTTTCATGCGTAATCGCTATTTGATTACATACAAAATCTTTATATTGGTTTTAGTATATGAATAAAGAAGACAAATGTTAAGTTTAAATAAATCATTCCATTTTTGCCCGACTAATAAAATAAATATTTTAATATAATCAAACACCACAACAGCAATTTATCAAACACTCTTATGCACAAAACATCGAAAACCAAATTAATCATGTATCGAATATACATAAAACGCAGTACATCAAAACCATTTTTTCCAATTTATCGTTCGCTTCACAAACCAAGAATAATTCATAAAATTGTTTAATAAAAAGCAAATCTCTAATTGCATATCAAAATATCCTTACGAATTTCAATTGTTTGCTTCTTTTTTTTATCAGAGTCGAATAACAGTCATGGCAGGACAAAAAAAATAATAGAATATTTTTTTTTATCCTAGTTATATTCTGTGTGTTTGCTATCAATATTGTAAAAAATAATAATAATATAAAAAACAACAAAATCCATTAGTTCAACAGATAACAGAAGCACATAGCATAAACGGGATGAAGGATAAAATTGTATATTTTGTATACACACAAAAAATTATCATTTAAAAATATAAAAATCCAATATTTTATCCTTCAAAATATTGCGATTGGTACGAGTATATGCATGTATGTATGTATGTACGTACATATATGGAAAACGATTTTTTTTTATTCTGCTCATCCTGAAAGTATAAATTTTATTATTTTGCTGCTCTGTTTTGTTATTATTGTATAGTTTTTCATTCATTTTCCTTCCTTCCGATTTTCTTGCAATATATTTTATAGTTTGTACATTATATAAACGAATTTTATGTATTTTATATACGAACACAAAACAAATACATTAAAATTACAAAAATAAAAAAAAAATAAAAAAAATCAGCGCACTAAAAGCTCTGTACATTTTTACCTCTAACTAGAGAATGTATAATAAATTTATAAAATAATGTAGTATACCAGATACTACCGGGAAAATAGTATAGATTCTGGGCGAAAAAATTGTTTTTTAGTATAAAGGAATTCACACATTCACATATTCAGATGCAATTGCATTAAATATTAAGATAAAGCACATACAACATAGAAACATAAAAAAAAAGACAAAAAGGATTATCTTTTTATTACATCTATGGATACGTATCCTCCTCATACATCTTTATTTGAACATTATTACTCTTTATAAAGGAAGTGTAAACATTTTGCTTTGTTGGTGTCTGTAATATCCTTTTTACAGTTGTTTTTTATTTTCTATTTTAACTCCAGCTCCTGTGATTATTTTATGATTTTTTTTTATGCTTTTAATTCTCTAAGGAAGTTAACTTGATGCAATATTTAATGTAAATTTCGCTTCACTGTTAGATTTCCATATTTTATTTAGAATTTTGTTTGATCTTCTAGATGGAATGTGAACTTGCCTTGAAATCCTTTTTATATTGATGTTTTTTACGGTTTTGTTGTTGCTGTCACAAAATAAAAAATATAAGGAATTTATATCTATCTAAGTATACATATATGGTACATGTTACATTCTAAGGCAAAATTTAAATAATGGCTTTCGGAGAATAATAGGCTTGATATTGTATCATTCTATGACTCCTTTACGTTTGATTAAAAATTTGTAAATTAGCGAAAACTAACCTTGTACGATTATAACAACGTCGCTTTTAGTCATACGATTGTGAAGTCGCAAAAGCCAAAATAAAAGATTTAGAAAGTGGCGGAAAAAATATCGTTTGATACTTACCACGTAGAACTTTAGACTGCAACGGCTAAAGAATGTCCAAATTCGAGTTGCTGGCTGTTCCCTACAGCTACATACTATATAGCTAGATTTGATTAATTATCATTTTATAAAATATTTAATATTTAATATTTAATATTTAATATTTAATATTTAATATTTAATATTTAATATTTAATATTTAATATTTAATATTTAATATTTAATATTTAATATTTAATATTTAATATTTAATATTTAATATTTAATATTTAATATTTAATATTTAATATTTAATATTTAATATTTAATATTTAATATTTAATATTAATATTTAATATTTAATATTTAATATTTAATATTTAATATTTAATATATATTTTAATATTTAATATTTAATATTTAATATTTAATATTTAATATTTAATATTTAATATTTAATATTAATATTAATATTTAATATTTAATATTTAATATTTAATATTTAATATTTAATATTTAATATTGTAATATTTAATATTTAATATTTAATATTTAATATTTAATATTTAATATTTAATATTTAATATTTAATATTTAATATTTAATATTTAATATTTAATATTTAATATTTAATATTAATATTTAATATTTAATATTTAATATTTAATATTTAATATTTAATATTTAATATTTAATATTTAATATTTAATATATTAATATTTAATATTTAATATTTAATATTTAATATTTAATATTTAATATTTAATATTTAATATTTAATATTTAATATTTAATATTTAAATATTTAATATTTAATATTTAATATTTAATATTTAATATTTAATATTTAATATTTAATATTTAATATTTAATATTTAATATTTAATATTTAATATTTAATATTTAATATTTAATATTTAATATTTAATATTTAATATTTAATATTTAATATTTTATATTTAATATTTAATATTTAATATTTAATATTTAATATTTAATATTTAATATTTAATATTTAATATTTAATATTTAATATTTAATATTTAATATATTAATATTTAATATTTAATATTTAATATTTAATATTTAATATTTAATAATTAATATTTAATATTTAATATTTAATATTAATATTTAATATTTAATATTTAATATTTAATATTTAATATTTAATATTTAATATTTAATATTTAATATTTAATATTTAATATTTAATATTTAATATTTAATATTTAATATTTAATATTTAATATTTAATATTTAATATTTAATATTTAATATTTAAATATTTAATATTTAATATTTAATATTTAATATTTAATATTTAATATTTAATATTTAATATTTAATATTTTAATATTTAATATTTAATATTTAATATTTACTATTTAATATTTAATATTTAATATTTAATATTTAATATTTACTATTTAATATTTAATATTTAATATTTAATATTTAATATTTAATATTTAATATTTAATATTTAATATTTAATATTTAATATTTAATATTTAATATTTAATATTTAATATTTAATATTTAATATTTAATATGTTAATATTTAATATTTAATATTTAATATTTAATATTTAATATTTAATATTTAATATTTAATATTTAATATTTAATATTTAATATTTAATATTTAATATTTAATATTTAATATTTAATATTTAATATTTAATATTTAATATTTAATATTTAATATTTAATATTTAATATTTAATATTTAATATATTTAATATTTAATATTTAATATTTAATATTTAATATTTAATATTTAATATTTAATATTTAATATTTAATATTTAATATTTAATATTTAATATTTAATATTTAATATTTAATATTTAATATTTAATATTTAATATTTAATATTTAATATTTAATATTTAATATTTAATATTTAATATTTAATATTTAATATTTAATATTTAATATTTAATATTTAATATTTAATATTTAATATTTAATATTTAATATTTAATATTTAATATTTAATATTTAATATTTAATATTTAATATTTAATATTTAATATTTAATATTTAATATTTAATATTTAATATTTAATATTTAATATTTAATATTTAATATTTAATATTTAATATTTAATATTTAATATTTAATATTTAATATTTAATATTTAATATTTAATATTTAATATTTAATATTTAATATTTAATATTTAATATTTAATATTTAATATTTAATATTTAATATTTAATATTTAATATTTAATATTTAATATTTAATATTTAATATTTAATATTTAATATTTAATATTTAATATTTAATATTTAATATTTAATATTTAATATTTAATATTTAATATTTAATATTTAATATTTAATATTTAATATTTAATATTTAATATTTAATATTTAATATTTAATATTTAATATTTAATATTTAATATTTAATATTTAATATTTAATATTTAATATTTAATATTTAATATTTAATATTTAATATTTAATATTTAATATTTAATATTTAATATTTAATATTTAATATTTAATATTTAATATTTAATATTTAATATTTAATATTTAATATTTAATATTTAATATTTAATATTTAATATTTAATATTTAATATTTAATATTTAATATTTAATATTTAATATTTAATATTTAATATTTAATATTTAATATTTAATATTTAATATTTTATATTTAATATTTAATATTTAATATTTAATATTTAATATTTAATATTTAATATTTAATATTTAATATTTAATATTTAATATTTAATATTTAATATTTAATATTTAATATTTAATATTTAATATTTAATATTTAATATTTTATATTTTATATTTAATATTTAATATTTAATATTTAATATTTAATATTTAATATTTTATATTTTATATTTTATATTTTATATTTTATATTTTATATTTTATATTTTATATTTTATATTTTATATTTTATATTTTATATTTAATATTTAATATTTAATATTTAATATTTAATATTTAATATTTTATATTTTATATTTTATATTTTATATTTTATATTTTATATTTTATATTTTATATTTTATATTTTATATTTAATATTTAATATTTAATATTTAATATTTAATATTTTATATTTTATATTTTATATTTTATATTTTATATTTTATATTTAATATTTTATATTTTATATTTTATATTTTATATTTTATATTTTATATTTTATATTTTATATTTTATATTTTATATTTTATATTTTATATTTTATATTTTATATTTTATATTTTATATTTTATATTTTATATTTTATATTTTATATTTTATATTTTATATTTTATATTTTATATTTTATATTTTATATTTTATATTTTATATTTTATATTTTATATTTTATATTTTATATTTTATATTTTATATTTTATATTTTATATTTTATATTTTATATTTTATATTTTATATTTTATATTTTATATTTTATATTTTATATTTTATATTTTATATTTTATATTTTATATTTTATATTTTATATTTTATATTTTATATTTTATATTTTATATTTTATATTTTATATTTTATATTTTATATTTTATATTTTATATTTTATATTTTATATTTTATATTTTATATTTTATATTTTATATTTTATATTTTATATTTTATATTTTATATTTTATATTTTATATTTTATATTTTATATTTTATATTTTATATTTTATATTTTATATTTTATATTTTATATTTTATATTTTATATTTTATATTTTATATTTTATATTTTATATTTTATATTTTATATTTTATATTTTATATTTTATATTTTATATTTTATATTTTATATTTTATATTTTATATTTTATATTTTATATTTTATATTTTATATTTTATATTTTATATTTTATATTTTATATTTTATATTTTATATTTTATATTTTATATTTTATATTTTATATTTTATATTTTATATTTTATATTTTATATTTTATATTTTATATTTTATATTTTATATTTTATATTTTATATTTTATATTTTATATTTTATATTTTATATTTTATATTTTATATTTTATATTTTATATTTTATATTTTATATTTTATATTTTATATTTTATATTTTATATTTTATATTTTATATTTTATATTTTATATTTTATATTTTATATTTTATATTTTATATTTTATATTTTATATTTTATATTTTATATTTTATATTTTATATTTTATATTTTATATTTTATATTTTATATTTTATATTTTATATTTTATATTTTATATTTTATATTTTATATTTTATATTTTATATTTTATATTTTATATTTTATATTTTATATTTTATATTTTATATTTTATATTTTATATTTTATATTTTATATTTTATATTTTATATTTTATATTTTATATTTTATATTTTATATTTTATATTTTATATTTTATATTTTATATTTTATATTTTATATTTTATATTTTATATTTTGTATCATGTACATAATACAAAGATTTGTATAACCGTTCATGTTGTCAAATTTTGTAATCTGTATTGAATCCATTTCTCGAGAACCTATTGATCGGTACGCATATTTCTGACATGTGACTAGCTTCCTGCGTGGTACTCGATTTATCCGTCGTCAATTTAATGTCGATCTGCTCTATAAAATTGTAAATCTATGAAATAACAAAACGTTTGGTAATATGGGATGCGGTAACACATTTTTAACTATAAAATGTTTTTAAGAAATGTGATATATTGCAATGCAATAACAGTAAACAAGAGATTAACTGAGTCGATTAGATGCAAAGTGCGATAACTACAATATAAACGATTTCTTGTAAAACTGAAAAAAGTTATGGTGACCAGACCTTACAACGAAGCTCAATTTTTATTTGTTGAACAGTTCGGGCAATGTCATACTACTATTTTTAAAGCAACTTGATGATTGTACTCAACCTAGTTCGGGTTCTAGAACCCTTTTAAAATTGTAAATAGCGAGTTTTGACACTTAATATCATAATAATTGGTGAATTGGTGACCGAATAGCAAAACAAATTTGTAATCAATTTAATATGTTTTAGGAGTATAATTACCACTATTATGGTTCTCACCTCACCGAGAAATACTATGCAAATGTGACTTGATTTGTATGAAGTTTTTTGGTGAGGTGAGAACCATAATAGGGGCATAAAGCGTTTTGCATTAACTCCTATTTTGCTAAAACATAAGGTAAATAACTAGTTTTGCAATTTTTTATTATTTAGTAATGTAGCCCTTGCAAATACGAATCAAACGACATATCGCATGCAAAAATTTAAAAAAATGTAGTTATCGCACTTTGCATCTAATCGACTCAACTGTTGTCTAGGTTTAGAAGCAAGGATATCATAGGTTACAACTATGTGATTCTTGCAACTGAACCCATTAAACCATTCAGTTCCAAGTTATTTTATTTTATAAAATATTTAATTTCATAGAAACATAATATGTCTAAAATATATTTTACCATCCTGCTGCTTACCAACTGTTTTATTATTTCATTTAAACACACAAATAGTTGTTTTTAATATTTTTTATTATTTATCATATTGTGTTTAGTTGGGTATGTTTGTTGGTTTCTTTTTATTTTATTTTATACATTTTTGTTATACAATTTATATTTTTTAATTAAATTCACAATATGTGATCGCTCCATGTATGTATGTATGTATGTCCATATAAATATGTGTATCCCTATGTGTTATATGAAATTGAATTTCACTGTGTACCTATCGTCTTTCTAGCTAGATAGCTACTATCCACTATTGTAATGTATACATTTAGGCGAAATTACAATTTCTTCTTAGAGTTTCTCCTGCATGGAGTGATATTGAAAATATTTTTTTTTTTGTCTTGCATTATTATTTTGTTACGACTACGGTTGGTATTTTATTTTATTTTAAAGTGTGTGGTAATGTTACTTGGAAAATTGTATTCCATGTTTCATATTTCCTGTGTATATGGTATATCGTTCTTCAATTCTGACCATGTAGATATGAAAAAAAAGTAATGTTACGAAGAATAATATAACATAGTGCAATTTAGCTGATTGTGTTTCTGTTTTGTTTTTATTAAAATAACACAACATTTAGCAATTTTGTAAACGTATAATATTACGATAAATGATGTGGTGCTGTAATATGCATAAATTAATTTGTTTATAACGTACGTCCATCATGGTTTTTGCATATACCGTCGTATATTTACAACATATAGATAAATTATGTTGTAGACAGATGATGAAATATGTAATTTAATTGACGTTTCTGGGTTACGTTGGCAACTTTAATGATTTATTATTTAATGTTCTAGAATCTAGTTCCTACATAATATACACAATTAGGATATTTTCAATCAGATTTAATTTCTTATTTTACAGTATGTAATGACGTATTATTTTTAAACAATTAACTTCAAAACCAAATATGTAAATTGCATGGATATACGAGTTTATACAATATATGTAGACGTACATACATATAAAGCAACAATTTTAATACCCATTTACGTGCTTTATATAGAAAATTTGTTATCCTAGTCTATAAGAACTCGAATTTTCAATTTTTTCAAGATAGCTTAAGGGAAATACATTTTAATATATTAAATTACAGAGATTGCATTTTTATGTATGTGTTTTGGCGTATCTTGATTATAAACGTTAAAATATGTAATATATTTATACTTTCGAAAATGGATAGAAATGTATGTGCATACATAAATATATTCAAATAGACAACAACAATAATTTAAGTTTCAATTTTTCATTTTTCTATTTCATAACTAAATGATATGTTGTATTCTCTAAAGGCTGCACGTGGCATTGGTTCAAAATTAAACAGAATTTAATACTTTATTTATATTATTTACTGTATATAACCTGGTGGTCGACACACTTTACGTTTCATAAATTTTAATTTTTAGTGCTTCAGGGTGCTGATTAACTTTTCCTGGCAAAACTGTAAATTTTGTTATTGTATTTTCCAATTCTAATATATTATGTTATAATAAAAAGGATTCATTTAAATATTTCGCCTTACACAAACTGCTAAGAAAACATTTTTTCAACCTTCGTCATCGTATACAAATAAAATTAAAATAATAAAATTTATTTTTTTGCTGTGCCCTCGTATAAAAATCAATTCATCAACAAATTTAAGAATAAAATAGGGAACAAAAAAAATCTTTTAAATTATATTACATGACGCCCGTAAAGCTCTAAAATTTCATTCCTTTTATTGTTCCTCCTATATAACCTTACTTTACAAAACAAAGCTGACAAAAACAATTTAAAATCTTTTAACCTTTTTTTTGCGTTTTTTTGTGTGCTTAATTTTTTTTTTTTTGTGCTCCCTAGCCTAAGCCATATTATTGTACAAGGGAATGTTGTTTTGTGCTCCATAAACAAAAGAAAAACAGTAAAACTGAAAGCACAAACAGAGCGAAATTTTGTTTTAAATTAATAGTCGAGAGAACTTTAGTTTTTCTGTTTTTTTTTTTTTTTGTGAGTGGATGTTCAGAAATTTTTTTTTTTATTTTTGTATATATAAGGGTTTTGAAAGTTTGTTATTTGTTGTCCCAAAATACAATAAAACTTCGTAACTTTTAAGTTACATATTGACAATGAATTTCGTAACCCAAAACGTAACAAAAACAAAACTGCAAACATTTTATTATTATTTGTCGGATTTGGGATTTCCAATAGGAATACCGAGAACAAAATGTCATACAGCTCCTGTAATCTTTAAATATACACGTACATACATATTATTATTTTAGTATACCACCAGCCAAACATACCTGGTGTATACCTCTGAAACATTGTGTGGGAATAAAATTACATTGAAATATTTTCGATTAACAAAAAAAAAAAAAAAAAAATCGAATATGATGACGCGACATAAAAATGACAGAAATTTCAATTCATTAATTTTACATTCTTCTGTACTGTTTATATACTCGTACGTAGATATCATGTTATGCATTATGTATGTACACGAGTATATGAGTTCAGAACATATGTACTAAAATATTTGTCATCGTCGTTATATTCAATATTTTCACTGTGTAATTCATCCAACATTTATATACACCAAGATTTTCATCAGAAACGAATAGAGTAGAAAAATTGAAAAATTCTTTCAATAGAATTTCAGTCTTTTCGTTTATCAAATTTTTATTGTTATCATCACAGTTTATATATATATAAAGAGCAAAAAATATTCTTATCAATTTTTTGGACTTTATTCAGCCATACATACACCCACCCACATAAACACAGACATTGGGTAGTAAAGGAATAAAAAAGTACCAACAGAAAATGTTACTCAGCCCCATCTTCTGAATTGGTTTTTCACTTGTATTCAATATATATGTACGTCATACATACAAACAAACAAAAAATTTTCAATCGTATTTCGAGCTATGTATTCATTGAATTCATGAAATTGAATGACATGAAATGGAAGTTATGGTTAATGATACCCATTCCAACAATACCGTTTTTATGTAGAGATATTTTTGTTCATTCATTATATTTTTAGTCAAATAAACAATCAAATTAAATGTAAACGATAAAATTCAGATATTTTATTATTTAATAACTAAATTAAGCAAATTAGAAGAATTTGGAAATATGGTAATTGAAATGTTTTGTGAACGATTGTATAATTTGTAATGGTTGACTCTTTGGTTAATGACCGGATGTGTTAAAAATTTCATTTTTAATAACAAACTGTGATAACTCTAAGCTTTACTTCTTAACACTTAAACCGGCAGCATTTTAATTTGCAGCCGAACGTACACCGCCAGCACTTTTTTATGAAATTCAAAAATTTGTTTCCTCAAGGAAAAATCAATCTATAAAATATTTTAAATGGGGGGAAACACATGAATAAGGTATTTCTATTTTCATGTACATCTTGGGTAAAATATTATAGTAAATAATTATTTATGTGGTTTCTGATAGCAGTCCCTAAGCATAGACATTTTATATGGAAAAGCCTATAAGAGATAAATTATGACTCACTAATTTAATTCACTATATGGAGCCATTAGTCATGTTTTAATTTTATGATTTTTATGTTTTGAATGCATAGTCTTGATTAAAACAGAAAATTTTGAAATCCTTTGTTTTTTTTTTGTAGTTGTTGTTAAAGATACAGGGTGACAAATTTTGAGAAAAATGATAATCATGTTGTTGTATTTATGGCAAGAAAAAGAAAAATAATTATCCGATAATTATGATTTTGAGCTCATTTTAAAGGTAAGTTAATAGTGATTAATAAAAAAATATAAAAATAGTATGTTGTTTAATTTCTTCTTTTTTAAATTTCCCGCCAAAATGTTCTTTTTCAATTTTCTCAAAAACCTATTTTTTTATATGTTTCTATTAATCGCTATTAACTTACTTTTAAAATGAGCTTAAAAATCATAATTATCGGATAATTATTTTTCTTTTGCTTGCCATAAATACAACATCATGATTATCATTTTTCTCAAAGTTTGACACCCTGTATCTTTAACAATAACAACAAAAAACAAAACATTTCAAAATTTTGTTTTTAAATCAAGGCTACACATTCAAAACATAAAAATCATAAAATTAAAACATGACTTATGGCTCCATACAGTGAATTTTTGATGTTATGTATTTTTCACCATATAATTCTTTTTATCGGCTTGCCCACGATCTCGAGATGTGTTCGCTTCAGCTGCAAAATCCAAAAAAAAACTTTTCCAATTTTTTCGTCAAACATTCATCCTGATTAATACATAACATCGGCTCTCCTCTCTTCATAGGAGTTCAATTCCTCCATTTTTATCAATCCCATCATTATTCCGCTCCAAATACTAAATCTTGAGTTGTAATTAGGTAATACGTAATGGAAATCGGAAAATAATCATTCACACTCCCAAAAGATCAAACACGTATACAGAACGAATGAGGCGAGAGAGATTGCCCAAAACAAAATTAACAAATAGCAATGCCTAATGGCCAAATCAACTATTATATATACTTGGAAAGTTAAAATTTATATTTATATAATGGAAGTAAATCAGGGTATTTGAACCCAAAAAAACAATATCAAATAAAAAAAAACTAAGTTTCATCAAAATTTCAAATTGCTACTATTATACCATTTATAGCCAACTCTCCGGCTCACTGTATTTCTCGAACTGTAGTATAACCAACTATCCGGCACACTGCAGTTATTTTATTGTAATTTAGCAAACTATAGACTATAGACCTAATGGTCACCAGGAACATCAACATAGAAGGTGAGGTTGTGGTGTTGGATGATTTCTGCTCGGACTATCGTCCAATTGTATTTAATATCCGTGGCTGGTATAATTTCAACGTGCAAGTTGACCCAAAACAAGTGCTGGGCTATAGAACTGCAGATTGTCTGATGTACATGCATGTTGTATTGAAGCCATTAGAATGGCCACGAGCAAAGCTATCCCAATAGTAACATTTAAATCCAGACAGTTACCAGAGGAGATTATCTCATTAATTAAGATTCGCAACAGACTCCGAAATAGAACAAATTTATATAAGGAAATAAAAAGGATTAAGGTCTGATCGAAGGACAAACCATACCAGGAAGATACAGATGGGCCAATCATTGACTCCGACCACATCGCGTGCAAGCTGGCGGATTATTTCAGTCATGGGTATAAGAAGCCCACTGATCCAGATCAAGAAATCAGACATGTCGTAGAAAATTACTTCAAAACAAAATAAGCTGAGATAACTGAGAACATAGAATACACTAGCTGCGAAGAAGTTAGAGGGATTAACGCTAAACCTAAAAGCATTGCCAAAAAATCGATAAAAAATCGCCTACATATAGGTGCCAAACTGCTGGTACAGATAATTAACGCGGTATTAGCAACACTCTGCTTCCCAAACTCATGGAAATTGTCAAGAATAGTCGTCTTTTCAAAACCTGGAAAGAAATTCACACCTGAAAACAGCAGGCCCATAAGCCTACTAAGCTCACTCGATAAAAATCATAGAACAGTTTGGCTTCATCCCCAAAAATTCCACAATGGATGCTCTTAAAAGTATTTTCGAACGATGATTTTCTGTTCTGGCTATAGCGAGTATCAGTGTGCACACAGACTGACTAGCTCCTATGGGACGCTCCTAAAAACGCGGAGAATATCATTGTTGACGGGAAAAGTGTTGAAGTAGTAATGAACGTAAAGTACCTGGGGATAATATTGACCCAAAATCTAGACTTTAACGAGCATATTAAAAAATCCGATCAATGACGATTGGCGCTTTTCAAGAACTGTACCCATTCCTAAATAGAAACAGCTGTCTCTGTCTAAATAAAAAATTACTGATCTACAATTTTTACATCAGGCCTCTCATCACATATGCTTCCCCAGTGTTGTATGTAGCAACAACTAAAACTCAGAAAATGAATCTACAAAGAATCCAAAACAAGGCACTACATCATAAACTCGACAGCTGTCCACGTACACCAAATTACCAATTTACCAATTTAAGTGAAACCGATTGCTCCATAAGCGGATGGGACTTCAATTCTTAGAAGAGTTCATTTCTTGTCTCACAAACAATTACATAGCAGAGCAGGGATGAACGATATCAGTTAGTCGTGCGTGGAGAGGCGATGACTAACTCGAGATTCAACCAATTTTTTCACCAATTACCGGCCCCGCACTGTTTTATTCCCATACTCATAACATCCCATAAAATGACTAATACGTCGGGTTATAATAAAATAAAGAAGGCAAAAAAAACATCTGGAATTTTGTTATTCGGCCGTTGACTAATCAATAATCGTATACCTATGTTTAACTCACCCCCTATTAATTTTCAATGTTTATTGCTCTCACTATTTTTATTGTTTACCGCTGCCACATTTTTTATTTGTATCTTTTTGTTTCACTTGTTGCTTTTTCCAAATGAATTTTTGTTATAATGTACTTAAATATATTATGATAAACATATCATGTGTATTTCATAAATACATATATCACAAATTTCTGGGGGTGCTTCCGTTGATGTACCAGGATTTTTTTTTTTCATCTTTAAAAACCTTTGGTAGCCGATCTCTGAATCGGACCAAGGAAAATTTGCATCAGCTACGGCAACATCTTGTTTTCTTTTTGATTCGGATACATAATCTTTTGGAACTTAAAAAAAAAATAAAATTTATAAATTTTTCTTAAAATTGCCTCTCCCCTTTCGTGCCCTGCCCACACAAATGTGTAGGTAAATTTTGATCGCTCTAGTGTGAGATGTCGAAAGTTATTTGTAGATGAATTGAAGCCCAACTAACACTTTTGTGTATGTAGTTTAAACGAATTGGCGCGAAACAAAGGTTATCATAAATGAAAGCCAACTGACACATTTGTGTCACGAATTGAGCATTAATCGTTTTAAAAAAACGTTGTTGATACTTACACATTTGTGTTGGTCGGTTCATGAGTAAAGTTTAAGAGTTAATACTTATAAACCGTCACACAATTGTGTAAGTTGGGCTATTGTTACTATGAAATTTTATATGGAAAACATGTTTTTTGACATTTCTATTTACCAACACATTTTGTGTGGGTTGGATTAATGATAAAGTAATTTCTTTTATTTTTGTGGACACGAAAGGGTTATTGAATGTAAATATGCTTCGGCTCTCCCTCTCCGTGTTTTTAGATCTCATTAAATTTATAATTTTTAGAAACTGGCATTTAGAAAATGGCATCCTAATCGTTCACGGAATACCGTGCGAAAATTGCACTTTTTTGGGTAACTACCCATGAATGTTTGTTGGGTGGTACCTATATCAGAAAGAAAATCTTTTATTAACTCCGTAATATTCTGTTGGAACCACACAATTTTAGCTTACACAATAGGATTTTGTGAGCAATACAATCAAATGCTTTCATATGATCTAAAAACATACATGCTGTTATTTTACGGTTCTCGATGTTAAGGAATATTGTTTCAAATAGGGTTAAGGCTGCACATACCGAGCTTTTTGCCTTTGAAAACGCAAAAGCTTTTTGCCTTTGAAAATATCAGTCTATATTTTTAACTAAAAAACGGTCACCATTCTTAAAAAAAGAGAGCACCCTTGCTATTTTTAATAAAGGGAGGGGGGGGGGTGGAATTTAATTTGTTTTACAATCATCCATTTGTTAATTTTGCAAATAATTCTGTTATACAGATTAAACGAATTCTAGTTTTTTCGTTATTAATTAAATAGAAATAATTAAATGAAAAATTTTAATCAAAAAATAATGAATTAAATATAAATTAATTCAATAAAATAAAACAATTTTTAAATAAATTAAATAGAATAAATAAATTGAACATTGAATAAATAACAGTGATCTAAATCTAAACTAAACAATTTAGCTAAATTAGATCTATTAAATGTATTAACACAATCAAATAAATAAACAAAGTGATTAATTAAGTAACTTAAATAAATAACCAGTTAAATCAATTAGTTAAAGTCAATGTATTAAATAAATCATATAAATTATATAAAATAAATGAGTTTAACAGAATAAATTAATTTTAATTTTTTTGTGCTAAATAAATTAAACAGAATCCTTTGAATAAAGAAATGAAATACATAATATGTTTCTATAATATTCATAATATTATTCTGGATCAAATAAATATGTCAAATATCAATAATGCCAAAAATATTTTTTATTTTAAATAATTTAAATATTATCGCAATAAAATAGCTTATTTTGGAAAATAGTGTGTTAGAAATATGTAAGCAAATTGAAATTGGCAGTAATGACAATTACTGTAACATTTTTTAAATTTTACACCGTATCCACATTTATTTGGTAAACCCATTTATTTCTACACATTTTGTATCTATAATATTTTCATTATTAGACGAATTGTAATGTTAATTGTTCCTATATTAAATAAATAGCAAAATAATGATTTAATTAAACAAAATAATTAATCATTTAAATCAAATCAATTAAATAAATCAAACAAATTAATAACAAATAAATAAAAGAATTCAAAAATAATGAATCAAATTTTATCAATAAAATAAAACAAACATCTGAATAAGTTAAAAAGATTAATTTTATATTGGATAAATAGATTAATTATATATTGATTAAACCAATTACATAAATTGAAAATATTTAATAGTAAATTAAATCAAATAAACGAATAAGAAAACTAAATAAACAATGAATTTAATAATTATATAATTAAGACTTAAAATTAAATGGAATATTAATTAATTAAACAAAAAAAAAATTAATTGATTGAAATAAATCAAATAAGTTATATAAATTAAATAATCTTAATAACTTTAAATACTTCGCAATAAAACATTTTTCGAATAATAATCGTTTACCTTTTTAAAATAAACAGACTAACTTAAAATTCTAGCGGTGACAACTGTTACAATTTTTAAAAATCAGTTAAAACCAGATTAAAAAATTCTAATCTTGTTTTTTTTCTATTTTAAACAAATAATAAAATAATGAATTAAATTAATAAAACAAATTTTTAATTAATTTATTACATTTTATAAATTAAACTATTAAGAAATAATGAACATTATGTAAGTAAATTAAATCAATAAAAAAACACTCAAAAAATAAATTGAATAGATTAAATAAATAAAACTGATTAAAATAATTACATAAATAACTAATATGAAAAATGACATAAATCATATATAGTTAAGATAATGAATTGAATGATTGTGTTCGAGATACACAACATAAACACAAAATGTAAAAAAAATCAATTGTAAGCGAACCGTCAGACAACACCGATCGAAAGACAATCGCTAAATTATTGTAACGAAAAGCAACCAAGTGAAATAAATATAATTTAAATTTGTTAACCAATCCAGTTATTAGTGGAATAATTTATTGAACCAACAACAAACCCAAATCATACAGTCCACATTGCATTCGGCGGAGACATGGTCCTTCGAGCCGGATTGGTTCAATAATTTTTATTTACCAGGACATACATACTGTAGTTCCGGAATAACACGAGGAGAAAAAACTGTAAGTGGATTTTACATATTAAGAATAACCTAATACGTAATACATAGTAGATTAATTGCGATCAGTGATAATTAATAGTGCAATTGTAATCTTCCGATTTACAAGTTTACGAGAGATATTAGTGAAGTCCAACAAATTTAAATTCTATAACCCAATTATTGAAAATTGAATTAGAGTGTAACGGTACCTGACTAACTACGTGTTGCGCTTCGAGAAGAAAATTTGTTAACGGTCCATATTATAAAACCACAAACAATAAGTGCCTTGTAAAAATTATATCGATCGTAAGTAGTGAAAGTGTTGTGATTATTAATGCCTCAAATAGACGCTCTAGTTAAATGCCGATCCAATCTCAAGGGATCGTTGACCAAAATCTTCAATTATGCTAACTCCTTAGAAAGAAGGTTAGACTGAGGCGAACGGAAAATTTGCTAACCGAATTTCATGATGTGGAGCAATCCATTACCACATTAAAACCAGATGATGAAAGCCACCAAGACGAGTTCGAAGATAAATATTATACCATTGTAGCCGAATTAAATAAATTAATACGCAAAGGAAACATGGCTGTCGGTAATATGTCTGTCGAGTTGAACGACACACAAGGAGATCAGATACGGGGCACAAACGTGGAAGTGAAACTGCCAAAAATTAATATTGCTCCATTTTTTGGGAGTTATACTGAATGGCAATCCTTTTACGATTTGTTTGCATCAACAATCCATGAAAATCCGAACCTGAACCCGGCACAGAAGTTCCAATATCTCAAGGGATTTTTGAGGGGCGAAGCAGCAAATCTTCTCAAGCATCTTCCAATTTCTGACGCGAATTACATCGAAGCACTAAATAAATTGAAAGCCCGCTACGACAGAAAACAGTATACAGTGCAATCATTCATCAGGAGCTACATTGAAATACCGACCATCCATAGTCCGACATCGCAGCAAATCCGAAAGCTAATGGATACGGCCGACGAAGTGCTTCGTGGGTTAAAGGCGATAGGACCTGAAGCCGAGGCTCGAGATCCCTGGCTGGTGTTCTTGTTGGTTCAAAAGCTAGATGAACAGAGCAGAGATAAATGGGCTAATGAGACTGCAGATATAGAATTTCCAACGTGTCAGGCATTAATCGCATTTCTGATGAAACTAGCTGATGCCTTAGATGCATCGAAGAGCTATCCTCGAAGAGCTGTTACCCAAGCGAAGGCGGTCCCGAAAACGCTTACCAGTGCTGTTGTGTCATGTGCAGTTTGCGGTGATAATTATCATCCATTATTCCAGTGTGCTAAATTCAAGGAATGGACAATCGAAGAGAGGCGAAGCTTTATAAAAACCGAAAACCGCTGCTTCAACTGCTTAGGCAAGTCACACTCCGCATCCCAATGTCGATCCAAACGCACATGTCACATATGCAAAAGAACTCACAATTCGTTATTACATCTTGACTCCAATACCAAGTGTTCCTCCAGTGAGACTCAGCAAGAAAATAAAAACCAACCAGTATCATCCAAGATAACACTTGTAAATAGTAATACGGCATCAGAAACTCAACTACCAAGTTCATCATGTATGTACTCCAGTTATAATCCAGCAAGGTTACCTACCGCGACCGTAAGGATCCGAGATAAATGCGGCCAGCATCAAGTTTGTCGAGTTTTACTCGACTCCGGTTCTCAAAGTTTCTTCATTACTGAGGCTCTCGTACAAAAATTGGGGTTGGAACGTAAATACGGAAGAATCTCAAAGGTCTTGCTAATCAGACAGGTCACGACACGAGGGATAGTTGACATAATCATTTCACCGCATTTTAAATCCACCTTCACATCTGAAGTATCTGCGTACGTGATACCTTTTATTGCCGCGGTAGAACCAATTCAAGAAGTCGATTTGTTGAAGTACCAGTCCATTTCAACATTATCATTGGCAGATATAAGTTTTAAATCGTCATCCAGAATCGACATACTCATTGGAGCCGACCGATTTTTTGAAATCCTCAAGCCAGAACAACTCAAATATGATCAGAACAAGACATTCGCACACAACTCGCATTTTGGTTGGATATTGACTGGCAATTTGACGCTTGTCGACGAATCCAGCCAGTGTAATACGGTTACTGACAACAGCAGTTTAGATAAGAACCTGAGAAGGTTCTGGGAATGTGAGGAGGTGTTTGATAGTGCACCATTGCTACCTACAGATCAAATTTGTGAAGACTTGTTTAAGGATACCACCACAAAACTATCGGACTATCATTACATGGTGAAGTTACCATTTAAAACAGAAAGGAGTCCATTAAGAGAATCACTGGGTATTGCAGTTAAACGATTGTATTCTGTTGAAAGGAAATTAGCACGAACTCCCAATTTACAAAAGCAGTATGTTGATTTTATGGACGAATATGACAATTTGTTAATCGGGCCGACCTTGCAAAATCTAATAAGTGATATTCTACTACGATTCCGGATTCATCAAATAGTTTTTACAGCTGATGCGGAGAAGATGTATCGTCAGGTTTGGATTCATCCCAGCGATCGACGATATCAAAGAATAGTGTGGCGTAAATCTCCTGAAGAAGACATCAAACATTTTGAATTAAATACCTTGACGTATGGGATGTCCTCGGCACCATACTTGGCAACCAGGGTAATTAAACAAATAGCGGAAGGCAATACCAAGATATATCCACAAGCATAAAATATATTACTAAAAGACATGTACATCGATGACTTACTAACTGGGGCAAATGATGTATCTGAAGCAGTTAAGTTGGCTCAACAAATTTTCAAGTTAATGTCCCGATCCGGGTTTAACCTCCGCAAATGGGCTTCCAATTCTCCAGAACTATTATCCAAATTGAACGTTGTTAAATCCGATCCATCCCTGCCCAAGTTATTTTCCAACGAATCACACGAATTTAAGGTATTAGGATTACAATGGCAACCAACCACCGATGCCCTAACGTACCACGTCGTCATCGAAGGTGCAGTACCCAACACTAAAAGAGGAATATTGTCCGAAGCGAGTCGTATTTTTGATCCACTAGGCCTGCTAGCTCACTTCATAGTAAAAATAAAAAGCTTTTTTCAAGGGTTATGGCTGTTAGAGTTGGGATGGGACGACGAGTTACCAACTAAGGTTCGAGACCAATGGTTAAAAATACGAAACGAAATAGCCGATATATCAACCATAAGAGTACCCCGATGGCTATTTATGAATGGTGCAGAAGAACAATTGCATGGGTTTTGCGATTCTAGCGAGATTGCATACGCCGCTTCAGTTTACTTTCGTACATTTTATAAAGGTCAATTTGTCATCACTTTTGTAGCAGCGAAAACGAAGATTGCTCCCATTCGGAATATTTCCCTACCGCGTCTGGAGTTAAATGGAGCGTTACTGTTAGCAAGATTGATGAAACACATCCAGTCAATACTCAACATGGACAATAGTCAATTATTCTGTTGGACTGATTCCACCATTGTGCTGGATTGGCTATCTGAACCACCACGTAAGTGGAAAACTTACGTCGCAAATCGTACCAGCGAAATTTTGGAAGTGCTACAAAGAGACAAATGGCGACACATTAGATCCAAATTAAACCCAGCATATTGTGCGACGAGAGGATTAAACCCAACTGAACTAAGGAATCATATGCTCTGGTGGAGTGTACCTGAATTTTTGAAGATGGAACCTGAGCATTGGCCAGTTTTTCAGAAACCAGAAACTACAAACACTTTAGAACGCCGGGAGAAGCTACAAGTTATGGTCAATATCTGTCCCGAAGCATCAAAACCAATAATTGAACAATTAATCAGCAAACACTCCAGTTATGATAAGTTAATAAATATCCTGATAATCATCCGAAGCTTCATTGTGAAATACTTAAACGTAAAAACCACATCGAAAATAAGAACCAGTTGCCCTTGGAGAGAAGCGGAAGCAGAAGTATTA
The DNA here is from genome assembly GCA_963556165.1 of Tipula helvola. Taxonomy (NCBI): domain Eukaryota; kingdom Metazoa; phylum Arthropoda; class Insecta; order Diptera; family Tipulidae; genus Tipula; species Tipula helvola. The sequence goes on from OY744481.1 coordinate 83,351,407, forward strand.
AGATTCACTCAGAAGCAATATTTCAAAGACGAAATTCAAACCATGATGGTATCACCGAAGAGCAGCCTTAAGTCATTAAATCCATTTCTGGACAATCAGGGGCTTCTACGAGTAGGCGGTCGTATTGAAAGGGCCGTTGCACCTTATGACACTCTACACCCGATAATTTTGCCATCAAAATCCGAAATTACGTCCAAATTAATTCTTAAATACCATAAAAGCAATCTACATTGTGGTGCATCGCTATTACTGAGCATCATACGAAGAAAATTCTGGATCATTCATGGGAGATATGCAATCAAATCAACTATCCGGACTTGTATACCCTGCATTAAACAACGGCCACTGACCGAGAACCAAATAATGGGCAATTTACCGAAGGAGAGAGTCGAATTAATTCGCCCGTTTCGCCCAAAATTGGTTTGGATTTTGCGGGCCCCATAAAAACGTATTTAAAACGTGGACGAGGGCAAAAAGTTCAAAAGGCTTACATATGCTTAATCATGTTTAAGTACCAAAGCAATACATATCATATATGTTTAAGTACCAAAGCAATACATTTAGAACTCGTTGGAGATATGACGACTGATTCATTTATGGATGCGTTGAACCGATTCTTTGCGAGAAGAGGTGTCAGTACCGATATATACTCGGATAATGGCACAAATTTTCGAGGCGCGAGTCAGAAACTAAAGGAATTGAATATATTTATTAAAAACAATATTAAACTAATATCTATTTCTATTTTCAAAAGATATCAGGTTAACTGGCATTCCATCCCTCCTCAAGCACCGCACTTCGGAGGAATTTGGGAAGCAGGTGTAAAATCAGCGAAAACCCATTTAGAACGAGTAACGGGCGGCAATACGTTAACTCAAGAAGAATTGAATACCTTGCTGGCACAAATTGAGGGGTTACTTAATTCCAGACCATTATGTGCGGTGTCCGACGAAGAATGTGATCCTTTAACACCAGCTCATTTTTTAATTGGGCATCCTATTATCACCATACCACAACCAAATGTCACGGAAATTCCATATAACAGATTGTCACATTGGAATGCCATCCAAAGAATGACGCAATTATTTTGGAAGAGATGGCACATGGAATATCTTACCTCCATGCAAGCTCGTGCCAAATGGCATGGCACAAAAGAAAATCTTCAGATCAACGATGTAGTCCTGGTAAAGGAAGAAAATCCACTAGTCAATCAGTGGAAGCAAGGCAAAATTGTTGATGTATTTCCAGGAAATGATGGGCGAGTTCGTGTTGCAGAAATCCTGACCAGCCATGGAAAAATTCGCAGGCCAATTACAAAGTTATGTCGTTTACCAGTTAATTGAAATCTGGCGATTTCAAGGCGGCCGCGATGTTCGAGATACACAACAGAAACACAAAATGTAAAAAAAATCAATTGTAAGCGAACCGTCAGACAACACCGATCGAAAGACAAGCGCTAAATTATTGTAACGAAAAGCAACCAAGTGAAATAAATATAATTTAAATTTGTTAACCAATCCAGTTATTAGTGGAATAATTTATTGAACCAACAACAAACCCAAATCATACAGTCCACATTGCATTCGGCGGAGACAGATTGGTTAAACTAAATAGGAATGAATTATCAAATAAATTAAATAAATCAATATATCAAGATAAAATAAAGATAACACTAATGAAATAGAAAATAAATTACAAAAAATCGATAAAAAAATTAAATAAATTAAGAAGTTCGACCAATTAAATGAATTCTTATTCAAACAAATCGAATTTTAGCATTAAATATTTACAGTTAATACGTTTTTAGCAAACATTTTGTAAATAAACGTTGTCAGTTATTCTCACTTACTCGTTGAGTGTTGATAAAAAGGTATAGAATTAAAAAAAACAAATGCACTGTGGAAATGAAACAATTGAGACAGCTAATAACAAGCAGCAATACTATTAGAAATTCCCATCTGTAAGGCTAAATTCGCTACCCTATTGTTTTTCCAATCAGAAGTTTAACATTCTAATGTTTTTTTGCGCTATAAACGTCAAGTTATTCTGCCAACTATTCCTCAACATTTTATTGATATGATTTTAGAGTTTCACGAACAACGTCTTATACATATTTAGATTGGTTAATTTGGCGGTAAAATACTGTCTAAATTTAACCGTTATTAGCACAATTGTCTAAAATTCGTTTTTGCTAAAATCACGCTCGCTTCGCAGATTCCCTCAAAATGAACATACCATACAGTCACAAAAATTAAAAAAAAAAAAAATCATTGAGCTTCTCCGATTATGGAACTAATTATGATTTCACCTAGAATTGTCACCTATAATTTCTAGTTTTATCCTAATTGGGCATACATTTAATTTGCTAAAGGTTCAACTTGAAGTGTCAAACCTATGAATGTGTAAGATATTTAAACAAATCCACACCGGAGGTTGAGCTGAAGATTGACTTGAGGGGATCAATTAGAAATTGAATGGGAGTTGAATAAATTTTGAAGACCGAAGTTCTGATCACCTCATGAGGTGTCAGCCCTTTATATTTTAGGATTTAAGTTTAATGGTTTTTTGTCGGCATAATTCGATAAAGTTGTAAATGTCGACTAGGTGAAAATATCGATTGTACAAAAAAAAAAAAAATCTGAGAAAATGTCGATTAAAATGTACCGAGAATTGAAGAAATCGCTACCTAGATAATTTACCAACAATTGAAAAATAAAAATTATAAAAAAATATGTCAACGCAAATTTTAAATTTAAAAAAATTTACCAATATATTTCTTCTAGAAACAATAAATATCCATTGGTAAAATACTAAAATAAAAAATAAATAGCTAATAATGATGAGAATCGACAAGTTAAATAAATTTACTAAAAAATGGTTTTTATACCATTACATAAGTATAGCTTATACATTACTTTCTCAATCAACATTTTCTCAGGCATAATTTTTTCAATGAAAGTGTTCTCAGACAACATTCCTCAGTCGTCATTTTCTCAGACAACATTTCCTCACTCGAAATTTTCTGAGTCGGTATTAAATCGACATTTACAACTTTATCGTTCTATGTAGGTGGCCTATACCAATAGAGGCTAAGAAGATTGTTGCATAAATTAAGGGAGAATTTGCATGAATAAAGTAACAATCATATTGAGGGACCAGCTTGACATAATTCCCTTAAATATATATAACAAAATTGTCAAAGACAACAACTTCTGAAATTATCAATACGTGAGCAAAGCTGTGTGACAGTAATTTTCAATAAAAATATCTATTCGAGAAGCGTAAGAAGATTCGAAAGTGGTTAAATTCGCTTTTATTCATTAGATTGTCATGAGCTAAGGCAATAGTTTCTTAAAATACTAATTGTAATGCATAGCAGGAAAAAGTGTTCTAGGTGAATATTATGTAGGACCTACCAAAGGAGAAATATGACATAAGATCTAGGATCAAAATTAAGTTAATATGATGGTATCTTGATATGACCTGGAGAGGCGTTTTCATAGTTATAAAAAGAATGTTATCACGGTTCTAACACTAACCATATGCCTTTCTCTGAAATTGAATTTAATTCCAATTTACCGACAACTGGTCAAATTTATTGAATTAAAGGGATCAAATAAGGAAAGACAACATATTCGTTAAGAGTGAAGGTGCAAATATTTACCCCCAGAATAATAAATTGCCTTACACGTTACACCCTATCCACTTAGAGCTTAAAGTGAATATCTTTCCAATTTATTCCAACCCTCCAAAAAAACTCTATAAAGACATAATAAAAGATTTTTGATTAATGAGCCGTAAGAAGGATGATCTTTTAAAAAAAATTGTTTTGTTTTGTTTTTTATTGATTCGCATTTCCAAATTTTCAGCGTTATAAATTTCAACCCAATTGTGTTGGAACAGACAAAAAGTAAAAAAAAACAATGAAAAACGCTAAAAACCGGGAATTTTGTTATTGTTGTATTTCCTCAAAATTTTCATTAAATCTATCGAAATTTGTTGTTTGGTTTATAGAGACGCTGATGGAGCGTAATGTGAAAATTGAAAAATAGGCAGAGGGAACAAACAAAACTTGTAATTTTGGTTTGGTCGTGTTTGTTTTATTTTTTTATTGATAATTTTTGTTATAAATTGAAAATTCATTGATGTTTGTAATTTTCATCTATGTCTATGTATTGGTGAATAAACGATTAAATTTTAATTTTTTTTTTTAATATTTTGTTTGGGGTACTTTTTACTTGTACAACCAAAAGTTAAGATAATTTTTTCGATTTTGTACGTTTTCAATAAAATTTCAATACTTTATTATTGGGGAGAGTTTATACATTTTTGTACCGTTTTTTCTCGCTTAGTTATTTTGTAAAATTTTTTAATAAGGCTTTATAAAACATTAATTTTACAATTTTATACAGATTAACCAATTTTTGTTCTTTTTTTTACTGACCATTACCCTAAATAATTAGTTAATTTTTAATCCGTGTATACGGAAATAATTGTTGTCTAAATAAAATTAAAAAAAATATTCAATTTTAAGGTCTAGTAATTTAGTTTATATATGTATGTATTATACCAACGAGTAAATTAAAGGTAATTAAAAGGTATAAAAAAATAAACCCCTGAAATTTGGATACGAATTTGACCAGGCAAGCAGAAAGATGATAAAAAATATAAGTTAAGCCGAAATTAACAATTTGACCGTAAAACGAGTAAATTATACCACAATTTCCAATTAACTGTTTGTTAGGCAACGAGGAAAGTTGACATTTTGATTCTAAATTCTAGCCCTAATTTTTTATAAATTAATTTAGCCTTGAGTTATAGAAACTGAAACGAGTTATTCAGATTCATAAAGCATCAAGGCATAATCTTTCTAGAGATTTCGCCCAATATGTATAAAGGCTAGAATAATATTTTAAAAATATCTTGAACCACAGAACTCAAAATTATGTTTCAAAATAAAACGTACTACCAGTGATACCATACACCCATACTAAATATTTTAATTAAAAGCATTAACTTTGTATTCATCAGACATCTTTGTAACGATCCTTCCGTCTTCCAACGCAAATAAAATCTTCAATTTATAGTGTTGCCAACTTTTTTTATAAAGCCATTTTTCTAAATTAAATAATTCATATTCTCATTAAAACAATTATCCTTTGTTATTTATATTCCGCCATTAATATTCAAATTAATATCGTTTTTTTTTGTCTGTTTTGTTTTCGAAAGTTAAGAAGGAATATTATGTGCACAGTATAGTAGTAGAATATTGAAAATGAACTGCGTGTTAAAGATTTTAATTTATTGTACATTTAATAACCAGGAAAAAAAAATGTTGGCTAAGGTTTTAAATAACGACCGAGAAAAATAATTTCGGTTTTATGTTATGTACTATGAGGGTTTATTCACTGTTGGATACTTTTTTACCGCTATGTTTCTGCGCTTAGTAAAGGTATTAGTCTGTAGTATTTTTTGCCATTTTAATTTAATTCAAAGCAATATAAATATCCCGGTGCGTTTAGCTAAGTTTGAACGTATATTTTTTGAGTCACGTACTGATTTGACTATGTACTTTATTTTCATGACACATCATTTAACATTGTGCAGATTAGTAGTGTTTTGTGGAATTTATTGAGAAGGTGAATAGCTCAATTTTCGATTACTGGTGTGTACATTGGACAACAATGTTCTATTGAAGATTGTTTTTTCACAACACAGTAGCCCAATTTTTTGAAAAATATTAGTATGCGAATACTTTTCAACTAATACAAAAATAAGGGAATTTATTCATAATATCATTAATAACCTACAGCCGTAGCTAAAAAAGCCACAAAATTTACGAAAATCCATGACATTCTCTATTCAAAAATCTACCGATTTATCGAAAGTTATTGTAGTTAAAGTAAATCAACTAACACGAGGAAATTAAGCAAAAATCATCAAGCACGTTTTTATAACGATCTAAGACATTTTTTTCAATGTCCATGTATTCTAACTGACATATCTCAGCCGCCATCTTGAATTTCCAAAACCGCCATGAAGAATTTAAAAGCAGACATGTCAGCCATTATTCTAAGCCCAAAAAAATATTTTTAAGTTAAGCAAGTTTTTTGGCAGGTGGGGTGGCCCAGTTGACGCGAAATGCCCCATGGGACGTTTCACGTCAACCGGGCCACCTCTATGCCCAAAATTTAAAGCATCCAACAAATTTTTTAAGGGCACTAATATTTTCGTTGAAACGTCTACTTTCGAGTGCCGAGTGCCGTTTTTGAAAAAAAAAAAAAAAAAACAAGATAGCAGCTCAATATGGTGGCACGCGTGTGAAGTATTTCCTAAATCTTTCCAAAATAGGAAAATGTTTGAAAGTATTAGTAACCAATCAATATTGAAATGTTTTCTCGAGAAATTGAAAATAAAATCTGAGTAGCACGCGATTTACTAAATAATCTTTGATATTTTGTCCGGAAATCGGAGTATGTTAATAAAATAAATAATGGTCCAATACAGGTTTGAGCAAAATTGGAATGGACTAATATATAATTTATTAACATACTCCAATTTCCGGCAAAATATGAAAAGTGGTTCACCAAAATAAAATGTACAACAATCACCGTTCAATTTGATTTCAATATGCGCTAGATCGTGATTTTGTCATATTAACCCCACTCATCTCCAAGAGACTGTCCCCAAATTTTGCACAAACCTGAAATGGATCATTATTTATTTTATTAATATATGTACTCCGATTTCCGGACAAAACATGAAAACTGGTTTAGTAAAATAAAATGTACAACAATCACCGTTCAATTTGATTTCAATATGCGCTAGATCGTGATTTTGTCATATTAACCCCACTCATCTCCAAGAGACTGTCCCCAAATTTTGCACAAACCTGAAATGGATCATTATTTATTTTATTAATATATGTACTCCGATTTCCGGACAAAACATGAAAAGTGGTTTAGTAAAATAAAATGTACAACAATCACCGTTCAATTTGATTTCAATATGCGCTAGATCGTGATTTTGTCATATTAATCGCACTCACCTCCAAGAGACTGTCCCCAAATTTTGCACAAACCTGGAGTGGATCATTATTTATTTTATTAACATACTCCGATTTCCGGACAAAACATGAAAAGTGGTTTAGTAAAATAAAATGTACAACAATCGCCGTTCAATTTGATTTCAATATGCGCTAGATCGTGATTTTGTCATATTAACCCCACTCATCTCCAAGAGACTGTCCCCAAATTTTGCACAAACCTGGAATGGATCATTATTTATTTTATTAACATACTCCGATTTCCGGACAAAACATGAAAACTGGTTTAGTAAAATAAAATGTACAACCATCACCGTTCAATTTGATTTCAATATGCGCTAGATCGTGATTTTGTCATATTAATCGCACTCACCTCCAAGAGACTGTCCCCAAATTTTGCACAAACCTGGAGTGGATCATTATTTATTTTATTAACATACTCCGATTTCCGGACAAAACATGAAAAGTGGTTTAGTAAAATAAAATGTACAACCATCACCGTTCAATTTGATTTCAATATGCGCTAGATCGTGATTTTGTCATATTAATCCCACTCACCTCCAATAGATTGTCCCCAAATTTTGCACAAACCTGGAGTGGATCATTATTTATTTTATTAACATACTCCGATTTCCGGACAAAACATGAAAAGTGGTTTAGTAAAATAAAATGTACAACAATCACCGTTCAATTTGATTTCAATATGCGCTAGATCGTGATTTTGTCATATTAATCGCACTCACCTCCAAGAGACTGTCCCCAAATTTTGCACAAACCTGGAGTGGATCATTATTTATTTTATTAACATACTCCGATTTCCGGACAAAACATGAAAAGTGGTTTAGTAAAATAAAATGTACAACAATCACCGTTCAATTTGATTTCAATATGCGCTAGATCGTGATTTTGTCATATTAATCGCACTCACCTCCAAGAGACTGTCCCCAAATTTTGCACAAACCTGGAGTGGATCATTATTTATTTTATTAACATACTCCGATTTCCGGACAAAACATGAAAAGTGGTTTAGTAAAATAAAATGTACAACAATCATCGTTCAATTTGATTTCAATATGCGCTAGATCGTGATTTTGTCATATTAACCCCACTCACCTCCAAGAGACTGTCCCCAAATTTTGCACAAACCTGGTATGGGCCATTATTTATTTTATTAACATACTCCGATTTCCGGACAAAACATGAAAAGTGGTTTAGTAAAATAAAATGTACAACAATCACCGTTCAATTTGTTTTCAATATGCGCTAGATCGTGATTTTGTCATATTAACCCCACTCATCTCCAAGAGACTATCCCCAAATTTTGCACAAACCTGGAATGTACCATTATTTATTTTATTAACATACTCCGATTTCCGGACAAAACATGAAAAGTGGTTTAGTAAAATAAAATGTACAACAATCACCGTTCAATTTGATTTCAATATGCACTGGATGGTGATTTTGTCATATTAACCCCACTTATCTCCAAGAAACTGTCCCCAAATTTTGCACAAACCTGGTATGGACCATTATTTATTTTATTAACATACTCCGATTTCCGGACAAAACATGAAAAGTGGTTTAGTAAAATAAAATGTACAACAATCACCGTTCAATTTGATTTCAATATGCGCTAGATCGTGATTTTGTCATATTAACCCCACTCATCTCCAAGAGACTGTCCCCAAATTTTGGACAAACCTGGAATGGACCATTATTTATTTTATTAACATACTCCGATTTTTGGACAAAACATGAAAAGTGGTTTAGTAAAATAAAATGTACAACAATCACCGTTCAATTTGATTTCAATATGCGCTAGATCGTGATTTTCTCATATTAACCCCACTTATCTCCAAGAGACTGTCCCCAAATTTTGCACAAACCTGGAATGGATCATTATTTATTTTATTAACATACTCCGATTTCCGGACAGAACATGAAAAGTGGTTTAGTAAAATAAAATGTACAACAATCACCGTTCAATTTGATTTCAATATGCGCTAGATCGTGATTTTGTCATATTAACCCCACTCACCTCCAAGAGACTGTCCCCAAATTTTGCACAAACCTGGAATGGATCATTATTTATTTTATTAACATACTCCGATTTCCGGACAAAATATCAAATATTATTTAGTAAATCGCGTGCTACTCAGATTTTATTTTCAATTTCTCGAGAAAACATTTCAATATTGATTGGTTACTAATACTTTCAAACATTTTCCTATTTAGGAAAGATTTATGGAATACTTCATACGCGTTATTGTGGCTAAACTCTATATAATCGTTGGGTCGTCTCTTAGTGATCTTCTAGCTTCTGAACGACTTAACCGATTGAGGTCATATTCACACCATATATTTGTTTTGTCGAGGCGATGGTTCCTAGCTATGCTATTATCCGATAGGTGGCGTTGTAGTCAAGTTATTGACAAATTCTATTATTACATGCCGAAATGATTCATATTCACAATATATGTATGTTGGTTTAGTACCAAAAAAGAAAATCACAAAATTTGGATCCAATAGGTGGCGCTATAGTCGAGTTATTAACTAATTCTATAATTATGGACCAAAATGATAGGTGTCGCTGTGGTCGAGTTATTAACGAATTTTATTTTTATAATCCGAAATAATCCATATTTAGACAATACTTATGTTCGCATGGTCAACAAAATTGTTTTAGTATATGCTGCTTGACGGCAGATGGCACTATTTTTTAATAGAACTCAATTTTGACATATGAACATCATTTCTGTTTGGATTTCGACATACAAGCATCATTTGACTGTGTTATCGCATTTATCAACTCAATATTTTGATTATTTATTGCTAAAACAAGGAATTTACTATCAATTATTAAAAAAAGAACAAGTAGAATAATTTATTGCTAATTTAGCAGCTTAAAAATCGGTCCATTTTGCCCAATTTTCTACCTTGTCCTTTATCGATTCAACCAATTAACGCACACGCTCGAGATAATTCGAGCATGTGATACTTGCAGAAATGTGTACTCGAGCAACTATTTTTAAATCTATTTTATTAAGCTTAGTTTTTATAAGTAAAACTTTGTTATTCATTTTACTATAGGGCTGGGTTAGAGTTTTTTTTCACCCAATTCTGCCTTTTAAAATTTTATGTTTTATTAGTTTTAGATTTTCAATATAAATTAAAATATGTTCAAATAAACATATAAATTTAGAAAACAAAATTATTTTTTCTTCACATTTTTTTATCAAAAAATTATCCGTTAAGGGGTTAATTTAAAATAAGTTAATTTTTTACGGACAATCTATTTTTTTCAAAACTGCGGTTTCTACTTGTTACTGTAAACTTGTTTTTACGTTTTTAATAAAAATCCCTATATGTGGTGAAAATGCCCTTTGGCACTCTAACCAATTACTTAATATTATATGTTTACACAATTTTGACCTTTTTTTTAAACATAACTAGACAAAATAATTAAATTTCCTTATGATCTATTCCTGAGTTTATTATTCTTGCCGCAATATTGAACGGGCATCTTGTTTTTTCAAAATCGGTACTAAGCATTTAAAAGTAGAGGTTTAAACGAAATTGGTGCTCTTAATATATTTTTTGGATGATTTAAATTTTGGGCTCGGCGGTGGCCCGGTAGACGTGAAAAGTATCACTTCGTCCAATAGATGGCACTATTTTTTGGTAGAACTCAATTTTGACATCAATTTGAACATCATTTCTTTTTGAATTTCGACATACAAGCGAACTCCAAAAAGAAATGATGTTCATATGTCAAAATTGAGTGGAATTGGAATATACAGTGTTAGACATTCGTTTAACCTTCATCCGTCCCTAAAAAAAAGTAACACTAAAGTTCCTTTGGTCAAAAATGACCAAAATAAATTCAACAGCAAATTTACGCTAAGCAATACGATGTAAATTTTTGTTTCCAAATTTAATTATTAAAACCAAAGATAACACAGTAATTTAAAATAATTTCAATGTTTATTTATTAAGAAAAATTCATATTTTATTTCGTACACTGATGGCACACATTCTTAGTATGAGCTATGCAAATGAATTTCTTACATATGTGCCTGTTGTACGAATTTTGTCAGAAACTGCAGCAGCCTCTTTTTTGTGCTCCTGCTAATTCTGTAGATTATGACGGGATTGAAAATTTTGCAACGTTTGATGTAAAATTTTCTACAGATTGCGACAATATGTAGACCGTGAGAGATAAACCCTTCTAGACCAACGTGGCTTGATCAACGACTCACCCAGTGTTACAATAAATAGTTGGCTTTTATAATACTTATTTCTACTCCATTCTGGCAAACACTAGTGAATAGCACGAGCGCATTTATTACTGATCCAATATGTTAGTGAACACTCCTACTGGCTATCTATTTGTTTTACATGTACAAGTATAGCAAGCAATCGTTTTATCGACCATGTTGACACCGCCTTTCGTTTTATTGCAGTTCAATAAAATATTGTTTTTTTTCGGTATCTCTTCAAAAGTATCTCTTCAAAAGTACAGAAATGTTTTTGGGATGTATGATAGTAAGATTGTATCCTTAGTAAAAGCGAAAGTAGAGGAATACAAAAGCTTGTCTCTGATTTCTAAAATAATCGGTGCTATTGATGTTTTTTTCTTTCGAATTGTTCTAATCATGGTCATGTGGCATTTTAGTAGCATTTGCCCAGTTCGTAGGATGTAAACAAGTTATCAAATGTAACGTTTCTCTCTTTTATAAGCTGCGTGATAGACAAATTAAAGATGACAAGTAAACCCTGATTTCTCTCAGGTGCTGTACCTGTCTCCTTTCCTATGTACGGCTGTACGTTTCAAACGTAAGAGCTTTCACTACCGCAGAGCAGCCAAAACATAATCCCATACTTGGCGATTCCTAAAACATAATACCATTCGGTATATATTGTCGAAAAGGGCAACGTGCACGAAATCCAACCAACTGCTATGGTAATATATCCACCCACTTTATTCGTTTTTCTCCAATTGGTGCTAACTTATTAATGCATTTACGACTAGCTCGTGTGCTACAATCATAAAATCTCTTGACATGACTCTTGAAATTACTTTGAACCGTTTTAGAAGTATTACTTTCCCAATAATCTACATGAAGTTCACATAATCCGAAATTTCAGAACATGTATCATCAGGTGAAAATGATGTGCCCTCCCTCACCTAATTCTTCTTCAGTTGCCGATGACATCTTTGGAAAATATTATGTATTATGTATATGTACAAAATGATTTTAGTTTACCATTAGACGAAAATTGGAATAGCAAATAATGTGAAATTCATCTATTGGTCATTTTTGACCACAAGATCTTTAGTGTTACTTATTTCGTAGCAGGGTAACGGTTAATCAGAAAATTCCAATTCTTTGAGTAAATCATAACTAATACATATAAATTAAAGTCACAAAGGAAAACATGTTTAAAGGTTTAATTTAACAAGATATTTGAAAAATAATATTCGATTTGGTCAAAAATGACGCGAGGGACGGATGAAGGTTAAACGCACTATGTTTTTTGAATATATTTCTAAGAGTAAAATATTTTGATTTTTTTCAAGTTATCTAATTTGTGTCTACCATCTTACATCTGTTGCTAAGATAAACCATTAGTAAAAAATTTAATGTTTTACTTTAATAAATTGAAAAATGTAAATTTTAGGTAGACATTCGTTTAAGCGCCTTTACCACATAATGCTTAATTATGTCATAAATTGTTGAGGTTTTATAGAACAATTATTTAACCTGTTGCATAACTATCAAGGAATAATTAAGAATTAAATTAGTATAGCGCAAAGCTTCCTACTAAGAAAACTAGGTTCTCTTATATACTAGAACCAAAAACACGAAAATTATTTTACCACCCATCCAAAAGCACAAAAATCAAATCCGTAAATTACATAATATAATTAAATCCAAACATATATTTATCCAACAAAATAACCAAACAGAGAAAAGCGCAACACCCAAGGAAACCATAATGTAGAGTACCATAGCAAAAAAAAAACAATATTGTATGTAATCACTTTAAATTTGCTTAAGGCATCAAAAACAAAACAAAACACAAACTTTTTTTGGTACCTATTTTCATATTCTGGTGATAATTTATATTTCCACATCCTTCTTTATCCTTTAATAAAACAGAATTTAATAATAAAAAATGAAACTTTTCTCGTTAAAATACATTTAAATATTTTTTTTGTGTGTGCTTTTTGTGCTTTTTAAATTTTTTTTTTTTTTTGCTGGGTATAAAATCAAATTAAAAATTTATTATGCGAAATGACCATTTTCCTAAATATACATATATAACAATCAAGCATGAACCAAGCATAATACAAAAGCACAGGCACAAATCTTATTTTTGCCTAATTTCAGTCGGATAGCCGCTTGCTTGGTTGTGTTTTGTGTTTTATGTTTTATGTGACATAACCTTATTATTCCCATATATGCGGGAAGTTTTTTTTTTTTTTTTGCTACTGACATTTCCTTTTTTTTTATTTTTATTATTGTACTTTGTTTAAAACCGTCAACATTTTTAATCAAACATAATGAATTATTTTTTGGAGCATACAATATATTTTTATGGTTTTACATGGATACCAAATATACACGTTTTTTATTTTTTTGTTGTCACTGGGGTATACATGAATAATATGCGGGACAACACAACCAACCATACGGTTGTTTATAAAATAAATAAATAAAAAAAAAATGTTTGGGAAACATTATTACATTATAAATCTGTTGCTTAAACGGTCAACCTTAAAAAAGGATTTTTTTTATTGTCACCGGTGTGGGTATGGAACGATTAGGGATTTTTATTATTCGTATTTGGTTGTTGGGGTTAAATTTTATAAGGCCATGGTATAATAAAATAATAATGCGGATTGAGTAATGGGGTCTACAATTTTGCAATTGCTGTTTAAAATTGTTTGTGCGTAAACAGACAAAGTAATATAAGTTGTAAACAAGTTGAGGTACCAGAATATGAGGACTGAAACAAATTCGTTTTAACAAGAAGTCATGATATGGGCCGAAAAAAAAACGTGGTACAGAACTGAAAGCAAATATGCACTTCGTTACTAAAACCCAATTAAATATTGGGAAACCCTTTAAACATAAACTGACAAAACAGTTAATGTGGAAGGAATACTTTAATCTGAATAGACTAGGTCAACTTCGACTAGGATGTCTGCCTACGATACAGTGCTGAAGTGAGATCAGCTGTTTAGATTTCGCCAAATCTAACTTTAGCCAGATCTGCCAGGTTATTACACAAGAGGTAATACTTGGCCATCTGTCAGTTGCCAGTTTACCAGTTTCTTTCTGAAGCAGTTGTTGGCATGCTGCAAGACGCATTTCAATTTTCCTTCTCCTTGGCCAAGGTGCCAAGTCGCGTAAGCCGATCGACTTTAATGTTCCCTGTATTATTGAAATGCTCTACCACCCATGATAGATGAAAGCTGGACTGATCTGCTTCCTCGTTAAGAGATAAGAGAAAGTTCTAAACTACTTTTTACGTGAGCGAGGTGTAATGGAAGCGTTTTAATTGCGATGGTAATTTGCCTTGCGGTGTCCCTCTACTAACAAATCTTCTAGAGTAGGACTCCCCCAAACTGTCATTTATGATGATGACAACTATTCTGCACTAGCAGTGATTCATATAACATCGCCGGCCGTTAAAGATAACTTGGGATGAAAGGCCCACCATTTAATCAATTTTGTCTTAACACTTATGATTTCATTTAAAAACAAAATCACAAAAGAAAAAAAAAGTCGTGACCCAGAGTCGAGACCCCACTATTCCTACGTTTCCGAAGTCACTGAAACCGAATATGACCATAAGAAATGAATCCAACTGCCCATTTTTCCGGTACCACCCCCCTGGGGGTCGAAAATTCAATTTTCATGCAAATTTGGAATGGATGTGCATTCTTACGGTTCTTGGCATGCTAAAACCGAAAATGATAACAAAAAATTAATTCGACCCTTCCATCACCCCTAGCACAACTTCACTACCCCCAGAAAGGGGTTGAAATTTAAATGTTCATGCGAAGTTGAGTTGGATGTATATTGCTACGTTTGTTGATCCAAACACAAATTGGACCCTCCAATTACACCTTGCATCTTGTGACAACCCCTCAAGTGGGATGGAGACACTCTTCTGTAGACCAATGTATTGTAGAATCGATGTACTTGGCTACTTTAGGGTTCAATGCTTCAAATGGTACTGTAGTTCTGAATCGGTTCGACTTAAGAGTTCGAGTACCTTCAAATGATGGATCAAGAAAGCACCCGATGAGTCTATCTACGAAATGTGATATGGACATTCCAGATTGTTCCATTCATATGTGCAACAAGGACAGTTCCACGTTTTGCTACGTATGTGGTTCGCAATATGGGGATAAATATAAGTTAAAAGCAATAAATGGGTACCATGTAATGTAGGATTATATTATATCGTCTATTGGCCTATTCAAGCGCCAAGAATTCTATGAAGAATTCTGCAGTATGGACAGAGCCTGAAACTCAAGCAAATTGCTATATTTACATGATTAAATTTAATTAACATGATTAAGTTTATTCCCAATCTTGTTATATATGTAACAGCTCGATCTTTTACTCCTCCAATTTATAACGATGATGACGGTATTTCAGCCAGTAATGTTGAAATAAATCCCACTGGTGATACAGTTGAAGATGAAAGTCAGATGTATATTGATGAGCCAACTGAGGATTCAAACGGTTATGAGGCTGAGAGTGAAATTGATTTAGATTCTGACAGCGATGAAGCGGATGGTCGCTCCAAACGAGCTAGACACATAAAACCATGTGATCAGAAATAATTAAATGATATCGTGAGGGACTTGGGGTTAGCGAAAGATACTGCAGAATATCTTGCGTCAAACATGAAGATGGATGGACTTTTGGCAAAAGGTACATGTGTTACCGGAATGTTCCGGAATCGGGAGAAAGAGTCCCTCCCCTTTTTCATGAAATAGGAATTTCTCTGCTACTGTACTGATATTCGAGGCCTCATGAATTGTTTGAAATCAAACATTTACAGGAGTGAAGCATGAAAGTTGTACTCTTACACAATATCAATGAGTTAGCTTCCATACCGATAGCATATTCGGTAAATATGCCAGAAGAATATAACTCATTGAAACTTGTGCTTGAAAAAGTAAAGTATACGGAACACAACTGGGAGATTTGCGACGATCTGAAGATACTAACAATCCTTCTGGGACAACAAAGTGGTTTCACAAGCCATCTGTGATTTTTGTTCCTTTGGAATAGTAGAATCAATTTCTGAAAGCATTAGACAAAGAGGGATCCCTTTTCATTTACATCCAGAGGAAACTTCCGAACAAATACGGACGTGCCGGAAATTCGAAAGCTTCATGCTCGATTACGAGTTCATCCAATCACTAAGTGTTAAAGACAAAAACGCCTGACTCAGCTTTAAAAGTGTGGTAGAAAATTTCCTAGGCAATCAAAAGAGTCCGAACTAGGTACAAGAGAGGAATAAAACATTTGCTAACAAGCTATAAGAATCTTGGTTGCCTGATGAATTTGGAATGCGCTTCTTCGAGTCTATAGCGAGGACTATAGCGAGGAGCAAGGTGAAAGGTTTCACCAGGATCTTAAAGAAATAGAACGATGCTATCAAGGAAAATGGGATGTTAGTATGTTGGCTGACTACTGCTCGAATTTGAAAAGGGACTTTCCAGAACAGAGGAGAGCCAACAAGAGGAAACTTTTTAGGAGATTGTTTGAAAGCAAGAGAATTCGGTACCACAGAAAGAAGTAAGTGCCCGAAATCGTAAGAGGCGAGGGGACCCACGTTGAACAAGCACCACGAATAGTGAGATGCAAGGGGATTCACTTTAAAGAAGCACCCCGAATCGTGAGCTGCGCGTAAAACATAAAAATACACATCCATCCCGATTTTGGAAGAAAATAAAAATTACAGCACCCTCCAGGAGGTAGTAAGGGGTGCTAAGGGGTGATGGAGGGGTCAAATTTAATTTTTGTTGTCCTTTTCGGTTTCAGTGGCCTCGAAAACGTAGGAATAGTGGGAGAAATCTAAAAAAATGTTCGTTAAAAGTTCTTCAAGGTTGAAGGTGTCAGAAAATTAATCATAAATGGAAAAAAACTAGGTTTTTAAATTGAAGACAACAATGAACAGACTTCCGACACTTTCCAATTTCATACATCTTTCATCATAAAATTTGAGACAAGTTAGTGTAATATCTAATACCTCCGGCCTCTTCTTAGTTATAGAAGTCGGCTTATTATCTGCATATATGGGGATTAGTACATAGAATGTAATCAAGCTCCTCGGCTAGCTCCTTTTTACTATATTTCCCCAGATTGTGTGATGAAAATTTACATCGCTTCTCAGGATGAGTACAACTTTACGCTTCTGAGCCTGCATAATTTGTTTCTCTACAAGACAACATCTGTCTCTTTCACAATTTTGTATGATATCGGTTTATTTGAAGAATTCTGAGCAATCAAAAATTCAAATTCTTCCAATTAGCAGGCGTAATACTGCCATAGTACTGATATTGATCAACCACTGCCATAACTAGCTGATCTTAGAGCATCTCATTGAAAAGCCTCATGCCGGTTGCAGAGAGCTTCGTCCTTTTTGCGACCTTAGGGCGTTTCTTCCTGAGATCCAATTATTGTATTTTCAATTGTAAGCCTTTAAACGAGCCTTCCGACATAGTTGTGATTTGTTTTGCTCACGCTATTCTCATCCATTCTGCCTTCCTGTGGAATATTATTTAGATTTGCTACAGCTTTCCAGGTCTTCCTCCTGGTATTATATATTGGTCTTGAGGTACCAGCTTCGTTAGTGCTCAAGTCCCGAGTGAAGGGACCACTTTTGCATGAGCTTATGCGTCGTTGTTTGTTTTTAAACTTGGAGTAGGGCTCGAGTCTTCTTGTCTACAGTTCCCGGATTTTTTTAAAAAACTGGACTCATTGGAGATGGTTTTCTTCAGAATCCTGATAGGTGAATTTTGTGTCTCTGTGTTTGTTGTTGTTCTACGCTAGACCATATAATTAAAGCCCATATTTCTCAGGCAGGCATCACTGCGGTAGCAGGTCATGATGAATTTCTTGAAAACTTTTAATCCAAATGAAAATTTTCCTCTTTCACATGTAAAATCTTGAGAACGAATATTTTGCTAATTGACGTCGACGATCTACGACGTCAATTAGCAAAATATTCGTTCTCAAGATTTTACATGTGAAAGAGGAAAATTTTCATTTGGATTAAAAGTTTTCAAGAAATTCATCATGACCTGCTACCGCGGTGATGCCTGCCGGAGAAATATGGGCTTTAATTATATGGTCTAGCGTTCATATATCTATTGGTTTTTGATATAGTTATAGTGTAGTTCTTTGTTTATTTTTGAAAATAATTTTTTAAAATTCCCTATACATAATATATTCATTATAGGTGTTGTTACGAGTTTAATGACTTATTGACTCTTGAATTCGTTTAAGCGGGTTTCTGTTGCATGAATCGTTATTTCAGGATTTGTGGGTATTGACACTTAATTCCCTGTCAGGGTTGTCTTCTGGTAATCCTAAAAATTCACTTGATTTGGTTGTTGATTCCTTGTCAGAGTCGCCTCCTAGGAATCCTTCAAATTCACTTTGATTGATGATGTGGTTGTTCCATTAATTTCCGGGTTTATTCTAGATAATGCGTCTGCATTACTATTCATACGCCCTTTTTGTAAATTACTCCATAGTCATATTCTTCTAATTTAAGCCTCCATCTGACCAATTTGAGTTTGGTTCTTTTAGATTCATTAACCATTGAAATGGTTTGTGGTCTGTTACAATTTTCAAGCGTTTACCGTAAAGGTATGGTCTGAACTGTTTAACGGCCCAAACAACGGTCAGAAGTTCTTTTTCTGTTGCACTATAATTTGTCTCGGAAGTATTCAGTGTTCTTGAAGAATAGCAGATGGGCAGATCTTTCACCTTTTCTCCTTGCGAAGCATCAGCTCCCAAAGCGAAATTGCCAGCATCTCCGTTGACTATGAATTATTTTCCAAAGTCTGGATATTACAGAATTGGATTATTACCTAACAGTTCTTTGCACATATTAAACCAGCTGATGTATTTTATTTAACACTATCTTTTTTGTATTTTCAAGACAAGCTGTTAATGGTTTAGTTATATTGACAAAATTCCGTATGAATTTCTTATAATAGCCGAGTAACCCTAAAAAGGATTTTAATTGCTTTTCTGTTTAATATGGCCCAAAAATACTAATCCTTTATGCAATAATTCGCTTTTGTCCAATTGAACTTTCAGATTTGCATGTTTTAGTCTCAAGAACACTGGTTTTAAGTTCGTGATGTGTTCTTGAAGGGATGAACTGCAAATGACTATCTCATCCATGTAACAAAAGCAAGACTTTCCTTGGAGTCCTTGCAGAACTATCCATAACTCTTTGAAAGGTTAATGGAGCGTTTTAAAGCCCAAAAAGCAACCTTACAAACTCGTAGTATGCAAAATTCACCGTGAAAGCAGTTTTGGGGATGTCTTTGGAGTGGAGTAATTGCATTGCTCTAGTTTATCCAAAATCTCATTGATGTTAGGCAAAGCATATACTTGTCATCAATGGTCTGGTCATTTAATTTGCGATAGTCCACGACTAAACGCCATTTTTCTTTGCCACAAGCGTCACTCTTCTTTGGCACAATCCATATTGGGGAGGACCATGGTGGAAATGATGGTCGAATTATTCCATCTTGAAGCATTTTAGAGATTTTTTTTTCTACTTCATTTTTATGCATGTAAGGATATCGATACGATTTAGTAAAAATAGATTTTTCTTGTTTTAGGTCGATAGAGTGTTTCACCGCATTGTTGAATGTTAAATCTTGATCTTCTTCTTGAAAAATAGTCTCGAAATCTTGACATAATTTTTCAATTGCTGATATTTCTTTGGAATTCAGGTGACTAGTTCTAATTAGGTTCCTGATATCTTGGATATTTTGAGAATCTTTGTGAATTGAGGAATGATTTATTTTTAATTTAAAACTGGTTGTTGGTTCAGAGTTAATTGGCTGTTGGAATATAACAGTTTGTTTTACTATCTGAGAAATTCAATACAACTTCGCTCTGAATTTCAAAGTTTTTTGCATTATACATTTCCTCGGGGATAATTGTCTCTTTCTTTTGCGTCTACTTGAATAGAAATGAAAATTCTGTTCCGTGGAGGAATTTTTAATTGCGTGATTATGTCTAAACCTATCATCCCATAAAAGTATTGGTTAAATTTTAAAAGATACAAGGGTAATGGTTCTTTCGTCTTGAATTCGGGAAAGCCTGGAACTATGACCTGCTGGTTTATTTCGTGCTCCTTGAAGAGAGTTTTCACGAACCAGGGTTTAATATTTTTTATTTTTGATGGTATGATAAACTTAGGATCTATGTAGCTGGGATCGGATCCAGTGTCTATTAAGAATTTTAATTTGAGTGCAGGATTTACTGTTATTTCGATATATGGTAACATATATTGGTTTATTTGTGGAGTGAAAATTTATATATCCGATTGATTTTCTGAGGCAAACTGCCGACAAATCTGTTCGTCGGATTCTTCGGGGCTAACTTCTGGATTAGTTTCTGCATTAGGTAGTTGGTACATATCCAAGTCTGGAAGAAAATTAACTTGTTCCTCGAACTGTTCGAAATATTGAGTCGTTTGATTTTCATATGGTTCTGCGTTAAATAGTTTTCTAGATTGAAATCATGGGTGTCCTATTTGTTGAAAACTGAATTTCTGATGAGTATTAGTTTAGAAGCCTACATTTTATCTAAATTGGTTTATGTTAGATTGTGTGTCCATTGGTTCAATTCTGTTATTTCTGTTGGGGATTGTTGGCTCCTATGTCGCCAATTTTGTAAGTGGGTGCACTTCTTCTCCGTTGATTGTAGGTTTTTCGGTTCTCTTTTTGTACCTTATCGATATTTCGTCGTGCCATCTCTCGAAACTCAAACCTTTTCTCGCAGAACATCAGCGCCTCTTCTCTGTCTAACCAATCTCTGATAACTGCCTCTTCAAGACTCCTCATTTTTATGCCCATTAATAATTCAAAGGGCGTCATGGCGATACTTCTCTGAAAACTGTTGTTCATAAATCTTTGTAAATCTGGGATATGTTTGTACCATTCTTCTTGAGCTTCAATCGAAATTTTTGTAAGAGTAGGTATAATTATTCTATTTACTCGTTCTACCTGACTATTTCCAGTCATCATCCCTATTGTAATGGTAGAATGTTGTATCCTTTCCGCAGAGCAGTAATTTTGAAATTCCGACGACGTAAAAGCTGCCCCACGGTCTGACATTATCTGTTGTGGATTACCGAAAACCGACTTTTGTAAATTTAGTTTCTGTATGACTTCTTTGGATGTAACTGATTTGCAAGGGTACAGCCAAGTGAACTTTCAAAAGGCATCTATTACGACAAAAATGTATTTATAAAGTTTCCTAGTAGTTGCTAGATGCCCTAGATGATCAACATGATACGTAATTAACGGACGATCTCCTTTCGGTATCGGATTAAGTAACCCATCTTGTTTGCCATGTTTTCTCTCAACTATATAGGTAGGATGTATTTTATACAGATTTTGATATAGTTTGTGATCCTTTCAGTTAATTTTGGGATGTAAAATTGACGTTTTATTAATTCTTTAGCCTTTTTGGTCGCAAAATGACCCATCACATGGCAAGAACGAATCACCTCTAACATCTTAAATTGCCAACCATTTTTAACAAAGTAATCATCATACGAAACTCTTTGGAGAAGCTCAAAAATTGGTTTGAGTGATTCGTCTGACATCTGAGCGGCTTTCACTTTTGACGTGATTTCATCTTTCGTAACCATTGCCACTGGGTTTCGGCTTAATGCATCGACGTGGCGCATTTTACTAAATTCTCTGTGCACCGATGTAAAATAAAATTCTTGCAGCATTAACGCCCATCAGCTGATGTCCTCGCCCGCGAGGGATCTGCCTTTCCATTAATTGGACCAGAGCCCTTCTGCGGCGTCTCTAAGGGGCACCTTAGGGCAGCAGTTAAACGCTGGTAGGATGTGCAAAAGTCCTCTTACTGGCGCGGAATTCCAGGTTTGCGACAGGCGAAGGAATTTATTTCACCTTCGTCGGCCAGGGCCAAGGAATGTCTTGTACTTAGGAAACCTGAGTTGAGGCTGCTTACCGGCTTCCTCACAGGTCACATCCCCTTAAGGTATCACCTAAAGAAAATGGGCCTAAGTTCGACGGATAGATGTCGCTTCTGTGACATGGAAGCGGAATCAGCGGAACATGTTCTGTGCCATTGCCCAGCCATTTTCTGCAAAAGGTTACAACACCTAGGAGGGAGAGTAATGAGCCCGGATGGTATGCATCATATACCGGCCGGCAGTATTGTCAGGTTCATTAAGAGCCTGAATATTGACTGGACGGCTCATTAAGTAGGGTCCATGCACAAAAGATCTTTTAGGTCGCAGTGCGGGGTGGCTTGAACGCCCACATGGCCCTCAACTAATAATAATAATAATAATAAAATTAACGCCCATCCTGCTATGCGAGAAGACAGTTCCTTACATTCCATGGTGCCTTGAATGCGGCACAATCGGTAACTTTGGTAAATTCTAATTCAAGCAGGTAACCTCGCATTTTTTTCAGAGCGGCAACTATAGCTAAGACTTTGAGCTCGTAACTGCTGTAATGTTCTTCGCAATCGGTTGTTTTTAGGCTATAATAAAATACTGATCGAAAATGTTATTCGTCGCTTGATTTCTATACCAATATAGCATCTAGGCCAAACTTACAGGCATCAGTGTGTAGTTCTGTTTTAGCATGTGGGGAGTAAATCTTCAGCACGGTGTCAGCTCAAAATTTGAATTCTACATGATTTTTTAATAAATCAGTTAAAGGTTTAGCTACAATGGAATTTCCTTTAGCGAATTTTCTGTAGTAACTACAGTTAATCCCAAATAGCTTTGGAGTTGTTTGACATTCTTCGGTTCTGGAAAGTTTTTTAACGCCTTTTTCTTTCCGTTTAATGGTCTAACTAAACCGGCACCGATTTCGTATCCTAAATACTCTTATTTGCAATTCATGTTCTTCTGCTATTTTGAGTACCGTTCTTAAACGCTGAAATCCTTCGGTTCTGAGATCTTTTGCCATAACAATTATTTCATCCATATAAATACAAATTATGTTAGCAAATATTAGTTGTTTGAAAATTGAATTGATGTAACGTTGAAACACACTGAAATTCGTATTGGCCGAAAGGGGTTACGAAAGCTGTATATTTTCATGACTCTTATACTACGGGAACATGAAAAAATCCATTATGAAGATCTAACGTTGAAAACAACCTAGCTGCGTGTAACTTGTCGATTTGATCTTTGATAATTGGGAGAGGATACCGATCTTTGACTATTATTTTATTTAACCTCCTATAATCGATACACAGTCTTTTGCTTCCGTCTTTTTTATTAGTCAACACAATCGGGCTTGCGTAATCTGAACAACTGTGTTGAATACCTCCTTGTACAATCATTCGTTCACTTGATTTTTCACGATTTCTCGTGCTAACGGAGCTAATCGACGCGGTCGTTGAAAAATTGGATTCTCCTCAGACAGTAGTATCTTAATTTCAGAAAATTTTTTATGTTTATAATTTCTTACTATTTTGGCTAAATCGGTTGAAACCGCTCTTTATCTTTTATGTTGTCTATTGTCAAATTCAAATCGTCATTATCTAAACTCACCATACATAAGTGCAGCAAATTATCCGGAAATATTATTTTCATAATTATGCCTTCGGGAGTGACCACTGTTATCATTTGCTTAATCAGTTCTTTTCCGATTATAACGTTCACTAGTAACATACCATCTACTACAATGTGCAAATATGACTGGTTCTTTTCATCGTCTGTGATAATTTCTGCAAAAAATCTTCCAATAGTACGATTATTTTTTGACCCGGCTCCGTCGAATGAACTAATATAACTTTCAAAATCTGGTTTACCCCAGCTCTCTGCTCTCCACTATAAAATTGAGATCACTACCTGTATCCACCAGAGCAAATGAAGTGGTACCGTTGATCGAGATTTTTTTGTTTGCGCCAGCGTTCTGGATGGTATTCACAAATGCGAGTGATGTTTTTGGTTTCGATGTTTTAGGCAGCTTGGCACTATGTGTCCATAGAATGAGCGCCATATAAAATTGATTTGTTCACCACTGTGCCCTGATCCCCGCTATTACGTAGTCGAATAAAGCTGCATCTTCAACACCCCCAAGTTGAGCAATCTCTATCATGGATAATAAATAACTAAAAAGAGATTCACTTGGCTTTCGTTTCCTTTCCATCAGCATCCGATGCACCTGTGCTGAATTGAATTTACCGACGTTTTAAATTCCGCTTTTAAATACTTTTTAAGTTGTTCCCATATCAGTGATCCAGCCGTTGAACTACAGCTATATTTGGCGGTGCTGGTAAATAAACGCTTTGCATACACCAGCCTTTGAATTTGGTTCCAACCTAAGGTGTCTGCCATCTCATCGAATTCCGTTATTCAACGCTCGACCTTTACATTATCATCACCGCTGAATTTTGGTAACGACTCTTCCACGTCCTTGAATGTGAAACTGTAATTCTGAGTACGCGTTTGTTCAATGGCTGATTTCATTAGCTCGTGTTCACGCTTCAATATTTCTATCTCTTTATCCTTTAGTGCATTTTCGCTTTCTTCAACATTATTATTGTCTTCTTTGGTTTTCTGTACTACTTCCCGCATGGTTGATGACGTAGTAGCATACTTTCAATTGTGTGTTCCGTTTCCGAATTATTACTGTTTTTATTCTTTCCTTTCCTGCCACCCATTGTGAATATCGCGATTTGCCTTGTCCACAAACAAAAATTTTTCAACCAAGCACGTTATCTTTCATACACAAATTAGCTCACAGCTAAGTTTTAATTAGAACTACCCGTTCAATTGCACAGAATAAAAAATCAATAAATCTCGATTTTTGTACTAACATTCATTACAGACAATTCAAGAGTTTGTAACTGAAATTCAACGTTGTTGTTTGAATTTAATAACCACGATTGATATGTACTATACACTACACAACCAGTTATTATAGCGACACACGTAAATTCACTGTTTCTGTTGATCCCGTTTACTTTACAGCAATTTTGTATTAAATATCACGCGATAATTTCTTATACAGCTTTGCTTTTAAAGATCGGCAAAATATAGCTGAGCGTTATTAAACACACAAAAAAATAATATTCCCGACCTTTGGTTGAGCCCCCACTATTGTTTTCCTTTAGATTTAATTAAAACACTCATAATGAACAACTTTAAACAGATTTATTTAACAAATCAAAACTCCATAATTTTTTGTATTTCAGACGCACCTTTCTTGTCTTATTTTTATTCCGGCACGTCTTTCTCGTCTGAGTTGCCTGGTTGCCTACCGCATTCAAAGCAGCTACCCAATTATTCCGATAATTGTTCTGTTACGGAAGCCAAAAGAATAAGAAAGTTACATGATACGTCGAATGAGTTTCTTCATGGCTTAAAGGCGCTAGGCTCTCAGGCAAAAACGGATACTTATCCTAATAAAAAAAAATTGGATCGAGAAATCAAAACTAAGGCGCAAACTAATCTACGGTATCGGAATACCCCCACTACCAAACAGTTTTTCGATTTTATCAATAATGTGATCACATCGAGTGGTCCAGGGCCCGGTGTGCAAAGACAATTCTCAACGGTTAAAATTGCAAAAATTCCGATACCAAGCAGGAGACTTGTATTGATAAATGTTACATCAGTTTTTATGTAAGGGCACAACGAATACATTTTCCATGCTAGAAGAAGATGCAAAACATGCTACAGAGGCCAGCGTGCTAAACTGAAATTACTGAACCATGCTGATCCGAAATTTAACCAAAACGTCCTTATCGGTATCTAACAATGAAAGCGGTCAACTGAAACTTTCTCCACTTCTTATTGCACATAAAACTAAGTTCAGAACTGACTGAACTTAGACATTTTGAAATAGTAAAATAAAAACAAGTCGCATGTATTCGATATAGAGAAAAAGAATGAATGAATGATTTTAATGTACCAAATAATAATCATCGGTCATATATTTTATTACCCTAATAATATCCTGGTGACATTTTCCGAATAAAAATAATTTGCCGCATTTTTTTTATTTTTGTACTTTTAACAAATCCAAATAGATTAAGCCTCGTATACAGGCATACAAGCGTACATTCAAATATAATAAATATTTCGGAAATGTACCCTTTTAAGTATATAGAGCCACTTTGTAATGTTGTAAATAAAAATAAATGGCGAACAACAGCATCAGCAACAACAATAACAAAAAAAGGACCCCCAATAAATCTAATCCCCAAACAAAAGCATAACAAAAGTAACAAATTTATTCATAAATTTCTTGACATCGTCTTAACCATACACGTATATTCATAATATATCCCAGATTCACAAAAAACATACAACATACGTATGTATATCTAAATGTACATAAACGCACCCAATTTAATTTATGATTAATTTTAATAACAATAATGATTGTTATTATGACTATCATCATTTTTGGAATCCTTTTTTTTATTCTTCGAATTGTTGTTGTTGTCGAGTCCTCTATTATTATTCTATTATTCATCGTATCCTTTCTTTTGCTGTTGTTGTTGGATATGCTTCCTTTTTGTATTTGTTGAATATTTTGTTGATGGTTTAAGTTAAATTTATGAGAGCTTTGTTTATTATTGTTAGTTGTACCATTTTATTAATACATAATGTTTAGATTAATAACAAAAGTTCATCCTTTTCTTGTAAATTTTACATTAATTTATTTTTTTGTCTGTGTTCTGTGTGTGTGTGTTTGAAAGCTTTCAAAATATTTCTACTTAAGATCCATTAAAATATTATAAATTGCATGAATTTGGTTTTCTAAAACAAAGTTTTAAAGCTTACACAGTTTGAGCTTTTAAATTAGCTACGATATGATTTGGATCTCATTATTTCTCCCCATAGCTTTGTAAACAGGGCTGTGGTGTCGGTAAAATAATTCTTCGACTCCGACACCGACTCCAATGTATAAAAATTGACCATCTGACTCCGACTCCGACTCCAACTCCAACTCCAACATCTACATGTAATCAAAATATTATAAAATTCAACTAGTGCTCGTATTCAAATTCTATCAGCATAAGGAGTAGGACATAATTTAAACATAACAAGAATTAAAAATCAAAATAAAGAATAATTAAAGAAATAAAAGAGAAAGAAAAATGTCTACAATTTAATTTAATTAAATTTGTTCTTAAAATTAATATGGCCTCAAGAATATTAAGATTCATACTTCTGTGGATTTTTTCCACTTTCTTCAAGCCATCAAAAAAATAAATTCTGAATTTTTGTAATCCGAAGTCGTTTCGATTTCTCATGGTCCTCTAGAAATTTTTAGAATTCATGTTTTTCTTCGACTTCTTCAACAGGTTTTTCTTGGTGGTTAGTAGATGAAGATTACGGCTTCTGACACGATGACTCTGAACTTTCCGGTAATATAAATTTTTTTTTTAAATCATTGCCAAATTACATAGCGCCGGTTTGCTCTTTTTTGTCGAGCATCACTTAATAATACTCTAGCCTTGGGTCTACATAAATTTCCGTAATTGATATCTCGTTATCAAGCAGAACAATT
This sequence comes from Tipula helvola, assembly GCA_963556165.1. Classification (NCBI taxonomy): domain Eukaryota; kingdom Metazoa; phylum Arthropoda; class Insecta; order Diptera; family Tipulidae; genus Tipula; species Tipula helvola. The sequence goes on from OY744481.1 coordinate 83,379,267, forward strand.
TTTCTATATGTTAAATATGATTTTGTGTGGCGAGAATTTTTGAGATTTTTCCTAAGTGAAACACAGACCGGGGGTTAAATATATATGGAGTCTTTTTCTAACTAAGGGTAAGGTGTATTTTAGGAGAGAAAGAAAACATAAAATGCGGAGTCGGAGTCGGTCAGAATTTTCCCGACTCCAACTCCGACTCCGACTCTGCTAAAATAGTCCGACTCCTCGACTCCGACTCCCGACTCCGACTCCGCAGCCCTGTTTGTAAATATAAAAATTAAAGACCAAATGCACTGACAAACTTATAAACGACATGACATTATATTATGAATACACCGGAATGTATCATTAAATCATATCAGGGGCGGATTAACGCGTAGGCAAATAAGGCACGTGCCTATTGACCCATATGATCAAGATGATATATGTTGTCAATAGTGAGTCACCTTTCGGAATTGGTTTGAGCATGCCCTCCTTCTTTTCCATTTTTCGATCGCTAAGAATGCACGTTATACAGTTCTTTACGTACGATTTAACTTTTGCACCAACTCGCTCACTTTTCGAACTCCAAAATTACCTTCATCGTGATGATATAATATCACCTCTCTTTGCAATTGCCTTAGGAACGACAGAACTTGCACCCCTTGATTTATCTTAAATAAGAAATTGTGATTAATTAAATAATGAAGTACATAACTGACTCCAATATTTTGAAAATCGGTTGGAGATCCACGTCCTCCATTTGTGTCGCCTTGACTCTAGCTAACAAATCATTTTCCTTCAGCAATCCTGGACGTCAATTTTCGTTTCACTATTTGTTGCCTTAAAAACAGCACAGTCTGTTACGATTGTAAAATGCAACTCCAGTAGATACGTGCGGAATATCTGTAATGCTCGAACAACCGCTTCAACTTCCAAGTCATTACTATAATATAATTCATCGCACATTGTGTTTTTTTACAAACTCGTAATGACCGAAAGGGGCCAAGCAGTGTATTTAATTGAAATAACTGCAACCGGTATATGAAAAAAACAATTGGGCTAATTGAGGTTTGAGAACACAGGCGCACTCTAGAGCTGATCGATTTGATCATGTATCAATGGCATATGAAATTTTATTTTGTATAATAACTCGATTTATTCGCTGATGATCAACGTAAAACCGCTTCGTTCCGTCTTTTTTGTTCGCCAAGACAATTGGGCTAGGGATTGGGGTTTAAACTATAGGTCGTATAATATCTTCGCTCAACCATTCATAGATTTGTTGGCGCATGATGTCGACTTCTAAAGGCGAGAGTCTTCTAGGTCGTTGGGTGATTGGTTTTTCGTCCATCAGCATTATTCGCATTTTAGGTCGCCCTTTTACATTTCTTCGGAGAATACCGAGCTACCATTTTCTGGGTTTACTCCGTAACTTAAAAATTTTTAATATAGGAAATATTAAAAGACTCACGTTGTTCAACTGTATTTTCTGGCACGAATTTCCTCATTATCACGTCATCTGGTATCAAAATCGTAATCGTTTGTCGAATAAGTTTGCGCCCTAAAATGAAGTCATAAGGCAGCAAAGCAGCAAATCGCCGCTTTCAATCCCGATTGTTGATGCAAAATATCCTTTCGATTTTAAATGAAACCAACACGATTCAAATTGATCTTCGGCTAAGAAGGTGTAAAACCAGATCCTGAGAAATATGAAGTAATGAAAAATTATTCTCGCCCAACCGATGCAGATGGCACACACGTACATTTGTTGCATTTTGCAATTACTGTAGAAAATCCTTTCGTGATTTTGCATTAATAGCAAAACCTTTAAATACATTGTTAAAAAAGGTACAGAATTCATTTGGACACATGAGTGTGAACAATCCTTCAATCTTTTAAAAACAAAACTAATGAATCCACCAATCGTCCAATACCTACCCTAATTCTGACAAGAAATTTGTCTTGACAACTGATGCATCAAATTTGACACTAGGAGCGATTTTATCTCAAGGTGTTGTTGGAAAAGATCTACCGATTGCGTATACAAGTATATCAATGGACAAACATGAATTAAATAAGCCGATAATAGAGAATGAACCGTTAGCAGTTCACTGGGCCGTAAACTATTTCAGGCCGTATCTGTTTGATAACAGTTTTACTGTAAGCTCTGAAATCGTTAATCCCAAAAGAAACAATAAATGTAGTTACAAGAAATAGGAAGAAAAAATTAGAAGAAAATAGTATGTATTAGTGTTAGGTTATAAAAACCAAAGCGAGAGACTGATCAACGAATGTTGCATGGGAATGTACGTCAATTACAGAAATAAAACATTTAAAGCAATTTAAATTTAGAATTGAAAGTTTCGATATCCCATTATGAGAATTAAATAAGAATAAAGAAGTACAAAAATTTATAGGAGATATAATAAGGTTCATCAAAATGTAACTGTATTTGTTAGTAATAATCTAGCTTTGGAAATGGATTCAAAGTTGGAGAAACTAATAAAACGCATGCATGAATTAATAATAAATAAGTTAGCGCTCAAAGATAATGATATAATTTTCAGATACATGACTATAAATGAATTTAAAGAAAAATCTAATAATCTGCAGATAAATATAGTAAGTTAGGGACAGATAGTGAAAATGACTTAATATTAATTTATAAAGCTCCTAACATAATAATTAATCCAGAAGAAATGTTAAGAATAATTGAAGAAAATCATATGGCCCCAATCGGAGGGCATACTGGCATAAAAAGAACAATTTGTAAAATTAAACAAAAAATGGATGATTAAAATGGTTAAGAAATTCATAAATAAGTGTGAATATGTAAGAAAAATAAGATAGTTAAACACGCGAAAGAAAAATTGGTGATAACTGAAACACCAGGACAGCGATTTTGGTCGCAAAATGAGGATTGATTTGAGGATTACCGGAAGGCAATAGTATTGGTAAATTGTATTGGTGTTGAATGTGCATTTTTTCTTTCAGCTTTTCGTTTAATATGGTGCAAATAAAAAAGATAAAATGACGCGAGTAATAGGGATAACATGATACAAATAAGAGGAATAAGCTCAGAAGAGAACGATTGAGAGGAAGTATTAAGAGAGACTGAGACAGAACAACAAATTCCGAAGAAAAAAAAATTAAAAATTTGTATTACGAAGCAAGAGAGAGTCAAAATAAAAAATATTAACCAAAAAAAAACAAAAAAGCTAGAAAACAAAACGATTTTGTTTATTTTGTTTAGTATTGTGTTGCAACTCATGATGGTCGGTTGCTCCTATACGATGTTATGTCCGAGGTTGGAGAAATTTTATTCTAGCATATACACAGCAAATAAAAAAGCAATATGGTTTATTTTATTACTTTCCTTTTTAACTTGCGTAACCTTTTTTTATATACAATTATTTTTTGTTTAGAATAAAATGTCTGCACACTTTGACATAACATCGTAAAGGAACAACCCTCACGAGTTGCAAGGCAACACAATACTAAAAAAATAAACGAAATCATTTTATTTTCTTACTTTCTGTTTTGGTTCCTTTGTTCAAAATTTAAAAATTTAAAATATTACGAATGGAGCCAACGAAGAATGCATAAATTAAAAACCATTCATTTATGTTGCTTTCTGTTTTTTTTTATTTGCGAGAAATTGTTTTGGTTACGTTTATGTATTTTGTTTTGGTTTTTTATTAACGAATGAATTCCACTAGTAAGAAGAAAGGGAAAAATAACTCAAGGCGAGCGTAAGCACCAACAATTTTAACCGATTCACCCGCTTGGCTTGTTTTTGATACTTACCCCATGAGAAAACGCATGAGAAAAAACACTAATACAATACAAATATTTGACGGCACACAATAGCAAAATGTATATTATACACCGTGTACATATACAAAATTCTCAATCCTCAATCCTCATTTTGCGACCAAAATCCCTGTACAGGAAGTACTTTTGATGTAATATTAGTAGATACAGTAGAGCCACCTAAAACCTCGAATGAATGTACAATATCCTTACATTATAATGCGAATTATCAAAATATATTGAAGCAATAACTATGAAAAATAAAGAAGCAATTACAGTTGCAAGAGCAATAGTAGAAAAATTCATTTTATAATACGATATTTTCAAAATTTTGAAGTCAAATATGAGAACAGAATTTCTGAATGAAATAATTAAAAACATTTGCGATTTATTAAAAACCAATCAAATTAATTCAACTCCTTGTCATCATGAGACTGAATGGTGCAATAGAGCGAACCCACAGAGTGCTAAATAAATATTTAAATCATTTTACAACATATTTTAATTGGGAATAATTGCTTCCTTACTTTGTATTTGCATATAATATAACATCAATCTTCTTTCCTTCGGGTGTTCAGCCAATAAATAAAACAACTTCAGTTAAGACGACGTTTCGGTAATTTTATTACCTTCTTCAGGTCTATTTACAGATACAAAATATAAGAAAGTTTTAGAAAAAGTCATAGAAAATTATTTGCAACGTATAATTTTTGAACCTACCGTTAAATAAAAATAATTTAAATAAAAATCTCTCCCATATGATCGTGTATGATATACACAAACTATTATACATATGTATATAATAAAAATAGAAATTGTGGTCTTGTCTTAAAATTTTTCTATAGTCTTCAAAAAGAAAAAAACAACAATATTATTCTTCTTATGTCAAAAGTCAAGACATTCCAGGATTTTTCAAAACATTTCAAGGTCACTACATAATAATCCAAATGTTATTTACAATTTTAGAAATTAAGTACGTATCAAAGAATTCCATTTTATAATTTAAATATTGTGTCAATGATACCGGAATAAATTTTGCTGAGATCGTCTGTATCACTTTTTTTTATTAACCAAAGTTTCTCGTTGACCTGAAGAAGGTCCTGAAGAAGGTTACCGAAACGTCGTCGTAACTGAAGTTGTTTTATTTATTGGCTTAACACCCGAAGGAAAGAAGATTGATAAAATATATCCAGCCGTTAGAAGTGTTGATTGTCTAATATAACACCGCAAACAGAAATAATATACCGCATTTGAATTAGCTTTTGGGAAATTAGCCAACATACCTTTATTCATAACAGCTGAAGTATCAAAAAAAATCTACAACTTCGATAATTATGCAGAGGAAGTAAGATTCAGATTGAGAGATGCACAGAAAAGGCAACTAATTTACTACATCTTACATTTACTGCATACTGGTCCATATGAGATTATAGAAAGAAACGGTTGTAACGATGAAGTACTCATCGTTATCGAAAGAACAAAAAACAACTAAGTAGGCTTGGGAAAATTGTTTCTTTGCCTATGTTGTGTCAAAACGGAAAGAACATTTTTTTTCAATTAAAAAAAAATTTAAATTCTTATTTAACTAAAATTTGGTATAAAAGTTGGTGGTGTAGTGCAATAACTGTGTGTGGGCAATTCTATTTATATATACATACATATTTAAAAAAAATAAAACAGCTACCAAAGTGTAATCAAAGTGCAGTGTGGGGGGGGGGGGGGGGGGGGGTAGGTCCCTTTGTTGGTTCGCCGGGGTGTACCCCGAAGTATAACCCGTAAGTCCACAGCACTGGACCGATCGTTCTGGCACAGCCAAATCCTGGCCTAGCAAGAGCAAGCCGACGACAAATTACATATACTGAACTCGAGGTACATATTCAATATTTCAAAGAATATTTAAAGAAAAAAAAACGAATTTCTAATGGAAATGATTGTATAGGGAATTTATTGTGTATATGTTTATTTTAGTATTGGCGTCAGAAGAGCCTCCAATCCAAAAATTGAGGACGGAACCCAAAACAAAAGCATTCTTTGAATATTAATTTTTTTTTGTTTTTTGTTTTTTTTCATATCATTGTAACTTATTATGTACCATATATTTTTTTTCTTTCTAAATATTAATTTCTTTAAAACAAGTGTATATACAATACTAGGTCCAGATCATCGGGTGTTAGCGCTATCATCTTTTGGTTTTGGTAAGTGTAAATATTGTACATTTTTATTATAACATAAGTATTTTTTTTGTTTTTTGTTATGTGTAAATAAATGTTGTGATGGGTAACTAAATTTTTATTTTTGTTGGCGAGATTGAACGCGAGTCACGATGAGGAGCACCTTAAGGGCTGTGTTGAATTTTAGGGATTAGTGAAATTTGGTTTTAGAGCAGTTGTTTTTTTTCCCATAACATACCGGAAAGAATCTCCCCAGACTGAGCTGTAGCTGGCACAAACTGCCGTCAATCCGGTCCAGATGTTACGGGACTTCTGTGTTCACAACGTCATCGTGTGTTGAGTGTGGAGAAAATGAATTTAGTTTCACACGTAGTGATGAAGTGTTACACGGTGTAAATTCAAAAATAAAGATTGGAAACGAAATAAAAGATATTCACAATAATCGTTTGAAAAAGTAAATAATATAATTTAAAAACATATACATATATGGGTCATTCTCTGTCAACTGGACACGAATAAATTAAAGCCTGACCTGTCTACTTTTATTTGCTACATGGCCTTTTGGAAAATTCACAATGGTGGCCGAGATATGTTAGTTGGAATACTTAGATATTAAAAAAATATGTCTTTAATCGCCATAAAAACGTTCTTGATGATTTTTTAAAAAATCTCAAATAATTCATGTATATTCTCTGTCGAAATGTGCAAATGTTAGTACACGTCAGGCAAATTAAAACTCCATTGGGGTATCCAGTTGACAGAGAATGACCCATATATAAAAAATATTCATATTTCCAATTTTTTTTTTTTTTTTCTTAAACGGTGTCATGCCAACATCATATAAAAGAATTTAACCTTTAAAGCACCGAGCTAATTTTAAAACCCAAAATACCGAGTGGGGTCACTATGTTCCCCCAGTTAAAAAATGGATTTACATGTTTCCAACTTTTATTTTTTAGTAGTTTATTATTAAAAAAGAGTTATGTTATATTTTCCAACAATATTTAATCATTTATTTTAAAAAAACAGTAAATTCTGGCTTGTTTCATTATTATTTCTAATGCTGATTTTTTCATAAATTATTTTATATTTCTTATTATATTACATATTATCATATTTCCGAACCATATTGCCCATCACTTTCACCTTCACTATCAGACAAAGAATAAAAATACTCAACCGTATCTTCTAGACTCAAATATTCACTTCGAGATGCAATTTTTGCTATAAAAAAAAACATAAATAACAATATGGGGTACAATAGGACCCCCAAACGAATAATTTACCATTTTAAAATAAAATAAACGGTTAAAATACACTATTTGTACCACACTATACGTACTCTACTATATGAATGAACTACACGAAAGGAGAATATCATAAGAAAAATATTAGCGATGTAATTAGGGAAAAACATTTTTTGGGGGCCCAAATTACCCCGCTCGGTGCTTTAAAGGTTAATTAAAATTTATTAAATAATATATAAGTTACTTTACGTCATTAAATTATAAGTGCAAAGTAAGCATATTTCAAAATCGAAAAGTTGAAATATGCATTGGAATTTGGCCACAAATTAAATATAAATATATGTATTTTTAATTTGTGCTAATTATATTAAATATGCTTAATAATAAAATTTAAATTGGAAAATATGTATATAAAAAATGATAATTGTTAAGTAGATATAGAATTGAACAGAAGTAAAAATGTAAGATAAATTGTGAACATGTAAATGAACAAGTAATTAATAAGCGGCACGGCGTTGCCGGGGTAAATAAAATATTTTTATTTTAGCAAAGAGCACCAACATCTCATTTTTTTTTTTAAATTAACTTATATCGTTTTTCCAGTGTACTCTTCAAAAGTTGGTAAAACATATTTTAGCCCCCTAAATCAAGGATACCCTCCCTTCGGATACGAGTATACGATTAATTTCATTTAACCATTTATCTAAACTTAGTCCTGTATTTTTTTTTAATTGAAATTTTAGAAAAAATATTGGGGACACCTAGACCAAGGGGCTAGACGCTTTCGAAAGTACTACGAAAACTTGATAATTTTCCTGTGAGACCACTATGCAAAGTTTAAATCTGGTGTGATGAATCGCATGGAAACGTCTAAAGAGCATTAGGGTGGTCCTTATTTTCGAAAGTTCCAATATCTAACGGGACACCCCCTAGAAATGTGAGGTTATGCTAAAAACTTAAACAGAAAAAATATTGGGTCAATCGAAGATGGTTTAGAGGTCGCGACTTGAGCGCGAAGTTCGATAAAAATTGTATTTTTTTAATTTTTCACATTCAAACGAACATAAAAAATATTTCAAATTTTTCTTAACCTAAATGAAAATTGTGGTAAATATAGGAGATACTTACCTTCCCAAAACATTAAAGATATCGAAAATCGGTTAACAAATAGCGACTTTATGGCCAAATTTCCAAAATACAAACACATAAGACAAATTATTCCAACTTTTTTTTTATTATAAATGCATCATGTTTCTTCTATACAATGATAGCTATTATGAATTAATTTTTATGATGAAAATAATCAATCTAGGATGATCTTATACCCATTAAGGATGTTTTGGTATGTGTTGAAAACTTCTGTGTGTAGTGCTTTACGACTTGTAATAAATATTGCATGTCGTCTTCATTTTTTGTTAATTTCTTATTATAATCTTGTATTAACGTAACGCCACGTTCTGCGATATCATTTACGACTTTTATTTGACCACATATTTAATTTAGTATAGCCATCGCCAACTTTTCATCATGGGTTTTGTATAATAAATATCTCTTAAATAGTTGAAATCCAGCTTTGATGCTTTATCAGCTTTAGTGCAATGGAACCAAATTTTCACATAAAATCGTACGACAAAAATGCAAATGTTCCGTAAATTCTTCTGTTCTTGTGCTGTTAACTTAAATTCTGCACGAAATATAAATAATTTCAATACATAATGGCTTTGGACATCCAGCGAGCATAATGCATAAGCCCTGGCAAACAGAAACGGACATTTTCATTTGGTATCATGCCTAAAAAAATTAGAGTGATGTCTAATAATTCTTTGTAATCATCCCGAGCATGTTCCTAGGCCAATTCGTTCTTACAAAAACCCGCTAATTCCGCTTTCACACCACTTTTCACACGGCATCATTTAATTGTATATAAACGTTGGGATCATCTATGCCTGCTTTGAAATAATCCTTATTCAAGGAATTCCAGGCATTCTTGAATCTCACAAATAACGGAACATTTACTTGAAATGTATAGCCCATTTTTGATTCAATTGCAGCGCGAAATATAATTTCACATGTCATGTCAACAAGCAAGATATAATAAACTTCGTTCTAGTTTCTGCTCTAAAATAATAGCCGCTCCACTTAATCTTCCAGAATTTGAATATGCTGTCTCGAAGCAAGCCGCCGCGACATCGTCTGCTACTCTCCAATCGATTAAGCTTAGGAAAACAGCCTTCGCGATCTTGATATTTTGGGAACGCTCAATAACTGTTGTCCATCTATATGGGAAATAATCACTGGCAAACGATCCACGGTCTTCGTTCCAGTTTCCTTAAGTAATTTCCCTTCCCAATGTACTGCGCCTGTTGTAAACTTGAAAGTCGATTTAACTGATTTCTACCCTATTTGTTTCACGAAGACGCCTCAGTGTTATTCGATTCAAAACGAGTTCATCAATAGAATGCACAAGACTTTCGGCAACGGCACTGATTCAGTAATCTTCCCCTTATCCAAGGCTGACAATATTCTAGGAGTAATGAAATATTTGCTTCTTCTAGGGTCTTCTTCTACGCTTAGCACAGGCAAATCAATATTTCTGAAGCTCATGTCGTTATCAGATATCCTTTCGCTGTCACTCTCCGATGACGAAAATAATGCTTGTGAGTCTATTGGAATTGATTTAATTTTTTCTTCAATTAAACTTCGATTTAAACTGAAATTAATTGGATTTCTCTTGTTTAAATATTATATGATACAATGAAACATATCGTCCATAACAGGTCATAATTAATGCGGCAGGCGGATTTGACTACAATAGCTAATGAAACGAATGATAATGACATCATAAAACACAATTATATTAAGTCCTTATGACTCATACGGTTTTTTTATGACATCATAAAACATTCCTCGTTATACATCATTTTTAATTATTTATTTATTTCTTTGTAATTTTGAATATAAAATCCAGGATTTAAAAAAATCCGTTTATTTTTTGGGTTTTTATTAGTTTTGGAAATTTGGCCATAAAGTCGCTATTTGTTAACCGATTTTTGATATATTTGATGTTTTGGAAAGGTAATTATATCTTCTATTCACCACAATTTTTATTTTATCTTCGTTTGAAAGTGAAAAATTGAAAAAAATACCATTTTTATCGAACTTTGCGCTCAAGTCGCAACCTCTAAACCATCTTCGATTGACCCAATATTTTTTCTGTTTAAGTTTTTAGCATAACCTCACATTTCTAGGGGGTGTCCCGTTAGATATCTCCTCATTTTTTTCGCCCCATACAAACAAGGACCACCCTAATACACACATATAGATTTTCATTTTTATTAGTATACATAGCCAGACAAATAATTTGTATATCCCTCCCCTATTGTAATAATGTACTATTTGGCAAATTTGCTTTTCATGATTTGATATAAAGATGCACAGTTTGCGTGCCCTAGAATAACGCGGTTAAAATTTTGATTCTATCAATTGCATTATAGGGTTAACTTTGAAAATGAAAAAAAAAATCAAAGTTTCAAATTAACAGTTAAAATTTCGATTCATTTTCGGAATTGATATATGTTTATTAGAGTGCACAAAAAATGTATGGTGAATTTTAAAGTATTTCTTTTTGATATTCACTGGGCAAAATCTGAAAGTAAAACGCAAAACGTGCAAAAAAAATCGAAAAATTGCCAAATTCTTGTCAATAAAATATAAATTTCACACACGTTTTCAAAAAAAATTGAATATACCATTTCTTGAAGTAAAATTGTATGAGCTATCGATTAAAACCATAAAAATTCTAGTTTTGTTATCATTAAGGGTAGTTCCGAGCACTTTTTTGTAAAATTTTATGACTTTTTTCGCATTTTCTGTAAAAAGCTTTGCAGGTCGAGGGTACATCTTGTATTTTTAAATACGGAAAATACACGATATTATAGAGCACTTAATAACCTTTTAAACGTGATACTATACTCTTTGATATCTTACGTGGATCAAAAAATATAAATCATTTTCTAAAACAAGAATTTTTGATTGAACGCAGTTTTTCGTAACTTTTGTGAATGGAGTCTGAAGTTGGAGAATTTATTTTTATTTTTTTGTAAATTTCACAACTAATAAATTTTTGATGCATTTAATAACCTTTTAACCTCAGCAAGGGCAATCAATTTGTATACATACATATTATGGGCATGCGAATGAAGTTTTTCTTAAAATAAAACTAGATTAAACAACAACAACAAAATTGTATATGTATGTGTTTAAAAAAGTATACATTCGGGCGAATTAAAAAAAAATGTTTTTCTATAATATTATGCGAATGAAATATATATATTTCATGCCTAAGAAAATCGATATTTCGAGATTTTCAACGATCGGCAAACAAGTCGTCGATAGACCCATGTGTCTACTTTAATCATGCCAACCCGTTCGAAAAGTTATTGGGGTTTACCTAGTTAATCCTAGATTATACGAAAATTTAAAAAATTTTGACTTATGCATGTCTAAGAAAATCAATATCTCAAGATTTTCTCCGATCGGCAAACATCTCACTATGATATTTGGGTAGGCCTATGTGTCTACTTTAATCATGCCAACCCGTTTGAAAAGTTATTGGGGTTTACCTAGTTAATCCTAGATTATACGAAAATTTAAAAAATTTTGTCTTATGCATGTCTAAGAAAATCGATATCTCAAGATTTTCCCCGATCGGCAAACATCTCACTATGATATTTAGGTAGGCCTAAGTGTCTACTTTAATCATGCCAAGCCGTTTGAAAAGTTATTGGGGTTTACCTAGTTATTCCTAGATTATACGAAAATGTGAAAAAATTTGTCTTATGCATGTCTAAGAAAATCGATATCTCAAGATTTTCCCCGATCGGCAAACATCTCACTATGATATTTGGGTAGGCCTATGTGTCTACTTTAATCATGCCAACCCGTTTGAAAAGTTATTGGGGTTTACCTAGTTAATCCTAGATTATACGAAAATTTGAAAAATTTTGTCTTATGCATGTCTAAGAAAATCCATATCTCAAGATTTTCCCCGATCGGCAAACATCTCACTATGATATTTGGGTAGGCCTATGTGTCTACTTTAATCATGCCAACCCGTTTGAAAAGTTATTGGGGTTTACCTAGTTAATCCTAGATTATACGAAAATTTAAAAAATTTTGTCTTATGCATGTCTAAGAAAATCGATATCTCAAGATTTTCCCCGATCGGCAAACATCTCACTATGATATTTAGGTAGGCCTAAGTGTCTACTTTAATCATGCCAACCCGTTTGAAAAGTTATTGGGGTTTACCTAGTTAATCCTAGATTATACGAAAATTTAAAAAATTTTGACTTATGCATGTCTAAGAAAATCAATATCTCAAGATTTTCTCCGATCGGCAAACATCTCACTATGATATTTGGGTAGGCCTATGTGTCTACTTTAATCATGCCAACCCGTTTGAAAAGTTATTGGGGTTTACCTAGTTAATCCTAGATTATACGAAAATTTAAAAAAATTTGTCTTATGCATGTCTAAGAAAATCGATATCTCAAGATTTTCCCCGATCGGCAAACATCTCACTATGATATTTAGGTAGGCCTAAGTGTCTACTTTAATCATGCCAACCCGTTTCAAAAGTTATTGGGGTTTACCTAGTTAATCCTAGATTATACGAAAATTTAAAAAAATGTGTCTTATGCATGTCTAAGAAAATCGATATCTCAAGATTTTCTCCGATCGGCAAACATCTCACTATGATATTTGGGTAGGCCTATGTGTCTTCTTTAATCATGCCAACCCGTTTGAAAAGTTATTGGGGTTTACCTAGTTAATCCTAGATTATACGAAAATTTGAAAAATTTTGTCTTATGCATGTCTAAGAAAATCCATATCTCAAGATTTTCCCCGATCGGCAAACATCTCACTATGATATTTGGGTAGGCCTATGTGTCTACTTTAATCATGCCAACCCGTTTGAAAAGTTATTGGGGTTTACCTAGTTAATCCTAGATTATACGAAAATTTGAAAAATTTTGTCTTATGCATGTCTAAGAAAATCGATATCTCAAGATTTTCCCCGATCGGCAAACATCTCACTATGATATTTAGGTAGGCCTAAGTGTCTACTTTAATCATGCCAAGCCGTTTCAAAAGTTATTGGGGTTTACCTAGTTATTCCTAGATTATACGAAAATGTGAAAAAATTTGTCTTATGCATGTCTAAGAAAATCGATATCTCAAGATTTTCCCCGATCGGCAAACATCTCACTATGATATTTGGGTAGGCCTATGTGTCTACTTTAATCATGCCAACCCGTTTGAAAAGTTATTGGGGTTTACCTAGTTAATCCTAGATTATACGAAAATTTGAAAAATTTTGCCTTATGCATGTCTAAGAAAATCCATATCTCAAGATTTTCCCCGATCGGCAAACATCTCACTATGATATTTGGGTAGGCCTATGTGTCTACTTTAATCATGCCAACCCGTTTGAAAAGTTATTGGGGTTTACCTAGTTAATCCTAGATTATACGAAAATTTAAAAAATTTTGTCTTATGCATGTCTAAGAAAATCGATATCTCAAGATTTTCCCCGATCGGCAAACATCTCACTATGATATTTAGGTAGGCCTAAGTGTCTACTTTAATCATGCCAAGCCGTTTGAAAAGTTATTGGGGTTTACCTAGTTAATCCTAGATTATACGAAAATTTAAAAAATTTTGACTTATGCATGTCTAAGAAAATCAATATCTCAAGATTTTCTCCGATCGGCAAACATCTCACTATGATATTTGGGTAGGCCTATGTGTCTACTTTAATCATGCCAACCCGTTTGAAAAGTTATTGGGGTTTACCTAGTTAATCCTAGATTATACGAAAATTTAAAAAAATTTGTCTTATGCATGTCTAAGAAAATCGATATCTCAAGATTTTCCCCGATCGGCAAACATCTCACTATGATATTTAGGTAGGCCTAAGTGTCTACTTTAATCATGCCAACCCGTTTGAAAAGTTATTGGGGTTTACCTAGTTAATCCTAGATTATACGAAAATGTGAAAAATTTTGTCTTATGCATGTCTAAGAAAATCGATATCTCAAGATTTTCCCCGATCGGCAAACATCTCACTATGATATTTGGGTAGGCCTATGTGTCTACTTTAATCATGCCAACCCGTTTGAAAAGTTATTGGGGTTTACCTAGTTAATCCTAGATTATACGAAAATTTAAAAATTTTTGACTTATGCATGTCTAAGAAAATTGATATCTCAAGATTTTCCCCGATCGGCAAACATCTCACTATGATATTTGAGTAGGCCTATGTGTCTACTTTAATCATGCCAACCCGTTTGAAAAGTTATTGGGGTTTACCTAGTTAATCCTAGATTATACGAAAATGTGAAAAATTTTGTCTTATGCATGTCTAAGAAAATTGATATCTCAAGATTTTCCCCGATCGGCAAACATCTCACTATGATATTTGAGTAGGCCTATGTGTCTACTTTAATCATGCCAACCCGTTTCAAAAGTTATTGGGGTTTACCTAGTTAATCCTAGATTATACGAAAATTTGAAAAATTTTGTCTTATGCATGTCTAAGAAAATCCATATCTCAAGATTTTCTCCGATCGGCAAACATCTCACTATGATATTTGGGTAGGCCTATATGTCTACTTTAATCATGCCAACCCGTTTGAAAAGTTATTGGGGTTTACCTAGTTAATCCTAGATTATACGAAAATTTAAAAAATTTTGACTTATGCATGTCTAAGAAAATCAATATCTCAAGATTTTCTCCGATCGGCAAACATCTCACTATGATATTTGGGTAGGCCTATGTGTCTAACGGGTTGTTTCAAACGGGTTGGCATGATTAAAGTAGACACATAGGCCTACCCAAATATCATAGTGAGATGTTTGCCGATCGGGGAAAATCATGAGATATCGATTTTCTTAGACATGCATAAGTCAAAATTTTTTAAATTTTCGTATAATCTAGGATTAACTAGGTAAACCCCAATAACTTTTCAAACGGGTTGGCATGATTAAAGTAGACACATAGGCCTACCCAAATATCATAGTGAGATGTTTGCCGATCGGAGAAAATCTTGAGATATTGATTTTCTTAGACATGCATAAGTCAAAATTTTTTAAATTTTCGTATAATCTAGGATTAACTAGGTAAACCCCAATAACTTTTCAAACGGGTTGGCATGATTAAAGTAGACACATAGGCCTACCCAAATATCATAGTGAGATGTTTGCCGATCGGGGAAAATCTTGAGATATGGATTTTCTTAGACATGCATAAGACAAAATTTTTCAAATTTTCGTATAATCTAGGATTAACTAGGTAAACCCCAATAACTTTTCAAACGGGTTGGCATGATTAAAGTAGACACATAGGCCTACCCAAATATCATAGTGAGATGTTTGCCGATCGGAGAAAATCTTGAGATATCGATTTTCTTAGACATGCATAAGACAAAATTTTTTAAATTTTCGTATAATCTAGGATTAACTAGGTAAACCCCAATAACTTTTGAAACGGGTTGGCATGATTAAAGTAGACACATAGGCCTACCCAAATATCATAGTGAGATGTTTGCCGATCGGGGAAAATCTTGAGATATTCATTTTCTTAGATATGCATAAGACAAAATTTTTCAAATTTTCGTATAATCTAGGATTAACTAGGTAAACCCCAATAACTTTTCAAACGGGTTTGCATGATTAAAGTAGACACATAGGCCTACCCAAATATCATAGTGAGATGTTTGCCGATCGGAGAAAATCTTGAGATATTGATTTTCTTAGACATGCATAAGTCAAAATTTTTTAAATTTTCGTATAATCTAGGATTAACTAGGTAAACCCCAATAACTTTTGAAACGGGTTGGCATGATTAAAGTAGACACTTAGGCCTACCTATATATCATAGTGAGATGTTTGCCGATCGGGGAAAATCTTGAGATATCGATTTTCTTAGACATGCATAAGTCAAAATTTTTTAAATTTTCGTATAATCTAGGATTAACTAGGTAAACCCCAATAACTTTTGAAACGGGTTGGCATGATTAAAGTAGACACATAGGCCTACCCAAATATCATAGTGAGATGTTTGCCGATCGGGGAAAATCTTGAGATATTCATTTTCTTAGATATGCATAAGACAAAATTTTTTAAATTTTCGTATAATCTAGGATTAACTAGGTAAACCCCAATAACTTTTGAAACGGGTTGGCATGATTAAAGTAGACACATAGGCCTACCCAAATATCATAGTGAGATGTTTGCCGATCGGAGAAAATCTTGAGATATTGATTTTCTTAGACATGCATAAGTCAAAATTTTTTAAATTTTCGTATAATCTAGGATTAACTAGGTAAACCCCAATAACTTTTCGAACGGGTTGGCATGATTAAAGTAGACACATGGGTCTATCGACGACTTGTTTGCCGATCGTTGAAAATCTTGAGATATCGATTTTCTTAGACATGCATAAGACAAAATTTTTTAAATTTTCGTATAATCTAGGATTAACTAGGTAAACCCCAATAACTTTTCAAACGGGTTGGCATGATTAAAGTAGACACATAGGCCTACCCAAATATCATAGTGAGATGTTTGCCGATCGGGGAAAATCTTGAGATATCGATTTTCTTAGACATGCATAAGACAAATTTTTTCACATTTTCGTATAATCTAGGAATAACTAGGTAAACCCCAATAACTTTTGAAACGGGTTGGCATGATTAAAGTAGACACTTAGGCCTACCTAAATATCATAGTGAGATGTTTGCCGATCGGGGAAAATCTTGAGATATCGATTTTCTTAGACATGCATAAGACAAAATTTTTTAAATTTTCGTATAATCTAGGATTAACTAGGTAAACCCCAATAACTTTTGAAACGGGTTGGCATGATTAAAGTAGACACATAGGCCTACCCAAATATCATAGTGAGATGTTTGCCGATCGGGGAAAATCTTGAGATATCGATTTTCTTAGACATGCATAAGACAAAATTTTTTAAATTTTCGTATAATCTAGGATTAACTAGGTAAACCCCAATAACTTTTGAAACGGGTTGGCATGATTAAAGTAGACACATAGGCCTACCCAAATATCATAGTGAGATGTTTGCCGATCGGAGAAAATCTTGAGATATTGATTTTCTTAGACATGCATAAGTCAAAATTTTTTAAATTTTCGTATAATCTAGGATTAACTAGGTAAACCCCAATAACTTTTCGAACGGGTTGGCATGATTAAAGTAGACACATGGGTCTATCGACGACTTGTTTGCCGATCGTTGAAAATCTTGAGATATCGATTTTCTTAGACATGCATAAGTCAAAATTTTTTAAATTTTCGTATAATCTAGGATTAACTAGGTAAACCCCAATAACTTTTGAAACGGGTTGGCATGATTAAAGTAGACACATAGGCCTACCCAAATATCATAGTGAGATGTTTGCCGATCGGGGAAAATCTTGAGATATTCATTTTCTTAGATATGCATAAGACAAAATTTTTTAAATTTTCGTATAATCTAGGATTAACTAGGTAAACCCCAATAACTTTTGAAACGGGTTGGCATGATTAAAGTAGACACATAGGCCTACCCAAATATCATAGTGAGATGTTTGCCGATCGGAGAAAATCTTGAGATATTGATTTTCTTAGACATGCATAAGTCAAAATTTTTTAAATTTTCGTATAATCTAGGATTAACTAGGTAAACCCCAATAACTTTTCGAACGGGTTGGCATGATTAAAGTAGACACATGGGTCTATCGACGACTTGTTTGCCGATCGTTGAAAATCTTGAGATATCGATTTTCTTAGACATGCATAAGACAAAATTTTTTAAATTTTCGTATAATCTAGGATTAACTAGGTAAACCCCAATAACTTTTCAAACGGGTTGGCATGATTAAAGTAGACACATAGGCCTACCCAAATATCATAGTGAGATGTTTGCCGATCGGAGAAAATCTTGAGATATTGATTTTCTTAGACATGCATAAGTCAAAATTTTTTAAATTTTCGTATAATCTAGGATTAACTAGGTAAACCCCAATAACTTTTCAAACGGGTTGGCATGATTAAAGTAGACACATAGGCCTACCCAAATATCATAGTGAGATGTTTGCCGATCGGGGAAAATCTTGAGATATGGATTTTCTTAGACATGCATAAGACAAAATTTTTCAAATTTTCGTATAATCTAGGATTAACTAGGTAAACCCCAATAACTTTTCAAACGGGTTGGCATGATTAAAGTAGACACATAGGCCTACCCAAATATCATAGTGAGATGTTTGCCGATCGGAGAAAATCTTGAGATATCGATTTTCTTAGACATGCATAAGACAAAATTTTTTAAATTTTCGTATAATCTAGGATTAACTAGGTAAACCCCAATAACTTTTGAAACGGGTTGGCATGATTAAAGTAGACACATAGGCCTACCCAAATATCATAGTGAGATGTTTGCCGATCGGGGAAAATCTTGAGATATTCATTTTCTTAGATATGCATAAGACAAAATTTTTCAAATTTTCGTATAATCTAGGATTAACTAGGTAAACCCCAATAACTTTTCAAACGGGTTTGCATGATTAAAGTAGACACATAGGCCTACCCAAATATCATAGTGAGATGTTTGCCGATCGGAGAAAATCTTGAGATATTGATTTTCTTAGACATGCATAAGTCAAAATTTTTTAAATTTTCGTATAATCTAGGATTAACTAGGTAAACCCCAATAACTTTTGAAACGGGTTGGCATGATTAAAGTAGACACTTAGGCCTACCTATATATCATAGTGAGATGTTTGCCGATCGGGGAAAATCTTGAGATATCGATTTTCTTAGACATGCATAAGTCAAAATTTTTTAAATTTTCGTATAATCTAGGATTAACTAGGTAAACCCCAATAACTTTTGAAACGGGTTGGCATGATTAAAGTAGACACATAGGCCTACCCAAATATCATAGTGAGATGTTTGCCGATCGGGGAAAATCTTGAGATATTCATTTTCTTAGATATGCATAAGACAAAATTTTTTAAATTTTCGTATAATCTAGGATTAACTAGGTAAACCCCAATAACTTTTGAAACGGGTTGGCATGATTAAAGTAGACACATAGGCCTACCCAAATATCATAGTGAGATGTTTGCCGATCGGAGAAAATCTTGAGATATTGATTTTCTTAGACATGCATAAGTCAAAATTTTTTAAATTTTCGTATAATCTAGGATTAACTAGGTAAACCCCAATAACTTTTCGAACGGGTTGGCATGATTAAAGTAGACACATGGGTCTATCGACGACTTGTTTGCCGATCGTTGAAAATCTTGAGATATCGATTTTCTTAGACATGCATAAGACAAAATTTTTTAAATTTTCGTATAATCTAGGATTAACTAGGTAAACCCCAATAACTTTTCAAACGGGTTGGCATGATTAAAGTAGACACATAGGCCTACCCAAATATCATAGTGAGATGTTTGCCGATCGGGGAAAATCTTGAGATATCGATTTTCTTAGACATGCATAAGACAAATTTTTTCACATTTTCGTATAATCTAGGAATAACTAGGTAAACCCCAATAACTTTTGAAACGGGTTGGCATGATTAAAGTAGACACTTAGGCCTACCTAAATATCATAGTGAGATGTTTGCCGATCGGGGAAAATCTTGAGATATCGATTTTCTTAGACATGCATAAGACAAAATTTTTTAAATTTTCGTATAATCTAGGATTAACTAGGTAAACCCCAATAACTTTTGAAACGGGTTGGCATGATTAAAGTAGACACATAGGCCTACCCAAATATCATAGTGAGATGTTTGCCGATCGGGGAAAATCTTGAGATATGGATTTTCTTAGACATGCATAAGACAAAATTTTTCAAATTTTCGTATAATCTAGGATTAACTAGGTAAACCCCAATAACTTTTCAAACGGGTTTGCATGATTAAAGTAGACACATAGGCCTACCCAAATATCATAGTGAGATGTTTGCCGATCGGAGAAAATCTTGAGATATTGATTTTCTTAGACATGCATAAGTCAAAATTTTTTAAATTTTCGTATAATCTAGGATTAACTAGGTAAACCCCAATAACTTTTGAAACGGGTTGGCATGATTAAAGTAGACACTTAGGCCTACCTATATATCATAGTGAGATGTTTGCCGATCGGGGAAAATCTTGAGATATCGATTTTCTTAGACATGCATAAGACAAAATTTTTTAAATTTTCGTATAATCTAGGATTAACTAGGTAAACCCCAATAACTTTTGAAACGGGTTGGCATGATTAAAGTAGACACATAGGCCTACCCAAATATCATAGTGAGATGTTTGCCGATCGGGGAAAATCTTGAGATATTCATTTTCTTAGATATGCATAAGACAAAATTTTTTAAATTTTCGTATAATCTAGGATTAACTAGGTAAACCCCAATAACTTTTGAAACGGGTTGGCATGATTAAAGTAGACACATAGGCCTACCCAAATATCATAGTGAGATGTTTGCCGATCGGAGAAAATCTTGAGATATTGATTTTCTTAGACATGCATAAGTCAAAATTTTTTAAATTTTCGTATAATCTAGGATTAACTAGGTAAACCCCAATAACTTTTCGAACGGGTTGGCATGATTAAAGTAGACACATGGGTCTATCGACGACTTGTTTGCCGATCGTTGAAAATCTTGAGATATCGATTTTCTTAGACATGCATAAGACAAATTTTTTCACATTTTCGTATAATCTAGGAATAACTAGGTAAACCCCAATAACTTTTCGAACGGGTTGGCATGATTAAAGTAGACACATGGGTCTATCGACGACTTGTTTGCCGATCGTTGAAAATCTTGAGATATCGATTTTCTTAGACATGCATAAGACAAAATTTTTTAAATTTTCGTATAATCTAGGATTAACTAGGTAAACCCCAATAACTTTTCAAACGGGTTGGCATGATTAAAGTAGACACATAGGCCTACCCAAATATCATAGTGAGATGTTTGCCGATCGGGGAAAATCTTGAGATATCGATTTTCTTAGACATGCATAAGACAAAATTTTTTAAATTTTCGTATAATCTAGGATTAACTAGGTAAACCCCAATAACTTTTGAAACGGGTTGGCATGATTAAAGTAGACACATAGGCCTACCCAAATATCATAGTGAGATGTTTGCCGATCGGGGAAAATCTTGAGATATCGATTTTCTTAGACATGCATAAGACAAAATTTTTTAAATTTTCGTATAATCTAGGATTAACTAGGTAAACCCCAATAACTTTTCAAACGGGTTGGCATGATTAAAGTAGACACATAGGCCTACCCAAATATCATAGTGAGATGTTTGCCGATCGGAGAAAATCTTGAGATAGTGATTTTCTTAGACATGCATAAGTCAAAATTTTTTAAATTTTCGTATAATCTAGGATTAACTAGGTAAACCCCAATAACTTTTCAAACGGATTGGCATGATTAAAGTAGACACTTAGGCCTACCTAAATATCATAGTGAGATGTTTGCCGATCGGGGAAAATCTTGAGATATCGATTTTCTTAGACATGCATAAGACAAAATTTTTTAAATTTTCGTATAATCTAGGATTAACTAGGTAAACCCCAATAACTTTTCAAACGGGTTGGCATGATTAAAGTAGACACATAGGCCTACCCAAATATCATAGTGAGATGTTTGCCGATCGGGGAAAATCTTGAGATATGGATTTTCTTAGACATGCATAAGACAAAATTTTTCAAATTTTCGTATAATCTAGGATTAACTAGGTAAACCCCAATAACTTTTCAAACGGGTTGGCATGATTAAAGTAGACACATAGGCCTACCCAAATATCATAGTGAGATGTTTGCCGATCGGGGAAAATCTTGAGATATCGATTTTCTTAGACATGCATAAGACAAATTTTTTCACATTTTCGTATAATCTAGGAATAACTAGGTAAACCCCAATAACTTTTCAAACGGCTTGGCATGATTAAAGTAGACACTTAGGCCTACCTAAATATCATAGTGAGATGTTTGCCGATCGGGGAAAATCTTGAGATATCGATTTTCTTAGACATGCATAAGACAAAATTTTTTAAATTTTCGTATAATCTAGGATTAACTAGGTAAACCCCAATAACTTTTCAAACGGGTTGGCATGATTAAAGTAGACACATAGGCCTACCCAAATATCATAGTGAGATGTTTGCCGATCGGAGAAAATCTTGAGATATTGATTTTCTTAGACATGCATAAGTCAAAATTTTTTAAATTTTCGTATAATCTAGGATTAACTAGGTAAACCCCAATAACTTTTCGAACGGGTTGGCATGTATAAAGTAGACACATGGGTCTATCGACGACTTGTTTGCCGATCGTTGAAAATCTCGAAATATCGATTTTCTTAGGCATGAAATATATATATTTCATTCGCATAATATTATAGAAAAACATTTTTTTTTAATTCGCCCGAATGTATACTTTTTTAAACACATACATATACAATTTTGTTGTTGTTGTTTAATCTAGTTTTATTTTAAGAAAAACTTCATTCGCATTTATGGGCAGTATACCGGGTGATTTTTTTTAACCTGATACACTCAAATATCTCGGAAAATAAGCGCTCTACGAAAAAAATGATAGAGATCAAGATTTAATTATTCCGCGGGGGAAATACAGTAGTGTTAAAATTAGAACCCTCCCCCCTCCTTGTAGGTGGGGCGAGGGGTAACTTTGAAATTAAGATAGGAACCCCTATTTTTTATTTCAGATTCGGATTCTACGGCTAAAAATACGTAGGATTTGGCTGAAACATTTTTTTCCATTCATGATAGATGGCGCTGTAATTGACAATATTCAATTTTTTTTTATTTCTCCTACTGAGAACCTACGCAAACGATTCTGCAATACGTCTGCAATAAAAATACACGAAGGTAGTCGTAAACAATTTGTATTTTTTAAATTTTCAATTACTGAAAAATGGATTGTCATTATCGTAACCCAGGGACATGTGTTTAAATCGGCTTTCAAATTAATGAAATTGTTTTTATTTTGTTTTCAAAATACCGATTCATTCCGAAGGTTATTTCGAGAACAACAATACCTGTGTCAAGCTATTAATACTTCAGAATGGTGTATCTAACTGTACAAGAGAAAATGGAAATGATTCTGGTTCATGGATAAGCTGGCCGGAGTCTTGATAATGCTGTCACTCTCTACGCTTCGCGTTTTCCGGATAGGATTCGGTCACGTGCGTCATTTCAGCGTACTGCCAAACAATTTATCACCCTTCTCCCAGTTATTCGAAAATTGTAAAATGATTAAATTGTTTAAGACTACCTTCGTGTATTTACAACGAAACCATGATATTTTTATTGTAGCCGTATTGCAGAATTGTTTGCGTAGGTTATCAGTAGGAGAAATAAAAAAAAATTGAATATTGTCAATTACAGCGCCATCTATCATGAATGGAAAAAATGTTTCAGCCAAATCCTACGTATTTATAGCCGTAGAATCCGAATCTGAAATAAAAAATAGGGGTTCCTATCTTAGTTTCAAAGTAACCCCCGCCCCACCTACAAGGAGAGGGGAGGGGTTCTAATTTTAACACTAATGTATTTCCCCCGCGGAATAATTAAATTTTAACATCTACAATTTTTTTCGTAGAGCGCTTATTTTCCGAGATATTTGAGTGTATCAGGTTAAAAAAAATCACCCGGTATACTGCCCATAATATGTATGTATACAAATTGATTGCCCTTGCTGAGGTTAAAAGGTTATTAAATGCATCAAAAATTTATTAGTTGTGAAATTTACAAAAAAATAAAAATAAATTCTCCAACTTCAGACTCCATTCACAAAAGTTACGAAAAACTGCGTTCAATCGAAAATTCTTGTTTTAGAAAATGATTTATATTTTTTGATCCACGTAAGATATCAAAGAGTATAATATCACGTTTAAAAGGTTATTAAGTGCTCTATAATATCGTGTATTTTCCGTATTTAAAAATACAAGATGTACCCTCGACCTGCAAAGCTTTTTACAGAAAATGCGAAAAAAGTCATAAAATTTTACAAAAAAGTGCTCGGAACTACCCTTAATGATAACAAAACTAGAATTTTTATAGTTTTAATCGATAGCTCATACAATTTTACTTCAAGAAATGGTATATTCAATTTTTTTTGAAAACGAGTGTGAAATTTATATTTTATTGACAAGAATTTGGCAATTTTTCGATTTTTTTTGCACGTTTTTGCGTTGAGCACCATCTAATTTTTAACTTTTCCAATTTTTTTTTTCACCTAAATTCATTATTTTGAACCTACTTTCAGATTTTGCCCAGTGAAATAGAATTCTCGACACAAAGTTTTTTTTGTGCACCCTAAATTATTTATATTTGATATGTATTTCTATTTAAGAACAACAGTCCAAACAAAATATTTTAAGTCTCGAACCATTAATTTTTCACAAACACGTTGCCGTAAAAGTCGGAATTGAAAGATGCACGCTTCTCAATTTGCTGCACCAATATAATAGCGTCGAAGTAAAATGGAGCGCTTAAAATTTGTGTGATTTTAAATTCACAACTAATCTGCAACTCATCGTGCATTGACATCTGGTACCCATAAGATAGACAACTTTTTCATATAACTAATGTGAGATGCTTAAATTCAGCAGTTTAAAAGCAGGGTTACAATCCAATTGGTGTACTTCAACAGGTGTTTTCATTCTAAATATAATTAGAAATGCAGCAAGGCGTATTTGAATACAATTTCTCAAGTGAATTGAATAAAATCAAGACAAAAATAATTTGTTGGGTTCACCGTAAGGCTTGCTTGCAAACCACATTTTTTGATTTTGCTTCCGGAGCTAAAATACCCAAATTTTTTGAAGTTCCTACTCTCGGAATGAAGCTGCATTCTCTGTACCCAATGATAAGAATCGAGTTCGGTCAATCTGTTGGCTAGAGACCTGCCTACGGTACAATGTTGTCACTGTTAATTGCTAATTATTTGAGCATCTGAGACACAACTTCCATACCATAAGACTCTCATGATTCAGGTAATTGAGTTCTATGCTTATAAAAATGTTTCCCTTAAGTTTTTCATTGTGCTTACATTCATGGTTTACTATGATTAACGGGAAAATTCAGAGCGAATTATTAAACGAAAAAAAGTTAACTTTTGAAAAAGCGATCACGATGGCGATAAATTAAGAAATAACAAAGAAAAATGTGGAATTTATTAAAACTGAAAAAATCGAGAAACTAGAACACAGTATAAACAAGCTATCTTTAAATAAAAACCAGATAGAGCAACAATTTGCGATGAGGAATAACAATAAAAGCAACGGGCGAGTTCACGCTCAACTCGCAAAAGATATATGTGAAAACCTTTAACTATTGAATCATTTCAAGTCTCTGCGATACCGACATTAATTGTTTAATTGAAAATTGAAATTTATAACCGACTATACAGTTCTGTTAACTTAATAATCAAAACCTGCTCTGAATGCTTTAAAATTCACCATTACTCAAACACGACAATTGTTGAAGATTCCAAATTTAGACTTTTGGGAATGTTCACGGCAAACCCGTTTTGTTCGTACCAAAATGGCATCGCTGATGTGATTGATTTGAACTAAACGAAATAGGGCGGTTCTATTAGACAAACAAAAAGTCAAGTAAAATCATAGCAACTTGAGAGACGGTAACATGTCTCCCTGCGGCTTCTTCCTTGCGCATATCTTTAGAAAATGGCATTCGAATCTGTTTACCACTATTTTCCTATATGCCCCGCATAACCAAACTCAGCAACAGCATGAGCAATACTAAAAAGAAAAACATTGCATAACGATTAAACAATTTCAATAGTATATTGTATGACAAGTGAAGAAAACGAGTCATTGCAATACGAAAGTGAAATTTGCAGCCTGAGCGATAGCGAATGATGAGTGAATGACTCATTTTCACGATGAGTGAATGACTCATTTTCACACGAGTTATACACGTTATTTTTTCTACGAAACAAAAGTCCTGTAACATTTATAAATAAGTAGAAACATAAAAAATTACAAACTTGTACGGATCAACACAAATTTATTAAACCATTAACACATTTGGGTTTTCACAAATCGTGTAGCAATATTAAGAAATCGTTGTGTAATGAGAATATTTCCACACGATTTTAGTATACGACGCAAAGGCTCCTTTTCTTATATAATTTAAATTCAAAAATCATCATGGAAAGTATAGGTTACTGCACTATCGTAGAAAAAATTATTATTTTATATCTACGTATAAGTGCCATTTTCACAGCTCACTAAGATGTAAAATATTTAATATTTAAAGTATGGGTGCATTTGTCTTTGTTTAACGTGCTTCCATTTCAGTTTTTTTGAACCACTTACACTACACATGCATACTTTCTTTGTCTTTTCATTTTAATCTAGCGGAAATTGTAATTCGAATTATATAGTATGCAAGTTCGGTGCATTTTGTGTTCGTTTTTCTCGTATATAATTTGCAATTTTAATCGTACCGGATTTTCCGTTCCTTTTTTTACATGAAATTTTTGACTTACCCCCGCAAAAGATGTTTTCACATCAATAACACGCAGAATCGAAACGGGACATTTCAATTAACACGTGGAAGGTGGAATAATAACAGCTATAATAGAATAAGATAAGTTCCTGCAAATTGAAGTTATAGAAATAATTTACAATTATAAAAAATTAGGGCATTATGCGAGAAATTGTAAAATAACTGCTGGCCTTAATATATCCAATGAAAAGTAGAAAAATAACAGTTTGCTAAAAAATGTTCACGGTGAGAGCTCCTCTGCAGAATTAACGGATTTGTCACTGGATGGTAGGAGAATGAAATTTGAAATCGATACTGGATCCAAATACACAATAATATCTATCCTGTTGTGAGTATAACAACTTTTTCAAAAATTATATTTTAAATGCAGTTAGTAATAAATGATTAGTTATTTCGGAGGAAATTGTAAGCATTTTGGGGAAATTTTAGGTTAATGTACAAACAGTTAGCTGTGATAAGGTATATGGTTTAGAAATAATTGTAATAGATTGATTGATTGATTTTGAATGTACGACCAAGCATTAAGCAGGATCTCCCGGTAATTCTAAGAATATTTTACGTCGGGCCCACCGTACACTCTTTTTTACATTTACTTGGAAAGATAGGATAGGATTATTAGCTTAGGCTTGAGATCGACTCAGTTACAAACATCTTGACGGTCATTACAAATAATTGTAATAGATACAAAAAAAAAGTTTATTCCTTTGTGTTAGGGAGAGTTTGGTTGGATGGATGTACTGTTTCCTCACTGGCGAAATAGATTTGTTCAAAGTTTAAATAAAATAAATAAGTTTAGCAAAAATTGAAAAAGAAAGTGATCGGGTCGAGATACATATTAAAGAAGATGCAAGGCCAATATTTTGTGAGATGTATGAAGTGCCATTTAAATTAAGAGAAAAAGTAGAACAAGAGTTGCAAAGACTAACGACTGAAAATATAATTAGATCTGCGAAGTTTAGTGAAGGGGGTTCATCAATGATTGTAGTACATATAAAAGATGGTTCGATTAAATTGTGTATCGATTGCAAAGTATCCATTAACAAAGTGATCAAGACAGAGCATTATTCACTTCCCAATTTTAATGACTTGTTAGCAAATATATATTTGCAAATCAGATTTAACAGGAGCATACCAACAATTAAAAATTTCTGAAGAATCACAAAAGTTTGTCAAGGTGAACGGTTTATTTACTTTTTTAAGATTAACTTTCGGAATTTCAAACTCAGCTAGTTGTTTTCAAGGTGTAATGGATAATATTTTAGGGGGTATATCTAAGATGAATGGTTGGTTAGATGATATACTGGTAGATGGATCGAGTTTGGAGGATGTAAAAATGAAGTTAAAACAAGTATTAGATAAGTTACAAGCATACAGAGTAACAGTGAGTTTTTTGTTACGAAAATTGAATATCTTGGGTATGTAATAAAGTGAAAAAGGCATTGAACCATCAACAAATAAAATAAAAGCGACTATTCAAGCGCCGCAACCAAATAATGTTACCCAATTGAAAGCTTACTTGGGTATGTTAAACTACTACTCAAAATTTGTTTCAAATTTGTCACCAAAATTACATTTTTTAGATGAATTGTTGAAGAAAAATAGTAGATTTATTTGAACAAAGGAGCATTCAAGGGTTTTGAAGAGTCAAAACAATTATTATTAAACAATAATATTTTAGCACATTATGATCCAAAGAAACCTTTAGTTATTTTGGTGGATGCAAGTTCATATGGAATAGCAGCCTATATGTAATAGAAAATAACGAAGAGAACCCCGTATTTTTTGTATCGAGCACGCTCTCTCAACCAGAACAAAATTATTCTAATTTGCATCGAGAAGCTTTAGCTTTTAGAAAATAGTATTTACAATTAAAAAAATTCACAAATATACCTATGGTAACAAGTTTACAATATTTTGTGATAATAAGCCTTTATACAGTATTTTTCAAACAGCAGTACCACCATTCATTTCAGCTAGGCTCCAAAAGTATGCCTACATTATTTCAAATTATGATTATGCGATAAAGTTTCGGGATGGAAAAAAAATCTAACTGCAGATTTCTATGTACTAACGGAAGAATTAAATCTAGATTTTAAAAGTGTGGAAGAACAGACTCAAAGAGATACGTTTTTAAATAAATTGTATGATTTTATAAAATTTGGATGTAAGGAAAATCGAATTGACAAGGCATATGTAAATATTATTTATTTCAAACTATACCGAAAATCAATGTTTACGTGATTGATTTCAGTCCGGGAAATGAATCATTACGTCAGAGAACAAAAGTGTCCGGAAAACAAGCTATTACCAGAGCCTACTGTATAAATAAGAGCCTCCAGTATCGACTGTATTTTTTACTAAGCTTAAAATAAGGTACAAACAATTTTTCCTTTACTATGAAACTATATGGGGAAACGGTTATTTTCATTTACAGTTTTAGTTTATTAGAAATGTGAGCTTTTGTTTTGTTTTTATATGAAAATGTTCATGAAACATGAAATATTATTTGATTGAAAAATCGAGTCTTGAAAATGTTTATTTCTAAGTGAAAATCGTCATGAAAAATAAGGTACTTTTGAAATTTTAAATATTGTTGTTTTTGTAATAAACTACGTCATCAACATAACTCGTTTATAAAAAATTCAATAATCATCTCTTTCATTGCCTCCATTCAAATTTGAATTCGAATATGTTTCTATAGTTATTTTGAATTTGCAAAGCATGCTAGATTGTTTTGATTTTTTGTTTTCTTCGCACTCATTGTATCGATTTATTTATTTTTATTTTTTTGCTGTTGCTCTTTGTGATTTATTTTTATTTTGATTGTTGAACGGAGACGTGTTGTCTTTTTTCTTACCATTGGTTTTAGATATGGAGATATGTGTCGTCATTAAACTGAATTTTCTCTTTTTAATACACATTGTTGTTGTTGTAGAATGTTTTTTAATTTAATTTCTCTTATTTTCTTTTGATTATTGCCGGAAAATATGGAAATTTGAGAATCTGTGTTTTAAATGAGTAAGACATTGATTTGTTTGTTAGCTATTTCTTAAAAAATTATTTAACTGGGTTTAACTTTTAATTCATATTTTATCGTCAATCGAAATCGCGTTTTTTCATATAAACACTATGAAAATAAATGAATTTTTATTGTTTCTATATCCCTTATTTTAAGTTCATTTTTCACATGCCGGCTCTATTCACTTCAAGATGGTTCTGCTATTACAGTAGAGTAGACTGTAAAACCAAACAAAAAAAAAATAACTAGGGTAACTTGATAATTTGAAAATCATTTGGATTGATTTTCTTTAAATTTCAAATTCATGTTTTTACTTTAAAACTCAATTTTAAATGAAAAAATCGAATTAATGTCCCCTGTAGTATGAAATAAAACGTTGTACGTTACACGTACGTTAAATGATCGTTACAGTACTCGTTCAAAATTCTGGACTCTGCTCCTTCGTCGCCTCGTCCATAAACGTCGAACTCGTACTGTACAACTCATTTACCGCCCTTGTGACGTAAATAACTATTTCAGAACAATAAGCTTTTATCTCCAATTCTGTAAACGTCTAAATTATGTTCAATTCAATACATTTTTTTTTCGCTGGCGCTACTTCCCATAGAGGGATTTGGCCGCTTCATTTGAAGTTTCGTAATCATTTTTTTTAATGGATAATGAGTGAATTATTCATTGATCCAACATTAACCAGCCGTGATTTTTTCATCACCCGGCGGGAATCGAACCCGGAACCTCCGGAGCTTAAAGCAAACATGCTAACCACTGTGCCACCGGGGCGGCGATACTTGCATTGAATATTAATCAACAGTAATTGTAATAGAATAAACTAAAAATATCAACCTGTTCATGTTGAGACTTGGAGTAATAAACATCTTTTAACAAATAAAAGCGATCTTTATATACATTACATAATATAATTTTAGCTTAAGATTTGATTATTTTTTGTTATTTTCTTTTGTATAAAAATTTAAGAATTAAGCCATTGGCAGCATTGAAAACAATTTAAGTTTATTATTATTGGTCAGTTTGCATTAGACAGTTTCTTTTGACAACGCCACATTATTACAAGTAATGATCAATTTTCCAATAATGTTGAACTATCTGCAAGTCACCACAAATATTTACAGAAAACATAATTGCAACACAATAATCCAATTATTCCAAGATGCAGCACAAAAAACTGCTTACAAAATCATACTATCAAATAAATCTAATTTGTAATTACCCGAATTTTCTTCATATTTTCCGATTTTATATTTTTTACCCGTCTAACGATTTCGTTTTCTCAACTATGCAAGAAAAAACATGAAACTAAAAATAAAAAATTAAAATACTCAAAGCTAACAAAAAAAAAAAAAAATTCTTGCAATTTGTACAACAACAATACTGAAAAAATTTGTTACACATTAAATTACGTTGCATTGCATATAATGAAGAGGAAAAAATTTGCTTGCTACTCGTACTTCGCTACTACCTCTGTGTACTTACAAAATGGAAAGAAATTGTTGAAAACTTTAATTTATTCTTTTCCTTACCTTTAAACAAAAAAAAAAAAAACGAACAAATACATAAAAAACTAGTAGTCAAGCTTTTTTTACCACCATTCCACTAAATACATAATTTCTCTTTTTCACCACCTATCCAACATTAAAAAACTTACAAAGCACATGAAAAATGAATTTGTAATTATTGTTGAAGAAGAAGTTTTTTTTTTGAGTATGCGTTCCAATTGTCTTACTAATTTAATTCAATTACTGAAATGATTCATTTCTCTTCGAAACTTAAATTGTTGAAAGCTTCTTGTAATTTTTTCTTGTGTGAGTGTATGTCAGTTTCTTGTGTCACTTTTGAAATGAGAACCACCAGCGCAAGCAACAATTTTTTTTTTTTTTTTTTACTTTAATTTGGAATATGTTAATCAAGTTGGTAAATTCAGGTGATAATTGAAAGAAAATTCGCATTAATTAAAATGTCTTTTGCCTATACATCTAGCTAGACGTTAGATTTTGTGTCTCGTGTACATTTGTATACCTTTCCTGATTTGAGACGGTATAAATTAATTAAAAGTTAAAGTTGTTTTTGTTGTTCACTTCTTTTGTGTATATACTGAGAAGAGATGAGGTGATAAGAATAAAAATTTTGTTGTGGTTTAAATAAAGTGTTTGCGGTTTTTGAGGGTTATAGTGGTGGTCCGTATAACGACCGCGGCAAATTCCCATCTCATGAATAAATAACAAATACAGCTTTGTATAACTTTTAAATTAGGGAACTTTGATTTTGATAAAAAAGCAAAGTTTTTTTTTCACACCCCAGAGTCGACCGACCTTTCTGGAGACTCTAAACAATAACAACAACAAAAGTTTAATAAAATATTTACGTAATAACAACTTTAAGATCCATACATTTATTGTGCGTGTGTATGTTTGTGTTTGCGTGCGCCAATAAAGGAAAAATATGATGTAGGTAAATAAATAAACGTTCCAGTTCGCCGCAAGAAATATTGAAGAATTATTTGCTTGTATTTGGTTACCAGTAAGGCGAAATAAGTTGAGATTAATTGTTTTGTTAAAAATTCTAAACAGAAATATACTCATCTAACAAAAGACAGAGTGATATGCTATTTTCAGACCAAAACACTTTAAATAAACTACAACAACGCCAGTACAACTTTTAATGTCACTTGAAAGTCAATATGATGTACAAAATTTGTGTGTGTATATATACTAAATAGATATACACTGTATACACAAGCACAAAGTGTTAATTAACAAAAGAAATTTCACACATATTTTTCCGATTTTCTTTTCGACACCCAGATCCAACCCACATTTTATAATACATAATGTATACAATATACATGTAAGACTGAAAAATGTTTCAAATAACCAAAAATTTGTTATTTTTTAACTTTTCATCCTTCACAATATATTATGTATATGTGTGTGTATGTAGTATGTATGTCTACTATTATCATCTCAGTTTACATAAAAATTCAATCATCATACTTCCGTATCAAAAAAAAAAAAAGTGAGAAACATAAAACTGGAAAATAATAACAGTTTTCGCAACAACAATTCTGAAGGATGTAGACATAAGTATGTATAGAAAATTTTGTAGATAGAACAAGGCGAACAAATTTCGAACGCTAAATTGGCAGGCCACTCGTGCTTTTAATGTTTTATATTTTTCATTTTTTATCGATCGGATTATGTTTGTTTGAAATTTTATGTTATTTTGTTACGTTACTAAACACAAAATTTCAAGTATTCAGTATTATTGAACATTATTGATTTTGATGGTAAGTTTAGCAGGATCAGATATTTCTAGAAGCGCTAGAGTTAACGATCTAAAAATCTGAAAATTCAAATTTACAATCTTTATATTGGTTTGGTGCGAAAATGGTTGTTACTAAATTATACTGTGCAACATAAAATCGTAGTGATTTATGATTTTCTGAAATTTGACAGCCCTTGTAAAAGGCAGATAATATTTTTGAAATATTCTTTGTAACATGCAAAATACACACACGCACCCAGCCAGTCGTGAAACATTTTGCTTGTCACCATCGGGAAACGCAAAACGACTTCCACACCTCCAGGTTTGTAAATCAAACTATCAGAAATTGAAAAGTTCAAATCTACATACCGAAAAACGGAAATAGTAAATAAACTATATACTTGATTTTCTAAAAATTGTGGGTTAGATAGTTCCTTATCATGATTTAGTTCCAAATTCGGTTCTCGGCGCCGACCAACAATTTAGTTACTGTTGATGTACGGAACAACTTTACGGGCGAATAATATTAGCACTGAAATAATAACAGCTCAATGTTTATATTTTTACAAAGACATTAATTATGCTCATAATGTGGTATTACCATATGAGTTTAAAAAATTACCCAATAATAGGGTGTACAATAAATTTTTAGAAAAAATTTGTAGGTTGAATTACGAATCAACATCCTCCCCGCCTTGGACGAATTAAGTAAAAAAGAATTAATTTTGTTCATTGTCTTCGATTGGTAGTATCGCGACTCCACAAATAGCTCGATCATATTCACCGCGATCCGTTCGCACTCTGACCACCCCAACGACCCCTTGGTCGTCGGGGTTTGTTTTAACGATGCGTCCAACCGACCAGCACAAGAGTGGTGACAAGTTGTCGCAAAGAAGCACCATCATTCCTGCACGCGGATTCTCCTGACGCTTGTTACAACGCGATCGTGATTGCAGCGTGATCAAATATTCCTTTTGAAAGCGTAGCCAGAATTGTTGTACGATCCATGTGATATGCTAATGCAATTTGATGCGATTGACCGGAATATCCAGCGGCAATTACGGAAGTTGAAGATCATTCGAGTCTACAGAAACAGGTGTTATTGGACACGAGCTTATTACAGCTGCCGCCTGTTTAATAATTATCTGGAAATCATCGACTGTATTCTCTACTTCACCAATGACATATTACGGATGAGACGCTTCATAATCTTAATTGAGGCCTCTGTGGACCCGAACGCAAAGAAGTATTTGATGACGACTGTCAAATGGGAGATTAGCCTTCTTGATTCTTCCTCCGACTCGAATAAGATCCTGATCGTCAATAAACGGCGCTAAAGTTTTTAATTGAGAGCTGAGTGAAACTGCCCGATTATTTGACAGATTTGTGTACTAATCAGGGAAGACTGCTACGGCGATTTTGATTAGATGAACGGGCGGCTGATTACTGTACCTATGTGAATTTGGCTAGTTTGCTTTTTATTATACTTCATTTTTTCTACGACGAAACTGTATTTGTAAATAGGTTGCAACTGAATATCTGATTTTCTTTAGATAAATTTAATGTTCCGTTTGTGAGAAGCATTCTCCATCTCGCTTGTGAATTTTACGTAATCATATAGATTGCAGGGGATCTAATTCTAAATTCATAGGTTCGGTCGGTGCCATATCTCAAGTAATGTTGACCCGTGATAGTATAACTGAGACATCGATTGGCATTCTGATATATCCTTTAGGGACATTTACCAGTTCAACTTGGCTCCACATATGAAGGAAATTATTTGATAGAAATTATAGCTGAAAGAAGCCGCTGGTTAGCCACGGATCAGGAGTAACCTTTCAACTTGCCTAACAGTTCTGAAAACCTGCAATGGCCTTTACTTCTCGATTGGGACTTAGTCTTCCCGCCTCAACTACCTAACCGAGGTACTCGATTTTCCTGAGAGGAAATCTAATTTAACAGTAAGAAATTTTATTTAAAGGTTATCACCGTTGCATGCCACCTAGTCAACAAATATGGTCAACATTTTGGATTATTATTCATTTTTAATGTTTAACAACAAAAAATACAGTCACAGCTCTCACAACATTCCATCGCAACCCGTCGGTTCGCTGTTATGTTGTTAGTAATAAGGGAATATACCTCGCTTGATCATAGCTGTTTCATTTCATTCAAAACCTCGATTTAGGAGAGTAATTGGGAATTGGCTTTTCACTTATTTAAAGTCAAATTCAGACCAATTAGGAACGAACTTTATCATTTCTTGACCGGCTAGCAATAATTCGTAAAAAAAAAATTGGCATTTTCATTTCATGTATGCAATATTTTCTGGGGGTCAAGGCACTCCCAACTCTTTTGCAGTTCATTGTACCGTCCTACTTTACGCTGTATATTAGCCAAATCAAGCGCTTGCTCTCCATCAACAACTGTAATAGTGCGCCGTTTAATCTAAATTTAATACGACGTATTCCCTGAAGCTAGGACGTCCTCGATGCAGCATTTCATAACAGCCCTGTATTTATCGAATTAATTAACAACACTGAATACTATAGATTGCCGCCCCGGGAGCATAGTGGTTAGCATGCTTGCTTTAAGCTCCGGTTGGCCCAGGTTCGATTCCCGGCGGTGGGTGACGGAAAATTCACGCCTGGTTCATGCAGCATCAATTAAATAATCACTCATTAGGCCCGATTCTATTATTTTTGTTTTTTCACTACAAATTGATATAGGAAGCGGGGAAATCAAATAACAATATAAATTGTATCGTTCCAAAATCGGGTCCATTATCTGTTAAAATAAATGATGAATAAACTTCAACATGAGGCGGTCAAATCCCACTGTGAGATGTAGGCATACAATTCTAGGCCAACAAGTAATTCCGGAATTTATGAATTTGAATATTCGGAATCAATTTCGGAATTGTTTTTTAATAGTCTTTGATTAAAGATTAAAAATCAAAATTTTACAAAAAACATCAAATTTCTTTTAAAATATTAGATATTTCCATAATTAATGCTTATACTCGTAGGTATGCACGATACTAAATCGCAGTTACAATTAGGATAAACACATTTTATAAAATTAAAAAAAATTATAGAATTTATAAAGTTTATGAAATTTGTAGTAATCATATAAATTCTTTAAATTTAAAAAATTTTTAACGCTAAAAATGCTAGCAATCCTATAAATTCTACAAATTCTATAAAGTTTAAAAATCCAATAAGTTTCTTAAATTCTATAAATTCTGTGAATTTGATAAATTTAATAAATCGAATAAATTTCATACATTTTATAAGTTTTAATATGCCTATAAACTCTATAAAATTTAAATTTTTTGAATTTTATAAATTATTTCAATTCTAAAAATTCTATACAGAATTATAAATTTTATAAATTTTGTAGGTTCTTCGAGTTCTATTAATTGTTTTAAGCGTGTCAGTTTTATAAATTCCAGAAACTCAAATTTTACTTGTTTTTTAAATACAAAAATTTCGATAAATTTATAAATTAAAAAAAAAAATTAAGTCCTTTACATTTTATAAGATTTATAAATTATAAATCATTTATCTATGAATAAAGTTTAAAAATTCAATAAATGCAGTGAATTCTATAAATCTCTAAATTTTTTAGTTCCTATAAATATTTAAATTAATGTCAGTAAATTCTATAAATTTTATAATTTTTTTAAATTCTACAATGTCTATAAATATTAAAAATTGTAATACAATTATGTACAGTTTATTTTGAAAGTGGTTTACGTTAATATTTTGTTGAAATGAGATAATAAAAGAATTGATAATCAATAAATGCAAAAGTATACGGGATTTTGAATTTTCTTATTTTTTGCATAAGTTTTAGGGATTTTATTTTTTTTAATTTAACTATAAGTTGTTTACCGATAAAAGATTATACTAATATAATTCTACTGTTATCATTAACTTAATTTTTTGGAAAAATGGACCTACACCACTTTCAAAATTGACGGTCCATATGTCTATAAGCTCTATCAATTCTATAAATTATATATTGTAAAAACCACAAAATCTATAAATTTTATAAATTCCTTAAATTTTATACATAATACGGGTTCTTTAAATTGTTTCAAGTCTGTCAGTTCTATAAATTCTACAAACCCAAATTGTCTTTATTCTAAATATTCCATAATTTGTATACATTTTGTAATATAATTTAATAAATTCTTTGAATAGTTCTATAAATTCTATGGATAAAGTTTTAAAATTCAGTAAGTTCTTTAAAATCAAATCAAATCTAATAAATTCTTTAGTTCTTATGCTGTATGTTCGATAAATTTTATAAATCTTTAAAGTCCAATCAATTCTATAAATTTTATAAGTTCTACAAAGACCGTATAATTTATTATAAATTTTAATATGCTTATAAAACCTATAAATTCTTTAAATATTTAGGGTTTCATAAATTCCATCAATTCTATAAATTGTATAAATTCTTTAAATTTTATAGATGTATTCTACGAATAGTTCAAATCTGTCAGTTCTATAAATTCTACAAGTTTTAGTATTTCTAGATTTTTTATAATTTTTATAAATTTTATAAATTCAATACATTCTTTGAATTGAATAAATGGAATAAATTCTGTAAATCCTATATATTCTATTAATTCTACAAAGCCTAAATCTTCAGTAGGTTAGGTTAGGTTAGTTGAAGTGGCACACAATTAATCCCCTTCATCCTTACTGGAACCTTTTAAAGCCTCTTAGATAGCATAGAACACTTTACTGTTTTCGAGATCCGACAGGTTATTCATCCTGAACTTACTATTTATGTCTTCTTCGTGCTAATGCCGGACATAAGCAAAGGAAACGAACCAAAGTCCCTTCCTCCTCTCGTTCTTAATTCATGAAAGCTTAATGTTTTGGTGAGCCCCAAGTCTAGTTTAAACCAGAATTGAATTAGTTCACTACAAGTGAGGGTGTCAGTCCACCTATCCAGCTTAAGCGCTGTGATAGGACTCGTTTATAAATTCAATAACTTTTTCGAATTTTTTAAATTTTGTAGATCCTATAAGTTCTATAAATTGTTTTATTTGACAGAGTTCTATAAATTATACTAATTAACTTAAATTGTTTTTAATTATTTTTTTTTTTTTTCTAAAATTTCCCAATTTTTATAAATACTATAAATTTTGACAGATGTCACGTAGTGGAGACAATAGGGATATCAAGATGTTATAATTGTAATGGTTATGGCCATCATAGTAATAAATGTACAGGTAAATTTTGTTGTCCAAAGTGTAGTGGTGATCATCTATTAAAGAAGTGTAAAAGTCAGGAGACAATCTGTTGCAATTGCATTGCAGTTAATACCAAACTGAACATGAAAATTGCTATACTAATCACTCAGCTTGGGATAGTTCTTTTACGGTGTAAAACCAAATCAACTACCAATAGCAATTCATAAAAAAAGACATGCTGTACACTAACATTTGGAGCTTACCCTCGAATTTCTTGGAATTGCAGCAAATGTTTAAAGAATATTCGCTTTCTCAGCGAAACACGAACAACAGGAGATATGTATGACTCAGAATTTTATATTGAAAATTACCAATGCGTACAGTGCGATTCGGATAGTCGCCATACAGGAGGAGTTAATGTACATAAATAACAATATAAGTTTCAAAATAATATCTAACTGCGAAAGGGACCGCACTTGGTTTTTAGCGATTCAGATTATAAAAGGATATCATACAACTGGAATCTTTGGTGTAGTTTATAGATCGTTCCAAACGACAAACACAATATTATTTTTAAATAATTTAGAGGAATGGTTTGAAAATGTTATCAATCAGAATAAACCCAATATTATATTTGGAGTCTTTAATATTGATCTCAAAAACAACATTTTCGATAGTTTAAAATTAAATCAGCTAATTAAGGATTATAGATTGACACAAATAGTCCATGAATACACCAGAGTCACACAAACCAGCAAAAGTTTGTTAGATCTATTAATAACCAATTCAACTACCGTTCAGTGTGAAGTTATAAAAGAACAACAAACAAGCGATCATTATATGGTAAGTGCAAATTTAAGTAGTAAACAATCGGAGTCATTAGATGAATGCAGAATGAAAGAAATTAAATCGTGGAAAAATTATTCTGAGGATAAGCTGAACTTCATTTTAAATCCCCGGTTGCGGCAATTTAGAACGCAGAGTGACCTAAATAAGTATGCTGATGGCCTGTTATTGAATCTAAAACAGGCGGGCAATGAATTAACTGAAACAAAAATTAGTCAAAATAGGAATACCTTGGTTCTCAGAAAACTTTAAATTACTGAAGCAAGAAAAAACTCGTAGTTATAGTGTTATGAAAATTATGAATTCAGATGAAACTTGGGAAAGCTACAGAAAAGTTAGAAATTTGTATTAACAATCGTTGAGAAAGGAACAATCTGAATACTTCAGAAACAAGTTCATTGAAAATCAATACAACCCAAACGAACTGTGGAAAACGCTTAAATCCACCTATAAGTCTAAAAATACGACACAATGATATATTCAATTTAACAACAAAACACTCACCGATAAGCAAGAGTTAGCAGAAGCGCTAAATAAAACATTTGTGTTCAGCGTGATAGATATTCA
Source organism: Tipula helvola (assembly GCA_963556165.1). Classification (NCBI taxonomy): domain Eukaryota; kingdom Metazoa; phylum Arthropoda; class Insecta; order Diptera; family Tipulidae; genus Tipula; species Tipula helvola. The sequence continues at coordinate 83,419,046 of OY744481.1, forward strand.
CCAGAACATCCCTGAGATAAAGGATTGGAATTTTTCACAGGATGATAATAATTTTGAAAAACTCAGCTTTCAAGAAATAATTCGCCAGGAGATATCAAAAGTAATAAGTAAAATAAAGTCTCAATGTGGAGTTGATGGCATAAACAGAATGGTCATGCTCGATGCGATGAAGAATCACGTCCCATAAATACAAAGATTAACAATCTGGTTTTAGATAATTGCATTCCTGTGAAACAGCATTAAATCTAATGTTGGTCATATGGAAAACTCAAATAGACGAAAATAAAGTAGTGATAGCAGTTTTTTTAGATTTCAAACGACATTTTGAAACTATAGATAGGAAAATATTACTCCAAAAATTAAGCAAGTACGGTATAGAAGGAAAAGAGCTTGAATGTTCAATAATTATGTTCAAGGGAGACAACAATATACAAAACTCGATAATTTTACATCATCGTTGATAGAAAACAATTTCGGAGTACCACAAGTTTCAACACTTGGACAATAGTTATTTGTCGTGTATATAAATGTCGTGTTTAAAAACATAGTTATGGTGGACTGATTTTTTGTTTATTTTTGGTAAAATTAAAAATTAAAAATAAATAATCATAAATTTATAACAAGTCTAACATAACGTAAATGGTAATTATATTTTTTTAAATCCGTGTAATTCTCTAAGCTCTCAAATTGAGATAAGTGTGGTTTTTCCTATTTCTTTCTTTTTAGTGTTCAATTGATTAATGGATGTTCCCACCATGGACGTTCTGCCATGTTCATAATTTTGATGCCATAATGGACTAAAAATAATTAGTTACAATAGTTTTTTAAAGTTTTTTGAAGTTTTCTTAAAGTTTTCTTATAACCGATAGTAATTTTATTTTTTAATATGTTTCTGAAGATGGCCCGGAGAGGGGCCGAAATATAAATAAATACAAATAAAAGTGAAAGGAGTATTTTGTTTAGATCCAAATATCGGGCAAACAATTTTTTGCTAAATGAAAATAAAAAGTGGATCGTATGCTATATGTTTTAAATAATATAATGTTATAAAGAACTGTCAACATTAATTACTATTTCGGCACCAACTCATCAAGAAGCAGTGCAAAAAATGAACGAAGATCTTGAGAATATACGGGGATCATTGATCGAGTTAAAGAATAAAAATATCTCGGTGTCGTGTAAAAAAACTAATATTTAGTTATTTAGTAAAATATACCAGTGTATTTAATTAATTAATTAATTTAGATCAAAATAAGTTTTAAAAAAAGTGTCAATAATGATAAATAAATAAATCTATTTATTAGTTGTCATGTAATGGTGAAAGCAAAACAGAAATTCTCTAAAAATTCAAAAAGTAGTAACACCTCTATTTTGAACAGCTCCCTAAATTGATTACTTTTTATCAGTCTCTAAAATATTACGTATACATTTTTATTAAAATTGAAGAACCTTTTTCTTTTTAGCCTGACTTTGAATTTTCAAATTATTAGAGTTTTTATTCCTTAAACAAACCACCTCCATAAATTGACCAACATTTCTGGGCCCTTGAATAATGATTTTAGATAAGTTTCACTTTTGCAGTTTTTTTAGTTCAAGTAGGAACTATAATTACAGAAAAATCGAAACCAAAATATGGGCCCTAGTGGGGTGTAGCGCCAGCGAAACAAAAAATACTGTAGTTTAACTTTTCATTTGTCGAATGATTTATTATTTTATTTTATTGGAATCAAATGTAATTATCACAAAATGTCATTCAACTCGTTGTAGAATCATTTTGTTTATTTTATGGCACTGTAAGGCTGAGGTCCAATTCGCGACTTATTTCAAATAAGTCGACTTACTTGATTTAATCAATATGGCGGCCAGGAATAAGTCGTGTAATCTAATTTAGTGGTCCAATTCAAAACGAGACTTATTTCAACTTAACCATACATTTGAGAGGAATTTTGTGAGCCAAAATAAATATTAAAACAAAAAAGCATCCGCGTTAGGTATTCTTATTAGGTATTCTATTTAACAGAAATAAAATAATGAGAAATTTAATAATTTTTTTTGTATTTTGTTGTTTAAATTATGTTGCCGCTCTATAAATACCACCACATATCGATTTATTGGTTGTGAAATTTATTAAAATAACAGCAACAACGTAATTTAAATCAGAAAATAATTTTAATATACCGCTGATATTTTTGTGGAAACTCTCCCAAATAAGTCAAGAAAGCCTACAATAAGTCTCCTCGCGAGGTTACTTATTGTAGACTTTATGGAAGCATATAATAACAAATACACACCACTTAATTGTATTTAATTTATAATTTATTTATTAATAAATATAATTATTTGATTTGTATGATTAATTATAATTTAATTTTTTGTTAATTGTCACCACCATTTTTGTGCCGACTTTACATGTGTATTTTATGTTAACACCACAAGCGACGTGCGGTCGCTATCGAGATGATACGAGACTGATTAGTTTTATTTTATTTATTTTTGTGTTTTCGTTTTACTATGTGTTTGTTTTATTGGTATACCAGTCGGTGCGTTGTTTTGGTTTTTATCTAGCTCGCGTTAGAATTGATTGTGGCGGCGAACGCATCAATGTAGGCGCAAGATTATGCGTGAACCGCCGCAACTTTCAAATAAGTCAGTCTCCACTAAATAAGTCGGGAATTGAACTCCAGCCTAAGATATTTTCAAAATACCAGAATAGTAAATTTTCCTTGTATCCATTCAAAATATGTACTTACAGTTAAATTTATCATGGTGGGTATCTAAATTTAAATTTTTTTATTGTTATAGCATCGTTTTTTAATTTCACTCAAACCTGAACAAATTTCACAAATTTTTATGATTTTTGGTTACGATACAGTTTTCCCATTTTAGATTTGGTAAAAATGGTATTACACCAAATAAAAATATTTTGATTAACATCGTTAAATATAATAAAATTTAATTTTTATGATTTTAATAGTTAACACCGAGTGTATGTAATAGATTGTGTTGGAAAAATATATTGGGGTTTTGTTACATTTTTCTGTTATGAATATGGTCAGACAATTTTATCTAAAGGAATATCCTATGTTTGGAAAGTAATAATTTGGAAGTTAGCTTTTTTGAGAAGTTAAGCAAACTAAATTTTGGACAAATGCCTCTAATTTTGTAACATACCTTGGAATAATCTCTCTTACAAAAACTTACTTCTTTTACCAAAAGTTCCTTTTCTATTACAATAAAAACTATAAAACCATAAACCCCAACAAGTTAATGATATACAAACGGTGCATGTTTGGTGGATGGGCAAAGGTATTTAGGCGACATGGCTCGCTATAGATATAAATACATACAATCAAATAACATTTTTTCTATCTCTTGGTGATTAAACAGAAATGGACAAAATATTTTATTTTTAGAGTTCCTGTGTTTTACAATCAATACAAATTCGTAATGGTGGTAATTTAAATAAATTACCTTTGCAAATAACTATAGGATTTTTTTTTAAAAATATCATTGCTGCTTTAATTCTGGGTCCATATGTATGTTCTTTAATCGTTTGCATTGTAAAACCAATACTAACACAAAAAAATCTGATTGACGGTGTATTTGAATATGAGCTTGTTGTGTTATTAATGGTATTTTTGCTTGGCGGTTTGTTTTTTTTATAAAAAGTGTAAAAAGAGCTCGCTAATGATGGTTTTTCCCTTTCATGGTGTGTTATGTACAATTATTGTGCACGTACAGAGGATGTGATAATTTTTTATGCTTTGTGCTTTGTCGCTTAGTTTTATATTTCTAATGGCATTTTTAAATGTGGTGATATTTTGTTACGTTGTTCGTAGAAGTGACAGTACAACAATTCATTCCGTCAGTATGTATAGCACCATTGAAAATTTAATAATTGGTTTTTCTATATTTATTTAAACATAACGAATAAAGTTATATGAATTTAGTAACAACATTTTTTTTTATTTTTGTATGTGGAAAGGATGTTTCTCGGTTTACTGAAAGGTAACTGATGTCGTTTTCGTTAGAACCAAAAAAGCACTCTGAAAGCGGAAATATTTCATTTTTTGTTGTTCTCAGAGCAACATTTTTTGCTTCATCAGACGCCAAAATAAGAAGAGCACATTCAAAATTTGTGCAAATATGGCGTTACTCCCGGCTAACTTGGCGCTAACAGGGTGTTCTATGATGACATTTAGTATAAAAAAAGTAAAATCGGCCGTCGAATTCTTCCTAAGCTGTCCTAACTATTTCTAAAAGCATTAATAAACATTGCCAATGGTACCTTGCAATGAAGTGGGACCAAACGATGATATACAATTTTTTTCAAGAGAATATCTTGGCGCCAACAGAGTGTTCTATGGTGACATTTAGTGTAAAAAAAGTAAAATCGGCCATCGAATTGTTTCTGAGCTGCCCTAAGTATTTTTATAAGCATTAATAAGCATTGCCAATGGCCCTTTGCAATGAAGTGGGACCAAACCTTGATATGTAATTTTTTTCAAGAAAATCTCTTGAGGCTAACAGGGTGTTCTATGATGACATTTAGTTTATAAAATTAAAATCGGCTATCGATTTGTTTCTAAGCTGTCCTAACTATTTCTAAAAGCATTAATAAGCATTTCCAATGGAACCTTGCAATGAAGCGGGACCAAACGTTGATATGTAATTTTTTTCAAGAAAATCTCTTGAGGCTAACAGGGTGTTCTATGATGGCATTTAGTGTATAAAAATTAAAATTGGCCGTCGATTTGTTTCTAAGCTGTCCTAACTATAGGTTAAAGCATTAATAAGCATTTCTAATGGAACCTTGCAATGAAGCGGGACCAAACGATGATATGTAATTTTTTTCAAGAAAATCTCTGGAGGCTAACAGGGTGTTCTATGATGACATTTAGTTTATAAAATTAACATCGGCCATCGATTTGTTTCTAAGCTGTCCTAACTATTTCTAAAAGCATTAATAAGGATTTCCAATAGAACCTTGCAATGAAGCTGGACCAAACGATGATATGTAATTTTTTTCAAGAAAATTTCTTGAGGTTAACAGGGTGTTCTATGATGACATTTTGTTTATAAAATTAAAATCGGCTATCGATTTGTTTCTAAGCTGTCCTAACTATTTCTAAAAGCATTAATAAGCATTTCTAATGGAACCTTGCAATGAAGCGGGACCAAACGATGATATGTAATTTTTTTCAAGAAAATCTCTTGAGGCTAACATGGTGTTATATGATGACATTTAGTTTATAAAATTAAAATCGGCTATCGATTTGTTTCTAAGCTGTCCTAACTATTTCTAAAAGCATTAATAAGCATTTCCAATAGAACCTTGCAATGAAGCTGGACCAAACGTTGATATGTAATTTTTGTCAAGAAAATCGCTTGAGGGTAACAGGGTGTTCTATGATGACATTTAGTTTATAAAATTAAAATCGGCTATCGATTTGTTTCTAAGCTGTCCTAACTATTTCTAAAAGCATTAATAAGCATTTCCAATGGAACCTTGCAATGAAGCGGGACCAAACGTTGATATGTAATTTTTTTCAAGAAAATCTCTTGAGGCTAACATGGTGTTATATGATGACATTTAGTTTATAAAATTAAAATCGGCTATCGATTTGTTTCTAAGCTGTCCTAACTATTTCTAAAAGCATTAATAAGCATTTCCAATAGAACCTTGCAATGAAGCTGGACCAAACGTTGATATGTAATTTTTTTCAAGAAAATCTCTTGAGGCTAACATGGTGTTATATGATGACATTTAGTTTATAAAATTAAAATCGGCTATCGATTTGTTTCTAAGCTGTCCTAACTATTTCTAAAAGCATTAATAAGGATTTCCAATAGAACCTTGCAATGAAGCTGGACCAAACGATGATATGTAATTTTTTTCAAGAAAATTTCTTGAGGTTAACAGGGTGTTCTATGATGACATTTTGTTTATAAAATTAAAATCGGCTATCGATTTGTTTCTAAGCTGTCCTAACTATTTCTAAAAGCATTAATAAGCATTTCCAATAGAACCTTGCAATGAAGCTGGACCAAACGTTGATATGTAATTTTTTTCAAGAAAATCGCTTGAGGGTAACAGGGTGTTCTATGATGACATTTAGTTTATAAAATTAAAATCGGCTATCGATTTGTTTCTAAGCTGTCCTAACTATTTCTAAAAGCATTAATAAGCATTTCCAATGGAACCTTGCAATGAAGCGGGACCAAACGTTGATATGTAATTTTTTTCAAGAAAATCTCTTGAGGCTAACATGGTGTTATATGATGACATTTAGTTTATAAAATTAAAATCGGCTATCGATTTGTTTCTAAGCTGTCCTAACTATTTCTAAAAGCATTAATAAGCATTTCCAATAGAACCTTGCAATGAAGCGGGACCAAACGTTGATATGTAATTTTTTTCAAGAAAATCGCTTGAGGGTAACAGGGTGTTCTATGATGACATTTAGTTTATAAAATTAAAATCGGCTATCGATTTGTTTCTAAGCTGTCCTAACTATTTCTAAAAGCATTAATAAGCATTTCCAATGGAACCTTGCAATGAAGCGGGACCAAACGTTGATATGTAATTTTTTTCAAGAAAATCGCTTGAGGGTAACAGGGTGTTCTATGATGACATTTAGTTTATAAAATTAAAATCGGCTATCGATTTGTTTCTAAGCTGTCCTAACTATTTCTAAAAGCATTAATAAGCATTTCCAATGGAACCTTGCAATGAAGCGGGACCAAACGTTGATATGTAATTTTTTTCAAGAAAATCTCTTGAGGCTAACATGGTGTTATATGATGACATTTAGTTTATAAAATTAAAATCGGCTATCGATTTGTTTCTAAGCTGTCCTAACTATTTCTAAAAGCATTAATAAGCATTTCCAATAGAACCTTGCAATGAAGCGGGACCAAACGTTGATATGTAATTTTTTTCAAGAAAACCGCTTGAGGGTAACAGGGTGTTCTATGATGACATTTAGTTTATAAAATTAAAATCGGCTATCGATTTGTTTCTAAGCTGTCCTAACTATTTCTAAAAGCATTAATAAGCATTTCCAATAGAACCTTGCAATGAAGCGGGACCAAACGTTGATATGTAATTTTTTTCAAGAAAATCGCTTGAGGGTAACAGGGTGTTCTATGATGACATTTAGTTTATAAAATTAAAATCGGCTATCGATTTGTTTCTAAGCTGTCCTAACTATTTCTAAAAGCATTAATAAGCATTTCCAATGGAACCTTGCAATGAAGCGGGACCAAACGTTGATATGTAATTTTTTTCAAGAAAATCGCTTGAGGGTAACAGGGTGTTCTATGATGATATTTAGTTTATAAAATTAAAATCGGCTATCGATTTGTTTCTAAGCTGTCCTAACTATTTCTAAAAGCATTAATAAGCATTTCCAATGGAACCTTGCAATGAAGCGGGACCAAACGTTGATATGTAATTTTTTTCAAGAAAATCTCTTGAGGCTAACATGGTGTTATATGATGACATTTAGTTTATAAAATTAAAATCGGCCATCGATTTGTTTCTAAGCTGTCCTAACTATTTCTAAAAGCATTAATAAGCATTTCCAATAGAACCTTGCAATGAAGCGGGACCAAACGTTGATATGTAATTTTTTTCAAGAAAATCTCTTGAGGCTAACATGGTGTTATATGATGACATTTAGTTTATAAAATTAAAATCGGCTATCGATTTGTTTCTAAGCTGTCCTAACTATTTCTAAAAGCATTAATAAGCATTTCCAATAGAACCTTGCAATGAAGCTGGACCAAACGTTGATATGTAATTTTTTTCAAGAAAATCTCTTGAGGCTAACATGGTGTTATATGATGACATTTAGTTTATAAAATTAAAATCGGCTATCGATTTGTTTCTAAGCTGTCCTAACTATTTCTAAAAGCATTAATAAGGATTTCCAATAGAACCTTGCAATGAAGCTGGACCAAACGATGATATGTAATTTTTTTCAAGAAAATTTCTTGAGGTTAACAGGGTGTTCTATGATGACATTTTGTTTATAAAATTAAAATCGGCTATCGATTTGTTTCTAAGCTGTCCTAACTATTTCTAAAAGCATTAATAAGCATTTCTAATGGAACCTTGCAATGAAGCGGGACCAAACGATGATATGTAATTTTTTTCAAGAAAATTTCTTGAGGTTAACAGGGTGTTCTATGATGACATTTTGTTTATAAAATTAAAATCGGCTATCGATTTGTTTCTAAGCTGTCCTAACTATTTCTAAAAGCATTAATAAGCATTTCCAATAGAACCTTGCAATGAAGCTGGACCAAACGTTGATATGTAATTTTTTTCAAGAAAATCGCTTGAGGGTAACAGGGTGTTCTATGATGACATTTAGTTTATAAAATTAAAATCGGCTATCGATTTGTTTCTAAGCTGTCCTAACTATTTCTAAAAGCATTAATAAGCATTTCCAATAGAACCTTGCAATGAAGCTGGACCAAACGTTGATATGTAATTTTTTTCAAGAAAATCGCTTGAGGGTAACAGGGTGTTCTATGATGACATTTAGTTTATAAAATTAAAATCGGCTATCGATTTGTTTCTAAGCTGTCCTAACTATTTCTAAAAGCATTAATAAGCATTTCCAATGGAACCTTGCAATGAAGCGGGACCAAACGTTGATATGTAATTTTTTTCAAGAAAATCGCTTGAGGGTAACAGGGTGTTCTATGATGACATTTAGTTTATAAAATTAAAATCGGCTATCGATTTGTTTCTAAGCTGTCCTAACTATTTCTAAAAGCATTAATAAGCATTTCCAATAGAACCTTGCAATGAAGCTGGACCAAACGTTGATATGTAATTTTTTTCAAGAAAATCTCTTGAGGCTAACATGGTGTTATATGATGACATTTAGTTTATAAAATTAAAATCGGCTATCGATTTGTTTCTAAGCTGTCCTAACTATTTCTAAAAGCATTAATAAGGATTTCCAATAGAACCTTGCAATGAAGCGGGACCAAACGTTGATATGTAATTTTTTTCAAGAAAATTTCTTGAGGTTAACAGGGTGTTCTATGATGACATTTTGTTTATAAAATTAAAATCGGCTATCGATTTGTTTCTAAGCTGTCCTAACTATTTCTAAAAGCATTAATAAGCATTTCTAATGGAACCTTGCAATGAAGCGGGACCAAACGATGATATGTAATTTTTTTCAAGAAAATCTCTTGAGGCTAACATGGTGCTATATGATGACATTTAGTTTATAAAATTAAAATCGGCTATCGATTTGTTTCTAAGCTGTCCTAACTATTTCTAAAAGCATTAATAAGCATTTCCAATAGAACCTTGCAATGAAGCTGGACCAAACGTTGATATGTAATTTTTTTCAAGAAAATCGCTTGAGGGTAACAGGGTGTTCTATGATGACATTTAGTTTATAAAATTAAAATCGGCTATCGATTTGTTTCTAAGCTGTCCTAACTATTTCTAAAAGCATTAATAAGCATTTTCAATGGAACCTTGCAATGAAGCGGGACCAAACGTTGATATGTAATTTTTTTCAAGAAAATCTCTTGAGGCTAACATGGTGTTATATGATGACATTTAGTTTATAAAATTAAAATCGGCTATCGATTTGTTTCTAAGCTGTCCTAACTATTTCTAAAAGCATTAATAAGCATTTCCAATAGAACCTTGCAATGAAGCGGGACCAAACGTTGATATGTAATTTTTTTCAAGAAAATCGCTTGAGGGTAACAGGGTGTTCTATGATGACATTTAGTTTATAAAATTAAAATCGGCTATCGATTTGTTTCTAAGCTGTCCTAACTATTTCTAAAAGCATTAATAAGCATTTCCAATGGAACCTTGCAATGAAGCGGGACCAAACGTTGATATGTAATTTTTTTCAAGAAAATCTCTTGAGGCTAACATGGTGTTATATGATGACATTTAGTTTATAAAATTAAAATCGGCTATCGATTTGTTTCTAAGCTGTCCTAACTATTTCTAAAAGCATTAATAAGCATTTCCAATAGAACCTTGCAACGAAGCTGGACCAAACGATGATATGTAATTTTTTTTCAAGAAAATCTCTTGAGGCTAACAGGGTGTTCTATGATGGCATTTAGTGTATAAAAATTAAAATTGGCCGTCGATTTGTTTCTAAGCTGTCCTAACTATAGGTTAAAGCATTAATAAGCATTTCTAATGGAACCTTGCAATGAAGCGGGACCAAACGATGATATGTAATTTTTTTCAAGAAAATCTCTGGAGGCTAACAGGGTGTTCTATGATGACATTTAGTTTATAAAATTAACATCGGCCATCGATTTGTTTCTAAGCTGTCCTAACTATTTCTAAAAGCATTAATAAGCTTTTCCAATGGAACCTTGCAATGAAGCTGGACCAAGCGTTGATATGTAATTTTTTTCAAGAAAATCGCTTGAGGGTAACAGGGTGTTCTATGATGACATTTAGTTTATAAAATTAAAATCGGCTATCGATTTGTTTCTAAGCTGTCCTAACTATTTCTAAAAGCATTAATAAGCATTTCTAATGGAACCTTGCAATGAAGCGGGACCAAACGATGATATGTAATTTTTTTCAAGAAAATCTCTGGAGGCTAACAGGGTGTTCTATGATGACATTTAGTTTATAAAATTAACATCGGCCATCGATTTGTTTCTAAGCTGTCCTAACTATTTCTAAAAGCATTAATAAGCATTTCCAATAGAACCTTGCAATGAAGCTGGACCAAACGATGATATGTAATTTTTTTCAAGAAAATCTCTTGAGGCTAACAGGGTGTTCTATGATGGCATTTAGTGTATAAAAATTAAAATTGGCCGTCGAATTCTTCCTGAGCTGTCCTAACTATTTCTAAAAGCATTAATAAGCTTTTCCAATGGAACCTTGCAATGAAGCTAGACCAAGCGTTGATATATAATTTTTTTCAAGAAAATCGCTTGAGGGTAACAGGGTGTTCTATGATGACATTTAGTTTATAAAATTAACATCGGCCATCGATTTGTTTCTAAGCTGTCCTAACTATTTCTAAAAGCATTTAAAAGCATTTCTAATGGAACCTTGCAATGAAGCTGGACCAAGCGTTGATATGTAATTTTTTTCAAGAAAATCGCTTGAGGGTAACAGGGTGTTCTATGATGACATTTAGTTTATAAAATTAAAATCGGCTATCGATTTGTTTCTAAGCTGTCCTAACTATTTCTAAAAGCATTTAAAAGCATTTCTAATGGAACCTTGCAATGAAGCGGGACAAAACGATGATATGTAATTTTTTTCAAGAAAATCTCTGGAGGCTAACAGGGTGTTCTATGATGACATTTAGTTTATAAAATTAACATCGGCCATCGATTTGTTTCTAAGCTGTCCTAACTATTTCTAAAAGCATTAATAAGCATTTCCAATAGAACCTTGCAATGAAGCTGGACCAAACGATGATATGTAATTTTTTTCAAGAAAATCGCTTGAGGGTAACAGGGTGTTCTATGATGACATTTAGTTTATAAAATTAACATCGGCCATCGATTTGTTTCTAAGCTGTCCTAACTATTTCTAAAAGCATTAATAAGCTTTTCCAATGGAACCTTGCAATGAAGCTAGACCAAGCGTTGATATGTAATTTTTTTCAAGAAAATCGCTTGAGGGTAACAGGGTGTTCTATGATGACATTTAGTTTATAAAATTAAAATCGGCTATCGATTTGTTCCTAAGCTGTCCTAACTATTTCTAAAAGCATTAATAACCTTTTCCAATGGAACCTTGCAATGAAGCTGGACCAAGCGTTGATATGTAATTTTTTTCAAGAAAATCTCTGGAGGCTAACAGGGTGTTCTATGATGACATTTAGTTTATAAAATTAACATCGGCCATCGATTTGTTTCTAAGCTGTCCTAACTATTTCTAAAAGCATTAATAAGCATTTCCAATAGAACCTTGCAATGAAGCTGGACCAAACGATGATATGTAATTTTTTTCAAGAAAATCGCTTGAGGGTAACAGGGTGTTCTATGATGACATTTAGTTTATAAAATTAACATCGGCCATCGATTTGTTTCTAAGCTGTCCTAACTATTTCTAAAAGCATTAATAAGCTTTTCCAATGGAACCTTGCAATGAAGCTAGACCAAGCGTTGATATGTAATTTTTTTCAAGAAAATCGCTTGAGGGTAACAGGGTGTTCTATGATGACATTTAGTTTATAAAATTAAAATCGGCTATCGATTTGTTCCTAAGCTGTCCTAACTATTTCTAAAAGCATTAATAACCTTTTCCAATGGAACCTTGCAATGAAGCTGGACCAAGCGTTGATATGTAATTTTTTTCAAGAAAATCTCTTGAGGCTAACATGGTGTTATATGATGACATTTAGTTTATAAAATTAAAATCGGCTATCGATTTGTTTCTAAGCTGTCCTAACTATTTCTAAAAGCATTAATAAGCATTTCCAATAGAACCTTGCAATGAAGCTGGACCAAACGATGATATGTAATTTTTTTCAAGAAAATCTCTTGAGGCTAACATGGTGTTCTATGATGGCATTTAGTGTATAAAAATTAAAATTGGCCGTCGAATTCTTCCTGAGCTGTCCTAACTATAGGTTAAAGCATTAATAAGCATTTCTAATGGAACCTTGCAATGAAGCGGGACCAAACGATGATATGTAATTTTTTTCAAGAAAATCTCTGGAGGCTAACAGGGTGTTCTATGATGACATTTAGTTTATAAAATTAACATCGGCCATCGATTTGTTTCTAAGCTGTCCTAACTATTTCTAAAAGCATTAATAAGCTTTTCCAATGGAACCTTGCAATGAAGCTAGACCAAGCGTTGATATGTAATTTTTTTCAAGAAAATCGCTTGAGGGTAACAGGGTGTTCTATGATGACATTTAGTTTATAAAATTAAAATCGGCTATCGATTTGTTTCTAAGCTGTCCTAACTATTTCTAAAAGCATTTAAAAGCATTTCTAATGGAACCTTGCAATGAAGCGGGACGAAACGATGATATGTAATTTTTTTCAAGAAAATCTCTGGAGGCTAACAGGGTATTCTATGATGACATTTAGTTTATAAAATTAACATCGGCCATCGATTTGTTTCTAAGCTGTCCTAACTATTTCTAAAAGCATTAATAAGCTTTTCCAATGGAACCTTGCAATGAAGCTAGACCAAGCGTTGATATGTAATTTTTTTCAAGAAAATCGCTTGAGGGTAACAGGGTGTTCTATGATGACATTTAGTTTATAAAATTAAAATCGGCTATCGATTTGTTTCTAAGCTGTCCTAACTATTTCTAAAAGCATTAATAAGCTTTTCCAATGGAACCTTGCAATGAAGCTGGACCAAGCGTTGATATGTAATTTTTTTCAAGAAAATCTCTGGAGGCTAACAGTGTGTTCTATGATGACATTTAGTTTATAAAATTAACATCGGCCATCGATTTGTTTCTAAGCTGTCCTAACTATTTCTAAAAGCATTAATAAGCTTTTCCAATGGAACCTTGCAATGAAGCTGGACCAAACGATGATATGTAATTTTTTTCAAGAAAATTTCTTGAGGTTAACAGGGTGTTCTATGATGACATTTTGTTTATAAAATTAAAATCGGCTATCGATTTGTTTCTAAGCTGTCCTAACTATTTCTAAAAGCATTAATAAGCATTTCTAATGGAACCTTGCAATGAAGCGGGACCAAACGATGATATGTAATTTTTCTCAAGAAAATCTCTTGAGGCTAACATGGTGTTATATGATGACATTTAGTTTATAAAATTAAAATCGGCTATCGATTTGTTTCTAAGCTGTCCTAACTATTTCTAAAAGCATTAATAAGCATTTCCAATAGAACCTTGCAATGAAGCTGGACCAAACGTTGATATGTAATTTTTTTCAAGAAAATCTCTTGAGGCTAACATGGTGTTATATGATGACATTTAGTTTATAAAATTAAAATCGGCTATCGATTTGTTTCTAAGCTGTCCTAACTATTTCTAAAAGCATTAATAAGCATTTCCAATAGAACCTTGCAATGAAGCGGGACCAAACGATGATATGTAATTTTTTTCAAGAAAATCTCTTGAGGCTAACATGGTGTTATATGATGACATTTAGTTTATAAAATTAAAATCGGCTATCGATTTGTTTCTAAGCTGTCCTAACTATTTCTAAAAGCACTAATAAGCTTTTCCAATGGAACCTTGCAATGAAGCGGGACCAAACGATGATATTTAATTTTTTTCAAGAAAATCTTTTGAGGGTAACATGGTCTTCTATGATGACATTTAGTTTATAAAATTAAAATCGGCCATCGATTTGTTTCTAAGCTGTCCTAACTATTTCTAAAAGCATTAATAAGCATTTCTAATGGAACCTTGCAATGAAGCGGGACCAAACGATGATATGTAATTTTTTTCAAGAAAATCTCTTGAGGTTAACATGGTGTTATATGATGACATTTAGTTTATAAAATTAAAATCGGCTATCGATTTGTTTCTAAGCTGTCCTAACTATTTCTAAAAGCATTAATAAGCATTTCCAATAGAACCTTGCAATGAAGCTGGACCAAACGTTGATATGTAATTTTTTTCAAGAAAATCTCTTGAGGCTAACATGGTGTTATATGATGACATTTAGTTTATAAAATTAAAATCGGCTATCGATTTGTTTCTAAGCTGTCCTAACTATTTCTAAAAGCATTAATAAGCATTTCAAATAGAACCTTGCAATGAAGCGGGACCAAACGATGATATGTAATTTTTTTTCAAGAAAATCTCTTGAGGCTAACAGGGTGTTCTATGATGACATTTAGTTTATAAAATTAAAATCGGCTATCGATTTGTTTCTAAGCTGTCCTAACTATTTCTAAAAGCATTAATAAGCATTTCCAATAGAACCTTGCAATGAAGCTGGACCAAGCGTTGATATGTAATTTTTTTCAAGAAAATCTCTTGAGGCTAACATGGTGTTATATGATGACATTTAGTTTATAAAATTAAAATCGGCTATCGATTTGTTTCTAAGCTGTCCTAACTATTTCTAAAAGCACTAATAAGCTTTTCCAATGGAACCTTGCAATGAAGCGGGACCAAACGATGATATTTAATTTTTTTCAAGAAAATCTTTTGAGGGTAACATGGTCTTCTATGATGACATTTAGTTTATAAAATTAAAATCGGCCATCGATTTGTTTCTAAGCTGTCCTAACTATTTCTAAAAGCATTAATAAGCTTTTCCAATGGAACCTTGCAATGAAGCTGGACCAAGCGTTGATATGTAATTTTTTTCAAGAAAATCGCTTGAGGATAACAGGGTGTTCTATGATGACATTTAGTTTATAAAATTAAAATCGGCTATCGATTTGTTTCTAAGCTGTCCTAACTATTTCTAAAAGCATTAATAAGCATTTCTAATGGAACCTTGCAATGAAGCGGGACCAAACGATGATATGTAATTTTTTTCAAGAAAATCTCTTGAGGTTAACATGGTGTTATATGATGACATTTAGTTTATAAAATTAAAATCGGCTATCGATTTGTTTCTAAGCTGTCCTAACTATTTCTAAAAGCATTAATAAGCATTTCCAATAGAACCTTGCAATGAAGCTGGACCAAACGTTGATATGTAATTTTTTTCAAGAAAATCTCTTGAGGCTAACATGGTGTTATATGATGACATTTAGTTTATAAAATTAAAATCGGCTATCGATTTGTTTCTAAGCTGTCCTAACTATTTCTAAAAGCATTAATAAGCATTTCAAATAGAACCTTGCAATGAAGCGGGACCAAACGATGATATGTAATTTTTTTTCAAGAAAATCTCTTGAGGCTAACAGGGTGTTCTATGATGACATTTAGTTTATAAAATTAAAATCGGCTATCGATTTGTTTCTAAGCTGTCCTAACTATTTCTAAAAGCATTAATAAGCATTTCCAATAGAACCTTGCAATGAAGCGGGACCAAACGATGATATGTAATTTTTTTCAAGAAAATCTCTTGAGGCTAACATGGTGTTATATGATGACATTTAGTTTATAAAATTAAAATCGGCTATCGATTTGTTTCTAAGCTGTCCTAACTATTTCTAAAAGCACTAATAAGCTTTTCCAATGGAACCTTGCAATGAAGCGGGACCAAACGATGATATTTAATTTTTTTCAAGAAAATCTCTTGAGGGTAACATGGTCTTCTATGATGACATTTAGTTTATAAAATTAAAATCGGCCATCGATTTGTTTCTAAGCTGTCCTAACTATTTCTAAAAGCATTAATAAGCTTTTCCAATGGAACCTTGCAATGAAGCTGGACCAAGCGTTGATATGTAATTTTTTTCAAGAAAATCGCTTGAGGATAACAGGGTGTTCTATGATGACATTTAGTTTATAAAATTAAAATCGGCTATCGATTTGTTTCTAAGCTGTCCTAACTATTTCTAAAAGCATTAATAAGCATTTCTAATGGAACCTTGCAATGAAGCGGGACCAAACGATGATATGTAATTTTTTTCAAGAAAATCTCTTGAGGTTAACATGGTGTTATATGATGACATTTAGTTTATAAAATTAAAATCGGCGATCGATTTGTTTCTAAGCTGTCCTTGTTAATACTTAATAATGTACCTGGAAGAAAAAGAAGCATAATCATAGGAACATCATCGCACCATCAGCAGCAGTCACATTTGCTGAAATAAAATAGATTTATGTATTCTAATGTCACTGTGTTTACAAGTGAAATTTATTATTATATTCTTACCCATTATATTATTTATTATAAAATTAATCACAAATCTAAATTCCATATTAAATGTCATCATCTAGTAGTAGTCAGATTAATCTAAAAAGAAAAAAGAAATCTCATTAACAATTTATTTATCGTATTATAAAATTCTGTACTTAACTTAAAAATCCTTGTATACACAGCTCACAAAATCACATCTGTCAAAATGTCAAAATTTAAAATGCAGCCGAGTTTATGTTCAATTTGTGATGCAATCCGAAAGTTGTGACCGACACGACATCTGTGTGAATAATTTAGAAGATGATCAAATTATTCGAACATAACTTTCGCGACTGTACATTTTTGGCTATGCATATTTTTTTATCATTATAATTGTAACCACCATTGTGAAAACAACAAAATTAAGAAGATTATAATTGTAACCACCATTGTATAAAGAACGAATCAGAAACATCAAGAAAATATAAAGTTTAACAGTGAAAAATAAATACAAATACAACAATAAAATTATTAAACAAAAATTGGCTTTTATATTGTGGTTGAAATACGAAATACGTGCGTTTTAGTCCGGACAATACAACATATTTACAACGAAGATACAGTCCACCCAAGTATAACGTGGAAATAAGTGCACGGTCGAAAAATAAAAATAAATATTTTGGCTTGTGCTCCACCAACATTGGTCCTTCGAGCCGGATCTAAATCCGCGTCATCATCACTCAATCAAAAAGATCAGATTCAAGAAGCCATTTTTATAAAGTGATTTCACGTGGTAAGAATTAAACATCGGGCCGCCATCTTTCAGACGCTTGTAATTAAAAATTCAATTCGCGTGGAAAAATAATAAGAAATTTCTTATAATCAATTAAACTGTACAAACATTAAGAACTATATTTTAGTGCGGTGAAAGATTGTAAAATCAATCAGGCCTCCATTTGTTGAAAGCTTGTAACCAAAAATTTAATTCGCGTGTGTAAATGATACAAATTTTCTTGTGGCCAATTAATCAGTACAAACATAACAAATTATATTTAAGTGCGTCGAAACATTGCAAACTCAATGAGTGTAACCTCCATTTTCGGAAATAAGAAGCCATCGTTGTAATTTAATTTACGAATTTAAATCAAAAATATTAATCGTGCCTCCATTTTCGGAAGCCTTCAATCGTAAATTAATTTCACAAACAGAAATCAAAACTATACAGTGGTACAATTATAATCAAAAAGTGTGTTCAATGAGTGTAATTTTCATTTCCGGAAGCAATTACTGCACAATTTTTATAAAGTGAGCTTACGAGGTTATGGTAAATCAAAATCATTATTCGGGCCTCCATGTTTCAGAAGCATTAAATCGTAAGTTAATTAAAACTAGTTAAATCAAAACTATACAGTGGTGCAATTATAATCAAAAGGTGTGTTCAATCAGTGCAACCTCCGGAAAGCAATTACCGCACCACTTTTATCAAGTGAATTTACGAACTTAAACTAAAAATATTAATCGGCCCTCCATTCTCGGAAGCAATCAAGAAGCCATTTTGTGGAAAGTAAAATCAAATAAATCAGTAAAATCATTTGAGTTTAAATCAAAACATTATTCGGGCCTCCATTCTCGGAAGCAATTAAAAATAATTTTTGTGTAAAGTAAATTCACAAGTTTAAATTAAAAACATTATTCGGGCTTCCATTCTCGGAAGCAATCAAACGCCATTTTGTGTAAAGTAAATCCACGAGGTTAAATCAAAAATAATATTCAGGCCTCCATTCTCGGAAGCAACGAAGAAGCCATTTTGTGGAAAGCAAATTCACGAGTGTATGTTCAAAAACATTATTCGAGCCTCTATTCTCGCAAGCAATGAAGAAGCCATTTTGTGGAAAGTAAATTCACGAGTCTAAATCAAAACATTATTCGGGCCTCCATTCTCGGAAGCAATCAAGAAGTAATTTTTGTGTAAAGTGAATTTACTGGTTTAATTCAAAACCATTATTCGGGCCTCCATTCTCGGAAGCAATCAAGAAGCCATTTTGGGGGAAAGTAAATTCACGTGTTTAAATCAAAAATATTATTCGAGCCTACAATCTCGGAAGCAACTAAGAAGTAATTTTTGTGTACAGTAAATTTGCGAATTTATTTCAAAAACATTCTTCGGGCATCCATTCTCGGAAGTAGTATACATTTGTAACATTAACGACATTCAATCAAATTGCATCCATTGTTGAAAGCCATCGCATTTTTAACGTTAATTATACCCAATCGAAGGGCATCGAATTTCAGAAGCCGTACACATTTTTAACGTTAATCTACCCAGTCGAAAGGCATCCATTCTGTTCAATCGAATTGCATTCATTGTCGGAAGCACAACCTATTTTTAACGTTAAATATATTCAATCGAAGGGCATTCATTTTCGGAAGCAGTACAAATTTTTAACGTTAATCACATTCAATCGAAGGGTTCCATTCTCGAAAGCAGTACACATTTTTCAACGGTAGCCACATTCAAACTAAGGTTATCCATTTTCGGAATTGTTCATTTAACAAGTCAATAAATTTATTCCACGATCGGAAATTCTAAAATCTAAACAATTTGTCATAAAAGTGAAGTGCATCCCAACGTCAAGAACGTGCAATTAATAACGGGTATCAATTTTTGGAAGTATTCAATTTTCCAGGGCATACCAAACGATTTTTAAGTCTCCAAGTAAAATCGTACATTCAGTTCAAAAGTATTACGTTCACCATTTCATTATCAAAATGAATCAAAAGCTGGCATCACTTAAAAAGCAGCGATCTTCCAATAAGGATAGGTTAACACTAATACTAAACTTCCTGGAAAATGCCAATGAACTAACTCCAATCGAAGAGTTCAGAAGTCGTTTGACGCGAGCTGAAAAACTTATGTCGGAATTCACAGCGATTGAAGCAAAAATATTCTATGTCGATCCGACAGAAGACTCAGATATGCAGTACGAAGAGAACTATTGCAAAGTCATCACCAGCATTAATACGTGGATTCGATCCAAGTCAACATCTTCAGGCTCATCTGCAAATCTAGATACATCGATAAGCCAGAATTACTTAGGGAACGACCAAGCAGCGGTCGAATTATCAAAAATAAACATTCCTTCGTTTACTGGTGAAGATACAGAGTGCCAACCTTTCAACGACCTCTACGGTTCCACTATCAATGAGTCACCGTTACTAAATCAGATACAAAAATCTCAATACCTTAAGGTTCCATTGCGAGCCGAACCTGCAGTTTTATTGCGACCTAGTAGTGTTACGAAGGCGAAATATTTAGGAGTTCCTGACAAATTAAAAGAGCAGTATACTCGAAAACGACCGATCATTTATTCTTTCAAACGAACATTGTTCGGCAACCGAGTAGCCGAAATATCAAATTGTTGGTCTCGTCAACATTGGAGACACGAATCATCACCGGGGTATCCAGTAGATTGCGCTTCACAAGGCCTATTGCCACTCCAACTAACATCACATAAACGATGGTGGAATAGTCCTGACTGGTTGTTTCAGCCTCCCGACTATTGGCCTATTCAATACAAGGATTATGAGCACATTAACAAGGAGACAAAGCATCTATTTGCATTTTCCAGCAACATTAGCCCGACATGGTTCAATGAAAGGCCAAAAGTAACACAAACGGATGGAATGTTTCTGCGCAGAGAAGAATTATTTGACGTCGTTCATCGTATCTATAGACAGGGGCAGCTCAAGCACTGTCTGAATGAAATCGAACCCTCAAAAGCCAAAGCAATCGTCGGAACTAGCAGTACTCTGAAAGCATTAAATCCACTTATCGATAAGTCAGGGATCATTCGGATAGAAGGACGATTGGAAACCAGTGCAATGCCATTTTCAACCAAACATCATACAATCATTATTGCGAAAGTGAAAGTTACTTCACTACTCCTCGAAGAGCTACGTCAAGACAACAGATCTTCAGTAGCTTCTATTTTATTATCACTGTCACGGCAGACAGCTTCAATACCTGATAGCAGA
Source organism: Tipula helvola (assembly GCA_963556165.1). Taxonomy (NCBI): domain Eukaryota; kingdom Metazoa; phylum Arthropoda; class Insecta; order Diptera; family Tipulidae; genus Tipula; species Tipula helvola. The sequence continues at coordinate 83,439,809 of OY744481.1, forward strand.
ACCAGTGTCAGGGAATTAATCAAACATTTAAATAATATTTCTGCTTTTTCTTCCAGTATATGCGTGACCTGGCATGTTAATCCTCCAAACGCTCGATATTTTAGAGAGATTTGGGAAGCGCTGACAACATTTCCACAGTTCCACCTAAAACGGGTAGTCGGGAAAACTATTCTGACAACAAACGAACAGAATACACTTCTGTTTGAAATCGGAGCAGTTTTGCATTCTTGGCCCAGTTGCACATTACATTTCTACGACATCGATGCGGTAACTTCATATCTATTCAATCAAGGTCATAAATACTGTTGTAATACGGGACAACAATGTACCAGTAAATTAGTAGCTGTTATAGAAGGTCACTGCACTTCATTCAGTATCCGATGGAATAGTTCCTGTAGCAACTCCAAAAACAAAATCTGGCAACCTATACATAAGTTATGTTTCCTACTTGTTGCACAGTCTAGCGAAGAAATCGATCATCTTAAATCAAAAATCTCATCTTCTTGGTCTATACACATCACAGCCGTATTAATCAAATGTATGTTGAACCAGTGGTTCAAGGGCGGCGGTATGTTAATACTTAATAATGTACCTGGAAGAAAAAGAAGCATAATCATAGGAACATCATCGCACCATCAGCAGCAGTCACATTTGCTGAAATAAAATAGATTTATGTATTCTAATGTCACTGTGTTTACAAGTGAAATTTATTATTATATTCTTACCCATTATATTATTTATTATAAAATTAATCACAAATCTAAATTCCATATTAAATGTCATCATCTAGTAGTAGTCAGATTAATCTAAAAAGAAAAAAGAAATCTCATTAACAATTTATTTATCGTATTATAAAATTCTGTACTTAACTTAAAAATCCTTGTATACACAGCTCACAAAATCACATCTGTCAAAATGTCAAAATTTAAAATGCAGCCGAGTTTATGTTCAATTTGTGATGCAATCCGAAAGTTGTGACCGACACGACATCTGTGTGAATAATTTAGAAGATGATCAAATTATTCGAACATAACTTTCGCGACTGTACATTTTTGGCTATGCATATTTTTTTATCATGATAATTGTAACCACCATTGTGAAAACAACAAAATTAAGAAGATTATAATTGTAACCACCATTGTATAAAGAACGAATCAGAAACATCAAGAAAATATAAAGTTTAACAGTGAAAAATAAATACAAATACAACAATAAAATTATTAAACAAAAATTGGCTTTTATATTGTGGTTGAAATACGAAATACGTGCGTTTTAGTCCGGACAATACAACATATTTACAACGAAGATACAGTCCACCCAAGTATAACGTGGAAATAAGTGCACGGTCGAAAAATAAAAATATTTTGGCTTGTGCTCCACCAACAGTCCTAACTATTTCTAAAAGCATTAATAAGCATTTTCAATAGAACCTTGCAATGAAGCGGGACCAAACGATGATATGTAATTTTTTTCAAGAAAATCTCTTGAGGCTAACAGGGTGTTCTATTATGACATTTAGTTTATAAAATTAAAATCGGCCATCGATTTGTTTCTAAGCTGTCCTAACTATTTCTAAAAGCAATAATAAGCATTTCCAATAGAACCTTGCAATGAAGCGGGACCAAACGATGATATGTAATTTTTTTCAAGAAAATCTTTTGAGGCTAACAGGGTGTTCTATGATGACATTTAGTTTATAAAATTAAAATCGGCTATCGATTTGTTTCTAAGCTGTCCTAACTATTTCTAAAAGCATTGATAAGCATTTCCAATGGAACCTTGCAATGAAGTGGGACCAAACGATGATATGTAATTTTTAGGTTGAATGGCAACTCTAGAGCTACGAGTCTAATTGATCATTTTTGTTTTTTTTTTGTTTTTTCGCTGGCGCTACATTCCATAGAGGAATTTGTTCACTTCATTATGAAATTTCGTAATATTTTTTAATGGATAATGAGTGATTAATTCATTGATCCAACATTAACCAGCCGTGTTATTTTCATCACCAGCAATTCATTGTTTTACAGTTATTTAGTATTATTTAGTTACTCAGTGCTTGTTTGTCTTAATGGTAGAAATTATACTTTAATCCCTGAAATTTTAACTTTGGGTAGTGTCTCCAATATAACATTCTACATTCACAAAAGCACAAATAAACCACCATCGGAGAGAACTCTCGGGGGTGTGGTTTTAAAGCCAAACTCGTTTTGGTATTCACTGCTTATAAAATCTAGTTTTATGCGTTAAAATAATGACTTTACATATATAGAATTTGGTGTTCGTGATTATTGTTCATGTGTTCTGCAACACTAAATTTGCATACACGCCTATTTTTTTACTGCGAAAGAGTGTTCTTGAAGTCGCTTATCGATTGACCTTGATGTTTGCCCAACATATTATTTTTCACATTCAGTGCATTTGATAGTGTAAATACCTGAATTGGATGATAGTGATGGAACATCTTTGTATCTACAAAATATCGATTTTAATTTGGTACTTTTTGTCACTAGCTTAGGTTAGGTTAGGTTGGTTATACTAAGGGACCGGCATAGTCACAAAAATGGTCCGTAGCCATACCACATACATTTTTTTTCGGCTCTACTCATAGCTTACAATGAATCGTTGAATACACATGACGTCCGTCCCATAGCGATCAGCCAGGTCGCTGAGGGGTGGAGCTCCTAAACATTTCTTTCTGTCTTTCCATCTAATGATTCTTCCTCATCTACATCTTTGCAGCTTCTACAGTAATCATTCTTCGAATTGTTTTCAATGAATTGTTGTTTCGCAGAATTGTGTTTCGTTGAATTTTCGGGGTACCCACTGAATTTATTTGTGGATTCGAGATTCATCAACCAGCACATACATAATAATTCATTATTACCTCAATCAATAATAAATTAATGTAATCGATGTAGACGAAACAGACCAGCATGTGCACCAGCCCAATCAAATGTTTAATTAATTATTCATATCCATAAAATATACAAGCAGCATACAAAATTGAAATAATAATTTGTTACTTCAACCCTCCCTAATGCATAAATCAACCATCATTTTAAAAATCATAAACATTTTTCGCGCAAATTATTGCCAATAAAATTCAAAATGATTAATTAGTGTCACATACAATTAAATTATTATTTTCCTGTATATTATATTACGTTAGGTAAGCAACATTTTAGCAATAATACGAGTAACACAATCACATTATTTATTATACCCAATTTATGTTTTATTGTTTCGAATTTAATTAATAATCGGTAATTAATTAATTTTTTATTTTTGTTGCCTAAGCGACTTCACAATAAACATGGTTCTAGGATTACATAATTAAAACACAATTATAAATGTATCAACATATTATTATGTCGTAATAGATTTATTCCAATTATTTATGTTGTTGTGCTCATATACGACTTTTTAAGTTAATATTGATATTCGTGCTTATTTGTAGTAAGTACACAAGTGAGAATTATTAAAAAGTGAATTCAAAATTGAGGGTGGTTTGGATAAATTGGATACATTTTTATTTAAACGTATATTTTAGTTCTTTACAAGATTTTAGTGCATAACTTGTGTGTATACTGAATTTGCAAGCTATTGTCATCGAAAATTATAGTTGTTAATAAATGCACTAAAAATGAGAATTGCACATAAAAAAAAGTGTAAAATGCAATTTGCTAAATCCAATTTATATTATTGTCTTCGTTTATAATAGGTATACATACAGTTACACACATATACCAACCATTTTTTGTATTGTCTGTCTATTAGATGTTTGTTGAATTTATTTCGAGAATTTTTCATCTCCTTATTGTATTGCGAGCTCTATACACTATACCATGGTTCAAGAGAGACAAAAAATAAACGATAAAACAAGGATATCAAACTTTCTACCCAGTTTAGCTTTTTTCTTGCACCATTTTCATCTTGTGTTTTGTTTTCGTGGGAAATTTGAAAAACTAAAAAATTTGATATCATTTTTTACTTATTTTTGTTAACCTCGTTTCGGTTTTATCACAATTATAGTTGTTGGTATTATTGCAAACAGCATTAATGTTATTTTCATATTTTATTGTGGATTTTTATCAGAAAATTAAATATATGTTGAATCGAATGGTATAGGTTATGTTTATAAGATAAAGAAATGAAATGAATGAAAAATATAAGAAACAAAAACAAAAATTGTAATTTAAAGTCCTAATCTGAGATGTACCTATCCTACAATTGGATACGATATTGCGGATTGTATTTGTGTTACAAAGGTTTATTTTTAAATCTTATAGCTAATTTATAGTTAATTGGACGTGAAATGTTGAGATAATCACTGTGATTTTATGTATTGTGTATAGATTTACGATTTATGATACTCGTACTCGTATAATTGTCTATTTAGAATTTCTTAGTATTTTCGGATTTTTTTGCGAGATTGCAACCACCTATTGACAGGAGTTGGGTGAAAAGTTGCTTTTATTTAAAAATTTGGTCGTAAGAATATCTTTTTGGCTTTTCAAAGCCACCAGTGTTTTCATATAGAATTCGCTTGTACCTAAACTAGTTTTTCTGATATGGCTGCTACCCCTGCTCGTATACCCTTCCCTTCGTTTAGGCATTTATATTCAAAGCTGCAATAGAAATTTAGTGGTTTTTATTATTGAAGATGTTATCTAGGTGGGCTTGACTAAAGTACAGCTCTGCTTAACTAAATCACCGCAATTTTCTATTTCCCCATTCAAATTCATTAAAGCTAATAAATTTAGTAACTTTGTCATGATTAGTTTGACTGCGCAAGGATACTATGGAGGATGTTATTTTTACTTACGGTGGACATTTGTATCTGGCCAAACAAAATGGGATTACTTTTTGCTGTTATTTATCTTTATGATGAACTGAAAGAGTGAGGTTTGGTAGGTATAGTGAATTTTACAGGTAAACATTGATCGTGAGGGTGCTCGAAATTTTTAACTTTTTAACCATTTAGCTTTCTAACTTTTAAACTGGTTGACTTTTTAACTTTTAAACTTTGTACCTTTTAAAATTTTTAACTTTAAACTTTAAAACTTTTAAATTTTTAAATTTTTAAACTTTTAACCTTTTAAACTATACAAATTTTAAACTTCTAAACTTTTAAATATTAAACTTTAAATTTTTAAATTTTTACTTTTTTGACCTTTTAAATTTCAAGTTTATAACATTTTGCTTTGTAACTTTTTAACTTTTAAACTTTTTAATTTGTAAACTATTGAACTTGGGAACTTTTCAACGTTTATTCGACTTAATCTTTTAAAATTTAAAACTTCTAGAGTTTTAGAATTTTAAAGTTTTAAACTTTTAAACTATTGGACTTTTAAACTGTTAAACTTTTGAAAATTTTTGAATTTTTACCTTTTCGAAATTATTTTTTAAACTTTTAAACTTATAAAATTTTTAACATTTTAAATTATAAATTTTTAAACTTTTTAAGTTTTTAGATCTTAAAGTTGTAAACTTCTTAAATTTTAACTTTTAAACTGTTAAACTTTTAACTTAAATTTTGAATTTTTAACTATGTAACTTTTACTATTGTAACTTTTAAATTTATTAATTTTTAAACTATTTGACTTTTGCAGTTTAATACTATTAAACTTTTGGGGCTTCTTGGAAAATTAACTTACCGCTCATCTTTTTTGCTCATTTTCTCATGCGGTAAGTTAAATTTTGAAGTAAAGGTATAATTTTTTTAATGAATTATTTTAAAGGAATTATATATTGCATTTATCGCTTCTAAATTGTGTTTTGGTTAAGTTAATTCGTTGGGTTAGTATAGCATCGAAGAATATACTGAAGCGAATGGGATATTAAATTGAAAAATGCTTCGTCAACCTTGCAGGCACAGATCAAAGAAATGTTATCGCTTCTGCTCATAGTTTTCCATAAATGATTTAATTTGTGATAAAGATCTAAATATGCCTATAAAATAAAATTGATTTTTTTATTTATTTTAAACAAAATATTTTTTCTGGATTTTTTTTCCAGTGATTTGTAGATTTTTTTTTCAGACAAATATGTACACATATTTGTAGTGATCCTATATTAAAATCAATAACACAAAATATCGGTATATGGCACGATTAATTGATACTATAGGTATATGATCGACAGCTGTTTCAAAATTGTCTTATTCTGCGCAGCACCGTATGACGTGCTAAAAATCAAAACAAAATAGAGAAATTTTCCCAAAAGCAAAAACTAAAAAACAAATTAAGAAAAAGAAAACAAAGTTACACGTAAACAGTTTTACAATATTTCTTTCTTTGGTAAGTTAATTTTTGAAGGAGCACCAAACTTTTAAATTTTTAAAACTTTTAATTGTTGACCTTAAATTTTAAACTTTTAAACTGTTAACCTTTAAACTTATTATCAACTTTTTAACTTTTTAAATTTTAAATTTTTAATCTATTAAACTTTTGAACTTTTAAACTTTCAAACTTTTTTTTTTTTACTTTTTTTTATTTCATACATTGTATATTTACATAATTACATTTTTACAAAACCTGTTAATTAACTAAATTACGTTAATACATGTAAGTAAATATTTTTATTTCGAAGTGGCTTCTTTTAGTAATTAACTTAGTAAATAACTTACATATTTTCAAATTTTCGGCTGCTTAGAAATTTTTAAACTTTTAATCTTTCAAACTGTTTTGAATTTTAACTTTTAAGCTTATACACTTTTAAAGTTTAACTCTGTAACTTTTATACTTTTAAACATATAAAATTTTTAATCTTTAAACATTTAAACTTTTAAAGTTTTAACTTTTAAACAATTAAACACTTTTAAACTTTTCAAATTTTAACATTTTTGAATTTTTTCACGTTTTAACTTTTTAAATTTTAATTCGTAACTTTGTGATCTTTTAACTTTTAGACTTTTAAACTTTTAAAATTTTAAACTTTTAAACTTTTAAACTTTTAAACTTTTAAACTTTTAAACTTTTAAACTTTTAAACTTTTAAACTTTTAAACTTTTAAACTTTTAAACTTTTAAACTTTTAAACTTTTAAACTTTTAAACTTTTAAACTTTTAAACTTTTAAACTTTTAAACTTTTAAACTTTTAAACTTTTAAACTTTTAAACTTTTAAACTTTTAAACTTTTAAACTTTTAAACTTTAAAACTTTAAAACTTTAAAACTTTAAAACTTTTAAACTTTTAAACTTTTAAACTTTTAAACTTTTAAACTTTTAAACTTTTAAACTTTTAAACTTTTAAACTTTTAAACCGTTAAACTTCTAAACTTTTAGGCATTTAGGACTTTACTTTTCGTCGTATTGCCAGTCAACAAAAAACTGCTATAAAACTGCAATAAAAGAGAGGCTACATTTTTATAGCAACGTTCATACATGCCAAATAAAAATGTAGCCTCTCTTTTATTACAAATTTAAAGAAGTTTTTTGTTGACTGGCAATACTTTTTCTATGACGTTTACTTTGTTGATGTTTATTAATATTTTTTTGTTTATTTAGAGGAAAATAAAATTTCAATTTCCGAATATGACATTTTCTTCCTTGTTAAGTCCATTTTAAATAATTAAGTTCTTTTATAAAAAGGTCTCGTTTGTATGATACACCAGATTTGAAATGTCAAAAAAACAAACACAAGTTTTTTAGTCTCTGATTCAGTCTCCAAAAAGAGAGGATAGTGAAAACGGATAGTAAAAAAAAAATTATCGATTAATTTTCTGATTTAGCATTGTTCATACAATGCAAACTATGCTAAATCAGAGGTATAATCATTTATCTTCGATCATATAATCGGGCCTTAATTTTCTAAAGTTTTATATATTTACACTTTTAAACCTTTAAACTATTAAACTGTTAAACTATTAGACTTTTAAACTTTTAAATTTTTAAACTTTTAAACATTTAGACTTTTGAATTTAAAATTTTTAAACTTTTAGACTTCCGAACTTTTAAAATTGTAAACCTTTGAACTTTCAAACTTTTAAACTTTCAAACTTTTACATTTTTAAACTTTTATACTTATAAACTTTTAAACTTTTAAATTTTTAAAATTTTAAACTGTCAAGCTTTTAAACTTTTTAACTGTTAAAATTTTTAACTTTCATTTTAAACTTCTCCATTTTTAAATATTTTAACTTTAAAATTTTAAAGTTTTGAACTATGACATTTTTGAAATTTTAAACTGTCAAACTTTAAAACTTTTAAACTTTTACATTTTAAACTTTTAAACATTTAAAATTTTAAACTTGTAAACTTTGAAACTATTACAAGTTAAAATTTTTAAACTATTAAATTTTTAAACTTTAAACCTTTAAACTTTTATACTTTTAATTTTTTCAACTTTTCAACTTTTAATCTTTTAAACTTTTAAACTTTGACATTTTTAAACTTTTAAAATTTTAAACTGTCAAGTTTTTAAACTTTAAAACTTAAAAATTTTAAACTGTCAAGCTTTTAAACTTTTTAACTTTTACACTATTAAACTTCCAAACTTTTAAAATTGTAAACCTTTAAACTTTTAAACTTTTGTATTTTTAAACTTTTAAACTTTTAAAATTTTAAACTTTTAAACGATTAAACTTTTAAACTTTTACATTATTAAACTTTTGACCTTTTAAATTTTTCAAATTTTAAAGTTTTAAACTTTGACATTTTTTAACTTTTAAAATTTTAAACTGTCAAGCTTTTCAATTTTAAACTTTAAAATTTTAAATTTTTAAACTTTAAACTTTTCTAATTTTAAACATTTTAACTTTTAAACTTTTAGACTTTTAGACAATTAAACTTTCAACTTTCATACAAAAGTTTTAACAAAACTTTTAGACTTTCATAACTTTAAAATTTTAAACTTTTAAATTTTGAAACTCTTAAACTGTGTAATTTTTTAACATTTAAACTTTTTTATTTTTAAAGTTTTAAAGTTGTTGCGTGCCAAGTACTATACATACAAACAAAATACACAACTTATTAATTAAATACATTTTTTCCAGGCAATCGGCAAGTCTATTTTCCATGCTTAATATACAAATTTTAAAATATGTTTACAACAAAACAAACTTGAATAAAATACAAACCGCACGCAACATAACTAAGCATAGAAAACAAACAGTGCAACATAGCAACAATTATATTTTCATTTCAATGTTTACGACAATACGGTTGGTCGTAATAAACGGGTGGTCGTAATAACCTTTTAAACTATTAAACTTTTAAACTTCTTCAATGTTGACCTTTTTGACCTTTAACTTTTCAAATATATAACTTTCTAAGTTTGTAACTTTTCAATTTTTGAACTTTAAACTTATAATCTTTCGAACTATTAAACTTTTAAACTTTTAATAGTAAAGTTTTAATAGTAAACATTTAACATTTAACTTTTTTGACCTTTTAACTTTTCAAGTTTATATCTTTTTAACTTTGTAACTTTCTAACTTTTTAGCTATATTAAACTTTAAACTTTAAACTTTCAAATTTTTAAACTTTTTACCATTTTAACTTTTAAACTTAAACTTTTTTTTAAAAGTTAAAACGTTAAAACGTAATAATTTAATAGATTTAAAAGTTTAATAGTTTAAAATTGTAAAATTTAAAAAGTTAAAATATTAAAAATTTAAAAAAATTTAAATTTTTTAAATTTTCAAATTTTAAACTGTTAAACTGTTAAACTTTTAAATCTTTTAAATTATTACGTTTTATACTTTTTAATTTTCTAAATTTTAAATTTGTAACTTTGTAATTTTTTAACTTTTAATTTTTAAAACTATTAAAATTTAAAACTTTTAAATTTTTACACATTTAACTATTAAACTTTTAAATTTTTTAAATTTATATCTTTTTGATGTTTTAATTTTCAAGTTTATAACTTTCTAAGTTTGTAACATTTAACATTTCTACATTACAACTTTTGAACTTTTTGATTTTTAACTTTTAATTTTTTTAATTTTTAACTAATAATCTTTTGAAATTGTAAACTTTAAATCTGTTGAACTTTTAAACTTTTAAACTTTTAAACTTTTAAACTTTTATATTCTTTTAAATTTTTACACTTTTAAACTATTAACTTTAAAACTTATAAACTTTTTAACTTTTTAAATGTTTTTAGCTTTCTGACCTTTAACTTTTCAAGCCGCGAAATTTCTAACTTTGTAACTTTTTAACTATTAAACTTTTAAACAATCAAATTTTTAAACTTTTTAATTTTTTATCTTTTAATCTTTCTAAATTTTAAAGTTTTAATCTTATAATCTTTCGAACTATTAAACTTTTAGACTTTGAAAATTTTAAACTTTTTAAATTTTTACTTTTTTGACCTTTTAACTTTTCAAGTTTATATCTTTTAAAAATTTAAAAGTTTAAAGCTTAATATAGTTTAAAAGTTAAAAAGTTACAAAGTTAGTAACTTTTAAACTATATTAAACTTTAAACTTTTAAAATTTTTGAACTTTTTACAATTTTAACTTTTAAACTTATACTGTTGTTTAAAAGGTAAAACTTTAAAACGTAATAATTTAAAAGATGTAAAAGTTTGAAAGTTTAATAGTTTAAAATTTTAAAATTTAAAAAGTTCAAAAAATTAAAAATTAAAAAGACTTTTAATTTTTTAAACTTTTTAAATTTTACAATTTTAAGCTATTAAACTTTTAAACTTTTAAATCTTTTAAATTATTAGGTTTTAATGTTTTAACTTTTAAACATTTATTCTATTAAACTTTTAAATTTTTACATTTTTTAATTTTTAACTTTCTAAATTTTAAATTTGTAACTTTGTAATTTTTTAACTTTTAATTTTATAAACTATTAAATTTTAAACTTAAAAAGTACTTTAAAACTTTTAAATTTTTACACATTTAAACTATTAAACTTTTAAATTGTTTAAATTTATACCGTTTTGATCCTTTAATTTTCAAGTTTATAACTTTTTAAGTTTGTAACATTTAAAATTTCAACTTTTAAACATTTTGATTTTTTAAGGTTTTAACTAATACAATTTTTTTGAAATTTTAAACTTTAAAACTGTTGATCTTTTAAATTTTAAAACTGTTGAACTTTTAAACTTTTAAATTTTTAAACTTCTAAACTTTTAAATTCTTTTAAACTATAACACTTTTAAACTTTTAAACTATTAACTTTTAAACTTATAAACTTTTTAAATGTTTTTAGCTTTCTGACCTTTAACTTTTCAAGTTTCAAAATTTTTAACTTTGTAACTTTTTAACTATTAAACTTTTAATCATTTATATTTTTGAACTTTTGAACTTCTTATCTTTTAATCTTTCGAAATTTTAAAGTTTTAATCTAAACTAATAATCTTTCGTACTATTAAACTTTTAAACTTTGAAAATTTCAACTTTTTAACTTTTCAACTTTTTAAATGTTTACTTTTTTGACCTTTTAACTTTTCAAGTTTATATCTTTTTAACTTTGTAACTTTTTAACTTTTAAACTATATTAATTTTTAAACTTTTTACCATTTTAACTTTTATACATACTTTTAAACTTAAACTTTTTTTTAAAAGTTAAAACGTTAAAACGTTATAATTTAAAAGATTTAAAAGTTTAATAGTTTAAAATTTAAAAAGTTTAAAAAAATTCAAAATTTAAAAAACTTTTAATTTTTTAAACTTTTTAAATTTTAAAATTTTGAACTATTAAACTTTTAAATCTTTTAAATTATTACGTTTTAAAGTTTTAACTTTTAAACATTTATACTTTTAAACTTTTAAATTTTTAAATTTTTTACTTTTTAACTTTCTAAATTTTTAACTTGTAACATTTGTAATTTTTTAACTTTTAATTTTATAAACTATTAAATTTTAAACTTTTAAAGTATTATACTTTAAAACTTTAAAATTTTTACACATTTAAACTATTAGACTTTTAAATTTTTAATTTATACCTTTTTGATCTTTTAATTTTCAAGTTTATAACTTTTTAAGTTTGTAACATTTAACATTTCAACTTTTAAACTATTGATTTTTTAACTTTTATTTTTTTAAGTTTTTAACTAATACTGTTTTGAAATTTTATTTTCATGTTTATTTTTAATTTTAAGACTGTTGAACTTTTAAACTTTTATACTTTTAAACTTTTAGCCTTTCAAACTTTTAAACTTTTAAATACTTTTAAACTTTTACAGTTTTAAACTTTTAAACTGTTAACTTTTAAACTTATAAACTTTTCAATTTTTCAACTTTTAAAATGTTATACTTTTAAACTTTTAAGTTATAAAACTTTATAACTATTAAGCTTTTAAACTTTTAAAGTTTGAAAATTTTATACTTTTAGACCTTTTTTTGTTTAATGTTTGCCATTTTGACCTCTAACTTTTTAAGTTTAGAAATTTTTAACTTTGTAACTTTTTAACTATTAAACTTTTAAACTCTTAAATTTTTGAACTTTTTAACTTTTTAGGTTGTAAATTTGTAATAAATTAAACTTTTTAAATTTATACCATTTTTATCACTCAATTTTTCAAGTTTATATACTTTGTAACTTTTTAACTTTCTAACTTTTAAACTTTTTGATTTTTTAACTTTGTTACTTTTAATTTTTTAAGTTTTTAAGTTTTTAACGTTAAAACTTTGAACTTTTAAACTTTTTAAATTTTAAACTTCAAAAAATTAAACTATTCAACTTTGATACTTTTAAACTTTTAAAGCTTTTAGAATATTAATTTTTTAAATTATTAAACTTCTTACATTTTTACTGTTTTGACTTTTTAACTTTTTAATTTTCTAACTTTTTAACTTTTAAAGATTTTAACTTTTCAATTTTAGTACCTATTAATTTCTTTTAATAGACTTTATTAGTTTAACAAAATGTTTTCTCAATTTGGTCAATTCTCATACCTTTTTCTTAAAGAATACAAGTTCATACCAAGTTTTCTTAATGTTTTAGACTAAATTATTTTCTCAAGGTCTTGAACACCTTCAAAATTGAGATTTATAGAATTAATTGTTATGACTTACAAATACTAAACTAACTAACCCGTCATTTGTTAGTATTAATAATTTTCCTTTATTCTTGCTATTTGTATTCGTGTTAATTCTCACTTCCATATGTTGCAATATTCAGAGAATTCAAGCTGATTGCTTAAGATGTAGGATATTTTAACCTTAAAAAATTTTACCTAGCTGATTGAGCAAGTAGATGAAGCAGTTTGATTATTAATTTTTTATTAGCAAAATTAAGCTTGAAATTAAACCACTTGAGATGAATCCGATACTGGCCGTATCTCATTTACAAATATTAAACTTTAAATTTCGGAAGCTATAATTTTGACTTCACCGGAAATTATCATATCATTATTATTCTGATTTAAAATTAAATATAATTTGAAAAAAAAAAATTAATGTCACTTGAAAAATAAAATGTTTATGAATTATTGTAAACATTTTCAACAAGCTATACTGATTATACGATCGGTGGTTAGGTTGCTTGATTTTCCAATCAAATACGAATCGTGAAGCCCTTTAGGCTAAGCTAGAGACTAGCACAGGTACCATATCATTTTCCTACAATAATAATACAGAAAGGTTACTACCACATTGAACTATACGTATCAATTAAATTGCTGCAATCATTTAACAACATCTACTTTAAATGCACATTCCGCAAAATTATTTATTAATTGTTACAACCTAATTTATTGGATGTATACATATAAAATCATTTAAAAAAATTTAATTTAGACAATTACTATACAATTTATTATACAAATCTATTTATTTATTTATATACTTAATAAAACATAATTTACATGAATTTTCAATAAAAATTTTAATTCTATAATTTAATAATCGTGGTTTTGTTGTGTGCTATTTTTTAATGCTCTATCGATAATATAAAATTAAAAACACAAATTTACAACCTCCCTCCCCTCAGGTACCTATAATAATACATGTTATTAATAACATTAACAATAATAATCAACCGCATCAAGTATAATTATATTTTACCTTTTGCGCTTCGGTTTATATTAAATTGCCTAAAAGCTTCGAGCCACCCCATTTCAGGTGTTCTCATCTCTTCCAGCAACTGTTAATGTGTTATGTAGTTATTAAATAAACGTATGTATGTATGTATTTTCATTTTGTTTTTGGTTTAGATAATTAAATGTATTTATTTTAATTACAATAATTTTCTAAATTAATTAATTATTTATTAATTTACAGCGAATCAAATTGTAGCGAATTAAAACATAAAAAAATGCAATAATTTAATAATACAAATAATTATATACTCGTTCCGTTTGGTGCAAAAGTAATGGCCACAGTAATGGGTTCAACCACATTTTTAATTATTGAGGTAGGAGTTGTGCTAAAAAATGGTAAATTGTTTTTTTTTTACGATTTGTAATATATTGCAGTGTTGTTTATATGTATAAGTCCATCACCTATAGTTTGGTGCACGCAACAATTTACATATTTATACGATATGCAATTAGGGAATATATTTTAAGTGTATATTTGTAATTAATAAAATTAGATTAGCGGATTATTTTTATTTCCTGAGAATAAACTACAAAGAATTAATGATTTTTTTCACACATTAACAGGATACTGATTTTTAACTACATATCTCAACTCGTATCGAAAAAAGGATTCCTGTGATCAATGTATTGTCCTGCGTTGGGAAATAGGGTTGGATGAGAATTATTACTTATTCAAAATATAACTTTTTAAGAGGCAAAAAGTTGATATGTAGTTAGAAAGTGCTACTTATTTGGTGGTATATACATGTAGTTACATAGCATTCGTCGGTTATAGGAAACACAATGTCACCTTTATGAAAATAACATAAAACGGATATAAATCGCAACCGCTTATTTTAAATTTGATATAAACTGATAAAAAATCTTGAAAAATGGGGTGGACAACTGTTTAAAATCTGGGTCGTAGAGAGTGTAATGGCCCATTTATCAATATTTGTATTCATTTTTACGACAAAACATTTCCTATTCCGCTTTCCCAGGGCAAAAATTAAACCACTTTCCCTGTCTTCACGATTGCGCTTCAGAAAATTAAGAATGTTTTCAATTTAAAATTTAAAATTTAAAATTTAAAATTTAAAATTTAAAATTTAAAATTTAAAATTTAAAATTTAAAATTTAAAATTTAAAATTTAAAATTTAAAATTTAAAATTTAAAATTTAAAATTTAAAATTTAAAATTTAAAATTTAAAATTTAAAATTTAAAATTTAAAATTTAAAATTTAAAATTTAAAATTTAAAATTTAAAATTTAAAATTTAAAATTTAAAATTTAAAATTTAAAATTTAAAATTTAAAATTTAAAATTTAAAATTTAAAATTTAAAATTTAAAATTTAAAATTTAAAATTTAAAATTTAATCGCGCATCTGTGTGCTAAAATTGTAATTTCTCGTAATTTTCTAACAGCGCCTGTAAAATTCGTCCCGTTGTCACTATATATTTTGGATGGTAAACCAATTCTGGAAATAAATCTTAGTAGTGTCGCAATGAATGCGTCAGCCGTATAAGCAAATACCACCTCCAGATGTATCGCCTTGGTGGTTAGACAAACAAATACAGCGATATAGCTGTTTATGCACGCATAAACTATATTTATAGAAAAATTGAATTAATTGAATTGTTCTAAATTCACATAATTACTTGTCAATTATCCACATAATTGACATGCTGATTTTTATAGCACTTAAGCAAGTGTAGTGTAAGTCTGCCTTTAATTCGGCTTACCATAATTATTGCATTTAATTTGCCGCTAGGTGGTAAAATTGTAAAATCTTGTAATCACCCATTTTTTTGACAGACATACTTTTGTTGTTGGTTAGCGATCATTATTCTGTTGGCTTATCCGGTCTTAAGCACGTTGTCTATTAAAATATATTGTTAAATAACTGGAAGTATTGAGTTTTATTTATAACAACTGAACTGGGGTCAATTCATTATCATTGTGCAGACATTTTTTGGTGCCGAACCTCGGGAATTGTGCCTAAACAATTCATGAAAACTCGAAAATAACCGTAAGTTCTATATTCAATTTAAACATACATCGAACTGTGTAACCTGTTTAAGCAAACCGAGCCATAATAAACAGTTATTATTGACAAATCGATATTTTACGATTTAATGCGTTAAATCACTGTTATGTGAGTAAAGTGTATAAACAAAGTGACAATTAAATTAATCATAATCGTGTGATAATTGTGCTAAGTGAACAGTTAAGATCACCTATTCGTAGACTGGTGCTAGTGTGGTACCCCTTGGTCGCGTAATTTGTGAAATCATAATAATCAGTGAACTTTTTAACCGTTACTTCCTAACCGTATCTCATACCGATACGTGACATTGTAATTTTGCCCATCATCATCAAAATGGCGGATTTGCAAGCTAATATACAAAAACGTGGGTCAATTAAGGGAACGGTAACGATTATCAAGAAATGGGTCGACAAACTAATACAAGAGATGAATGCAGAAGAAACGCAAGCAGTAAACCGTGAACAAATTGAAACACGTATAGACAAACTTGACGAGGCTTGGCGTGATTTTCACGAGGTCGACAATCTAGTAGTTTTGGCTGATCAACCTTCTCAATCAGAAAAGTTTGCAGACAAATATTTTGAGACGAAGGCTAGTTTGAAAAGAATATTAAATGTGCGCTCATTAAGTGTAAATCCGTCTGCTCCATCGGTCAATAGCGGAAATCGAACTAAAGCTGAAGGATGCTTCGACCAATCAACAGTTATGCACGGTGACGTTCGACTACCTCGAATTCAAATCGAACCGTTTCACGGTGATTATTCAAAATGGCGTACGTTCGAAGATCAATTTACAGATGCAGTTCACAATAACAATACTTTATCACCTGTGGCCAAACTTCATTACCTGAAAGGATTTTTAAAGGGTGAAGCTGCTAATTTGATTCGACATCTTCCATTGTGTGAATCAAGTTACACCGAAGCTTGGGACAAGCTCAAAGACCGATACGATCGGAAAAATTATTGTCTGCAGGAATTGATTCAACTGTTCATGAATCAATCTACTGTACAAAGTTCTAATGTGAAATCATTACGAAGTGTTTACGATACATCTGATGAAGTGCTAAGGGAAATTCGGGCAATGGGTAGCAGTTGGGAATCCAAGGATCCGTGGTTAATTTTTATATTGTTAACTAAATTGGACTTGGAAACACAGCAGGCTTGGGCACAAGAGTCTAAAGAAACGGAGAATCCCACTATTTCACAATTTTTTAGTTTTTTGGATTTAAGATGTCGCATGTTCGAGTCCTGTACAGTTGCGAAACGACAACCGACATCATTGCCTAAACATATTCAGTTTAAGGGTAATAAGACACATGTATATACAATCAGCATTACTCGAAGTACATGTCCAGTGGGCGCTGAAGATCATTTAATATTTCGGTGTCAACATTTTCGGGATAAAGAAATCGCAGTACGAAGAGATGTAGTGCAAAAACATCATTTATGTTTTAATTGTTTACGGCCAAACCATACTGCCGCCAACTGCTCGTCGAAGGCACGATGCTACATTTGTCAACAAATGCACCATACTTTACTCCATCTGAAAGATAAGGGACCAGGTCAACATACCATGAATACTGTTAATAAAGATGAATTCCATAACAGCGTAAAAGTAAGGTCAGCATATTGCTCTACGATCAATCAGTGCAATAATGACCTAACGCAGCCAGGAACTTCCAGCACCAATAAATCAATTGCCCACTCTGAAGCGGCTAATAAGCCATCTAATCTTGTACCTAATTTATTCACTCCGAGTTTGAGTCATTCTTCAGTAAGTTTAAAGCCGAGAGAATCAACAGCGGATTCAACAAATAAAACATCATTGAATTATTTTAGTAGTTCATTACCAATGAAAACATTATTATCAACGATGACCGTGTTGATCGCTGATCGATATAATCACATGCATAGAGTCAGGGCTCTCTTAGACAGCGGCTCAAAGTCTAGCTGCTACGTATATTATTAATACTCTTGGGTCATAAAAAGCTGGATACACTAACGGCTGTACAACCCTCAGATTGGAATCCATTCATAACCATGAGAATTCAATCACCACAGAAGCATTGATTCTACCAAAACTCACATCGAAGTTACCTCTAGCTTCTTTTGATTTAACCAAGTGGCCACAATTAAACCAATTAAGATTGGCCGATCCTTTAGTTAGTTCACCAAATGATATTGACATCATATTAGGAAATGACGTTTTCCTAAAGGTACTGCTTCCAGAAAAGATCCAACTTGATGCTAACTTGATAGCACAGCACACGATTTTTGGTTATATTTTGGGCGGGGTGGTAGAAAGCAGTTCAAGTCATGAAAGTCTTCAAAGTTTTCATACAACAATTGAAGCATTGGATCCGGAAATCCAATTGCTCGAGCAATTTTGGAAGGTGGACGATATCCAGGATATGTCTATACAAAGGGTAGAAGAACATCCATGTGAGAAACATTACATTGATACTACCACAAGAACATCAAACGGACACTACATAGTGCGTTTACCATTTATAAAAGCACCGGAGTCGCTTGGCCATTCATTGCATAACGCTACCAAACGGCTTTTCAGTATGGAACGAAAATTTACGAGAAACATTGAATTCGCAACCGAATATAAAACATTCATGGATGAGTACCAACAACTGGGTCACATGGAAGTAGTACCAAAGGGTGAGATCATTTACCACACCATGCAATAGTAGAGTATCCCGAAGCATCAACCATTTTAAAACGCGACTTTTACGTAGATGATTTGATTACTAGCAGTAATAATCTGGAAACTGCAAAAAACATTTATCATCAAATGTCAAACTTAGTAGCGAATGGTGGATTTACATTGAGGAAGTGGCTGTCAAATTCAAGAGAACTAATGCAAATCATCTACCCAACGAGTCAACAAAGTAGTTTGGTCATGTTCGATGATCTATTATCCGTAAAAACGTTAGGACTGATTTGGTGTCCAACACGTGACCTTTTCCAATTTAAGGTGCATCTCGATGATAGAACCTTCCACACAAAGAGAAGTTTATTGTCGGAATCATCGAGAATTTTCGATCCTCTTGGGTGGTTATCTCCCGTAGTTGTGGTGATAAAGATGATATTCCAGCGTTTATGGATTAACAAAATTCAATGGGACGATGGGTTACCTCCTGACATAAATTCTGATTGGACTAACCTAAGATCACAGTTAATTGCGCTAGAAGAAATTGAAGTTCCTCGTTGCACTACACCAGGGTTTTTGAGTAACCAACACAGCTCAAAACAACTTCATGTATTCACAGATGCATCGGAAAGAGCGTGTGGAGCTGTCATATATTTAAGGGCAGATAATCAAACGAATGGAATAGGTATCCGAATGGTTGCAGCAAAATCTAAGGTAGCACCCATCAAACAGCTGTCGCTACCACGGTTGGAGCTTTGTGCTGCATTACTCGGAAGTCGCTTGGTGAAATTTGTAAAAAGGGCGTGTAAGGACGAAGAACTAGAAGTATATTAGATCAAATTCCGAGAGCTAGATGGTCGCACGTTCCTTCAAATCAGAATCCAGCGGATGTCGTGTCAAGAGGACTCAGTCCGACAATGTTGCGGAAGAATGAATTGTGGTGGCAAGGTCCAGAGTGGCTTGCAAGACCCAACGAACACTGGCCTATTCAAATTCACGAGAATTTGAAATTATCTATACTGGAACAACAGGGATCCGTACAAGTACATCATATTAACAGTTGTGTACCTATATGTGATTTATTATTTACCAAGATGAATAGTTTGTTAAAGATAAAAAGGATTTTATCGTATACCTGGCGATATATTCAAAAACTAAAAGCGGCTAAGCAACAAAGAGGCAAGAAATCACAATTGCAAAACACTTACGAATTATTGCGTAAGGGCAGCATCCATGTAACAGACAATATCGCTTCAGCTGCACCACTGGGCGTGGTTGAACTCAATTGGGCGGAGCGAATATACATCAAATGGGCACAACTCAAATTCAAGCAATATTAGTTCAAATAACTTCTTAATTATATTAGTTCAAATAACTTAAATTGTTCTCTAATTTTCACCCAATCATTGCGCATACCGTCAGGGAGTGGATCGTCTGATTGTATATTTTGTGAAGAATAATTGTTGGAATTGAATTTTTATTAAAATAATCGAAGACGATCGTGACAACCATCCTAATTGGTCGAACAATTTCGATCATTCAGATAGCACGATTCTCTTTGTGACGTGATCCGTTTGCAATTCTGAAACTTTAAAGGTAAAATAATCATCCGTGGGATTCCAATGTAATCCGAGAACCTTCCGAGTCGCAGCTCCATCATCAATTGGGACACATTCTTCTAGATTATTGAATTTCTTTATATTTGAAGACCATTTACGTAATTCAAAGCCACCGGATAGTAGAATGTCAGTAATTGATTGCTTCAACTCGCATAATTCTTGAAGAAAGTCTGCTCCGATCAGCAAATCATCAACGAAAAACTTCGATTATCATTTGCCGATTATCATTTACCAATTTCGCTAAATATCGCGTTGCTCAGAATATTTAAGTTAGCAACTTAAATACCTTTACTGGAACTGAGGGCTGCTTCCTCCAAATCTCAGGATTATATTCCACACTACCAACAAAATATCATTTAACGAGATTCCGCTTGTTGTTTGACAGGAACCATCGAAAACGACCCGAACCTTGCTTGTGAGGCTTTCTTGTTTGATTACCGCGTAATGTGGTAAATAAAATGCATTGGGCTCATCCATCACCATTTCACTTTTGGAAATCTCTCTCATATGAACCATCCTCTCGTATTCCTCTATAAACTTTCTATACTCATGCCTAAGCTCAATATTTCAAGCCAATTTCCGCTCGAGGTTGACAAATCGCTTTCTAGCCATACATTAGATGAATTACCAAGTGCATCTGGGTTCATCTTAAAAGGAAGTTTAACAATGAAAGCTGTTGAAAGTGTTGTTCAATTTGGGATTCCTCGGTATTGTTAACTTGGTCGCTTGATATTTCCTCTTGCTCCCAAAGTTGTCTTAAAGTATAATATCCAAATTGCGTTCCAAATTTAGATTGATGATGCCGCAACTATTCTGGCAAGCTCCTGAAATTATGTAACCCAAAACTGTATTTTGAGCAACCAGTGATGATTTGCAGCATCTTCCATCTCATATCAACTTGAAAAATAAGTCTGCTCCAATTAGAATGTCAATTTTTCCGGTTTCACCAAACTTGGGGTCAGCTAAGTCGACTTCATCAAAAACTTCTACTTTACTTGCTTTAATCGCTACTGCAGGTAGAATCAGTGGTAACTTTCTTAGGATTAAAAAATCAGCTCTTATGGTTTCATCTTTCTCTCTGGGCATGAACTCAATCGTTGCTAAACCTTCAGTCCCCATGTTGGAAGTTGCCAATCCTGAAACTGCTATTCTAACACTTCATGTAGGAATTCTCAACTCATTGAAGAACGTTGAATCAATAAATGATGCTTGTGATACACTGTCGAATAGTGCCCTACAGACACGCAGATTTTCTATTGATAGGGTAAAGGAACTCTAGTTACTGCCGTAGGAAGAATTGTATGCCATTTTACACTGAAATTTCCTATTTGAAGATTTTGTAATTGTTGAAAAGCCGTTTTGTCTTCTCGCATTTTTACAAACCGTGCTTATCATCACAAAGTGAACATAACTTCTCGCACTCCACATTAACATTCGCATTTGTAATTGTTGGTTTCGAGTTTTTTTTGTATGGTATTGGCTCAGCCTTTTCTAAAGCATCACCTCTGGTATTCAAAAATTCAATAAAAGCGTATATTTTGGGAAACACAGTACTATGTGATACTAATGCCCAACACTTTTTTGTTTCTTCATCATATTTCTGCAATAATAAATAGATGAGCCAACTATCTCTGGTTTCCGCTTCTGAACCGAATTCGAGAAAAATTGTCAAAAGCTTAGCGAAAATTTTAATAAATTGTCTAAAATTCCTAGTTAATTACAAGTTTTATTTTCGTTTTTGTGTCTGGGTTGTTTTGTTCGGTTACCAGAAATATAATAACGCTGGAATATGTCACCAACTCTGGTAGATTGGTAAAAAAAGGCTTCAAAAAAAAAAAAATTCAACGAAATACAAAAGTTTACATTAAGTAATTGGTACGAGAACCTTTTTATTGTTTCATCCCAAATTCTGCTTTACTTTCCTTTTTTTTTTTTTAATTTTCGCGTTTCTAAAACGAAAACGTCTCGTTTTTGTTACTCAAGCTATATATAAATAAATATACCCAGAAAAGGTTTTAGAGTAATGGAAATGTTTTATATTAAGAGGAAAACTTACAAAATTTGGTTTTGTCCTCAACACAAAATTGTATAGGGCGGACGGTAAGAAATGAATGATATTTAGACTAATTGAAATTTACCAGGGTTACCTCTTTGTCATAACGTGACGTCAACGTAATTACATATAATATGCTACTCACATTTTCATTAAACTTTTTGTAAATGCATATTTCGACGATTCGATACAAATTACATACAAAGTTATGCACAAAATAAGCATAAGACATTCCATACGTGAATTCATACAAAAGTTTCTCATTTCTATATTCGAAATATAGCAAAGTTTTCGACATTTTAATACATTTATTCGTACACAAAAAAATCGTACAGCAGCTTGATTTGACATACATAGCTTTATGCTACATGGCATATTCAAATATATACAATAAAAGTCAGGAAATTGTAATTAAATTAAATTCCTTTCAATCTTGTGTTTCTAGTATCTAGTTTTGCTTTTGATGGGAATTCTTCCATAAAATTTAATTTTAATGTAACTCGCGCGATACGATAATGGCAGGATTTTGTTAAGTAATGAAAATTTGATTCGTGTTAAATAAATAATTGGAACGTGTATCCTACCCCGTTCTATTTTATAATAACGCGTACAAATAAAAAACCAGATAAAGATTAATTTACTTTTATTAAATTTAGATGACACTTTGTTTGTTTATCTGTCTTCATTCAGGAAAAAAACTTTTAACAAAAATTCATCACAAATAAAGGATTAAAATATAAGGTGAAAATTTTGTGGTACAGGTATACAAGTATATAGTATATGAAAGGAAATAATTATACATTTTGATACGGGTAATATAATTTTACAAAAGTAAAATTAAAACACACAACAACAACTACCACCAACCAAAATATTTTAATCAGAACTTTATCTCGTGCTATATATTCCCAAGATTAAATTCGTAACCAAACAAACACACACAAATACACACATAGCTTAGTGTGCGAGAAATATAGAAAATTTCTATACTTCTCGTTTTTTTGGTTCAGTTTTTATTTTTAATTTTTTTTAATTTTAAAAATCAATAGGCGTATTACACATTTTGGTTTTATTCTAACTTTCATTTATATCCGAAAATTGTTTATAAGTTGTTGTACTGTTTGTATATCCTTCGGGGAAATTTCTTGTGTTTTACGAAATTAATTTTACTTTTTAGCTTAAGAAACCTCTCCGTTTAAAATAATAATCCGCATTATTTTGATTAAATATTTTAGGTACTGAAAATGGTCTTACTGTTGTTGGCCGTATGTCTCCATGGTATAGTTAAACACAATCAACTAACAATATAATTAAAATATTCAGCGTCAATTTCATTTTGTAAATCTCAGTAGTATTTTTCCTCCTTTACTACGAAAGTGAAGTTTTTTTAAAAATGTTTACTAAAATTTTTAACTGTCTATGTATTAGCAAAAAATATTTACATATAGAAATGACACCGGGTAATTTCGCCGCTACGAGTTCAGTATGTCGCTGCAATCGCATTTTTTGGTTTGTTACTTTACTACTTTTTTTACAAAAAAGTGGGGCGTGTTTACGCATTGTTGTTTATTGATTTTCTATTTTGCTTATTTTATACACTAAATACCGTAATTCTTTAATGTTCAATTCATTCATATTCCATCCACAATGAAAAAAGGATAAATTATACGTTTTTGTTTATGTATTTGTAATTAGTTGTATACTAATTTGAATGTGGTTTACAATTTTTGTACCAAATTTTCTTATTTTTTTTTTTTTTTCGCCGAAGCATTTATAATTTTGAGTTTTGCACGACTGAGCACTCGCATTGTATGCATAATTGAATGGTTCGTGGATTCGAAAAAAAAGAAACCAACATAAGTACATATTTGAATACTGTTAAAGTTAACCGAAAATTACCAGCCGAAAGTAAAAAATTAAGTCGTAAACAGTCGATAGTGTTTAGCCGAAAATTACTATGGATGCATGGATAGCATTGAAAATGTTTGTCAATATTCTTAAGTGACAAAACCTGCTCAAAAATCAGCCTCTAGCGTGTTATGTCAATAGCTATCGCAAGAAAAAAATTCAATCAAAATTTCTCGTTAGGAAATCTAAGAAAATTCGATTTTCCAAAAATCATTAGAAACTTTCTATAAAATCAGCTTCTAGAGTGTTATATCTTGATATGGATTGTTTTCATGTGATTTGTAAATCGAAAGCAATATTCAAAAACGTCTTGGCTCCACTTAGTTTACAAAAAGTAAACCATGATTTCGATGATGCCAACTTTATTACTGTTTTTACTGATGCTTCGAACCACAAAAACATTAAACTATTCCCAGTTCTTATGCGATATTTTAATGCCAGTAATGGAATTCAAGTTAAATTACTTGAACTTGCGTCACTCCCAGGAGAAACTTCCGAATTAATTACGGAATTGCTAGTAAAGGTTCTCGAAGAACATCAACTTTCAAAAAGCTAGTGGCATGGTTTTTCTAGAATCAGAGGTTCAAGGAATTTCATTACATTTCGCAAGAATAAAAATCTAAACTTATTTCAGATAAATTGCAAAACGATAACATCATTGGATTTGAGTGTGCGGTCCACGTTGCACGTTGTGAACAATGTGTTACAATTTGATGCTGATTTATTGAGTTATGACATTGTCAACAAAATTTGTGGTAATGTGGTAATGAGCCCCAAATGCGACAATTTTGCTTGTTGAATAGCCTCTGAGGTGAAAATGAGCTTCGTCGGAAAAGAGCATTTTTCGGTAAAAATGCTCATTTTATTCCAAGCGTTCCACAATCCAATTAGCGAACCAAAAACTTTGCTGGTGGCCATTTTGTTTCAGTTACTGTACTAATTGAACTTTGTACGCCTTTATACCGAGGACTTTATGCAAAATTCTCATCAAAGAACTGCGTAAAATGTTCAATTCTTGAGCACGATGTTGATGGATGCTCAGACACATTCTGAGCAACAGCTGCAATTTTCTCGGCTGTATGTGCTGTAAAGGCGCGTACACGTGTTGGTTTCTCCAATAACAATCCAGTTTCACAAATTGATAAACAAATTGCCTTGTAGGCATTTATACAACTTATAGTTAAAATAAAAAAAGTGAAATCCCAAATATGTTCGGTTTTGATTATTTACTATTTTTTGCAGTTCTCTCATTGATTTTACCTCATTCACTATTTTTTTTTGTTGTTTTCTTTTGTTTTTTACTTTTCTTTCATACTTCACGTCTTATGACACATTTAAAACCAAAATAAGGATGACTTATTCGTTTAGTTTCAATTAAGTAGTCAAAGAGTTAATTTTAAAATAGGTCGCTCTAGATCAAATCCTGACGAAAAATCCAAAATTTTGCAATTAAAGGCAGAAAAGGACACACATTCACAAATTGCAAGAGAGTTGGTTCATGTTCTCGGATGAATCCAAGATCAATACCTTTGGACCCTATATGTAAGGATAAGTGTTCGGCGAGGAAAAGGCAAAATGTATTTAACAGAATGTATTTCGCAGGTAGTAAAACTTTCACCATATGTTATGGCCTGGGGAGCCATAACAGCCTTTGTTTGATCACTACGTCTTCTGGATAATTCAGTAAATGGAGAAAAATATAAAAAAATTATCGAAACCTGCGTCGTCACTATTGAGGACCCGACTCAATACATCGGTATTCCACTCTTCCACGACGATTCAGCTCCGTATGTTACAGGGCGCTCCATTGTGAGTTATTGACGTTATTTGTGAAGTAAGAATGCTTAATTTTAACGTCTAATTCTTGTAGGTAGCCGAATTTAAAAATAGCTTGGGATTGAGTCGTTACCCTGAGCAGGAAATAGTCCTGACCTCAATATTGTTGAAAATATTTTGCCTTTCATGGGAAAGAAGATCAAAAAATACAAGCTGGAAAGTGTTAAAGAGAGGAAAAAACTTATAGAAATAGTCTGGCTTGAAGAAATAACAATATATTATTTAACCAAACTTTACAATTCAATGCCGATCCGGATTAAGGCCATCATAAAAGCCAAGGGCGGTGTCATTAATTATTGATTTTAAAAAGTGCAATTTCTCTTAAATTATTTTGGTTGAGATGAATTATTTTATTTTTGTTAATCCTTATTTTGAATAAAAATTACCATTGACAACAACAAACTCTTTTTGAATTGAAATGACTTTGTTAAAAACACTGTAAAGACCTACCAAATTGTTACGAGGTATCGGACCGCCGTTCTTTTTTATTTGAATATATGTATTTGGAAATGGTGTAAAAATTGTGTTGATAATCAGGATCCATCATTTCTGCCATCTACTTTTGAATCAAATGGCGGTATTTCCAAAATTTACTTTTTATTATTTTTATTTATTTTTTTCCAAAATTTACTTTAAAAATTCAAACCAAACATTTCAATGGCGCAGGGTGTATATGTATTTCTAAAGCTGGAAGTTAAGAAACCCATTTAATAGGCTAGTGTTTGATTAGCTCCCTAAACTCAAGATTACAATAACTCTGAAAAAATTAGCTTTTCCCGTCCGTTTGCTGATTTAGTGAAAGAAATTAAAACAATTTTGCATAAAATTATCGAAACCAAAGGACAGCATATTTAAGCAACGTTTAAAAGAATTATGGACGACATTGCTATAACAATTCGCTTTTAAGACATACGGATTCAACAATTTCAAGTTTTGATACAGATAATTGTTTTTCCGAAATTAGAATTGCATTACTCGTGCTGAAAGCTGAAATTTTCTCTAGAGATAAACATAAGGAATTGAACGATTCATGCATTGCACTAAACATACCACCTGTGGTTTCAAAAAAATCTATAAGCTAATTTTCAATTCCGTTCCCGAACGTGTAATATTTTAATACTGTAGGATTTTCTATTTTTTTGATTCGAAGCACCTACTTTCAATAACAAATTTTGTTAGAAATTATTTATAACGTCTACCGCATATTTCTTCAGGAGCCAATATGTCTGTCACAATCGCCTCAGCTTTGGTTCAGCCACAATTCACTTTATTTCCAATTTTGGTGTTAAAATATTTAGACTTAATTCATTTTATGCAGCAATCTTTGATACAATATTAAATATGGACAAGTTCTTTTACTGTAGTTCTTCATCAATTGTATCTTTCATATTAAATAACGTAGGACCTATTCCCTTAGTCGTATCGTTTATCACACCAAGTAACAGTCAAATTTTAATATTACTTCTATAAAAAGTATAGGATTTTTTACTACAATTGTTATTTCAAAAGCTTTTTTTTGTCATGATATATTTTTAAGTGATCAGGAGCTGTACTGGTAGTCACTTGAAATGATTGTCGTAAAAAATCAGTGCAATGCTCTGTTTTGCATAGAAGCCGTTAAGTTTTTATAGAAGTAATATTAAAACTTGACTGTTACTTGGCGTGGTAAACGATGCAACTAAGGTAATCGGCATATTATAGATTACAGCACTGCAACCGGCATCCGGTAATTTTGTCTGCGGTGATTTTTGGTTCATTCATGATCTTCTAGGGCCCGAAAACTCTTATTAGAAACTAATATTTCTACACTACATAAATTACAGCACCATTTATCACTTGAAATTTTTATTTTAACCATCTTTTCAATTGCAACCAAGAATCACTAAAGTTCATTGCTTGTTTTCTTTTATTTTTTCCAGGTTCATTTGAATTTGATGACATTATCATTTGATGACAGTTAATAAAAAAATAATAAATTTATAAAATTTTTCTAAAAATCAAATAGTCTTAATATTAATATATTATTTAGTTATTAACGGCTTTGAACTTCAATAAAAGGTAGAATCTTTAAACTGATCTCTTTTAAAACACAACGTAATAAAATAAGAAGTTAGGCCTCTTCTTATTTAAACAAGAAGTTACTTTTCAGTTTAAATAAGGTTTTTATTGCTTGCTATAATCCGTAAGTAAGTTACAATCGCTACCATAAGAAAATTCATGTCAAATTTAAAGTCGTTAGTGTTTATACAAGTAATAATTAACCAGCAAATTTTATTTAGAACATTTTTTTGTACAGATAGGCAAACAAAAATAGTTAAGAGTAATTTATAGAAAAATACATTGATAATTGCTAATTGCCCAAACTTAAATGTATTAAAATTGTATTACAAGTAGAGATGAGAAATTTATATTTAAAAACCATTTTGTTCTAGCTTTCTTGTGATTTGATTAGCTGAGTTTACAGAGTTGTTTTTTTTAAATAAACTACACAATTTGTTACTTTTTTTACCCAACCAATAATATTGAAGGGATAAATCTATTTTATTAAATAAATAAACAACAAATATTACTGGCCGTTTAAATCTATAGTTTAAATATGGTCATTTTGGTTTTAATCATCGATAAGAACACAATTTTTTAAATGACGAGGATTTTTCAGTATCGACGAGGACGCGAGGACAAAATAGTCAAACGAGGACAATCCTCGCCAAACGAGGACGAGTGGCAACTCTTGTATGTACTTATGCAAAAAACAAGAAAATTGAAAATCCCATATAATTTTTCATTTACTGATTCTCAATTCTTTCCTTATTTCATTTCAACGAAATATGAACTTATGTACTTTAAAAATAAACGACCCATATTGTAAATCGTTTTATGTTTTCATTTCATTAGATTTGTTGTTGGTTTTGTCATTGTGTAAACAGATGTTGAAGATGAAACAAAAAAAAACACAAAAAAGACGGTAAAAATTTTTATGAATGAAAATATATTCTTGGACACAATAACCAAAGACTCAATCCATTTGAGATTTTTGGTACTATTTTTAGACACTTCGGCTGGTATGTCGCTTTGAAATTTGCGGTGTCATACTCTATATATGTTTACTCAATGGTATTAGTAAAAATCAACTCCTGCGTTAAACGGAAAATTAACTATACAAAACGTTTATTCATTTAAAATTTTATTAAGCATAATCACTTATTTTAGCTCGACAAAAATTTATAATAATTTAATCAATAAATAGCAAACTGATTTGATTGTTTGGCAAATTGTTACGCCGATCTACTATCAAATGGTTAATATTTCTTTTCGACACAATTAGCAAATAAGAACACATCTACAAAGTAAATTACAAAAATAAAGATAATAAATGAATTAAAAACATAGAAGTGAAATTACAATGTTAATATGTATTTATTACGAGCAACTAAAAACAAAAAGATAATTATTTGTCATAAATCAATGTCAACAAATATCTATAGGTTCAACAAAAATTTTCTGTGATCCTAGAAATTTACCCAAACGTATGTACCATATCGTTCTAAAATGCTGTGGATCTAATCCTAAAGATTTTTCTAACTATTCACATGCATAACAAAGTAACTAGAAGCTATCCCAATATTAAAAAATACCTCCCTTATTTTTGCGGATCGTCAGGGGCTTACAACTTCGTTTGATGTTATATCATTCCCAATCAAAATTGTATCAATGAAAAATTCGGCGGTATTAATCCTAGAGATTTCGCCACTTGCTAACATACATCATGAAGTAACTAGAAGCTATCCCAATATTAAAAACCACCTCCCTTATTTTTGCGGATCGTCAGAGGCGTACAACTTCGTTTGATGTCATATCGTTCCCAATCAAAATTGTATCAATGAAAAATTCGGCGGTAATAATCCTAGAGATTTTGCCAATTGGCCACATACATCATGAAGTAACTAGAAGCTATCCCAATATTAAAAACCACCTCCCTTATTTTTGCGGATCGCCAGAGGCGTACAACTTCGTTTGATGTCATATCGTTCCCAATCAAAATTGTATCGATTGAAAATTCGGCGGGATTTATCCTAGAGATTTTGCCACTTGGCCACTTGCATCATGAAGTAACTAGAAGCTATCCCAATATTAAAAAATACCTCCCTCATTTTTGCGTATCGTCAGGGGCTTACAACTTCGTTTGATGTTATATCGTTCCCAATCAAAATTATATCAATGAAAAATTCGGCGGTATTAATCCTAGAGATTTCGCCACTTGCCAACATACATCATGAAGTAACTAGAAGCTATCCCAATATTAAAAACCACCTCCCTTATTTTTGCGGATCGTCAGAGGCGTACAACTTCGTTTGATGTCATATCGTTCCCAATCAAAATTGTATCAATGAAAAATTCGGCGGTAATAATCCTAGAGATTTTGCCAATTGGCCACATACATCATGAAGTAACTAGAAGCTATCCCAATATTAAAAACTACCTCCCTTATTTTTGCGGATCGCCAGAGGCGTACAACTTCGTTTGATGTCATAACGTTCCCAATCAAAATTGTATCGATTGAAAATTCGGCGGGATTTATCCTAGAGATTTTGCCAATTGGCCACATACATCATGAAGTAACTAGAAGCTATCCCAATATTAAAAACCACCTCCCTTATTTTTGCGGATCGCCAGAGGCGTACAACTTTGTTTGATGTCATATCGTTCCCAATCAAAATTGTATCGATTGAAAATTCGACGGTAATAATCCTACAGATTTTGCCAATTGGCCACATACATATAGGCCCCTGACGATCCGCAAAAATGAGGGAGGTATTTTTTAATATTGGGATAGCCTCTAGTTACTTCATGATGCATGTGGTCAATTGGCAAAATCTCGAGGATAAATACCGCCGAATTTTTCATTGATACAATTTTGATTGGGAACTATATAATTTCAAACGAAGGTATAAGTGGTAAGCCCCCTAACGATCCGCAAAAATAAGGGAGGTGTTTTTTAATATTCAGATAGCTTCTAGTTACTTCATGATGTATGTGGCCAATTGGCAAAATCTCTAGGATTATTACCGCCGAATTTTTCATTGATATAATTTTGATTGGGAACGATATAACATCAAACGAAGTTGTAAGCCACTAACGATCCGCAAAAATAAGGGAGGTGTATTTGATGCTCGGGTAGCTTCAGCTTATGACATTTTATGTATTGCGACACGTAAAATCTCTTGAATAACTCCT
Organism: Tipula helvola; assembly: GCA_963556165.1. NCBI lineage: Eukaryota > Metazoa > Arthropoda > Insecta > Diptera > Tipulidae > Tipula > Tipula helvola. Next base: position 83,471,148 of record OY744481.1, read on the forward strand.
GACATAATAGTTTTCGTCTTTCACAGGTAGTTCACTAATACATCTACAATAAAATTTGTTTTGTAAATTCATTAGTAAAATTTTCTCGTTGTCCAACCGCAACGTGAAGTTTTTGCGAAATTTTCTGCTAAACATTTTAGTAAGAAAATTAGTAAGTACTTCCCGGACATCCTTTACTTTATACGGATCACATGATTGGCCTCTACAATCAACCTACATTGTAACGGGCGCTTGTCATCCCCGTCACAAAATAACCTTATCCATCAAATTCGCGTGTAAAACTGTACCCCACATTTGAAGATTTTTTTTTTTCTTCTAAATTATACAAATTTACATGACATCCGGGTACAGTTCACTTTACATTTACATTAATTGTGTTGGAAAAATCTTGTTTGTACATATTAAAACATGCACATAAGCAAGATTCATAACCAACAACTAAATTAATGTAAAATCCTAATATCTCCAATGGCGCGTGCCCATATGACTTGTGTTTTCATTTATGTTTATTTGCGGAGGCTCAAGTTTCGGTAAACAAACATAAGAATATTTTTTTTTATTATCACACATTCTTTAATCAGTGTGGAGACAAATTTGTTTTTGTTGAGTCTCAGTTTTCGTTTCGTTTATCTAATTGGGTCATTGTCGATGAAATTGAATTCCTCAAGGTAGATAAGCGTGAAAATATAATTGTTTTTTTTTTGCAACTTGGGCAGTTAATGTGGTTACACCATGCAACCAAAACGTGCCTCATGTTTACCGTCTTGTATATTGGCCGGAAATTCGGATAAGATGTCAGTGGGGTGATTATGGGATTTTTCAAGTTTATTGGATGAGAAAAAAAAAAAACACAAAAGAAAATATGTTTTTTTTTTCACCGATCAGCAGAAAAATTGTATAAAAACCTCGCAAAAATTTTATTCGTTGCTGTTGATTTTTGCTAACCGTCAGGTTAGAAGTTTCCTACGTTAAAAATTTTATTTGAAAATAAATAGTTTTTTTTGTCAATTTATAAATTAAATTTTTTTTTTGTTTTTTTTTGTTATCTTCCGGTCTAAATCAAGGAAAACAAAGGTAAATATAAGAAGAAAAAATAAAACAATACAACTTACTAAAAGAGGTCCAGTCAGTATAGTAGGGAGTCAATAGCCTCATTAGAGGCAGGTGAATGTACAGCTAAACCGCGTCATTCACCCTTTCTTTTGACTACCTGCTACTGACCAAGTTTACTTTAACTAATTAAACCCTCATCCAGGGACTTATTAATTAATTTTTTTTTGTGTATTTCAAATAATGTGTGGCTAAGGCCCAAAAAACTGTCCATTCATGCTGGACAAACAACTCAGCTTTCTGTTGGTCGCTGTAGACAGGTGCAACTTTTCTAATCCCCAATCCTTTTGTGATCTCAATGATCACCCAATATTTTTGTTCAACCGCGGTATAACAAGGTTTCTCAACTGCGTCACCCCAACCCCACGACTAATTTTACCTCTACCGGCCTTGAGCACAGGCAAATGCCGCAGGGGTGACAACAGCGGTCGAGAAACAAAAATTTGTATATGTCGAGTTGAGGTAACTCAGTTACTTCTCGTTCAACATTACAACATCAATGGCCATAAATCTTAGCTGATGAACGTGACCGGTCATTTTTCTAACAGCATCCAACTAACAATCTACGTTAGCAAAAACCTGCAGACAAGTCGCATTAAACTTTCTATAAAATAGTAGTGAGCTTCAGCCAAATTTAGTTTATTATATGAAACAGCATCGGCTTCACCATCTTTTGATATCAAGCTATCCAAGTAACAAAACTGTCCAGCAATATAATATTGTATCCGCAACAACATCAATCATAAAATTATATAACTTTCTTTCTTCTAAGGTGATCTAAAATCCATTAATTGTCTAAATGCCAAACATCGGTTGTAACAAAACGTGATCCGATAACATTTACAAGCGGCGTTACATATGTAGCTGAAAAAATTAAAAAAACGCTATGTGTTAATTTGTAAAACACATTAAAAAAAATTGTCTAAAGACCAGTTGCATATTAGAAATTACAAGAATTAATTAATTAACATTCAAAATTAAAGTAAAATTAGCTTACACAGAAATAGGGCTATGTGAATGTCCTGAAGAAGAAAAAGTAAAAGAATTTGGCTGTATTAGTAAAATTCGCTAATACAACCTGCAGAGTACATTCTGTATATATAGAATCTAAAATTGTGGAACAATCGGTCTAGTCGCGGCGGCCTGATGAGAAGATTGATTTTTTCAAAATCATAAGCAAACTGGATTAAATTCTCTTCCAATCTTCGGAGCATATTCAAATCATATACATTAAAATTAAAAAAAAAACTTTGGACAGAAATTTTAATTTTTAAATGTTTCAGGTATTTCCTGAATTTTTTTTTTTCGATAATTCAGTAGAATAAATTAAATTAAAAATTGGTTTCAATAAGTAAAATCCGACAAAATAATTTGAAACTAAAATTTGTTTATTAAAAATTTTACTTGTTGATTAGATTTAAAATTTCAATCTAAATTTTATCAAGGCCGAATTATAGAAACGTCCACAAATTTAGATAAATTTAGAATAGTCAGGTGATTTTCAAAAATTCAAATTATCAGCAGTAATATCCCAAGAGCATTGATAATTTCCCGAAATAATTTTATTATATTTCTCGATAGCATGTTGCTTGGTAACAGCCCGAAGCCGTAGGCTGAGGGCTGTTACCTAAAAGCAACGTGCTTGAGGAAAATATAATAAAATTATGAGGTATTTATCAATGCTCGAGGGGTATTCGACGAGAAAATTTTTTGCAATTTTATTTTATTCTAGTAGTAAGGCTGCTAGATTGTGAATTGTTCTATGAACGTGTCATTTTGAAACAGTATTTATTGTAAAATAAAACTATAAATTCTTTTCATCTAGTAGTCATAGTATGTTTTTCTAAAATAGCAAGCCTATTGAATCGGTCAATTTCGAGTCACGTGTACAAAATATACCAATCAAAATAACATTACACTGATAACATCCCTAGGGAAATTATCAGTGTAATGTTATTTTGATTGGTTTATTTCGTACACGTGACTCAAAATAGACTGATTTAACAGGCTTGCTATTTTAGCAAAAAAATTTCTATGAAATTTTTATAAATAACTAGGTGTACCCTGCGCGTTGCTACGCCACCAACTAAAATAAATTTGAAGGAAAGACATTATACAAATATTCAATTCATTTTGAGTCATTTTATTGATTTTGTTCATTTCGAAAAAATTGTGACATTGCAGCGTTTCGTTTCAATTCGATATTTATTGAAGTGCTGTGGGATTTCTTGGTTTTCCATCTGGTGCGTAAACGAATAAATCAGAAGGTTTTCCGACGCGTGAGCAGGCCAGATAGAGCTGCCCATGTGAGAAGCATGGATTCTCCAAATTTAATCCACACACTTGCAACGATTGTCCTTGTGCTTTGTTGATAGTTATTGCGAAAGCGAGTCGCACCGGGAACTGCAAACGTTTGAATTCGAATGGCATATCTGCCGGGGTCATTGTGATACGTGGCGAAAGTACGTCTTCACCTTTGAATTTTCCAGTCAAAATTGTGAAGATCCGTGCGTTTCCTCTCAAATCTCGCAGTGTACGATCAAGCGCTTCCAATGCTTTCTTGTGAGACATTGTACATTCGTCCCATATGATAATTTGACACGTTTGGAGTACTTTGCCCATTCCAGAGTTTTTGCTGATGTTGCATGTTGGTGCCTCAGTATTTTGTAAATTCAACGGCAGTTTCAATGCTGAATGCGCTGTTCGGCTACCATCTAAAAGAGTTGCCGCAATTCCAGATGATACAATGGCCAGTGTAATATTATTTTGTGATCGTATAGTTGCCAAAATGAGTGAAAGAAGAAAAGTCTTGCCTGCACCACCGGGCGCATCTATGAAAAATAGTCCACCGCTTTGTTCTGTGATTGCACGTATAATTCTGTCATACGCAATGCGTTGTTCTGGAACCAACTGCGGAAGATTTGTCTGAACAAATGTCCCCAGTTCGTCAGAATCAAAGTGTGTTTCCCAGTGCAAATCACGATCGAAAAGGTCGTTCGCTTTTCGGTTCGGAGCAGGCATTCCCAGTTGCACCAGTGCCTTGCTAGCGATTGCCAAACATATGTCTTCAATCAAAATCAATGCCTCATTATACACGTTTGGTGTGAATTGAATGTCCGGATTTTGATTCGCAGCGCGCAAACCATGTACAATATCTTCACTCATGTAGTCCTTGTATTTTTCCCAAAGATCTTTTGGATTAGATGGGAAGCAGGTTGTCAATATTATGGCAAATAACGTGCGTATTTGTTGTTTGTCGATCAGTATTCGATGCATCAGCGAGTGCAGTGTCCCAATGTGCATCATTCTCAAGAAGATTTAGTTCCTGGCAAGCTTGGCGATAAGTGGCGCACACCTGACCGTTCACTTTTCTTAAATCTTGGAAAGATGTCGGTCCATGTACATTGATTAACAGCAATCGCAGATAGAAGCATTCTGTATTGTTCGGGTGAACAGTGTACAGATGACCCAATGCGTCACTGGAATACAAATTGGGATGTCCTTCAACTGCTTTACCTTGTTTGCGACGTTGAAACTTTTTAGTCGATACATTCGATGTGTAGAGTTTCGGTACCTCAGAATAAAGTAGAGTCTTTGCAAAAATATCATCTTGGCACAATGAGTAAAATGCAGTTAGAGTTCTTGCCGGTGGAACCAATGCTCTTGCACGTACATTATTTGCTGTGAAGTACACGCGCTATCCATTCTCGAGATGCACGGCCAAGTGTACTACTGTTGGATGTCGTTCATGGATTGGAAATGATAAGATGCGCCATACTGCTTCATTGCTGCTAATGTAGTCTCCAAGTTGGTATTGGTTGATTTCATCGAGCGGTGCGACCACATGATGATTGTCCAGCTAAGAGAAGTTCTTTAATTTCATCACATGTTGGATTGCATGTAAATGTGATGAAGAAATCTGGACGACCATATGCGCGAACGTATGTCATCGAATCTTGTGCGTATTCATGCATGTGCCGTGGACTCCCCGTGAATGTAGACGGTAATATGACCATTCTTCCCAATTCGTTTGGATTCACGTTACCATCATTAACGATTGCGTCTCGTAAATGGATGTACTCTTCAGAACGCAACTCGGTTTGATTCAATCAAATATATTGGAGTCGTTCGGTTTCAATCTTCGCGTATATGTCGACGATGTATTGATGGAACAATTGTCGATATTTCAGAATGTGGTTCTCAGCGTCTTGATGAATCATCAATCGATACGAATGATAATTCATGGCATCGTCAGTTTGTGAATTTCTCATTTTGATGTTGAAATGATATCCATCTTCTCTTCGCCAAAACAGAATCGGATACTGCAATCCATCGTATGAGCGATGAGTATCGGTGACTCGCTGAACGTCACCACTTCTGCGATGAATAATAATGTCGCGCGATCGAATTCTTCGCCAACTATCATGATCGCCACTTCATCGATTGTTGATCAATGTTTGCCAATTTGTTCATCAATGTTTGCCATGAAATAAATTTGAAGAAACTTGTGATCTGCGTCCGGCAATGGTAGAAGCGATCCGGCACGATGATAAATTTGCCCTTGGACTCTGAATGTTGGCATGTAATTTTCGCGCACGATGTTCGTTGCACCGAACGATGTCATTTGAAAACATGAATTGTATTTGCGGATGTTTTCCAAGAAATGCTTCGACTAATGTGTAACACCTGATAGCAACGTTGATAGTGGTTCGGGTGGTGGATGTAATTCTGGCAGTTTAACTTTTCCATTGGCGCAGCACATTCCTGGCGTTTCGTTCTTAAATTTGAGGGCGCTACAATACATGCAAATTTTATCCATTTTTCCAATGACGACACTTGGATGAAGACTGTAATCATTATTACTGTCATAATGGAATGCACCAAGATTTAAATCAGCGTACAGTGTTCGTCTTGATCGAGCGGTGCTTATTCGAACATTTTTCAGCCTTCTTTCCGTTGTTCAGTTGTCTCAGACGAACGGGCCTGAGTAGTACGTATTCGATCAGGTTCTAACCTCATTTCTCGTTGTTCAGATGATTCAGACGAACGGGTCTCAGCGGCATGTACTCGAAGATTTTCGAGCCTAATGCTCGTTGCTCGTCTGATTCTGAGGCTCGTAATGCTCTTTTCTTCCGTGCTTGAGGTGTAGATCGGCCAATTGCTTGGCGCTTTGGAGGCATAATTGTACGGGAACGACGTGAAAAATGCGTTTGAATTTATTAGATGTAAATCAGCATTCGAGAATTGTTGAAATCGATTTTAATTCCACTCACGATGATATCCGAAAAAAACTGCACAGCAAATGCGTTCGGAACGTCAATCAGCAGTCAGATCCTTCACATACACATTCGATGATCTTCGTGAACTCACTGTAGAGAATGAATAAAATGAGCTCACGGAAACTACGAAAATTCAATTCGATTGAATTGTTTATCTAAATTATTAATTTAACTCACATACGCACAATATTGTCTGTTCAATGTGAGCCGGACATGAATTTCACAATTTACATAAACTCTTATGTCACCCACAACTCGAAACGTCATAATTCGTTCGCTGTTTTCGTTTCAATTCAAATTCTGCATGAACTGTCATGGCAATATATGAAACTCATTGCAATGACAGTGGCACCATCTGTCGAAAATTTGTTGTACCAACTCAGAAACCTTCATGGGCTCATGCACAACAACTTTGCTGACGAACATCACATGATCAAATGCATAGTTTACGATTTTATAAAGGACTGATCATGCAATCTTAAAGCATATTGGCACCACAACTACAAGTCCCGAATTATATCTTTAGTATCATCAATAACCGCAATCAAACCACAATTGCAGATTTTGGATGTTTTTGGCTCCCAATTTGATGATTTAAGTGATTTTCAGAACAGCTGAAATTTCCATCAAATGTATCGAAAATAATCAAGCAATCTAAATGCGCGTTGGCACGGCAAAGGTTGTGAAACCTTTCTTTAGATTATCGGAGCATAATTGGAGATTTTGGTTAGTTTCGGGTCAGAATTTGATGATTAAGGTGCTTTTTAAAAACAATCGAAGTTTCCATAAAATGTGTTGAAATATTCAAGCAATCTTGACAGACAACTACTAAGAGATGTCAAGAACCGCAATCGGAGCACAATTGCAGATTCTGAATTTTTTTGGGCTCAGAATTTGATGTTTAAGGTGATTTTCAAAACATTTGAAATTTTTAGCAAATGTATGGAAAATAATTAGCATCTAAACGCGCGTTGGCACAACAATTACAGGTACCCAAACCTAACTTTTTATGTATCGAGAACCTCTATCGAAGCACAATTGCCGATTTTGTATAGTTTTGGCTCAAAATTTGATGATTAGGGTGATTTTCAAAAAATCGACGTTTTGTATGAGATATGTGGAAATATTCAAGCAATTTTAAAGCTTGGTGAAACGACAACTACAATTCCCAAAACCTATCTTGAGAGGTATCAGGAACCGCAATCGGAGCACAATTGTAGATTTTGGATATTTTTGTGAAATGTTTGGAAATATTTAAGCAATCTAAACGCACGTTTGTAAGACATGTACAGGTCCCGAAACCTATATTTAAGAATATCAAGAACCGTAATCGGAGTTTAATCACAGATTTTGGAGAAATTTGGCTCAGAATTTTATTAGGGTGATTTTAAAATAAATCGAAATTTCTATGAATTGTGGAAAAATTCAAGCAATCATAACGCTTGCTGGAACGACAAGTACAATTCCCAAAACCTATCTTTAGAGGTATCGAGAACCGCAATCGGAGAATAATTGCAAATTTGGGAAATTTTTGGCTCAGAATTTTAGGGCAATTTTCAAAAAAATCGAAATTTCTGTGAAATGTTTGGAAATATTCAAGCAATCTGAACGCGCGTTTGCACGACAGATACAGCTCTCGAAACCTATTTTTAGAGGTATCAAGAATCGTAATCGGAGCATAATTGCAGATTTTGGATATTTTTGGCTCAGAATTTTTGGGGCAATTTTCAAAAAAATCGGAATTTCTGTGAAATGTTTGGAAATATTCAAGCAATTTAAACGCACGTTTGTACGACGTATACAGGTCCCAAAACCTATCTTTGGAGCTATCGTGAATCGCAATCGGAGAATAATTGCAAATTTAGGAAATTTTTGGCTCAGAATTTTAGGTCAATTTTCAAAAAAATCGGAATTTCTGTTAACTGTTTGTAAATATTCAAGCAATTTAAACGCGCGTTTGCACGACGTATACAGGTCCCAAAACTTACCTTTTGAGCTATCGTGAATCGCAATCGGAGAATAATTGCAAATTTGGGAAATTTTTGGTTCAGAATTTTAGGGCAATTTTCAAAAAAATCGAAATTTCTGTGAAATGTTTGGAAATATTCAAGCAATTTAAACGCGCGTTTGCACGACGTATACAGGTCCCAAAACCTATCTTTGGAGCTATCGAAAATCGCAATCGGAGAATAATTGCGAATTTGGGAAATTTTTGGCTCAGAATTTTAGGGCAATTTTAAAAAAAATCGTGATTTCTGTGAAATGTTTGGAAATATTCAAGCAATTTAAACGCGCGTTTGCACGACGTATACCCAAAACCTATCTTTGGAGCTATTGTGAATCGCAATCGGAGAATAATTGCAAATTTGGGAAATTTTTGGCTCAGAATTTTAGGGCAATTTTAAAAAAAATCGGAATTTCTGTGAAATGTTTGAAAATATTCAAGCAATTTAAACGCGCGTTTGCACGACGTATACAGGTCCCAAAACCTATCTTTTGAGCTATCGTGAATCGCAATCGGAGAATAATTGCAAATTTGGGAAATTTTTGGCTCAGAATTTTAGGGCAATTTTCAAAAAAATCGTGATTTCTGTGAAATGTTTGGAAATATTCAAGCAATTTAAACGCGCGTTTGCACGACGTATACCCAAAACCTATCTTTGGAGCTATTGTGAATCGCAATCGAAGAATAATTGCAAATTTGGGAAATTTTTGGCTCAGAATTTTAGGGCAATTTTCAAAAAATCGGAATTTCTGTGAAATGGTTGGAAATATTCAAGCAATTTAAACGCGCGTTTGCACGACGTATACAGGTCCCAAAACCTATCTTTAGAGCTATTGTGAATCGCAATCGGAGAATAATTGCAAATTTAGGAAATTTTTTGCTCAGAATTTTAGGGCAATTTTCAAAAAAATCGGAATTTCAGTGAAATAGTTGGAAATATTCAAGCAATTTAAACGCGCGTTTGCACGACGTATACAGGTCCCAAAACCTATCTTTTGAGCTATCGTGAATCGCAATCGGAGAATAATTGCAAATTTGGGAAATTTTTGGCTCAGAATTTTAGGGCAATTTTCAAAAAAATCGGAATTTCAGTGAAATGGTTGGAAATATTCAAGCAATTTAAACGCGCGTTTGCACGACGTATACAGGTCCCAAAACCTATCTTTTGAGCTATCGTGAATCGCAATCGGAGAATAATTGCAAATTTGAGAAGTTTTTGGCTCAGAATTTCAGGGCAATTTTCAAAAAAATCGAAATTTCTGTGAAATGTTTGGAAATATTCAAGCAATCTAAACGCACGTTTGCACAAAAGATACAGCTCTCGAAACCTATTTTTAGAGGTATCAAGAATCGTAATCGGAGCATAATTGCAGATTTTGGATATTTTTGGCTCAGAATTTTTGGGGCAATTATCAAAAAATCGGAATTTCTGTGAAATGTTTGGAAATATTCAAGCAATTTAAACGCACGTTTGCACGACGTATACAGGTCCCAAAACCTATCTTTGGAGCTATCGTGAATCGCAATCGGAGAATAACTGCAAATTTGGTAAATTTTTGGCTCAGAATTTTAGGGCAATTTTAAAAAAATTCGGAATTTCTGTGAAATGTTTGCAAATATTCAAGCGACGTATACAGGTCTCAAAACCTATCTTTGGAGCTATCGAGAATCGCAATCGGAGAATAATTGCGAATTTGGGAAATTTTTGGCTCAGAATTTTAGGGCAATTTTCAAAAAAATCGGAATTTCTGGGAAATGGTTGGAAATATTCAAGCAATTTAAACGCGCGTTTGCACGACGTATACAGGTCATAAAACCTATTTCTAGAGGTATCGAGAACCGCAATCGGAGAATAATTGCAAATTTGGGAAATTTTTGGCTCAGAATTTTAGGGTAATTTTCAAAAAAATCGGAATTTCTGTGAAATGGTTGGACTTATTCAAGCAATTTAAACGCGCGTTTGCACGACGTATACCCAAAACCTATCTTTGGAGCTATCGTGAATCGCAATCGGAGAATAATTGCAAATTTGGTAAATTTTTGGCTCAGAATTTTAGGGCAATTTTAAAAAAAATCGGAATTTCTGTGAAATGTTTGGAAATATTCAAGCAATCTAAACGCGCGTTTGCACGACAGATACAGCTCTCGAAACCTATTTTTAGAGGTATCAAGAATCGTAATCGGAGCATAATTGCAGATTTTGGATATTTTTGGTTCAGAATTTTAGGGCAATTTTCAAAAAAATCGTGATTTCTGTGAAATGTTTGAAAATATTCAAGCAATTTAAACGCGCGTTTGCACGACGTATACAGGTCCCAAAACCTATCTTTTGAGCTATCGTGAATCGCAATCGGAGAATAATTGCAAATTTGGGAAATTTTTGGCTCAGAATTTTAGGGCAATTTTCAAAAAAATCGGAATTTCTGTGAAATGTTTGGAAATATTCAAGCAATTTAAACGCGCGTTTGCACGACGTATACAGGTCCCAAAACCTATCTTTGGAGCTATCGTGAATCGCAATCGGAGAATAATTGCAAATTTGGGAAATTTTTGGCTCAGAATTTTAGGGCAATTTTCAAAAAAATCGGAATTTCTGTGAAATATTTGGAAATATTCAAGCAATTTAAACGCGCGTTTGCACGACGTATACAGGTCCCAAAACCTATCTTTGGAGCTATCGAAAATCGCAATCGGAGAATAATTGCGAATTTGGGAAATTTTTGGCTCAGAATTTTAGGGCAATTTTAAAAAAAATCGTGATTTCTGTGAAATGTTTGGAAATATTCAAGCAATTTAAACGCGCGTTTGCACGACGTATACCCAAAACCTATCTTTGGAGCTATTGTGAATCGCAATCGGAGAATAATTGCAAATTTGGGAAATTTTTGGCTCAGAATTTTAGGGCAATTTTAAAAAAAATCGGAATTTCTGTGAAATGTTTGAAAATATTCAAGCAATTTAAACGCGCGTTTGCACGACGTATACAGGTCCCAAAACCTATCTTTTGAGCTATCGTGAATCGCAATCGGAGAATAATTGCAAATTTGGGAAATTTTTGGCTCAGAATTTTAGGGCAATTTTCAAAAAAATCGTGATTTCTGTGAAATGTTTGGAAATATTCAAGCAATTTAAACGCGCGTTTGCACGACGTATACCCAAAACCTATCTTTGGAGCTATTGTGAATCGCAATCGAAGAATAATTGCAAATTTGGGAAATTTTTGGCTCAGAATTTTAGGGCAATTTTCAAAAAATCGGAATTTCTGTGAAATGGTTGGAAATATTCAAGCAATTTAAACGCGCGTTTGCACGACGTATACAGGTCCCAAAACCTATCTTTAGAGCTATTGTGAATCGCAATCGGAGAATAATTGCAAATTTAGGAAATTTTTTGCTCAGAATTTTAGGGCAATTTTCAAAAAAATCGGAATTTCAGTGAAATAGTTGGAAATATTCAAGCAATTTAAACGCGCGTTTGCACGACGTATACAGGTCCCAAAACCTATCTTTTGAGCTATCGTGAATCGCAATCGGAGAATAATTGCAAATTTGGGAAATTTTTGGCTCAGAATTTTAGGGCAATTTTCAAAAAAATCGGAATTTCAGTGAAATGGTTGGAAATATTCAAGCAATTTAAACGCGCGTTTGCACGACGTATACAGGTCCCAAAACCTATCTTTTGAGCTATCGTGAATCGCAATCGGAGAATAATTGCAAATTTGAGAAGTTTTTGGCTCAGAATTTCAGGGCAATTTTCAAAAAAATCGAAATTTCTGTGAAATGTTTGGAAATATTCAAGCAATCTAAACGCACGTTTGCACAAAAGATACAGCTTTCGAAACCTATTTTTAGAGGTATCAAGAATCGTAATCGGAGCATAATTGCAGATTTTGGATATTTTTGGCTCAGAATTTTTGGGGCAATTATCAAAAAATCGGAATTTCTGTGAAATGTTTGGAAATATTCAAGCAATTTAAACGCACGTTTGCACGACGTATACAGGTCCCAAAACCTATCTTTGGAGCTATCGTGAATCGCAATCGGAGAATAACTGCAAATTTGGTAAATTTTTGGCTCAGAATTTTAGGGCAATTTTAAAAAAATTCGGAATTTCTGTGAAATGTTTGCAAATATTCAAGCGACGTATACAGGTCCCAAAACCTATCTTTGGAGCTATCGAGAATCGCAATCGGAGAATAATTGCGAATTTGGGAAATTTTTGGCTCAGAATTTTAGGGCAATTTTCAAAAAAATCGGAATTTCTGGGAAATGGTTGGAAATATTCAAGCAATTTAAACGCGCGTTTGCACGACGTATACAGGTCATAAAACCTATTTCTAGAGGTATCGAGAACCGCAATCGGAGAATAATTGCAAATTTGGGAAATTTTTGGCTCAGAATTTTAGGGTAATTTTCAAAAAAATCGGAATTTCTGTGAAATGGTTGGACTTATTCAAGCAATTTAAACGCGCGTTTGCACGACGTATACCCAAAACCTATCTTTGGAGCTATCGTGAATCGCAATCGGAGAATAATTGCAAATTTGGTAAATTTTTGGCTCAGAATTTTAGGGCAATTTTAAAAAAAATCGGAATTTCTGTGAAATGTTTGGAAATATTCAAGCAATTAAAACGCGCGTTTGCACGACGTATACAGGTCCCAAAACCTATCTTTAGAGCTATCGTGAATCGCAATCGGAGAATAATTGCAAATTTAGGAAATTTTTGGCTCAGAATTTTAGGGCAATTTTCAAAAAGGAATTTCCGTGAAATGGTTGGAAATATTCAAGCAATTTAAACGCACGTTTGCACGACGTATACAGGTCATAAAACCTATCTTTAGAGGTATCGTGAACCGCAATCGTAGAATAATTGCAAATTTTGGAAATTTTTGGCTCAGAATTTTAGGGCAATTTTCAAAAAATATTCAAGCAATTTAAACGTGCTTTTGCACGACGTATACAGGTCCCAAAACCTTTATTTAGAGCTATCGTGAATCGCAATCGGAGAATAATTGCAAATTTGGGAAATTTTTGGCTCAGAATTTTAGGGCAATTTTCAAAAAAATCTGAATTTCTGTGAAATGGTTGGAAACAGGTCCCAAAACCTACCTTTAGAGCTATCGTGAATCGCAATCGGAGAATAATTGCAAATTTGGGAAATTATTGGCTCAGAATTTTAGGGCAATTTTCAAAAAAATCGGAATTTCTGTCAAATGTTTGGAAATATTCAAGCAATTTAAACGCGCGTTTGCACGACGTATACAGGTACCAAAACCTACCTTTAGAGCTATCGTGAATCGCAATCGGAGAATAATTGCAAATTTGGGAAATTTTTGGCTCAGAATTTTAGGGCAATTTTCAAAAAATCGGAATTTCTGTGAAATGGTTGGAAATATTCAAGCAATTTAAACGCGCGTTTGCACGACGTATACAGGTCATAAAACCTATCTTTAGAGGTATCGTGAACCGCAATCGGAGAATAATTGCAAATTTTGGAAATTTTTGGCTCAGAATTTTAGGGCTATTTTCAAAAAATATTCAAGCAATTTAAACGCGCGTTTGCACGACGTATACAGGTCCCAAAACATTTATTTAGAGCTATCGTGAATCGCAATCGGAGAATAATTGCAAATTTGGGAAATTTTTGGCTCAGAATTTTAGGGCAATTTTCAAAAAAATCTGAATTTCTGTGAAATGGTTGGAAACAGGTCCCAAAACCTACCTTTAGAGCTATCGTGAATCGCAATCGGAGAATAATTGCAAATTTGGGAAATTTTTGGCTCAGAATTTTAGGGCAATTTTCAAGAAAATCGAAATTTCTGTGAAATGTTTGGAAATATTCAAGCAATTTAAACGCACGTTTGCACGACGTATACAGGTCCCAAAACCTATCTTTGGAGCTATCGAGAATCGCAATCGGAGAATAATTGCAAATTTTGGAAATTTTTGGCTCAGAATTTTAGGGCAATTTTCAAAAAAATCTGAATTTCTGTAATATTCAAGCAATTTAAACGCGCGTTTGCACGACGTATACAGGTCCCAAAACCTATCTTTAGAGCTATCGTGAATCGCAATCGGAGAATAATTGCAAATTTGGGAAATTTTTGGCTCAGAATTTTAGGACAATTTTAAAAAAAATCGGAATTTCTGTGAAATGTTTGGAAATATTTGAGCAATTTAAACGCGCGTTTGCACGACGTCTACAGGTCCCAGAACCTATCTTTAGAGCTATCGTGAACCGCAATCGGAGAGTAATTGCAAATTCGAGAAATTTTTGGCTCAGAATTTTAGAGCAATTTTCAAAAAATATTCAAGCAATTTAAACGCGCGTTTGCACGACGTATACAGGTCCCAAAACCTATATTTAGAGCTATCGTGAATCGCAATCGGAGAATAATTGCAAATTTGGGAAATTTTTGGCTCAGAATTTTAGGGCAATTTTCAAAAAAATCGGAATTTCCGTGAAATGGTTGGAAATATTCAAGCAATTTAAACGCGCGTTTGCACGACGTATACAGGTCATAAAACCTATCTTTAGAGGTATCGTGAACCGCAATCGGAGAGTAATTGCAAATTTGAGAAATTTTTGGCTCAGAATTTTAGGGCAATTTTCAAAAAAATCGGAATTTCTGTAAAATGTTTGGAAATATTCAACCAATCTAAACGCGCGTATGTACAACATATGCAGGTTCCGAAACCTGTCTCTAGAGGTATTGAGAACCGTAATACGAGTACAATTGCAGATTATGGATATTTTTGAATTGTCTAAATAAAGTTTATGTTACCCGGTAAATATTTTAGACAGCTGATTGAACTAAACGTATCGAAATGTTCATCATAATCATTTTTAGGGGGATCAACTGTGATTCTATTGGTTCAATACGCGCATGGGTGAAAACTTCAATAATGGTTCTTTGACTATCTTCCACATTATTAATGATTAGCATGTGTTACCTGGATGAGTCAGCTGATTGCAAAATCTGATTGTGATCGTTCATAACATTTAAGTATTTTCTTGTTGGTTCATATTATGTTTGAAGTTTACTGTTACGTCGATAATTCAGGTTTGATTTCGTACTAAATTTGTTATCCTGTTGCCCCACCAAACCCTTGTTTATTGAGAATTCTGGATTACTAGATTCTCTGTTTTAATGTTTTCCATCTTATGTTCAATAATGCTTAAAAGCCAATCTAAACCTGACCACCAATGTTTATAATCAGCTGATTGGTCTATACCACGAGTTGCACTATCAGCTGGATTTTCTTTTGATTTTGCATATTTCCTCTGTTCAGGGCTAAGAATCGTATGAATCTTCGATATTCTGTTTGCTACGAAAGTTTACCATTTACTGGGATGTCATTGTATCCACGTCAGAACTATTGTCGAGTCAGTCTAAGGTTGCATCTTAACTTCCAGAATTTCGTTACAAGACTAAGCTTTCAATTTATTGGAGTCACCATGGTTTTTCCTAAAATAAGAATTATTGTTGTTTTTCCTGCTTTTGTTACTTTAGCTCCAAATTATCGCACGTATGTATCTTCGGTATTTGATAAGACCAGGAAACCGGAACTCGAATTCGGCTCGCTGTTGATTAAATATTTTTTTTTATGGATTCGTCTTCTTTGTTTATGTTGATTGGTTTGGTTTCCCTTTCTTCTTCCGGAATGTCCGCCACGATAGCGTTGTGGTTCGATGCCCATTTGCTTAGTTAAAAACTTTTAAATTGCGGGTTACATTTTAATTGCTTTTCCACCTGCAGCAATCTCGTTAAAGCACGTCAGGAAATTAAACTGTGTTCATCTCATCCTTTGTTGGTATTATAACCTTATACCTTCCGCAGCTCTTTTTCTTATGTATAAACTTAGTTAGGATATCTGCCAACTACAATTTATTTGAAGTTTGTTATGATTGTGTCGTGAGACACAGAAGAATCCATCCTAAATCAGTTTTCTGAGCTACTGGTTGGTACGGTGATTTGTTAATGATTCCGTCTAATAAAATGTTAACAAACACTACTGAACCTAGCATCATATCGACAGAGACAGGAGTGTCATAGTCTGGGTCTGCGAGTACTAGCTCTTTCCACGGCTCGGTTGTTAGAGCTTTTAGTGGTACAGTCAGTAGGTGGTCTGTTAATTTTGGCAAGATACAAGCTGCTACCACTACGGTTGATTATTGATACAAAATGTGGAGATAGCGTTATGCATACCTTATAACTAATATTGTTGGTTTCTACTCCTCCAATTCCGGTTACTGGTAAATCTACTTGGAATTTTCAGAGATTGAGTAGCTCAATTGCTGCTTGCGAATTAAACGATTGCAGAGATCCTGGATCAAACAATCACATACTTACGTGGATCTGAGTGTGGATCTTTCAAAAACTGGCTTCTTTTTGAAGGTAGGGCAAGCTGCTATTTCAAGGGATGCCTCAGAAACAATGCACACTTTTCTGATTCCAGCAAAAGTTCTTCTTTGGGGTTTCACGTTAACCGTCTTCGGCTTTGTTGTCGTGACTCTGCTCTGTTGAGCGCCTGTTGTTATAATGAAAGAAATTCATTCATTCCTTGAATCAATTGATTCAATTGGATGTACCGGTAGCTTACAAGTTTTATTATTTGGACGTTGTATGATTTTTCCGGAATTCCCTAGCTTGATGGTTACAACTCTCACTAGTCTGTCAGCACCTGAATGGTTTTTTATAATTTTGGCAATACAAGCACGATAGCAGTCATATCCGCCACATTTGCATTCTATCAACATTTATTCAGGGCTGCCCACAACTGGAGAATCTCCCCTACATTTATCGTTAGTGAATTCAAACAATTTTATAACATTACGAGATATTTAGATTGCGTCGACCATCATTTAGAATATTTAGATTAACAAAACCAAATAATAAACCAATACAAAAACCATTCGATATTTATTTTTATTCTAAAATCATAATCTAAATGGATTTTGGGTAATGTTCATTTTTATATAGCCAGCACTCTCGAAAGTTTTAAACTCGCTTAGCGGCACAAAATAATACCCAACAAAAAAAAAAGCATAAAAAATTTGTTTTGCGCTCGCGATATGAAAATATGTATATCGATTAGAATTAAAATGTATCCATCAGCACACATAGCACATTTATTTACATATCGTTGAGATGAGGTATCGAGATAAAAAAAAAAAATTGGTTCTGTTTTTATTTTTTTTTTTTATTGGCCGTGGGATGAGACGATAATCTGCGTACCGTACATATTTTTATTTTACATATACGCTATTACATTATTAACGTTTTGTGTTTAGAGATTTTTTTTTTTGTGCTGGTGTTGTTATTGTTTTCACGACTGATTGGTTATTGATTTGTGTGGTATCACGCAAAAATTTTCTATCTTCAGCACAATGATATTTACATTTATGTTTATACAATATGTGTGTGAGTGTGTTTATGTGGATACACGTGCATATATAGATACTCTATCTAAATCTAAAGTCGTGAATAACACCTGTTCTTCAGTTCGATGTGAACATAGGTATTATGTACAGTAAAGAAACATTTGTAATTCCCAGTTTATACATTTTTTATAACAAAATATACAAATTTCTACCTACGTCTACGACATATAGTACAGCCTTATACTTGTCATATATTTACAGATGTATCGGAAATTGAATTTTTATTTTTAGGAATAGCACAATTTATTTATTTATCAAATAACAATGAAATTGTTTACAGTTTACACATTTGGTGTTTTTTGTAAGATTTTATGTATGCGGTAAAATTGGTGAAATAAATGTCAGAGCAACGGAAAGGCAAATGACACCACATACATTCCTAGGTATTAGAAGGTAAAACAGTAGAAGTTTTTATCTGAAAACGCCTATATCTCAAATACTCGACTTTGTAATATTTTTTTTTAATAATAATATTTATTGCATAATAAAATTTGTACATTATAAATTTATAAATGTTCTCACTTAGAAATCAACAGGAACAAATCATTCTTATAGGGATCTTTTCAGAAGTAAAATCATAGCTGGAATCATCTCATATAATATTTTATAACTAATAATGATCAATTTGATATAATTTTTCAGAGTTAAGAATGAATAAGATGTTGTATTTAATTAATTACTTATAGTTTTACAGACTTCGCTCTTTCTTTTAGGGTTATGATTGTATGTAAAGTTAATTAATTCTATTATACTAGTAGTTTGAGATTAACTATAGTTGCATGTTGTGTGAACGACTAATGTGGTGGTAATTATTATAATATGGAGCTGTTCCAAATTATATTTTATTGTCAGGTTGACTAAATGCTACAGGAGGGTTCAAGAGTTTAAATAATTGTTTAGTTTCATTTTAGTGTAGCAATTAGTGATAGTTAGTTAATTTTGATTTTAATTTTCAGTAATACAGATGAATCCTCGCTCAGCATTAAGAAACTTCAAGGTTCCAACTGTAAAGTAGTGTAGAAATTGGATTGTCTTGTGACAAATGTTTTGCCATATTTTTCTCTAATAAGTTTACAAATTTTTTTAAGTATATCTTAAAATACTGATTTTTTCAAAACTGATGAAATCTCATGCATTCCCCCCTTGTCCGTATTCAAGATTATCTCAAAATACTGATTTCTACAAAATTGATGGAATCCCATGCATCCCCCCTCCCCTTGTCAATTTTCAAGAATATCTTAAAATACAGAGTTTTACGAAACTAATGCAATCTTACGTATCCCCTCCTTGTCAATTTTCAAGAATATCTTAAAATACTGATTTTTACAAAACTGACGAAATCTCCTGCATTCCTTCTTGTCAGTTTCAAGATTATCTTAACATACTGATTTTAACAAAATTGAGAAATCCTATGCAACACACCCCCCCCCTGCTAATTTTCAAGAATATCTTAAAATACTGATTTTAAGAAAACTGATGAAATCTCATGCATTACCTTTTCTCCGTTTTCAAGAATATCTTAAAATTCTGATTTTTTACAAAATTAATGAAATCCCATGCACCCCTCCCCTTGTCTATTTTCAAGAATATCTTAAACACTGATTTTTACAAAACTGATGAAATCTCATGCGTTCCACCCTTGTCCGTTTTCCAGAATATCTTAAAATAGTGATTTTTATACAACTGATGAAATCTCATAACCCCCCCCCCCCTGTCAAATTTCAATAATATCTTAAAATATTGATTTTTACACAATTGATGTAATCCCATGCAAGCCCCCCCTTCTCAGTATCCAAGATTATTTTAAAATACTGATTTTTACAAGATTGATGAAATCTCATGCACCCCCCCCCCTTGTTAATTTTCAAGAAAATCTTAAAATACTGATTTTTACAAGATTGATGAAATCCCATGCATCTCCCTCCCCCATATCAATTTTCTTGAATATCTTAAAATACTGATTTTTACAAAACTGATGAAATATCATACATTCCCCCTTGTCCGTTTTCAAGAATATATTAAAATACTGATTTTTAGAAAACTGTTGAAATCTCATGCCACCCCCCCTCCCCTGTAAATTTTCAAGAATATCTTAAAATACTGATTTTTACAAAATTGATGAAACCTCATGCGTTCCACCGTTGTCCGTTTTCAAGATTATCATAAAATAGTGATTTTAACAAAACTGATGAAATCTCATGCATTCCCCCTTCTCAGTTTTCAAGATTATCTTAAAATACTGATTTTTACAAGATTGATGAAATCCCTTGCACCCCCTCCCCCTCCCCTTGTAAATTTTCTAGAATATCTTAAAATACTGATTTTTACAAAACTGATGAAATATCATACAATCCCCCTTGTCCGTTTTCAAGAATATATTAAAATACTTATTTTTAGAAAAGTCATGAAATCTCATACCCCCCCCCCGTCTATTTTCAAGAATATCTTAAAATACTGATTTTAACAAAATTGATGAAATCTCATGCATTCTCCCTTTGTCCGTTTTCAAGAATATCTTTAAATACCGATTTTTACAAGTTTTTATGAAATCCCATGCACCCCCTTCCCCTCCCCCCTTATCAATTTTCTAGATTATCTTAAAAAACTGATTTTTACAAAACTGATGAAATCTCATGCATTCCCCCTTTGTCCGTTTTTCAAGAATATCTTAAAATAGTGATTATTACAAAATTGATGAAATTCCATGCAATACTCCCCCCCCCCCCCTTCCATGTTAATTTTCAAGAATATCTTAAAATACTGATTTTTACAAAATTAATGAAATCTCATGCATTCCTCCTTTGTCAGTTTTCAAGATTATTTTAAAATACTTATTTTTACAAGATTGATGAAATCTCTGGCAGCCCCCCCTCCCCTTGTCAATTTTCTAGAATATCTTAAAATACTGATTTTTTACAAAATTTATGAAATCCCATGCATCTCCCTCCCCCTTATCAATATTCAAGAATATCTTAAAATACTGATTTTTACAAAATTGATGAAATCTCATGCATTCCCCCTTTGTCAGTTTTCAAGATTATTTTAAAATACTGATTTTTACAAAATTGATGAAATCCCTTGCACCCCCCCCTCCCCTTGTCAATTTTCTAGAATATCTTAAAATACTGATTTTTACAAAATTGATGAAATCTCATGCATTCCCCCTTTGTCCGTTTTAAAGAATATCTTAAAATAGTGATTTTTCAAAATTGATGAAATCCCATGCACCCCCCCCCCGTCAATTTTCAAGAAAATCTTGAAATACTGATTTTAACAAAATTGATGAAATCTCATGCATTCTCCCTTTGTCCGTTTTCAAGAATATCTTAAAATACTGATTTTTACAAGATTGATGAAATCCCATGCACCCCTTCCCCTCCCCCTTATCAATTTTCTAGATTATCTTAAAAAACTGATTTTTTACAAAACTGATGAAATCTCATGCATTCCCCCTTATCAATTTACTAGGATATATTAAAAAACTGATTTTTACAAAACTGATGAAATCTCATGCATTCTCTCTTTGTCCGTTTTCTAGAATATCTTAAAATACTGATTTTTACAAGATTGATGAAATCCCTTGCACCCCCTCCCCCTCCCCTTGTAAATTTTCTAGAATATCTTAAAATACTGATTTTTACAAAACTGATGAAATATCATACAATCCCCCTTGTCCGTTTTCAAGAATATATTAAAATACTTATTTTTAGAAAAGTCATGAAATCTCATACCCCCCCCCCCCCCCCCGTCTATTTTCAAGAATATCTTAAAATACTGATTTTAACAAAATTGATGAAATCTCATGCATTCTCCCTTTGTCCGTTTTCAAGAATATCTTTAAAATACTGATTTTTACAAGATTGATGAAATCCCATGCACACCCCTTCCCCTCCCCCTTATCAATTTTCTAGATTATCTTAAAAAACTGATTTTTACAAAACTGATGAAATCTCATGCATTCCCCCCCTGTCAGTTTTCAAGATTATCTTAAAATTCCGATTTTTTACATTATTAATGAAATCTCATGCCCCACCCCCCTCCCCCCTTGCCTATTTTCAAGAATATCTTAAAAACTTGATTTTTACAAAACTGATGAAATCTCATGCATTCCCCCTTTGTCCGTTTTCAAGAATATCTTAAAATAGTGATTTTTACAAAATTGATGAAAATCCCATGCAAACCCCCCCCCCCCCCCTTCCATGTTAATTTTCAAGAATATCTTAAAATACTGATTTTTTACAAAATTAATGAAATCTCATGCATTCCTCCTTTGTCAGTTTTTCAAGATTATTTTAAAATACTTATTTTTACAAGATTGATGAAATCCCTGGCACCCCCCCCCCCTCCCCTTGTCAATTTTCTAGAATATCTTAAAATACTGATTTTTACAAAACTGATGAAATATGATACAATCCCCCTTGTCCGTTTTCAAGAATATATTAAAATACTTATTTTTAGAAAAGTCATGAAATCTCATACCCCCCCCCCCCGTAAATTTTCAAGAATATCTTAAAATACTGATTTTAACAAAATTGATGAAATCTCATGCATTCTCCCTTTGTCCGTTTTCAAGAATATCTTAAAATACTGATTTTTACAAGATTGATGAAATCCCATGCACACCCCTTCCCCTCCCCCTTATCAATTTTCTAGATTATCTTAAAAAAACTGATTTTTACAAAACTGATGAAATCTCATGCATTCCCCCCCTGTCAGTTTTCAAGATTATCTTAAAATTCCGATTTTTACATTATTAATGAAATCTCATGCCCCACCCCCCTCCCCCCCTTGCCTATTTTCAAGAATATCTTAAAAACTTGATTTTTACAAAACTGATGAAATCTCATGCATTCCCCCTTTGTCCGTTTTCAAGAATATCTTAAAATAGTGATTTTTACAAAATTGATGAAATCCCATGCAACCCCCCCCCTTCCATGTTAATTTTCAAGAATATCTTAAAATACTGATTTTTACAAAATTGATGAAATCTCATGCATTCCCCCTTTGTCCGTTTTAAAGAATATCTTAAAAATAGTGATTTTTCAAAATTGATGAAATCCCATGCACCCCCCCCCCCCGTCAATTTTCAAGAATATCTTAAAATACTGATTTTAACAAAATTGATGAAATCTCATGCATTCTCCCTTTGTCCGTTTTCAAGAATATCTTAAAATACTAATTTTTTACAAGATTGAAGAAATCCCATGCACCCCCCTTCCCCTCCCCCTTATCAATTTTCTAGAATATCTTAAAAAAACTGATTTTTACAAAACTGATGAAATCTCATGCATTCCCCCTTTGTCCGTTTTCAAGAATATCTTAAAAACTTGATTTTTACTAAACTGATGAAATCTCATGAATTCCCCCCCCCCCCCCCCCGTGTCTATTTTCAAGATTATCTTAAAATACTGATTTTTACAAAACTAATGAAATCTCATGCGTTCCACCATTGTCCGTTTTCAAGAATATCTTAAAATAGTGATTTTTATACAACTGATGAAATCTCATAACCCCCCCCCCCCCCCTGTCAAATTTCAAGAATATCTTAAAATATTGATTTTTACACAATTGATGTAATCCCATGCAAGCCCCCCTTCTCAGTTTCCAAGATTATTTTAAAATACTGATTTTTACAAGATTGATGAAATCCCATGCACCCCCCCCATCTCCCTCCCCCTTGTCAATTTTCTAGAATATCTTAAAATACTGATTTTTACAAAACTGATGAAATCTCATGCATTCCCCCTTTGTCAGTTTTCAAGATTATCTTAAAATTCTGATTTTTACATAATTAATGAAATCTCATGCCCCACCCCCTCCCCCCTTGCCTATTTTCAAGAATATCTTAAAAACTTGATTTTTACAAAACTGATGAAATCTCATGCATTCCCCCTTTGTCCGTTTTCAAGAATATCTTAAAATAGTGATTTTTCAAAATTGATGAAAATCCCATGCAACACCCCCCCCCCCATGTTAATTTTCAAGAATATCTTAAAATACTGATTTTAACAAAACTGATGAAATCTCATGCATACCCCCTTTGTCCGTTTTCAAGAATATTTTCAAATACCGATTTTTACAAGATTGGCGAAATCCCATGCACCCCTTCCCCCCCCCCCCCTTATCAATTTTCTAGAATATCTTAAAAAACTGATTTTTTACAAAACTGATGAAATCTCATGCATTCCCCCTTTGTCAGTTTCCAAGATTATTTTAGAATACTTATTTTTACAAGATTGATGAAATCCCTTGCACCCCCCTCCCCTTGTCAATTTTCTAGAATATCTTATGATAAAATACTGATTTTTACAAAATTGATGAAATCTCATGCATTCCCCCTTTGTCCGTTTTAAAGAATATCTTAAAATAGTGATTTTGCACCCCCCCCCGTCAATTTTCAAGAATATCTTAAAATACTGATTTTAACAAAATTGATGAAATCTCATGCATTCTCCCTTTGTCCGTTTTCAAGAATATCTTAAAATACTGATTTTTACAAGATTGATGAAATCCCATGCACCCCCTTCCCCTCCCCCTTATCAATTTTCTAGAGTATCTTAAAAAACTTGATTTTTACAAAACTGATGAAATCTCATGCATTCCCCCTTTGTCCGTTTTCAAGAATATCTTAAAATAGTGATTTTTACAAAATTGATGAAATCTCATGCAACACCCTCCCCCCCCCCAAGTTAATTTTCAAGAATATCTTAAAATACTGATTTTAACAAAATTAATGAAATCTCATGCATTCCCCTTTTGTCAGTTTTCAAGATTATTTTAAAATGCTTATTTTTACAAGATTGATGAAATCCATTGCACCCCTTCCCCCCCCCCCTTATCAATTTTCTAGAATATCTTAAAAAACTGATTTTTACAAAACTGATGAAATCTCATGCATTCCCCCTTTGTCCGTTTTCAAGATTATCTTAAAATACTGATTTTTACATAATTAATGAAATCTCATGCCCCACCCCCTCCCCCCCCCCCTTGCCTATTTTCAAGAATATCCTAAAAACTTGATTTTTACAAAACTGATGAAATCTCATGCATTCCCCCCTTTGTCCGTTTTCAAGAATATTTTAAAATACTGATTTTTCAAAATTGATGAAATCCCATGCAAAAAATTGATGAAATCCCATGCAACACCCCCCCCCACCCACCATGTTAATTTTCAAGAATATCTTAAAATACTGATTTTAACAAAATTGATGAAATCTCATGCATTCTCCCTTTGTCCGTTTTCAAGAATATTTTCAAATACCGATTTTTACAAGATTGGCGAAATCCCATGCACCCCTTCCCCCCCCCCCCCCTTATCAATTTTCTAGAATATCTTAAAAAACTGATTTTTACAAAACTGATGAAATCTCATGCATTCCCCCTTTGTCCGTTTTCAAGAATATCTTAAAATACAGGTTTTACAAGATTGATGAAATCCCATGCACCCCCTTCCCCTCCCCCCTTATCAATTTTCTAGAATATCTCAAAAACTTGATTTTTACAAAACTGATGAAATCTCATGCATTCCCCTTTGTCCGTTTTCAAGAATATCTTAAAATAGTGATTTTTACAAAATTGATGAAATCCCATGCAATACTCCCCCCCCCCCCTTCCATGTTAATTTTCAAGAATTTCTTAAAATACTGATTTTTACAAAATTAATGAAATCTCATGCATTCCTCCTTTGTCAGTTTTCAAGATTATTTTAAAATACTTATTTTTACAAGATTGATGAAATCCCTGGCACCCCCCCCCCCCTCCCCTTGTCAATTTTCTAGAATATCTTAAAATACTGATTTTTACAAAACTGATGAAATCTCATGCATTCCCCGTTTGTCAGTTTTCAAGATTATCTTAAAATTCTGATTTTTACATAATTAATGAAATCTCATGCCCCACCCCCCTCCCCCCCCCTTGCCTATTTTCAAGAATATCTTAAAAACTTGATTTTTACAAAACTGATGAAATCTCATGCATTCCCCCTTTGTCCGTTTTCAAGAATATTTTCAAATACCGATTTTTACAAGATTGGCGAAATCCCATGCACTCCTTCCCCCCCCCCCCCCTTATCAATTTTCTAGAATATCTTAAAAAACTGATTTTTACAAAACTGATGAAATCTCATGCATTATCTCTTTGTCCGTTTTCAAGAATATCTTAAAATACTGATTTTTACAAGATCGATGAAATCCCATGCACCCCCTTCCCCTCCCCCTTATCAATTTTCTAGAGTATCTTAAAAACTTGATTTTTACAAAACTGATGAAATCTCATGCATTCCCCCTTTGTCCGTTTTCAAGAATATCTTAAAATAGTGATTTTTACAAAATTGATGAAATCTCATGCAACATCCTCCCCCCCCATGTTAATTTTCAAGAATATCTTAAAATACTGATTTTTACAAAATTAATGAAATCTCATGCATTCCCCCTTTGTCAGTTTTCAAGATTATTTTAAAATACTTATTTTTACAAGATTGATGAAATCCATTGCACCCCCCCTCCCCTTGTCAATTTTCTAGAATATCTTAAAATACTGATTTTTACAAAATTGATGAAATCTCATGCATTCCCCCTTTGTCCGTTTTAAAGAATATCTTAAAATAGTGATTTTTCAAAATTGATGAAATCCCATGCACCCCCCCCCCCCCCCGTAAATTTTCTAGAATATCTTAAAATACTGATTTTAACAAAATTGATGAAATCTCATGCATTCTCCCTTTGTCCGTTTTCAAGAATATCTTAAAATACTGATTTTTACAAGATTGATGAAATCCCATGCACCCCTTCCCCTCCCCCTTATCAATTTTCTAGATTATCTTAAAAAACTGATTTTTACAAAACTGATGAAATCTCATACATTCCCCCTTTGTCCGTTTTCAAGAATATCTTAAAAACTTGATTTTTACAAAACTGATGAAATCTCATGCATTCCCCCCCCCCCCGTGTCTATTTTCAAGATTATCTTAAAATACTGATTTTTACAAAACTAATGAAATCTCATGCGTTCCACCCTGGTCCGTTTTCAAGAATATATTAAAATACTGATTGTTAGAAAACTGTTGAAATCTTATACCCCCCCCCCCCCCTGTCAATTTTCAAGAATATCTTAAAATACTGATTTTTACAAAACTGATGAAATCTCATGCATTCCCCCTTTGTCAGTTTTAAAGATTATTTTAAAATACTGATTTTTACAAGATTGATGAAATCCCTTGCATACCCCCCCCCCCTTCCCCTTGTCAATTGTCTAGAATATCTTAAAATACTGATTTTTACAAAATTGATGAAATCCCATGCATTCCCCCTTTGTCCGTTTTCAAGAATATCTTAAAATAGTGATTTTTCAAAATTGATGAAATCCCATGCATCCCCCACCCATTGCCAATTTTCAAGAATATCTTAAAATACTGATTTTCACGAAACTGATGCAATTTCACGTAACCCCTCCTTGTCAGTTTTCGAGAATATCTTAAAATATTGATTTTTATTAAATTGATGTAATCCCCTGCAAGCCCCCCCCCCCCTCCCTCCTTGTCAATTTTCAAGAATATCTTAAAATACAGATTTTTATAAAACTGATGAAATCCCATGCATCCCCTCCTTGTCCGTTTTCAAGAGGAGATCTGAAGATACAGCTCTGCACGATTTGGTGGAAATCAATTTACTCGAATTTTATTTGGTAGTCTTTCTAGATATACAGGCCTCGACGGTAACGATTGTTAGCTCAGAGCTGGTAGATTTTACCACGAAAAGGCGAGTGATTAGGGGAACCCCGAAAAAGAGAGGCTTTTTTTTTCTTCTCTGGAACTTAGCGGTAAATCGCTTATTACTGGAACTAGAGGGAGAAGGTACAGTAGTTATCGTCTACGCGGACTACTTAGGGATACCTGTTTTTTGGGAAATACCTGAATACGAATGTGGAAGTAATGCAGAATGCGCTCACAATCGTTACGAAATGGGCTAGCAAATGTAGACTAGGAATTAATCCGTCCTAGACAGAGCTAGTACTCTTCACTAAAAAATACAAAATATCGGTAGTTGTTCCTCCCACCTTAAATGGTACGATACTTGCTTTTACTAACGAAAAAGGTTTTTGGGTGTTATTTTGGACAGTAGGTTCAGTTGGATCCCTAACATTTTGAAGATAGGAAATCAAGCTACTATTTCTATGTACTCCTGCAGGAACACTATTGGTGAAAAATGGGGTCTGAAGACCTGTACTTATGTAAGGGGTGAATGTATTTAAAATCAAGTATCGTAACTTATTAGTGCAATACGAAATATAAGATATAAGAAATAGAATTGTGTAAAAATTATAATAAGTGGTTTTGTGAATTTTTGTTAATAAATTGTGTTGAATTAATTTTTAGTGATTATAAATAAATTCGTTTGTGATAAATTGAAGAACAACTCATATAATTGATTGATCTAAATAACCAAAAAATTTAATGCCAATTTGATTGAAAATTAATTCAAAACACAGAAATGCTAAAATTTCACATACAGGTTTTCTGAGCGTGTGGTTAGATGTTGTATTATTACACCTGTAGGTGTCTTCTAAAGCTACACCTACACTATCTATTTTATATGTCAAAGTAAGATGTTCAACTCTGAAAAGAAAACTATCAACTAATATTCCAGTAGAACCATAAAGTTAGTGTTGATTATAACCGACTCTGGATATTTAGGTCAAACATTCCAAACAAAATCAAATCCGTATAAATATTAAACAAAATTAATAAATTTCTAATTGACAATTGTCCCTGATCTCGTATTATGTGATACGAGTATACAGCTCACCCTTAAAAATATGAAAACGTATAAATATTATATTTTTGTAGTTCTTTGTATTTTAGAAAATTCAGGGTTGAGTTTCACGTCACGTTCGTGTAACACATGGTTTTATGTTTTTATTTTTTATTTTTGAAAAACACATTCAGTTTCTTCTTTGGTTTGGTGTTTTGATGTTGCCTGTATATACGTACATCTCTCTGCCACTCGAATATGTATACCGTTAAAAATTGTAAGTGTCTGTCGTTATTCGCATACCATATATGTAAATATGTATATCTTACTCGGAAGTCAAGCACCTATGTAGAAAAAAAAAAATGTTGTACGAATATGTTTAGGATATATTGCATATAATATGAAATGTGGATGGAGAAACAACTTTATATACCTGAAGCAACTTTAAGTTTGCACCTACAATACAAATATGTTAGTTGTGGTGTTTATAGTTTATAGTTATTTTCAAGCTGTTGATATCATTTTATTGTTATTTTTATTGACTTTACTCGACATTATTATCCCCGATTTATTTGACAACATCATACAAGCATATAAATAATGAATCTCAAGAAATATTATGACATTAAAATATACATCTATTTGCTTAGCTAGGAGTTTTTTTTTGTTGTAGATTAGGTACCAAAATATAAATTGGGGCAAAGATGTTTGTTTTCTTTCGAATTTCGAGACACAAATAAACAAATAAATTGTTCCACTAGCGTAAACTATTATTTCAAGTCGTCGAATCGGTGTTTAAGGAATCTCACATCCATTGTTGATCGCATGTAACATTGTGTGGGCGGTTATAAATATTTTTCTTTCCTTGCTTGTGTATCTCATTGTGATATGGTTGATTTATTTTTTGCACGTAAGAAATTGGTGACAGTCTACATTCGCAATAAAAATGAGAATTGTACATGTTAGAAATATAAAATACGAGTGTATTATGTATTTGTAATTCTTAATATTTAGGTGTCTCAATATTTTATATTATTGTAATTGTGTCAGCGGCAAAATTTTCATCGATTGGTACTGTAGGCCAATTAAAGACTAATTAAATATTTTGTTGTATGTGGTTTATTAAATTGCATACGTGGCTAACCTGATCCAATTGTGACGAACTTTACTATACTTCACAGAATTTCGAATTTTTAATAATTTTGATGGTTTTATAAATTTTTGTATCTCCGATCACAGAAATGCCCACAATGTCTCGCCCATATTTTCGGATAACTTAGCCATGTGCCAATATACGTGGCCAACCTGATCCAACTGTAACGAACTTTACTATGCTTCACAGAATTTCGAATTTTTTAAAATTTTGAAGATTTTATAAATGTTTGTATCTCCGATCACAGAAATGCCCACAATGTCTCACCCATATTTTCGGATAACTGGACCATGTGCCCATATACGTGGCCAAACTGATCCAACTGTAACGAACTTTACTATGCTTCACAGAATTTCGAAGTTTTTAAAATTTTCAAGGTTTTATAAATTTTTATATCTCCGATCACAGAAATGCCCACAATGTCTCACTCATATTTTCGGATAACTGGGCCATGTGCCAATATACGTGGCTAACCTGATCCAATTATGACGAACTTTACTATACTTCACAAAATTTCGAATTTTTAAAAATTTTTTGGTTTTATAAATTTTTGTATCTCCGATCACAGAGATGCCCACAATATCTCGCCCATATTTTCGGATAATTTGGCCATATGCCAATATACGTGGCCAACCTGATCCAACTGTAACGAACTTTACTATGCTTCACAGAATTTCGAATTTTTTAAAATTTTGAAGATTTTATAAATTTTTGTATCTCCGATCACAGAAATTCCCACAATGTCTCACCCATATTTTCGGATAACTGGGCCATGTGCCAATATACGTGGCCAAACTGATCCAATTGTGAAGAATTTTACTATACTTCACAGAATTTCGAATTTTTAAAATTTTGATGGTTTAATAAAATTTTGTATCTCCGATCACAGAGATGTCCTCAATGTCTCGCTCATATTTTCGGATAATTTGGCCATATGCCAATATACGTAGCCAACCTGATCAAATTATGACGAACTTCACAAAATTTAGAATTTTTAATAATTTTGATGGATTTATAAATGTTTGCATATCCGATCACAGAGATGCCCACAATGTCTCGCCCATATTTTCGGATAACTTGGCCATATGCCAATATACGTGGCGAACTTGATCCAATTTTGACGAACTTTACTATGCTTCACAGAATTCAGAATTTTTAAAAATTTTGATGGTTTTATAAATTTTTGTATCTCCGATCACAGAGACGGCCAAAAAGTCTCATCCATATTTTCGGATAATTTGGCCACGTGCCAATATACGTGGCCAACCTGATCCAATTGTGACGAACTTTACTATACTTCACAGAATTTAGAATTTTTAATAATTTTGATGATTTAATAAATTTTTGTATCTCTGATCACAGAAATATTCACAAGGTCTTGCCCACATTTTCAGATAACTTGGCCAAATTCCAATATACGTGGCCAACCTGATCCAGTTGTGACAGACTTTACTATACTTCACAGAATTTCGAATTTTTGGGCCATGTGCCATTATACGTGGCCAAACTGATCCAATTGTGAAGAATTTTACTATACTTCACAGAATTTAGATGTTTTAATAAATTTTATGGTTTTATAAATTTCTGTATCTCCGATCACAGAAATGTCCACAATGTCTAGCCCATATTTTCAGATAACTTAGCTATATGCCAATATACGTAGCCAACCTGATCCAATTATGACGAACTTTACTATACTTCACAAAATTTAGAATTTTTAATAATTTTGATGATTTTATAAATGTTTGCATATCCGATCACAGAGATGTCCACAATGTCTCGCCCATATTTTCGGATAACTTAGCCATATGCCAATATACGTGGCCAACCTGATCCAATTGTGACTAACTATTCTATATTTCACAGAATTTCGAATTTTTTAAAATTTTGATGATTTTATAAATTTTTGTATCTCCGATCACAGTAATGCACACAATATCTCGCCTATGCCAATATATATGGCCAACCTGATCCAACTGTAACGAACTTTACTATGCTTCACAGAATTTCGAATTTTTTAAAATTTTGAAGGTTTTATAAATTTTTGTATCTCCGATCACAGAAATGCCCACAATGTCTCGCCCATATTTTCGGATAATTTGGCCATATGCCAATATACGTAGCCAACCTGATCCAATTATGACGAACTTTACTATACTTCACAAAATTTAGAATTTTTAGTAATTTTGATGGTTTTATAAATGTTTGCATATCCGATCACAGAGATGTCCACAATGTCTCGCCCATATTTTCGGAAAAATTGTGACTAACTATTCTATATTTCACAGAATTTCGAATTTTTTAAAATTTTGATGATTTTATAAATTTTTGTATCTCCGATCATAGTAATGCACACAATATCTCGCCTATGCCAATATATATGGCCAACCTGATCCAACTGTAACGAACTTTACTATGCTTCACGGTGGTTTGGCGTCTATTGGAAGGGGCTCCGTATCCTTCCAGTAGGCGCAAGTGTACGTACTGCCTCCTCGTGGCAACCACCGGTAACTGTAACCATTAGGCTGAATATAGACTTTTGTGACAGGCTAAAGTACGGCGCTAAAGGAGAAAACCTTGACAAAAAATCCCTAATCTAAGGTGGAACAGCATATGCCGATGGATGAATGGCTGATAGGTTAATTAGTCTATATATGCGGACTCTGGATACCAGGCACCCTCCAGTTTTATTTAGCCTTCCTGTAGTAAACCTGGGTGACCTACAGGCGACTTTTTTATTCCCAGCAACTCGCAAGAGTCAAATCAAAACGGTAGACGAGGCACGGGAAGGAATACACGGGAGTGGGTCTGCCCTCTCAAAGTCCTTGAGTCCCAATGCTACCGCTCTTCTAGCAGAAGTAAATGTTATTACATCTAGGAGGGAGAGCAATGAGCCCAGATAGTATGTATCACGTACCGGTCGGCAGTATTATCAGGTTCATTAAGAGCCTGAATATTGGCTGGACGGATAATTAAAACATCTAGGAGGGAGAGCAATGAGCCCAGATAGTATGTATCACGTACCGTTAGGCAGTATTATCAGGTTCATTAAGAGCCTGAATATTGACTGGACGGATAATTAAGTAGGGCTTATGCACAAAAGATCTTTTAGGTCGCAGTGCGGGGTGGCTTGAGCCCCCACATGGCCCTCAAGTAATAATAATAATAATACTATGCTTCACAGAATTTCGAATTTTTAATAATTTTGATGATTTATAAATTTTTGTATCTCCGATCACAGAAATGCCCACAATGTCTCACCCATATTTTCGGATAACTTAGCCATGCGCCAATATACGTGGCCAACCTGATCCAATTGTGACGAACTTTACATTACTTCACAGAATTTAGAATTTTTAATAATTTTGATGGTTTTATAAATTTTTGCATCTCCGATTACAGAGATGTCCACAATGTCTCGCCCATATTTTCAGATAACTTGGCCATATGCCAATATACGTGGCCTACCTGATCCAATTATGACGAACTTTACTATACTTCACAGAATTTCGAATTTTTAATAATTTTGATGGTCTTATAAATTTTTGTATCTCCGATCGCAGAGATGTTCACAAGGTATTGCACATATTTTCGGATAACCTGCGGCCATGTGTTTATGTTAACGTACGTCTTTCCTTTTATTATTGCTCCATTTTCATATAACATCTTTAATTTTAACCTATCAACCATCTGCACAGCTCTTCCGATCAAGTCTTTCCGGATAGTCGTGTGCGTTGATCCAGTAACCTTCGTGATGACACACTTTCTTCCATTAACATCGCCCTCGATTGTTACGCTGCTACCGCCTCGTTCTACACTCGTGACAGGGATGTAAGTTATGGGGCAATAAGACGGTTAAGCCAGTTTCTGCTCCTTCGAACTGATCTTTAATCTTTCCGCTTTACCGACTGTTGCCGTTAACTCATCCAATGCCTGATCTCCCCTGGGCAGCGGCTTTTCCTAGCTTTTTGTAGTGGCTTTTCAATTCCATGCGATAGATTTCCTGTTTTTGGCGCCTTCATAATTTCAAGATAGCTGTTGCGCTCTTGTTCCGAGATGGGTTGTTAAACCTCTGCTGCTTCGCCTTTGAGAGCCACTATTAACACCGCAACGCGATGTTCATCGTTACAATGATTTTGATTGGCCGCCTTTCAAATTGGCTAACAAGTTAGCCTAAATACGTTCACTGTGGATAAAACCATCCGGCTAACTGTAGAGGATCCAGCGTAACCATTGAACTAGAAAATCATCAAAATAAAAATGTGAATGCAAAAAAATCCAAATTTTATCGAGGAAGGCAGCAGTTAAGATGAACCAACCCGAAATAAAGCGTAGAATGTCGGAAGCGACTCACAGACACATGGGTAAAATAACTGAACCCTACCGCTAAACCCCAACTCAACCACCTACTCGATAAAGACTCAAAATTCAACGCAACCCCCAACTAAACACTCATCTCAATCATCAAATAAACACGGTTTGAAAAACTACTTGCGAACATTAACTCAACTAAGAACAAGTAAAGTTAATTTCGAAATAAAAACTCAATTGAACCCCCATATAAATCTCCAACTAAACGATTGAGCGAATCCCAATTCAATCAACCCCAACTCGTCAAAAAAATCAACCAACAACTCCACACCGAACTCAACGTCATTCTCAACCCGCAAATCAATATGGCCCCAATAAATTGCAAGCAAACTTCTACTCAACCCTTCACTAATTTTCGTTCAACATGATTCAATCTAATCATCGTTGATTCACTCAATTCAATAGTAACACAACTTCAACCTCGACCTCCAACTGAACTCTATACTTAACCCCAAACTCAACGTCCAACTCAATACTCAAATTAACGCGAGTCGAAAAACTTCATTCGTCAATCAACTCAACTCAAAACAACTCAAGGTAACTTCCAACTCAATCCTCCACATAACTTCAAGCTCAATCCTAACTCAATTTAAACTCAATCACAACACTGTCGCAATATAGCTTCAACAACTAAGCTCTTAAATCAATCGCAAACTGACACCCAACTAAACTCTCAAATCAATCCGGTATTAAAACCTAAATGCATTTATAAACTCAATTGAAATTAAATCTAATTCAAAAGTCATTTCAACACATAAATTAATTCTAAGCTAAATTGATAGAAATCGGAGAGATGGGCTTAAGAAGGGCAGCAATTTGAAAACGAAATGACGAGCGGCACTCGACGACGATTTATTCGGCGACGACCAACTCGGCGACGGTCAACTTGGGGAAGACGAACTTGGCGATGGTCAACTCGACGACGCCGAACTCGGCCACAGCTAACTCGGCGATGACCAGCTGCTGCTGAGTTGGTCGTCGCCTGGTTGATCGTCATCAAATTTGTTATTTCCTAGTTGACTATCGCTAAGTTGGTCGTCGTCGGGTTGACTGTCGCCGAGTTGACTGTCGCCTAATTAATCGTCGCTGAGTTGGTCGTCGCCGAGTTGCTTTCGCCGAGCAGACCGTTGTCGACTTGGTCGTCGCCGTGTTGATCGTCGCTGAGTCGGTCGACGCCGAGTTGACCATCGCCGAGTTGACAGTCGCCAAGTTGGTCATCGCTGAGTTGACCGTTTAAAATATTGGGGCTATAAACGAATATATGTATTTATATATTTAAATGAATGAGCCGTTACATATTCGACTGTACTAAGAATTTAAAGTTGAAATTAGGACAGGAACACTCGAGACATTTTTATCAAAATGAGTTTTTTGCGTCACCGGAACCACTAGGATATAATAAATTTAAACACTGAGACATTTGAAAACTTACAGTTAGAATATTACTAAGTTTGATTTTTGTTGCGTTTCCTATCCCTACCACTAAAGCAAATGGCTGTAAAGTTGAATTACTTCGCTTCAAAAGGACCAAAGTATTGAAATCCTGTCAAAAAAGACGAACAATTTTATTGGACAAATCACGTTTCTCGAGATTGTGAACGTCCCTGAGTCCGAGAATATCTGCCCATTTATCTGGATATGTCTAGATGTTAGGACGTCTGGATCTCTGGGTGTCTAGGTATCTGGATTTCTATCTGTACATATAATATCTTCAGAACGGCAGGTCCGATTTGGAATTTTTTGTTTTTCGGACCGTTTTGATTTGAGGATTGAGTTTGGCGAGTTGTTGAGGATTGTACGATGGAGTTTAGTTGAAGATGTATTTGGGAGTTGAGTAGGAAGTTAGGTGAAGATTAGATTAAGATGAGACCAAATTTTCTATTTTTTCTGATCTACTTTACGAACTTTCCTGATTTAGGGTTTGAGTTGAACGTTGAGTTAGGAATTTAGTTGAGGATTAAGTTAGGGATTGAACCCAGGGTTTGTGGGTTGTGATGATATCTAGTTAGGGTTGAAAGGAGTTTGAATTGGATGTACTTTTTGAATCGAATTGATTTCGAGGTTGAGTTAACCGTTTAGACTGGAGTTGATTTAAAGTTGAGTTAAGGTTGAGCTGGATTGTGTTGGAATTAAGGGAGGAGTTCAGTTGGAGAAATATTGGAGAGGGGGTTGTTTCGTGTGGGTTGAATGAGGCGTTGAGGGTTACGTTTATATTTTTTGGTTGGTTATTCAACATTTGATGATTAATAATCCGCATAAAGAAAATCAAACAAGATTTTGGTTCAATATCTATCAATTGATGAAATTTCTATAAAAGGATGTGTAATTAGGAATAATCACTTAATTCTCAAGATATTTGTATTAAGGTTTAAAAAAATAATCAAATAATTCACCGAAGTGAAATACTTCCCAAATAACAAAAAATATGTATATATGTGTTTGTACAAATTGCATTCATTCAGGCGATATTTTGTGCAACAAAAGTTGCATATAAATCCCAAAAAATGTTGCTTATAAAATAAGAATCACAAAAAAATTAATATTAGGGTTGGCTAAATGCCAACAAGCCTATAGGCTTTGAAATAAAAATGCCAAATGGTCGCAAACAGGCAATATATGTATGTATGATCATGATGCACCAAGTTTCAACGAAACATTTGTTCAACAAAAATCAAAAGATTCATATACGATAAGGGCTTCTGAGATACCTACTGTTTAGGTTTTGTATTAAAAACCTCAAAGGGGGATCCCCGGTGTCGGCGATATTATGAATAAGAGGCAATATGTATACGGAATATTGCAGCATGTTTCAGTGAAGTAATCTCTTCAACAAAAATCAAAAAACCAAAATGCGAATATGGTTTCTAGGATGTCTGTTATATTGGCTTTATACTGGAAATTACAAATAGTCGATCCCTGGAGTCGGCGATATGAATAACAGGCAATATGTATACGGAATGTTGCAGCTTGTTTCAATAAAGATTGAATTGTCTGTGTGTAGATATAGATATTGTCTGGTTTACCGACTCTAGAACACGCAACGTAAAATTGTCCATGTGAGGAAGCAATCCGTATCTAGATCTAAACGCAGAATTGAAGATTAGCCCTGAGCTTTGTTGATGGTGATTGGAAATGTCAATCGAATTGGAAATTCAACCTCTTACATTGAAATGGCATACCCGTTGGAATCATAGGAATGCGAGGAATGAATACATCTTCACCTTTGAATGATACTGCCAAGATTGTTGCTTCTACGACGTTGCTTATTAATTTTTTTTACTGCGAGCCGCGTGCTGTTGCAAAGCTTACTGGTTGAAATTTCGCAACATGTAAATTGGCATTCCGATTTTCAATTGCATTACGTGCGGTGGCATCCCTGACAGATCCAGTGAATTCAAAAATTCTAATGGATAATTACCCGCTTCATCTACTTCCACAACAGTATCGACCGACTTGTGTGTGACTGCCCCGCTTTGAAGTTTAGACTGAATAACATTGTTAAGTTCGTAGACGTCTTGTTCTTGGCGGCAAGAATACCTCGTTCACTCAGCCAATCATGATTCTTAAAATTCGCCCTGAGGTCAGATCAACCGGCACCTTTCCGTTCCCAATTTCCAGCAATTGATGTGAGAATATTCAGCTGATACATCGTTTTGCAGCTGGACACGCATATTTGTAGTTAATTTCAGCGTCTTTACGTGTAGCCACAAAGTACAGTATTTCAGGCATTTATTTATTGCGTCCACCGGTATCGATCGAGGAATTACAGGTAATGTTTGCCTGAAATCTCCGGCAAGCAAATAATTTGCATTTCTGCCACACTTTCCCCATGCCGCATGCTATGAAAACGTTGCACTTGGGAGTTTCAATAAATTGCATGTTCAATGGCAATTACAAAGTGGAATGAGCAATTCTTCCACCTGGTAGCAATGTCGCAGCTATTCCGGATGACGCAAGGCTATGCCATTTTGGGGTGAACTGCTGCGAAAATCAATGTTTTTAGGAACGTTTTACTAGTTCCTCCTGGCGCATTTAAGAAAAAGATTTCTCCAACCCTATTGTTAATAGTTTGCATTATTTGATCGTAAATGGGTTTTTGCTCAAGCGTTAGCTAAGGAACATTTGTTGTAATTTTATTCACGACGCAATCTACATCGAACGAAGCAGCAGCAGATCGATTCGGTGATGGCATTCTCAATTGATTGAGAACTTTATTCGTGATTTTTAAGCAAAAATCTTCAATCATTATCAACGCTTCGTTTTAGATTTCTGCTGTGAAATACATGTTCCTATTTGAATTTTCTTCGCATATTTGACGGGAAATATCTTCAGTCATGTGAGATTTATATTTCTCCCATAACTCTGTTGGAGATGAAGGAGAACAAGCGGTCAATATGATTGCAAACAATGCACGAATTTGATTTGGATGTGACGTTTTGCACCCATTATTAAGGCATACATCCCAGTGTCCGTCGTCCTCCAATAACATGTGTGTCGCAATTGACAATTCTCAATTGCTGGAAAGAAGGTGGACAGGGGAAACAATGGACATTTTTATGGCGGTAGAAATTCCGCAGCGTACATTCTCATCATTGCCATCCCCACGATGAAATATATTTGTAGGAATTTATGTTGACCATTTGGGAATGGAAGCAGGGAACCGGCTTTATGATAATTTCACTTTGAAGTTGGGATGAATTGAGCTGTTACGATTTCTGCGCTGAACGACGTCATTTGGAAGCATGAGTTGTATTTTCCAGGCAAGCAAAGATTTTAATGGCTCCGGCGGTTCTCCAAGTTGAAGCAGTTTAATTTTTCCGGCGGCGCAACACATTTCTTTCGTTGCTCAATTAAATTTCAGAGCCTTTTTGATTTTTGTTGAAGAGATTTCTTCATTGAAACATGCTGCAACATTCCGTATACATATTGCCTGTTATTCATATCGCCGACCCCAGGGATCAACTATTTGTAATTTCCAGTATAAAGCCAATACAACAGACATCCTAGAAACCATATTCGCATTTTGGTTTTTTGATTTTTGTTGAACTGATTTCGACGTTGAATTTTGTGCAACTGACGGTATGTAATATACAAAACATCAAAATGTAAAACCAATGAAAAGATTTTATTTTAGTCATTTTGAAAGCTGAATGAATTTCTCCTAAAAAAAGATTGTTTGACATTTTTTTTTCTATAAATGAAATTTAGGCAAATAAATTACCACCACATACATAAAATATATACGTATACGGGAAATTTAGGATTTTATTTTGGGAAGTATTTCACAGGCATAATAATTCAATAAAGTTTTAGGAATTAAATAAAAATTTTGATTACAAATTTCACTGATGTGAAACTGCTTGATTAATTGAAACAAAATTAATAGAACTTTAATTTAAATTTAATCATTTTTATAGAGTTTACTTTTGGGTCTTCTTGATCTCATACATGATATTGTCGATGGTTCAACCCTGAGGGTAATTTGTTCGAGGTGGCATCACAGGAGAAACTAATCCAAAACCACATAAAATCTACCATCGTAAGAGAGATTAGTTACAAGTTTTTTTTATCTCTCATAAATGGCATAAGTTTGGATTGCATATGTAAAGGTAGATTTTATTTTGATTTTAGGTTTTATTCAACTTTTTTCTTGTCGACATTCACACATACAATATTATTTGTATTCAGGGTCAGAAATTTGCATAATTTTTCATTTCGTATTTCTACTATTTTAATCGCTCCTGCCGCTAGAAATGTTTACATATCAAAATATCATTTTAATGTCATGGGTACATTCAGTAATTTAGATCGACCTTTTACAATAATATAAGAACACAAAATCATATATTCAATCAACTAAATTTGATCAATGAAAATCTCACAAAATAATGTTTGAGCAGATTGAATTAAAAATATTTCGTTTAATTCAAGGTACGATAATTTTTGGATTGGCCAAATTACGTAATTTTGTAAGTACAACCCAGTTTTACGGGTCTAAAATAACAAAAGAGTTTTTCGAATATGGCTTAAATAAAGTATATATTTGATTATCTATAACCAAAAGGCATTAAATATGTTAAATATCACAAAATAATGTTAATTAACTTCAGTATCGAAAGGTACGGCCGAAACATAAATTTAACTAACAGATGCATTAACATTCATTTAAATATGCTTATAGCTCTAAGCTTTCTACAACAGAAAACCAAGCCAACCAAAAAAACAAAATTCATCATCTTCTCAACCGTGCTAATGGCATAGGTCAAAAATAAAAATAAAAAATATAAAACGGTTCCGAACCATAGTACTAAGAATCACACGAAGAAGAGTTCCTTTTAAATATAAAACACAAAACAAATGAAAATCTATGTTGAAAATAAGAAAGGAAAGTGACGAAAATGGAAAAAACCAACCGATTTTTAAAGGTAAAATAAAATTAATGAGAGGTAACAAAAGATTTTCTTTTCTTTTTCCGCACACAGTGTGCTGCTGGTACAGCTTTTTTCTTTATTATATTATTAAATAAAAAAAATCAATTTAAGCTCAAACAAAAAAAAAAAACCAAGACAAAACAAAGAATTAGAGAAGAAAATGGTTTGGAAATTTTTTTTTTTTTTCCCAAACTTTTTTATTTATTTTTTGTTGATAATACGAAAATTATTTTATTTTATTTAAAATTTTATTGTCTATGAAAATTTTATTATTTAAGTTTCATCTTTGTTATTTTTATTATTATTGTTGTTATTGTTGTTGTGGATAGTGTTATTTCCATTATACTGTTTTTGTTATCGGTGTGTACGGAATAATGGCGGGAAATTTAATTTGTCTTTCAGTGTTAGGTATATATATATATGTGTATATATCTATATATAGCTGTATGAGTGTTTGTAGTAGTGAAGGAAAAATTAGTATTTCATAATGTATAATTCTATTAAAAATGATTTAAAATTCTGGAAAATTGGTGATAATAGAAGAAAAGGTGAATTAAGCTGAAGTTGAATTGTTATGTATTTGTATGGGGGTTTTTACAGGAAGGTTGTAACCGGGTTGTAGAATAATAACAAAGCATAATAGAATGGAATTTGTCTATTTGGATCGGGAAGTGATAAAGTTAGTTAGTTTTATTGGTATTGTAAGAACATTTAAAATGTGATTGCTTACAGGGCATCTAATGTACCACCCCAATTACCAAAAAAAAATTAAAGAAGAAACGTTTATTGATATTGGTTTTAGGCTTCGAAATTAAGCAAAATTTTGAGCCTGAAAATACAAATATGGAAAGCAATTGTAACAGGCGGATGTTACGGATTTACAGATTTTTCAGACATGCGCGTGATTCATTATATTAAACGAGTTAAGGACTGTATCGATATGTTACACAACACAAGAAGAAAAATTTCAATTATTGTTTCGTTTTTTTTTTTGTTTAGAAATTCCATATTTCTTTAAATATATTTTTGGCAGGTCGGTTATCGAAGTAGTTGAACTAGAAGAATTGGATATGAATTGATGATACCAGCCAGTGATATAACTAACGAAATAACATCACAACAATGGTGAGGAATGGCTTTGTACGTTACCACCTCACTCTAATCTGTCTATTAAACCCTCGATTAATGACCAAAGGAAAAGCGTCCTTCTCGATTACTAAATTGACTTTTCTAGCATAGACACTTAGACGAACCCTTTCCTTAGATTAATATTTACTTGTTATTGGAGATAACCGAGCAAAGATACTCTCTTAGAACACACCTAGTGATAACATCCGGTTCAATTTCTTGTAGATATCTTCCTGTACCTTTGATGACACTGTAAAATAGAGTTGTTTTACCGGAACGACCCCGCCCACATCGATTTTATGTGTTGTGTTTTTCTGTTTTTAATTCAGGCTTATTCTGATTGGGTTCTGTGATTGATTTGAGGTAATTCTCATGTTGTTCATCTAAAATACAGGCACACAAAAAAAAGTCGTGATCCGGAGAGTAGACCCCACGTTTTCTACGTTCCCGAGGTCGCTGAAACCGAATATGATCATAAGAAATCATTCCAATTGCCCATTTTCTTGTTACTACCACCCCGTTATCACCACCTGGGGGTCGAAATTTCAATGTTCATGCAAAGTTGGAATGCATGTGCATTTTCTACGTTCCTTGGCATGCTTAAACCGAAAATGGTAACAAAAAATAAATTCGACCCTTTCATCACGCCCCATTACTCCCCCAGAAAGAAATTTCGGTTGAAATTTCAATTTTCATGCCAAATTCAGATGGATGTTCATTTCTATATTTTTTGAGAAGTACATTTGACTCTTCCGTCACCCCTTAGCATGCCCTTACTACCCCGGAAAGGGGGCTACAATTTCTATTTAATGCGAACTTCAGTTGGATGTATATTGTCACGTTTGTTGGGTCGCTTGAAACGAAATTGACTATAAAACACATATTTGACCCTTGAATTACACCTCGCATCTCGTGACAAACCCCTAAAGTAGGATCAAGACACCGAGGTTACCTTGCCGCCCAGGGTGGAGGAAGCTCGGG
Source organism: Tipula helvola (assembly GCA_963556165.1). Taxonomy (NCBI): domain Eukaryota; kingdom Metazoa; phylum Arthropoda; class Insecta; order Diptera; family Tipulidae; genus Tipula; species Tipula helvola. The sequence continues at coordinate 83,513,799 of OY744481.1, forward strand.
GTCTCTAGGTTGTTATATTTGAAACATGCCACTTTTTTGTTTCTTATTTGTAGAGTCATTAACAATAAAAATCATTATTTTTTTCCAAATCATAATCCGTGTTTATTCTTCCTATTGATATTTTGAACTTGACATTTCATTTTGTTTTGATGGGTTTATATTTATTGTTACTTTTGTTGTTGTAATTTTACTCACAACTACGTTGTAACACCCAACTTATGATTTTTTAGCCTAATTGTGAAATGACCATGAGCCGGTATAATCTAATTGAATTAGGGTTGTATTGATGTAATTTGATTTCGTCAATAATTCGTTAATAATGTTTATTCTATACCCAATATATAGTGTTATTGGTATTGTAGTATAGGCTGTACAGGTTATGGATTAATTCAGTATTAAGCAACTCAAATTTGTTAATTTGAATGAGTTACTTATTTATGTATAGTGAGAAGTTTCGAGGTTAGTTGCAAGTAAGGCGATTAATTAGAAATTCGATCGAGTTACTGGGCGAGTAGCTCCACTTATTCGACTTCCGATCTAATTAATCCCGACCATTAGTGTTAGTATGTTGTTATGATATACTTACCAAAATACAGTGTTACCGTTGATAGATCAGCTGGCGTTCACGTCGCAATTTCGGAATTTAATATAATACACTTTATTTGGTTTAACTCTGTTATTTATTTAGTACACTTTCTTTTCTACAGTTTTATTGTTTGGTCTCAAATACACACTAGATTTTGATTTAACTTTAGTCACGTTAAGTTTATTCTATAGTAATGTAATTTTACAAGTAATTCTCGATACACACTTTGTTTTATAATAATATATTTTAGTAATAATCTTCGATACGCACTTTATCTTATAAAATAATATGATTTAAATATTTACGAATTGAGTGTCGGAATACACTTTGTTTTATAATAATATAATTTGAGAGTTAATTTTCGATACACACTTTATTTTATAATAATATAATTTGAGAGTTAATTTTCGATACACACTTTATTTTATAATAATATAATTTGAGAGATAATTTTCGATACACACTTTACGTTATAGTAATATAGTTTTAGTTTAAATTGGTCTAGGATGATTATATTTATTTATGATGCAATTTTGACAGCGTAACCGCTTGATCAAAAGTTAGAATACAATTAGTCTTTTACTGTTGACGATATTACGTTTATATATCATCAATTCACCTGGTTTTTGCTTTTATTTTTCGCGGGTTTGCGTTTTCTCGACCAGACGTACATATCTCATTCCATTTCCTTTCTTTGTTTTTCTTTACAATTAATTAATTAAAGCGATTTGTTATTTTCTAATATTGAAGGTTTCAAATTCTCTTTTCCTGTCCTTCACCTTTTGCTTATTATTAGTATTCATATATTTTAAGTTCGATTTGGTTATTTTTATATATATATGGTGCACGCGCTTGTATTATCTTACAATTTATTTTAGTTGTTGTTGTTGTGTGTTTTTATTTTTTTTTGTGCATAGGAATGTGCTATGATGTGTGATTTTGTTTGGGAATTGTTATTTGGATAATTTTGTTTTTGGGAATGTGTTATTTGGGATGAGGGTAAGGTTATTTCACAACATACCTTCCTCCTTTGGGGAGTGAAAATTTCAGAAGGAAATTTTCGCTTATGGTATATCTTAGTTATATATATATGAGTGCTTTTGTAAATTTTGAAAGTTTTTCTATTTTCTAATCTTAATTCTAGTAATATTATTATTTTTATTATGGTTCAACGTGTTGGTTGTGCGTCGTCCGCTGCGGTTGTTTGTTGTTAGCTGTTGAATGTTGATTTATCAATTTCAGAATTAGCCATCTCGAGGTTGCTCGAGATTCACCTATCTTGTTCAAGATTAGGCTCTGATGTATTATTGACCGTTTGTTGTATTTCTTCAGTTTCTTCTCTGCTTATGTTCACAATTTCGATGCTTCTTGGTTTTGTTTGGCCTCTTTCGCATTGTGTGGCTGTTTTCTTTGTTGGGTGCTTCTGTGTTTTACTAATTTTGGTGGTATTATTATTTTTTTTTTTGTCTTATTATCTTATTACTTCGTTATGTTTTTATTTTGTTTTATTATTATTATTATTTTTTTTTTGTTATTGAATGTTTTTTGTTTTGTTATGTTTTTACTTTTGATTGTTATTATGCTGTGGTTTATTATTATATTCAATTCTCTTTAGTTAATTCGTTTTATGTGTTCCTATTTTTGGATTAGATGATCATCACCATTTGTTTTTCCTTGTACTTCTTTTATGGCCGTGTTGTGTGTGTTTTGCCAGAGGACATCTTCTTCTATGTTGGGTCCTGGTTTTTGAAATTGATTTTGCGCTTGTTCCCGTTTTGTTATTATGTTTGTTTTTAACTTAAATACTATAAAATTTATCTTAATCCTAACCTAGGTCAACTTATAATAAAAGATAAGAGAATTTTTTATTTTGTAATGCGAAACTTTACTATGGAATTTACGTTTTGAACTTGACTTTGAAAATAAAAAAAAAAATTTTATTTTGAATATGTATGTCTGTCGTTTGTTTACTATTTTTATTTATTTTTCTTCGTGTGTATAATAATCATCTCTTCTTTCTTTTATATGTACTATAAAAAAATATTTTATATATGTAAAAAATAAAAATGGAAGGTTTATATTCTTATTCTTAGTTTTTTTTTTTTTTTTTTTTGATTTGCTTAATATATATATGTGTTAATTATTCTAGTTATATATGTATTTAGAATGTTTCGTATATTATGTATTAAATTGAGGAAAGTTTTTGTATGGCCTATTTGTATTTGTAAAATGGAAAAATTGAAAGTTTCAAAAGAAAAATTTAATGATTTGTTTATAGGTCATGTGTATTATTTTTTTTTTTTTGTTTTTTGTGTGCGAGTATATTGAATTATATTTACTTTCTTTTTATTTTGACTGTAATGAAATGAATGGTTTATATTGAATTGCTTTTATGTTTTGATTCGACATTTTTGTGCGTTAAATTTTATTTTATTGATTTTTTTTTTTTTTTTTGTTTTCTGGTTTTTTGGAATCCTAGTTTTTTCTTTTAATGATTTTGCTTGTTAGTGTCTCTATTTGGAATGTTTTGGTGTTAGTTGTTAGTACGATTTTGAATGATGTTTATGCCGAATTGGATTTCTTGTTCTCTCATGGTTGTTAGTTTTTTGTCTCATGAGGGAAAAAGTTATAATTTTTTTTTGTTCGTTTTTGTTGATGCTTTTAGTAGAAACTGCCATGTTCGTTCCTTACCAATGCTAGTAATCTTGGAGCTTCGGTTTCTGCTTCTAACTCGTCTATCTGTTTTGCCTTATCTGATCTATTTCTTACATATTCGATGTCAAATATCCTTTCTATTTTTTTGTATCCTTGGTGGAATTTTTCCCATCTCTTGTCTGTTTCTTTTTGTCTTTTTTCTGCGGTTTTTCTTTTTACTTCTTCTGTCTCTTTGCCTATTTTATCGATCTCTTCCCAGATCGGGTCGTCGTTGGGTGGTAATGCGTTGTCATTTGGCGTCTGGTATTCTCCTGTTTTGGTAGTTTGGTTTTTCGCTTTATGGTTTGTGTTTTTCTCCTTGAATCTTCTTTCGAATTCGTCTATCCAATAGTCCATTAGTTTTTGATCTGTCGTTAACCACGGTGTTGTTTGACTTATTATTCCGTCCCGCATCATTTCTTTGTATACTTCATCTTTTAGTCTTCTTATTTCGTTACTTTCTCCTATGTTAAATTTTATATTCGGTGGGTCGATTAGTGTTCTTCTTTTTCCCTTGGTAATAGTCTTTTCTTTTCTTATTTGTTCTCTTTTTACTCTGGCTTCTAACATTTTGGTTCTTTTTTCTTGTGTTTCGCGCCAGTCTTTTATCATTTCATTGTACTCTTTTTGTCCTGCTTCATATGTTTTCTGCTCTCTGATGGCTCTTTCCTGTTCACCTATTGATTGTTCCATTTTTCTGTATGGTAAGAGAATATGTATATCTATTTAGTGTTCTGATCCTTAGTTTTTTCTTTTTTTTTTTTCCGTTTTTGTTAGTGTGTGTTATATTTATGTACTTATGTAATAAAGTCGTTTCCGTTAGTTTTGTCGTTTTTTAGAGTGTTTTTTTTTTTTTTTTTGAATATCTTATTTTTTATTATGATACTATTATTGTTTTACATATATTTGTCTTATATTATTCGTATTCCATTCATTTGGGTATCTGTCGATGTTGGTGTTTCTCGGGTTATTGGCTGATTGTTTCTGTCTATGAAGTTTGTGTTGATCACTAGTTTCTCTGCTTTATTTTCTTTACACTTTTTTATTACCATGTATGTTGCTATTGCCATTATTATTACTGATATTACTGAGGTTCCTGTTATGGTGTTTATTTTCATCATGTTGTATTTCATCTTTTGGTTATTCATCTGTACTTCTGCCGTTCTTTCTTTGACTTCCTTTACTTTTTGTGCTTCTTTCATGATCTCGTTATAGAAATCATTACTGTCTCTCAATTTTAATTTGCCAATTTTAGTCGTTGATTCTCCGTTTCTTGTGTTAGTATTTTCTTCCAAATTTATTTTGGTTATTTGGGTATTACTTCTGGGATGTTCGAATTTTACTTCATCCGGGTATCCGGCTACTTCTATCGTGAATTCTTCGGTTATCAGTTTGCATTTTGTCCTGAACGTCAGCGTGCCTGTGTTTACTAAAGTTACTGCTTTGGTTCTGTTTTTGCATTGTACCACTATTCTTGTGCTATGGCTAAACGAATATAGCCATGTATTACGGTTGTGTAGTTTCATGATAATCTTCACTGGTTCTACTTCGACAGTTTTGCATAGTTTTGTATTCTCAAAGTTACTTGTAAGTAAGTTTGAAATGCAGTGTGCATTCGTTATTGGTAATATTGGTTGGTTATGCTGACATAACTGTACCCTATCTAGTACATTTTCTTTTATTGTTTTGCATTTCATTATGTCTTCTTTGCTTAGTTCTATAGTCTCGTCGTTTGCTTTATTCCATGCTATGTACTCGGTGCTTATTTCATATGCTTCATAAATTTCTCCTTTTCTGAATGGCATTAGATGTGGTTGGTACAGTGTGTAGCTTCTTCTTTCTGCTAATGGTACAGTTAGTTTTACGATCAGTTTCCCTTGTATTTCTGTGTGGTCTATTTCTATAATCTTTTTTAGTGTGTCGTGTGTCAATAGTTCCGTATTTATTTCTGTCATGTGTGTCTTTGTCAGGCTGATTATTTTGCTGCTTGGTATTACAAGTGGGTGTAGTTTTTTTGTTTCTAAGGCTGATACTATTTCGTAGGCTTCTTCTTGCAGGTTACTTATATGTAGGCATTGTATTAACATGAGTGATGAGAGCTCTGCTACTCTGTGATCTAATTTTATCTCCGTTTCTAATTCTATTTGTTGAATGTTCATTCTTTCTACCATCTCGTTCATTTTCGCTTGTAGTTCATTTGTTTCGTTTTGCAATTGTATTATTGGTTTAGATAGAGCGTTAAAATTTGACTGTATCACCGCTATGTGTTGGTTTTGTATTTGTATTATTTTGGCTTGTCTTGTTTCTATTTCTTGTAGGTTGTTATATATCTGCTCGGAGTCATCAGCGTCCATTGTTCCTAACACAAATTTCGCTATTTTTCCGCCTATGTTGATTATTCCTCTCCTTTGTCTTCCGTACATTTCTCTTAACTTGATGTTCTGCTTTCGGATTTGTTCTATCTGCCATCTCAATTCATGTTGGAATGGTTTACAAAGGTCGTTCGGGTGTTTGCTAATAAGTATTTTGCATAGGGTGTTTAGGTGTGTGTCGCACTCTATCAAGGTTTCTGTCAGTTGTTGCGTCTCGGGTAGATTTATTTCTGTAACTATTTTGAGTTGTTCAGCAAAAAATGTGAGGTTACTAATTTCTTCGAATATTATTCCGGTATTTTCTCTCTGTTGTACGGTGAATTGATCTGCTGATATTGTACGCAATATTGCTATGAGGCTGAGTATTTGTTTCATTTTCTGTGAATTCATACAAGAGTTTGTCGTCATTTTGTTGTTTAGGAAAGTAATAAAAATTTTTTTTGAATATTTGTTTTTAGTTATGGTTTATTTTAATTTCTTTTGTTTATTTTTCATATACATGTTTCTACTTTGTGTTATATTTAGTTAGTTTGCTGGCATTTTTCTTCTTCTGTTTTTTTTTTTAGTTTCTTCATCATGAGGTGTTCTTTTAGTTTGGCTTTCACATGTTCCATTTCTTTCTGCATTGCTTTCTTATCCTTCTCCTTAACGCATATGTTCATTATCCTTTTTAGGTTTTTGATTTCGTTTTTTAGTTTTTGTTGTGTTCCTCCTCTTTTCTTTGTTTGTACTCTTGTCTCTGTTACAGTTGTTTGTGCTGCCTGTATGTTTTTTGCCCTGTTTCGATACTCGTCTAAGGTGACCTTCTTTTTGATTTCCTGTTGCTGGTTCATTTTGATCTAAATGGTAATAAATGGTTTACTGTCATAATTTGTTTTTCAACTTTTACAATTTGTTTGGGGTTTATTATTTTTTTTTTGTATTCTTTTGCTTTGTTTTACTTTACTGTGTGTGTTTTATCAGTCTGTTGTTATGTACTCTTATCTTCTTGTTACCCATTTGTATCGTTGTATTGGTTAGTGAATCGCAACTTATTATTTTGTATGGACCAAGCCACAATGGTTCTTGCTTGTTCCTCCTCATGTCATTTTTGAGCCACACTAGGTCATTTGTGTTTAGTTGTATGTTGTTTGTGTTTTTGTCGTAGTATTGTTTTGTTTTGTGTTTCGTTTTAATGAGCTTTTGTCTCGCTATTTCATGTGCTAGTCTTAGTCTTGCCCTTAGCTCGGACGCATAATCGTCATAGTTGTACGTCGGTTCTGGTTCACGTTTTACTGCTGTCGGTATTATTGCTGTACGTCCATAAATTAACTCGTGTGGGGTGTATTGTGTAGCACAGTGTGGAGTAGTGTTGTATACAAACATAGCATAATGGCACATTTCGTCCCAATTGTTTCTATCATTGTCCGTAAAGGATTTTAGATACTCTTTCAATGTGTTGTGGGATTTTTCCAGTGCGCCGTTGGTCTCTGGGTGGTATGCTGTTGTATTCAAGTGTTTGAGCTTAAGGAGTCTACATATCTCCTTGAAGTTTTTGCTCATAAAGTTGCTTCCCTGGTCCGTCAGTATTTTTTCGGGAATACCGTGTTTGGTTATAAAACCTTCACACATGGCTCTAGCTATCGTGTTTGCACTTTGGTCTGGTATGGGTATCGCACCCGAAAATTTTGATAGATCATCTTGGAAAGTGAGGATGTAGTTGTTACCGTTTTCTGTAGTTGGTAACGGGCCTACAACATCGAACGCGACCCTCTGGAATGGGTATTCCGAGGTGGTTGTAATTTGGAGGGGTACCTTTGTTTTTCTATGATTTTTGTTCTTCTTACACAGTTGACATTTTCGGATGAAACGATTTACGTCAGTTAGCATGTTTGGCCAGTAATATAATAATTTTATGCGTTTATATGTTCGCCAAGTGCCGGCGTGGCCACCTAAAGGTAGGTTGTGGTATTCGTTTAGTATTTGTTGACGTTTCTTTGGGTCAAGTACAGTTTCTATCTTCGGTGTAGTCGGTTTGTAGTTTATTTCTGCTATTTGTTTTGTTGGTTTGGTTTCGTTTTGGTTGTTCATTATCGTCTCTGGTTCGTTTGTTTCTTGCCCTTTCTTATTCTGTTGTCTTGTTATCGCCAGTATAGTATTGTGTTTTATTCTGCTAAGTGCGTCAGCGTTTGAATTTAGTTTGCCAGATTTATGTGTTATTTCAAAGTTATATTCGGATAGTTTAAGGTTCCATTTTAGTATTCTGTTCGGTATCTTAGTCATGTTGCCTGTAAGGGGTTTATGGTCTGTTATGATTGTAAATTTCTTACCGTAAAGGTATGGTCTGAAATTGTTAACCGCCCAATATATGGCTAACATTTCTTTTTCAATGGTTGAGTAGTTTCTCTCGGATTTTCCTAGAGCTCTACTGGCATATGCGATTGGAAATTCCCCGTGTGGGTAAATCTGTGATAGGACGGCGCCTAGACTGTAGTCACTAGCGTCGGTTGTTAACACGAATGGTCTTGTCATGTCTGGGTACTTAAGTAATGGTTGACTTGTTAATTTGGTTTTTAATGACTCCATTGCTTTTTGGCAGTCTTCTGAGAATATAAATGTGGTACCTTTTCTGGTAAGTTTAGTAAGTGGTTCAGCAATTAGTGAGAAGTTTGGGATAAATCTGCGATAGTAATTCGCAAGACCTAAAAATGACTGCGTTTCTCTAACGTTTCTTGGTTTGGGAAAATTTTGCACTGCTTCTACAGTATTTGGGTTGGGCTTAATTCCGTCGGGTGTAATTAAATGTCCTAAAAATGTAATCTCTTTTTTCAGGAATTGGCATTTCGTACTTTGCAGTTTCAAATTGCTCCTTCGGCATATCTCGAAAACTTCTGCCAACTTGTCGTTGTGATCTCTTAGGTTTTTACCATAGATAATTACATCGTCAAGGTAGATAAAGCCTTTCACGCCTTGAAATCCTCGCAAAATATTGTTTATCGCCCTCTGGAATGTTGCTTGTGAATTTTTTAAACCAAATGGCATACGGGTAAATTCAAAATGACCGTAGTCTGTATTGAAGGCAGTTTTGTGAGAGTCGCTTTGTTTCATCTCAATTTGATGGTAACCGCTGGCCATATCGAGAGTTGAGAAATATTGGGCATGACCGAGTTGGTCGAGAATGTCGGTTATGTTTGGTAATGGGTATGAATCCCCGATAGTGATCTCATTTAGTTTTCTGAAATCGACTACGACACGCCATTGTGGGGTGCCATCTTTGTTTGGCTTTTTAGGAACGGCCAGTAATGGGCTGCTGAACGGACTAGTGCTGGGTTTGATTTTCCCACTGTCTAGCATTTCTTGAACTTGTTTATTTATTTCATTTTTGTGGGTTTGAGGGAGTCTGTAACGTGGAATGTGAACTGGTTTTGAATCTGTATACAGGTTTATCTCATGCTGTACACCCTTTATGCTCGTTAGCTTGTCACCTTCTAAGTAAAAAATGTCTTGGTACTCTATGCATAACATCAGTATGCTTAAGTTTTCTTCTGCGTTATTTGATACGTCTAAGTTTTCTGTGATCGTTTTTATTATTTGTTCTTCCCTATCATTGTTCGTGCGGTTTGTTATGGTATTGTTCTCTATATTTATGTTCTCAAATTGTGTGTTTGACTGGCATGTTTCGAAAATTGGTTGTATATTGTGTATAAGTAAGTCTTCGTTTAAAGTGTTTGCTATAAGGATTTTTGCTTTGTGGTTTACTGGTTGCACTAACATGTTTGGTATGAATACTCCTGGCGTTACCTCGCAAGCTTTGCATAAACTTTCTTGGTCAGTTTCTGTTACGACCTCGATAACGGTTTCGCTCCGTGCAGGAAGTGTTATCGTGTTCTTTGCTTTGTTTGCGAATGGTATATGTTCTGTGCCTATTTGTATGCTGCTGGAACTGTACTTAATGTCTGCTTTGTTTTTCTCAAAAAAGTCTCTACCTACTATTCCGTCTTCTGTAATGGGAAAGTCATCTGGTACTATGTGCATTTTGTGAGTGATTTTGAGTCTGTTTCCGAAGTTCATTTCGAGTAGTATTGATCCTTTCGTGCGAATTTCGCCTTTACCTATACCTGTCAATGTCAGTGTGTCTGTTCTGTTCAGTGTCATTCCTGTTACGATTTTATTTTTTAACAGGGATACTTCTGCTCCTGAGTCCACTAGTAAATGCGGTAACTGCTCGTTTATTTGGGGTTTTATAGTGTCGACATTGGTTTTGAATTTTGATATTAAGTTTATTTGTGCTGTTTCACTTTTTCTTTCTAAATAGAATAATTCTCTTAATATGTTGTTTTCCTTTAGGTCCAGTATGTTTTTATTTCCTGCTGGTTTCATTTTGTATCTGCACGTATTGTTTGTGAAATTTCTGATTTTGCTTTTTGTTTGTTTCATGAATTCTTTTGCTTTTTCATTTAATCCCGTGAAGCTTTCTTTCACTGATGTGTATTTCCTTACTACCAGGTTATTGATTATTAGCTTGGTGTGTAAGAATAACACTTGCAAGATTAGTAAGAACGTATTTATAGAACTTGCTTTGGCCTTGCTGATTCCATACATTACGTTGTTCACGTCGTGTATTTCAAAGTATCTTCTGGATTGTTTCTTTATTTTGTTGTTTTGTACTACCTCCTTGCGAGCTTCTTGTATTTGTTCACTTTCTACTTGTTGATTTCGCGTTGGTCTGGCAACGGCTTGATTTTGCGTTGGTCTGGCAACGGCTTGATTTTGCGTTGGTCTGGCAACGGCTTGATTTTGCGTTGGTCTGGCAACGGCTTGATTTTGCGTTGGTCTGGCAACGGCTTGATTTTGCGTTGGTCTGGCAACGGCTTTTTGAATTTGTGTTGGTCTCTCAACGTTTGTTAAGTTTTTAAGTAATATTTCGGGTATTGTTCCCGTTTGGAGATTTTTGTCTTGTCCTTGTTCGTTTTGCTTCTTTTCGTTTTTTGTTGTTCCGGGATCCAACTGCGGCTTTTCTCCTACAGCTGGTTGGACCCGTCGGAGTTTTCCGATGGCTTGTTTTGCATTTGTTTCTGTTCTGAGACTTGTGGCTGTATTCTGTTGATTTTCATTCGGCCTAATTGCTCTTCTAGTTCTCTGTTATTTTCTGTTCCTCTGTCTCTAGGATGGTCGCTTGTGTTATAACTTCTGTTTGTACGGAATTTGCTTCTACATTCATCGTAGGTATGTCCCGTTGTCGTCTTACAGTGTTCGCAGTACTTGGGTTGGAAGTTAAATTTCCGTACCGGTTGATTGTATTGGTTGTAGTTGCTTTGTTGGTTTGGTTGTCTTTGCTGTGTGTGGTTGCTTTGTTGCGTAGGTTGTCTATATTGTCCGAAATTGTATTGTTGCCAGGGTTGTGCACGTAAATTACATCGCGTAATTTACACGTAAATTTAGAGGTAAATAATTATTTTTTACATGCAAGTTAAATTTACATAATGTAAAAAAATATGTAAAAAATAGTAAAAAATTAAATAAAAAGTGACATCTGTTATGAACTACGGGAATTGGTATTTAAATATATGATTTTAGTCGATAAAAAAACCCGTTGATAAAGATCCATCTATTGTAAAGAAAATTACTCATAAAGTCTGAGAATGTCTAGGGTGGTGTATTTCGTCTACATAATATTATGGCGCTGTTGTAGTTTGTTTTTTGTGCATATTTAAAATATTGTATGTTCGGAAATTCGTATTAGTGATTTTATTAATTACCAATAAATACCAACAATTTGGCTATGCAAATGTAAATAACTATTTATTGCCATATTTTTTTTTTACACAACAACAATGGTTAATTATTTTATTTATAAACAATTTTAAACGATTTAAGAATTTTTGTCCAACATTTTCAAATACAAAACAAAATTGTTATTACAATAGTATTGTTAATAATTAATCAAAGTAGTTTTAAACCACAATTGTTATTAACAATTTTTTTTTTGTGTTTTAATAAATAATTGTTTGCATAAATAATGGCTCGACGGATTGACACTGTGTGTATGTGAGTGTATGTGTGCATGCATATGAATTTTTGCAAAACCCACTAAAATTCTCTGTAGAAGACTCTAAAGAGTTTTAGCAGGTTTTGATTTTTGGCAAAACCAAAAATAATGTACTAAACACATTACATTACACATATACACGTTATTGTTATTGTACTCTCATTCTCGCTCAATTATTTTTGTTCTCTTTTTTCTTAAAGTTACATATTTTAATTGTATCTGACTGCTGAAAAGATTAATCTCATCAGTACAATAAAATGTCAATCGAAATTTGAAAATGAATTATTTTATACTGGTTCAACTTTGGAGTCATAAAACTAGAAATAATATACCATATATTTCTATCCTTTCTTAAAACATAAAATAACAAAACGTATTCGCATAGTATAAAAATATACATGAATGAAACACAAAAATAGGTCATTAATTTGGTAATTTTATGTACTTTTGTGTATTTTAGAGTAAAGTATACGTATGTATATACAGGTGTATATACACGTGCAGCTGATCAGTGATTAATCAATCTATCTACCTATGTATAATATATGTACATACACATATACATTTTATATTAGAAATCTCCTCCTATATGAAACAAACAAAATGTTGAACCCTGAAAATGTTTTCACCTTGAAATTACACAAGGCCAAACGGAAAATAAAAACAAAGCCGAGTGCACAAACACCGCTGCTAAAAGAGGAATACAAAATTATTTTATTTACATCCATATTTGGTTTTTAATTTACTAACAGTAAAAGCATATGGTTGGAATGGTTGAACTTATTTAGGTCAAATCAAATGTTTATTGTGTGTGTGTTCATTTCATATCCATTTTTTTGCGCAAAACCAATTGAAACAAATTGTTCACATCACGTGTTAACTTGCTCGATTTCTTCTCTCGCTTAATTATTTTTATAATATAGACTACACTCCATACTTCCATAGTCCATAGATGATAATTTATGTGAGAGGATCGGTGTAAAGAGCGAATGACGGCTTGTATATAAACATTTTTGTTGGTTTTGACCTACACATATGTATTATTTTATATTTGAAATCTATACTGTATGAAAACTAAAAATTTTTTTGGATATAAGTTTGTACATGTTTTTTTCTGAAATAATGAGTTTGGGCAAAACCAACACAAATGTATAAGACATTTGTGTTGGTTTTGGTTTGGGTCATTCACCTTTTCTATATTATTGTCTTGTTGTTTATTTATCTTTTTTTTAAATGCTTTCTAATGTATTTACCTAGGTGCAATAAACAAATCCAATAATAAAAGGGATAATAAATTTGATTAAAATATGCATTGATAACAATCTCATTTTTAAGGATATGCGATGCCACAAAACATTCTTTGTTTCTTTGCTATTTGAAGAAATAAAAAGTTAGAATAATTAATTATACGCAGTTTTCCGTTATGAATGTGTTTTGTTTTTACCGACTTGAGGAGAACGGATAATACATTATTATTTATGTATGTATATTGAATATGATCACGATCAGACACTCGCTCACCACACGACAATCATTTGTAAAAATAAACATTTTGAACCTTGAATCTGTGCAAAGTTATTTTAAAAATTGAATCAACTTTTACATTGTACATAATAATTTTACGCATTGTACGCAATAATCCTAAGTGAGGTAACTCGAGTTACTTACTATTTATTAAAATTCAGAATAATTACATGAAAATATCATTTTGATAAAGGTGAAACAAACTGTTAGAAGGGAATTTAATTTTATTTATGAAAACAGGTTTAGAAGGGAATTTATAAAAGTTTGAGTCGCCGTTTCATAAATTATATTATGCTATTGCTGGGGTAAAGTGAAAGGAAACGATTTCGTGGTCGACAACACTTCGATTGTTCGGTATTCACCACTTCTTTCCAAAACATTCAAGGTGCATTGCAACGTGGAGTATTGCAAATCAGTGAAGTCCATCAAATACATCTGCAAATATGTCACGAAAGGGAGCGATATGGCGGTTTTTGGCGTTGAAACTTTCAATACCAACGATGAAATCACGCACTATCAAAGCATCTGGAGAATGGTCAACGAGTTTATTTCAACGCATCGAATGTTGCTTAACGTGCTGAAGCACCTCTAACGACAACATTGACCAGTTTCTTTTCGATTTGTTAAAGTGATCGTATGCACGAACGTTACTCTACTCTGAGATGCCACGTTATTATACTTGGAACGGTTCATCGAAGAAATTTTAACGTCGGAAGCAACGCGATGCGGTTCCTGATCATCCATATGGGCATTCTACTGAATTCGATGCCTTAATGTGAATAGGGGGGCGTAAGTCGCATTTTCAAAATTTTACAGGAGGACGACAAAACTTAATATTTTGGTAAAAATTAAACTTACAAAATAATGTTGATATAAATAAAAATAGGTGTTATTTGGCAAAACTAATTAATTTTAATGTTATTTTTTATTGTGTAAATCAACCAAAGGCGTCGTAGAAAAACAAAAACCCAATTTTTAAAATTTTGATGTTACGCCTTATTCATATTAAGCCATCGTGATGCTCTTGATCGCATTTACACAGTTCATCCGAAGAATGACAAATGCTTCTGCTTGCGGTATTTGCTGGTGAATGTTCGTGGGCCGACATCATTTGAATAACTTTGAACTGTCAATGGTGTAGTGTGCCCAACATTTCCTGCTGCATGTCAACAGCTCAATTTGCATTGGAAGCACTCAATCGAACTATGAAATATCTGCGCAATGACTCAAGATGTTTTGGAGGAGCAATAATTCTACTGTTTGGCGATTTCCGTCAAACACTACCAGTCATACCAAGATCGACTGCTGCCGATGAAATAAACGTTTGCCTCAAATCATCGACTCTGTGGCGCTATGTGAAGAAACTTCAGCTGACGACAAACAAGCGAGTTGCATTGCTAAACGATCCATCTGCCGAAGATTTCTCCAAGCAATTTCTGACAAATCGAATGGATTGATTTCGTTTCCGCCAAATTTTTGCAATTTCGTCTCAACGAAGGACCAGCTCATCACCAAAGTGTTCCCGAACATCATTGCTAACCAAAAAAATTACAATTGGTTGAGTGAACGAGTAATTCTTGCGGCAAAGGACAAAGATGTGGATCACTTAAACTTCACAATTCAAAATCAAATCGTTGGTCCACTGCATTCCTTCAAATCTATCGGCTATGTGTGTCACAAATGAAGACGAAGCAACCAACTATCCAACTGAATTTTTAAACTCACTGAGTCACTGGATTTCCCTGGCCGCTTGCCACCGCACAATTTACAACTGAATGACCCAACTAAAACTATGTAACGGAATGCGTTTGGTGGTGAGAAAACTCATGGGCAATGTGATTCACGTGACGATACTCAAAGGAAAATTCAAAGGTGAGGAAGTTCTCATTCCGAGAATTCCGATGATCTCAACCGATATGCCATTCGAGTTTAAACGAATTTAATTTCCGATTCGTCTTGCATTCGCCATGACGATCAACAAATCACAAGGCCAATCCTTGAGTGTTTGTGGCCTGGATCTATAGAAAATGAATGTTTGTCTCACGGTCAATTGTACGTAACATGTTCACGTATCGGCAAACCATCCGCTTTGTTCGTTTTCGCACCTGACAACAAAACGAAAATAGTCGTATATCACAAGATGCTTCAATGAAGGGAATCGACCCGAGCGCAACCCATCCAGCAAATAGTTTAACAGAAAGTAGTGCAACAATGCCACGCGAATCATTTCGATTCACTTCAATAAAGCAATTGCCTTGTTGCCACGTGAATTACATTTATTTTATCTTAATAAAAAACTGAATTTAATTCAGCTAATAAGTTAACACAACATTTATTAATTCTGAGGCGGTACGAAGTTCGCCGGGTCAGCTAGTTTTCTAGAAATTGAAAATGATAAATACATAGAAAACAAATTGAATTAATTTACGAATGCACTCAATCTCAAAACCTTCTACAATTATCTCTTGAGAGAGAATTTTAGCAGGTTTTGAATACACTTAGTAACAAATGTTTGTTGTGGATGTGTGTGTACTGTGTACATGTATTTATTTGTGGCGCCCGCGCAAAAAAAAAAAAAATTGTTTGCGTGCTTAGGTTAACTTTGTTCGCTCTCTCATTCTCAATCATTAATTTTAGTTTCTATTTATAATACTCTCCTTGATATTAAATAGCAAAGCAAGACAGAGTTCACCTTGAACTTGAATACGGTGAAATAACCAAATGAAAAAAATCAAAACATCTATGTACATTATGTATCTGTAATAGAAATTATATGCTATAGATTTTAAAAGCAATATGTAACCACATAGCTACATAAGGTAGATTTTAGTTTTTTTCACGTAAAACGGCAATAGCTATACTGTACTGTGTTGTTCTTTATTTATTTTCTAGTTTTTAATTTTTTTTTTCTGTGTTAGACATGCTGCGATGTTGCCGTTATTTAAATTGCGATGTTGCCGTTATTTAAATTGTTGTCAGTCATATTTATATAATTTTTGTTTTTGTTCTCTTCATACATATGTATGTACATAAGGCCAAAAAGCAAATAAATTTTATATTTTGGTTATCCTAAATAAAAAACAAAGGAATACAAAATTACTTTATATATTTGGTTACTAAAAGTAAAAAATCATATGGTTGAAATGGTTTCCTCTTTCTACGCTTTTTCGCAGTCAAAATAATAATACTTCAGCTGATTTTGTTACCTCTGTGAAATTAGCCCGAAAAAAAATCCCAGAAAACGATTATAGTTAAATATGGTAATACTAATATATTATAACTAGCGTATTATGAAAACTATAACGAAAGTAAATATATTTATATAATATGTCGTAGAAATTGAGTAAGCAAAGTAAAACAAAATGAAATAGTTGTTTGTATGTGATTAATAAAAACACTATTAGGTACATACGAATGATTATAAATAAATTCAATAATTTCAGTATTTTAAAAATTTATTAGCACACAGTAATTTACACTGGATTACCATTACAATATCCACTTATTCAAATAATTTGATAAAATATTTTGAAGTTCAACAAAGTATAACCACTATCGTCCCTAGAAGTCATACAAGATATCAATTAACGAGCACGGCTTGATATAGGTTTTGTAGGACATGGATACAAGTTGCATATGGCCAAAATAAAAAAAAATTCTATTAGCCGTTAGGCAGATATAGTCCCTAGAGTTCATACAAGATATCAATTAACGAGCACGGCTTAGTATAGGTTTTGTAGGACATGGATACACCTTGCTTATGGCCAAAATAAAAAAAAATTCTATTAGCCGTTAGGCAGATATAGTCCCTAGAGTTCATACAAGATATCAATTAACGAGCACGGCTTAGTATAGGTTTTGTAGGACATGGATACACCTTGCTTATGGCCAAAATAAAAAAAAATTCTATTAGCCGTTAGGCAGATATAGTCCCTAGAGTTCATACAAGATATCAATTAACGAGCACGGCTTAGTATAGGTTTTGTAGGACATGGATACACCTTGCTTATGGCCAAAATAAAAAAAAATTCTATTAGCCGTTAGGCAGATATAGTCCCTAGAATTCATACAAGATATCAATTAACGAGCACGGCTTAGTATAGGTTTTGTAGGACATGGATACACCTTGCATATGGCCAAAATAAAAAAAAATTCTATTAGCCGTTAGGCAGATATAGTCCCTAGAAGTCATACAAGATATCAATTAACGAGCACGGCTTGATATAGGTTTTGTAGGACATGGATACACCTTGCTTATGGCCAAAATAAAAAAAAATTCTATTAGCCGTTAGGCAGATATAGTCCCTAGAGTTCATACAAGATATCAATTAACGAGCACGGCTTAGTATAGGTTTTGTAGGACATGGATACACCTTGCTTATGGCCAAAATAAAAAAAAATTCTATTAGCCGTTAGGCAGATATAGTCCCTAGAATTCATACAAGATATCAATTAACGAGCACGGCTTAGTATAGGTTTTGTAGGACATAGATACACCTTGCTTATGGCCAAAATAAAAAAAAATTCTATTAGCCTTTAGGCAGATATAGTCCCTAGAGTTCATACAAGATATCAATTAACGAGCACGGCTTAGTATAGGTTTTGTAGGACATGGATACACCTTGCTTATGGCCAAAATAAAAAAAAATTCTATTAGCCGTTAGGCAGATATAGTCCCTAGAAGTCATACAAGATATCAATTAACGAGTACGGCTTGATATAGGTTTTGTAGGACATGGATACACCTTGCTTATGGCCAAAATAAAAAAAAATTCTATTAGCCGTTAGGCAGATATAGTCCCTAGAAGTCATACAAGATATCAATTAACGAGCACGGCTTGGTATAGGTTTTGTAGGACATGGATACAAGTTGCATATGGCCAAAATAAAAAAAAATTCTATTAGCCGTTAGGCAGATATAGTCCCTAGAATTCATACAAGATATCAATTAACGAGCACGGCTTAGTATAGGTTTTGTAGGACATGGATACACCTTGCATATGGCCAAAATAAAAAAAAATTCTATTAGCCGTTAGGCAGATATAGTCCCTAGAAGTCATACAAGATATCAATTAACGAGCACGGCTTGATATAGGTTTTGTAGGACATGGATACACCTTGCTTATGGCCAAAATAAAAAAAAATTCTATTAGCCGTTAGGCAGATATAGTCCCTAGAATTCATACAAGATATCAATTAACGAGCACGGCTTAGTATAGGTTTTGTAGGACATAGATACACCTTGCTTATGGCCAAAATAAAAAAAAAATCTATTAGCCGTTAGGCAGATATAGTCCCTAGAGTTCATACAAGATATCAATTAACGAGCACGGCTTAGTATAGGTTTTGTAGGACATGGATACACCTTGCTTATGGCCAAAATAAAAAAAAATTCTATTAGCCGTTAGGCAGATATAGTCCCTAGAAGTCATACAAGATATCAATTAACGAGCACGGCTTGATATAGGTTTTGTAGGACATGGATACACCTTGCTTATGGCCAAAATAAAAAAAAATTCTATTAGCCGTTAGGCAGATATAGTCCCTAGAAGTCATACAAGATATCAATTAACGAGCACGGCTTGATATAGGTTTTGTAGGACATGGATACACCTTGCTTATGGCCAAAATAAAAAAAAATTCTATTAGCCGTTAGGCAGATATAGTCCCTAGAGTTCATACAAGATATCAATTAACGAGCACGGCTTAGTATAGGTTTTGTAGGACATGGATACACCTTGCTTATGGCCAAAATAAAAAAAAATTCTATTAGCCGTTAGGCAGATATAGTCCCTAGAATTCATACAAGATATCAATTAACGAGCACGGCTTAGTATAGGTTTTGTAGGACATAGATACACCTTGCTTATGGCCAAAATAAAAAAAAATTCTATTAGCCGTTAGGCAGATATAGTCCCTAGAAGTCATACAAGATATCAATTAACGAGCACGGCTTAGTATAGGTTTTGTAGGACATGGATACACCTTGCTTATGGCCAAAATAAAAAAAAATTCTATTAGCCGTTAGGCAGATATAGTCCCTAGAGTTCATACAAGATATCAATTAACGAGCACGGCTTGGTATAGGTTTTGTAGGACATGGATACAAGTTGCATATGGCCAAAATAAAAAAAAATTCTATTAGCCGTTAGGCAGATATAGTCCCTAGAGTTCATACAAGATATCAACCAAGCCGTGCTCGTTAATTGATATTTTGTATGAATTTTAGGGACTATATCTGCCTAACGGCTAATAGAATTTTTTTTTATTTTGGCCATAAGCAAGGTGTATCCATGTCCTACAAAACCTATACTAATAGAATTTTTTTTTATTTTGGCCATATGCAACTTGTATCCATGTCCTACAAAACCTATACCAAGCCGTGCTCGTTAATTGATATCTTGTATGAACTCTAGGGACTATATCTACCTAACGGCTAATGGAATTTTTTTTTATATTGGCCATAAGCAAGGTGTATCCATGTCCTACAAAACCTATACCAAGCCGTGCTCGTTAATTGATATCTTGTATGAATTCTAGGGACTATATCTGCCTAACGGCTAATAGATTTTTTTTTTATTTTGGCCATAAGCAACTTGTATCCATGTCCTACAAAACCTATACCAAGCCGTGCTCGTTAATTAATATCTTGTATGAACTCTAGGGACTATATCTGCCTAACGGCTAATAGAATTTTTTTTTATTTTGGCCATAAGCAAGGTGTATCCATGTCCTACAAAACCTATATCAAGCCGTGCTCGTTAATTGATATCTTGTATGACTTCTAGGGACTATATCTGCCTAACGGCTAATAGAATTTTTTTTTATTTTGGCCATATGCAACTTGTATCCATGCCCTACAAAACCTATACCAAGCCGTGCTCGTTAATTGATATCTTGTATGACTTCTAGGGACTATATCTGCCTAACGGCTAATAGAATTTTTTTTTATTTTGGCCATATGCAACTTGTATCCATGCCCTACAAAACCTATACCAAGCCGTGCTCGTTAATTGATATCTTGTATGACTTCTAGGGACTATATCTGCCTAACGGCTAATAGATTTTTTATTTATTTTGGCCATAAGCAAGGTGTATCCATGTCCTACAAAACCTATACTAAGCCGTGCTCGTTAATTGATATCTTGTATGACTTCTAGGGATCTTAGAGGGATCTAGAATCCTTCTACTTGTCCCAAGATAGTTTCTTGCACCAATTCAGGGGATTACAACTTACATTTGACTATAGCTGAATCATTTTCGTATTGAAAATGTGCAGCTATTGGCTAGAAAACACATAAAAATACCCATGATTTAATATCTTGTAAAAATATTATTTCGGGATAAATAATGTCATGACAGTTTTATGGGGATGACGTAAAAATTTCATGATAGTTTTTTTTCGGGCTGACACTAAATAATGTCATGACAGACATATTTTTTCTGGGATGACAAGTAAAGTATCGTGATATTGTTATATCACGATATATTAGTGTTGCCAACACACTTTTCCGGGATAATTTTCGGGCTAACTTCACAGACATGATTTTGTTTACATTTTTATTGTGTTGATAAAATTAATTATGAATGGATTAGGATTTTTATCCAAACAGATATTAACAACATAAAGAAAATTGTAATGTTTCGTATATCGTTTTCAGTTTGTTGTTAATTTACAATAATCAAACACAACTGTTGTTATGTAAAATATGTTTAACAAGGCAGAGGTCAAATATTTGTATTATGTGTATTCGCCGTGATTAAGAAAAATAATGCTAAAAATGTAGTTAAACCACTGATTAGCTATATAAGATTAGTTTTTTCAGTGCAAAAAAATGTCATTCTAAATTTCAAAACGTATTATTTTGTGATGGCACCGACAAAGCGAGAGATATATATATATGCTTCTTTTTTTCGCATTCTTCAAAAAAATACAAAACAAAAAATAACAAAATAGTAGTAAAAAAAAAATTCATGAATGAAACACAAAAAAGGTCATTAGTTTGGTAATTTTGTTTGTATATTTTTGTATATTTTCGAGTATGTATGATGCACGTGCAGACGATCAGTGATCATAATATATATATACCTATTGTATTAAATACATTCATACACATACATATTTTATATTTGAAATCTTCTTTAAACTAAACCAAATTTTGGAATAATATTTGGAATAATCCAGTTTGGTAATTTTGTTTGTTTTGTATATTTTTGTATATTTTCGAGTATGTATGTATGATGCACGTGCAATAATATTCTCCGATGTTTCATTTTCGATCTGTTGTAATTTTCTGACATGCGCAATATATTACCTTGCATAAACTGTGAGTGATCATAATCTATATACCTATTGTATTATATATATATATATATATATATATATATATATATATATATATATATATATATATATATATATATATATTATACACATACATATTTTATATTTTGAAATCTTCTTTAAAACTAAACCAAATTTTGGAATAATATAGCTATGTACATATGTATATCTATTTTTTACTGAAAATGAGTTTGTTGATGAATTTTTTTTTTTTTAAGGTCATTCACCCTTTTGATTTGGATGTTATTTACCTTGCTTTTGAAATGCTTTCTGATGCGTTTTCCTAGGTGCAAGAAAGAAATACAATAATAAAATGGATAATAAGTTTGATTAAAATTTGAATTGCTAACAATTTGACTACATAGGCATATCATTTTTAAGGACGTCCCGCAAAACATTCTTTGTTTCTTTGCTAATTGAAGAAATGAAAAGTTAGAATAATTATTTTCAGTTTTCTATTATGAATGTGTTTTTTCCGACTTGAGGAGAACATGACAATCATTTATCATAATAAACTTCATTTGTTCCTGGTGAATAAGTTTAATGGGATACCATCTACGCAAGAATTAAAAGGGCGTAAATCGACTTATGCCGTAATCGGCTCTTGCTCATTTTCAATCTAATTTTCTGTTAGTACGTTTTCATTCCAATTTTTAGGTAATATAAAGACAAGAAGATATCTTACTTTCTTCAATATTACCTTAGAAATTGGCATAAAAAAATAAATGAATTGGTAATAAAAATAATTTTAAATCCGATTTCCTTGGCGTAATTTTGCAATTTGGAACAATACAGGTGACGTGTTGTTTCCTAGTATCCAACTGCCGTTTTCGTTCTAAATTTTTTTAAGAAAATGAATAATACACTCAAGTTTTTTAAAAATATTTTTGAAAGATCCGGAGGATTATTTGTGAATTTGATTCAAACGCATTCGAATCTTCAAAGTTCATATCTGAATTGAATCAAATTCGTTTGTTTCTTATTTAAATCAAATTCGAATTTTATATTTCGTAACTACATTTGCCTCACCCAAAAGATCTCGCTCTTTCACCCCATTTACCACGTAATGATGGAGAGGAATTAAGTACTCATCTACAAATTATTTACAGTTACCTGAAGTAACTAGTTCGTTTTCCCTCTTCTCTCCATCATTATAGAAACGTTCTATTCTATCGGTCAAGGTATTATTATTATCATACACATACACATCCATTTTCCCCACTACTCGTCAGGGCGAGTAATACAATTTAGTTATTAATAAGAAAAATTTCGTGTGTCAAAGGCACTTTTTGAAGGAAAATGTTACATGTACAAATCGTTTAACGAAAAATGCTGTGCCAATTCTACATATAGTTCAAAGGTCTAATATTGATGAAGAACATTTCTCATCTAATAATTTGAATAACTTCGATCTGGAACAGGACATTCCATCATTGGTTCAATCACAATCGCTAGTTTTGGAAACAATCGGTACCCAAGCTGACCAAACTGACGAAGAAATACAATTTTTGAAATTTATTGATAAAATCAACTGTCTCCACTGTGAGACGCCGAAAGAAAATTCATATATTTGCCTGAAATGTGCTAAAAGTGGAAGAGCAATTCAATTATATAAGAAGAAATTGAAAAAAAGTCAACGAGACTATAATTTATTGAAAGCCTCCTACAAGATTCTCAAGCTTTGCTTAAGTAGAATGAAACTTAAACATAATAAATTTAAAAAAATTGATGATCACATTGATAATTGAAAAGTAAATGAAACCACGAAAAGTGTTTGTAAACGTCTTGTAAAAGAAGATTTTTACTATAATGAGAGCGACAAAATATTTGCTCAGTCATTATTTTATAAATCGGCTTCAACGTACAAGTATTTGAGGGACCAATTGAATTTAAAATTACCATCTACCTCATCTATATATAAATGGTCTCCCATTAAATTTATTAAACCAGGAACAAATGAAGTTTTGTTAACTCAACTAGAGAAAGTATTCCAAAATATGGCAACAAAATCAAAAATTTGTGTATTATCTTTCGACGAAATGTGCATAAATAAAGACCTAACCATAAATATATTTTTAGCCCGTGTTGAAGGGTTTTGTGACGATGGCCGTGAAAGAAAAAACGAATTGGCAACATCAGTTTTGTTTTTTATGCTGCGCGGACTGGTGGATGACTGGAAATATGTTCTCAGCTATATTTTAATTAACAAATCTGCTGATCCTTTTTATTTATCAAATTTAATAAAAGAAAATATAAAGATTTGCAACGATATGTTGAAATTACATGTTGTTTTGGTAACCTGCGATCAAGCAGCTATTAACATCGCTACCTACAAAACACTTGGAGTGACTCTAGAAGCACCATATTTTTTTGTTAACGATACACAAATTCTGGCACAGTTCGATCCTCCGCATCTAATTAAATCGGTTAGAAACGCCATTTTAAAAAATAAATTTCAACATTTGGATTTTGGAGTGGCCGATGTTAATGTTATTCGAAAAATATTCGAATTTGACACAAAACAAAATGTTAAACTGATGCCAAAACTTACCATCCACCATTTCGAACCAAATACGTTTCAGAAAATGAATGTCAGTTTGGCAGGTCAAATATTGAGCAGTACAGTAGCCAGTGCAATTAGGACAACATTGAAAGTTAAACCGGAAACGTTTGGTGAATTTCTGAACAACGCTATACCAACCGCTCAAATGGTGCAAAGATTTAATGATCTGTTCGATTGTTTAAATTGCCGACATTTCAAATCTTCAGCTCCTTATGAACGACCACTCAAGATTGGTAATAATGTCTACACATTTCTTGAAGACAGCTTAGCATTCTTAGATAAAGTAACCATTCTTTCAAAGAACGAAAATTATTTTAAGTTTCTCAGAGGTCTTAAAATCAGCATAAAAGCTAACATTTTACTAGCTGATATTTTGAAGGAAAAGTTCGACGTTGAATACATATTAACAGGGCGAACCAACCAAGATTGTTTGGAAATTTTTTTTTCAATTCTTCGTGGGAAAGGTGGATTTAATTACATGCCATCTAGTCATGAAATTGGTATGCATTTTGCCAACAACATATAGTGAGAAAATTGCTTTAAATTCTCCATTTAAAAATTGCTTGTCAGACGAATCGCAAGCTATTGATTTGGACTGGAATAGCTTTAAAACTGAATTTGAAATGAGTCTAAAACTCTAAAGTCTCAAGAGTATGCCAGTACCAATAATTTACCACCTGATGACATTGAGGAGACAGATATCCATGTTTTAAAGCAAAATGCGTTAGTATACTATACAGGCTACTGTATTTTAAAGAAAATTAATTGCCAAAGCTGCCAGGAGAAGTTGGTGATGAAAGACGACGAAATAAAAATTTCGGAAACTTTTTTGACGGAAAATTTTTTAAGAAGAATGAAACTAACTTTGGTTCATTGAGTGCTCCTTCTGATGAATTTACCAACATAGCTCGATCTTTGGTAGAGGTCTTTGAAAAATATTACCATACAAATTGTTGTTCTCCAAATGTGATTAAATTTTTAACAAATGAATGTTTGAATGAAATTAGTTCATTTTTGTATTCTTGTTTTTATGAGAAAGAACTGCAAATGGTCCACAGTAAATAATGAATTTTCCAAAATTAAAACTCATTTCGCTTCAAAACAAGCATCAAGAAAGCTTAAAATATTAAAAAGTTGATAATAAATTTTTTTTTATATATTTTTATGCAATTTTATTACACTTATGTCTCTCCATTAACACGATGTTAGCGCGAATATAATTTAATTTTAATCAACGCGTTTTTGTCTCAAGCCACTAAATATGCCATTTTCACAAAAACATTCAAAGTTTAGACAAAGTGATGGGCACGAAATTAATAACCTTTACACAACAACCAAATCCTATCTGTAATAGAAATTGAAAAAAAAAGAAATTATCTTTGTTTGTTTATTTTTTTTTTGCTTAGGCTGGTATTACATTATCACATTTGAGGAGTGTCTGATCAAAAGTGGTTATTTACGATATTCGAAAAATATTTTGTAATGATCTGGCATCTGGCTGTTTTAAACGCACATTTAAAGATTACTTTTTTATATAGCTTGTTTTGACTGTTTCTGATTTTAGGGACATTTTTGATAGAGAAATAGCCACTTTTGGTTCATTCTGATATCGAAAAAAAATTATGTATAGAAAAAAAATAATTAAACATGTTGAAAAATGTAAATAGCTACTTTTGATCAGACACTCCTCATTTATATAACTATATAAATATAATTATATTTTTTTACGAAGAAAATACTGTTATATTTAGGTTCAAGAAGCTAAATATAACAGTATTTTCTCTGTAGAAAAATATAATTATTAAAATGTGATAATGTAACATCCGCATTAGGTCGACTAGCATTTATATAGCTGTATATGACCTACTATTATTATTTAAATAACGGTTATTCCAGAATCTTCTCGAAAGAAGCCATGGACATCCCTGAATATAATTTTAATCTCACTGAGTCACAAATTTGTGTTACCTTCGCACTGCACGAATATTATGGGCCTTATACGATTATACATATAATAAACATTTTCAACTGTTAGTTATATCGTGAAAATTGTTTCGTCTATATAAAAATGCTCCTTTCATGCAGTTGTTCTGAATTTTAATAAATTTAAAAAACCACATACCTTGCTTAGGGTTATTGCCACAGAATTGGTAATTTCCTACTTAACATTTTTATAAAAATTATTATGTACAATGTATTATTATAATAATGTACAATGTAAAAGTTGATTCAATTTTATAAATAGATTTGCATAATTTTTATTCGTACGAGTATTGACATTCGTACGAGTATCTTTTAATAAATCATTTCAAATACGATCAAAATGACTTTTAAAGATTAAATTAATATTATTTATATCGAATTATGTATTTTAAGCTTTGTCAAAACGAACAATATAAAAAAACAGGTTTTGGAAATAATTACCGTATTATTAAAAATATTTGATCATGTATGGTATTGATTTTGACATATAAATTCGCTCGCGTTTAGTGTAAATCAAATTTGCGAATTCGTGTTTGGAATTTATTCGCAACTCGCAGTTCGCGTTTGGAGTGAGTAGTCTCTAATAGTTCATTTTATTCAAAATGTTTATTTTGATAAATGATTTTTGTGTGAGTGATCTGATCATATTCAATATAAATGATCCGTTCTGCTCAAGTCGGAAAAAACACATTCATAACAGAAAACTGCAAATAATTATTCTAACTTTTCATTTCTTCAAATAACAAAGAAACAAATAAAGAATGCTTTAAGGCACATAATTATGTTACTTAAAAATGATATGCCTAGGTAGTCAAATTGTTATCAATTCAAATTTTAATCAAACTTATTATCCTTTTATTATTGTATTTGTTTCTTGCACCTAGGAAAACACATCAGAAAGCATTTCAAAAGCAAGAAAAATATGTAACATCCAAATCAAAAGGGTGAATGACCTTAACCTTCATCCGTCTCTTAAAAAAGTAACACTAAAATTCCTTTGTGCAAAAATTACCAAAATAAATTCATCAGTAAATTTACGCTAAGCAAATACAAAATTCACCTTTATTTTTAATTTTATTTATTAAAACGAAAGATAACGCAGTAATTTAATAAGATATTTCAAAAATAAAATTCGATTTAAGTCAAAATGAAGCGAGGGACGGATGAAGGTTAAAAAAAACAATCATCAACAAACTCTTTTTCACAAAAAAATGTACATTTTTCCAAAATTTGGTTTAGTTTAAAGAAGATTTCAAATATAAAATATGTATGTGTATGTATGTATTTAATACAATAGGTATATATATTATGATCACTGATCGTCTGCACGTGCATCATACATACTCGAAAATATACAAAAATATACAAACAAAATTACCAAACTAATGACCTTTTTTGTGTTTCATTCATGAATTTTTTTTTTTACTACTATTTTGTTATTTTTTGTTTTGTATTTTTTTGAAAAATGCAAAAAAAAGAAGCATATATATATATCTCTCGCTTTGTCGTGCCATCACAAAATAATACGTTTTGAAATTTAGAATGACATTTTTTTGCACTGAAAAGACTAATCTTATATACTAATCAGTGGTTAAACCTAACATTTCTGTCCATGTAGACGTGTTGTTGCGACGACATTTTTAAAATTTAGATTTTTCATTATAAATAAGTACATTTTTTCTCTAAACGTCTTAAATGTACATAGCTTGTTTTAATACTACAGATTTATTGGGTATTAAAGTTGTCCTTTTTGTTACGATTATAGAAATGTACGTACCTATTGCTATTTGCTAGGGTACACTTTTAATCCTACCTACCTAGGCGTAAATGTTTTTTAATACTGTTTTCAAATACCTGTTTTGAAGGTAATTGATACGTCATATCAATTTGAAGTACATAAACGAAAAAAAGTCAAGACCTATTGAGCTACAAAATATTTCAACTGAATTTTCAATCTTGAAATTTTAAATGCAAACTACATAATATCTACATAATGGGCTAGATACTCGATACTCAGATAAGCAGATAAGCAGTTATTTTTTGCGAATTTGCTAGAAATGTTAAACACGATAATTTAGCAATCCAATTTGTTTCTGAATTTCAGAAAATGGGCTACTTTAATGCATTTTAACGTTTGTGCTGAATACAAAAATATATTTTACTTTGCTAAAATAATCTAGTAGTTTATGCATTCAAATTTCCGATTAGCAAATCCGCCATATTTGCAGAGTTGCGAAATGCTAGAGTATCGATTATCTGGCCCATTACGTAGTACATAATTTGTACTTATAATTAGTTTACAATGGATTTTCTTCGGTGGAGGATCAGATTGTAAAATTTTAACATAATTTCTGTTTTTTTCTTTCAATTTCCCTCAACGATAGGATTTGGATAGCATTGACTATAATTAAATCATATTCGCGTTAACCAATTATCGTGTTAATGGAGGGACCACCGAATTTACGAAAAAATATGTTCATATTGGTTCATCGATACACAAATGCCAACCCATCCATAGACGATAATTTCTTGCATGCTTTCAGTATAACATTTGGGCCAATATGTGTCACAATGAAAAAACGTTTTACTTTTTACTTACAGGTTTGTTGTTCGTTATGTTGGAAATTTATACAAGTAAGCAAAAAGTAAAAACTTTTCCCATTTTGAATAGTTAAAGCCTGTCTCATGAAATTAAAAATGTGTAATCTCACGACAGTAATACCAATTTTTTTTTAGTCATTCTACCTTTTATGTTTTGCTAATTTACTGCAAATTTTACATTTATTATATTCAGCGACTATAATCTAGTCTCGATGAATGTAGTTATTGTTAAAACCAATTATATATTTTTAATAAACATGCATATTTATTATAAATAAATGTTTAGTATTGTATAGGTTACCAAAGCATTCAAAATTTAGACAAATTGATGGGCACGAAATAATGCTAAAAATCTACTAAACAGATCAAACCTTTGTGAAGCTCGAATACAGTCGAATTTTTTATTTAATTCTTTGGCAATATAAATTAAGTTATATTGTTTTTCAGATTCATAAAACTAAGAATAACTGAAATTTGGAAACGGTAAATTTCCAATTTATGCCAAAATTAGGATTACAACGGTTTTGTGTCATAGACAGTAGACACGTAAATTAGATTATTGCCACAAGATTGGTAATTCTAATTACTATAACATTTTCATAAAAATTATTATGTAAAATGTAAAAGCTGATTTATATTTTTAAAGAACTTTCCACAGATTCAAGGTTATAATAATTCATTTTATTCAAAATGTTTATGTTTATAAATGATTGTCGTGTGAGTGTTGTTGAGTGATCTGATCATATTCTATATAAATATGTAATCATGTATTATCCGTTCTCCTCAAGTCGGTAAAAATAAAACACATTCATAACGGAAAACTGCGTATAATTAATTATTCTAACTTTTTATTTCTTCAAATAGCAAAGAAACAAAGAATGTTTTGTGGCATATCCTTAAAAATGATATGCCTATCCAAAGTGTTATCAATTCATATTTTAATCAAATTTATTATCCCTTTTATTATTGTATTTGTTTATTGCACCTAGGAAAACGCATCAGAAAGCATTTGATAAAATAACATCCAATTAGAAAAGGTGAATGACCTAAAGGCTAAAGCGCATCAACAAACTCATTATTTCAGAAAAAAATACATATGTATAACCTAAATTTATTTTAGTTTTCATACAGGAAAAGATTTCAAATATAAAATATGTATGGATGTGTAAGTATTATACAATAGAATAACTAGATTGATCACTGATCAGCTGGCAGTGGCACATGTTCGAAAATAAAAACAAAGAGAGTCGTAAAATTAAAAAACCGAGAGTGTAATCTATATAAAAATAACTAGGCGAGAGAAGAGAGCGAGCAAGTTAACACGTGATGTGAACAATTTGTTTCAATTGGTTTTGCGCCAAAAAAATGGATATGAACACACACAATAAACATTTGATTTGACCTAAATAAGTTCAACCATTCCAACCATATGCTTTTACTGTTAGTAAATTAAAAACCAAATAGCTATGTACATAAAATAATTTTGTATTCCTTTTTTAGCAGCGGTGTTTGTGCACTCGTCTTTGTTTTTATTTGCCGTTTGGCCTTGTTTAATTTCAAGGTGAAAACATTTTCAGGGTTCAACATTTTGTTTTTTTCATACAGGAGGAGATTTCAAATATAAAATGTATATGTGTATGTATATTATACATAGGTAGATAGATTGATTGATCAATGATCACTGATCAGCTGCACGTGTATATACACCTGTACTATATACATACGTATACTTATGCTCTAAAATACACAAAAGTACATAAAATTACCAAATTAATGACCTATTTTTGTGTTTCATTCATGTATATTTTTATACTATGCGAATACGTTTTGTTATTTTATGTTTTAAAAAAGGATAGAAATATACAGTGACTCTCATAATTGATCACACCTAATAATTTTTATGTTAATTTATTATTGATATTAGTGATGTTAAAAATGAATTGTTTTTTTAATTAGTTAAATAAATATTTAATAAACTATTGAATTTAAAAAGAAAAACTAAAAAATTTTATTTTATTTTATTGTAATAAAATATTAGCGTCTTATGAAATCGTGATCAATTATGAGAGTCACTGTATGCCTATGGTATATTATTTCTAGTTTTATGACTCCAAAGTTGAACCAGTATAAAATAATTCATTTTCAAATTTCATTTCAAACCAGAGGTTTCATATTTGTTGCCTTTTTCTATCAAATGAATATTCAAAATGTTCGTTGGCTAGACTATGTAGGACTAAACGTAACATTTTATTATTACACATGCCAATCCAATATTATTACTGAAACATCTACAATCATGAGTTGTTCTGTATAATAAATAATAATGTACAAATGTGATATACGATGTGTCCGAGTATTTATTTCTTTTATTGTCAAGGTTGTAAAAGTTTCCTAATTTTTTTTCCTGTTGTTTCGGCTATTCATTTTGTTTTTGTTTTAAATTCTGGATTTTTTCTGCACCTGCAAGGCTGACGAAGCATTTTTCAATTTAACACAAATTTGTAATTCGCTTCAATACATTCGTCGATGCTATACTAATTAGTAATTACATACTAACCAAACGGATTAAGTTAACCAAAACAGAACTTGAAACATTTATGATGGAAGGGAATTATTAGGAGGAGTGGTACAAGCGATATAATTCCTTTAGAATAATTTATTATAATTCATTTAACCTTAATTCAGCCAACAATATTTTTGGTTACATCAGTAGATTTTAATTTTAATCAAAAAATTACTTTTTGCAAAGCATACTAAGTACCTTATAATATACGGAAATTATGGAACATTATTTTAGAAATGATAACATTTTAAAAATTAAATAAACCTTGGTTAGATTAGGTTTAAAAACAAATTTTACTTTCCTTAAAAATTAAAACTACGTCACAAGTAGAATTAAAAAAACTTTAACACATTGGCTGCCAAGTACCCATCCGTGGATCACACGTTAATGACTTTTATTGAAAACTTCTATGCATAAAGTAGGATTACCCTCACATTGCCTGTAATATGTTGTTTGATACTACTCCCTTCTAAAATCACGAATGTGGGTATTTGGTTTGGATTCTAATGTGAAAAGACTTCCATATTAAAATTTTTGTAATAATTTTTTTATATGGTGGCACTCAATGTGTTAAAAAAAGAGAATCTATACATTATACATTTAAATTTTAAACAAAAATGAACGAGAGAGCAAGCAAAGTTAAACCCGTAAATAATTTTTTTTTCAACTTGTTTGTTTTGTACCAAAAATGGATATGTACACACACACACACTCACACACGCACACAATAAACGTTTGGTTTGACCTAAATAATACAAATTAATTCGATTTGTGTTTTATTTTTCCTGTTCAATTTTTATAAAAAATGAGGAAATAGCAACAGCGGCCAAGATGACATCGTATGCCCTTTCCGAAAGTTATATAATACTTATTTATATATTACTTATTTATATAGTAAAAAACATTTACGCCTAGGTAGGTAGGATTAAAAGTGTAGCCTAGCAAATAGCAATAGGTACGTACATTTCTATAATCGTAACAAAAAGGACAACTTAATACCCAATAAATCTGTAGTATTAAAACAAGCTATGTACATTTAAGACGTTTAGAGAAAAAATGTACTTATTTATAATGAAAAATCTAAATTTTAAAAATGTCGTCGCAACAACACGTCTACATGGACAGTAATGTTAGGTTTAACTACATTTTTAGCATTATTTTTCTTAATCACGGCGAATACACATAATACAAATATTTGATCTCTGCCTTGTTAAACATATTTTACATAACAACAGTTGTGTTTGATTATTGTAAATTAACAACAAACTGAAAACGATATACGAAACATTACAATTTTCTTTATGTTGTTAATATCTGTTTGGATAAAAATCCTAATCCATTCATAATTAATTTTATCAACACAATAAAAATGTAAACAAAATCAGCTGAAGTATTATTATTTTGACTGCGAAAAAGCGTAGAAAGAGGAAACCATTTCAACCATATGATTTTTTACTTTTAGTAACCAAATATATAAAGTAATTTTGTATTCCTTTGTTTTTTATTTAGGATAACCAAAATATAAAATTTATTTGCTTTTTGGCCTTATGTACATACATATGTATGAAGAGAACAAAAACAAAAATTATATAAATATGACTGACAACAATTTAAATAACGGCAACATCGCAATTTAAATAACGGCAACATCGCAGCATGTCTAACACAGAAAAAAAAAATTAAAAACTAGAAAATAAATAAAGAACAACACAGTACAGTATAGCTATTGCCGTTTTACGTGAAAAAAACTAAAATCTACCTTATGTAGCTATGTTGTACATATTGCTTTTAAAATCTATAGCATATAATTTCTATTACAGATACATAATGTACAATGTACATAGATGTTTTGATTTTTTTCATTTGGTTATTTCACCGTATTCAAGTTCAAGGTGAACTCTGTCTTGCTTTGCTATTTAATATCAAGGAGAGTATTATAAATAGAAACTAAAATTAATGATTGAGAATGAGAGAGCGAACAAAGTTAACCTAAGCACGCAAACAATTTTTTTCTTTTTTTTTTTTTTGCGCGGGCGCCACAAATAAATACATGTACACAGTACACACACAACCACAACAAACATTTGTTACTAAGTGTATTCAAAACCTGCTAAAATTCTCTCTCAAGAGATAATTGTAGAAGGTTTTGAGATTGAGTGCATTCGTAAATTAATTCAATTTGTTTTCTATGTATTTATCATTTTCAATTTCTAGAAAACTAGCTGACCCGGCGAACTTCGTACCGCCTCAGAATTAATAAATGTTGTGTTAACTTATTAGCTGAATTAAATTCAGTTTTTTATTAAGATAAAATGAATGTAATTCACGTGGCAACAAGGCAATTGCTTTATTGAAGTGAATCGAAATGATTCGCGTGGCATTGTTGCACTACTTTCTGTTAAACTATTTGCTGGATGGGTTGCGCTCGGGTCGATTCCCTTCATTGAAGCATCTTGTGATATACGACTATTTTCGTTTTGTTGTCAGGTGCGAAAACGAACAAAGCGGATGGTTTGCCGATACGTGAACATGTTACGTACAATTGACCGTGAGACAAACATTCATTTTCTATAGATCCAGGCCACAAACACTCAAGGATTGGCCTTGTGATTTGTTGATCGTCATGGCGAATGCAAGACGAATCGGAAATTAAATTCGTTTAAACTCGAATGGCATATCGGTTGAGATCATCGGAATTCTCGGAATGAGAACTTACTCACCTTTGAATTTTCCTTTGAGTATCGTCACGTGAATCACATTGCCCATGAGTTTTCTCACCACCAAACGCATTCCGTTACACAGTTTTAGTTGGGTCATTCAGTTGTAAATTGTGCGGTGGCAAGCGGCCAGGGAAATCCAGTGACTCAGTGAGTTTAAAAATTCAGTTGGATAGTTGGTTGCTTCGTCTTCATTTGTGACACACATAGCCGATAGATTTGAAGGAATGCAGTGGACCAACGATTTGATTTTGAATTGTGAAGTT
Organism: Tipula helvola; assembly: GCA_963556165.1. Taxonomy (NCBI): domain Eukaryota; kingdom Metazoa; phylum Arthropoda; class Insecta; order Diptera; family Tipulidae; genus Tipula; species Tipula helvola. The sequence continues at coordinate 83,548,040 of OY744481.1, forward strand.
TAAGTGATCCACATCTTTGTCCTTTGCCGCAAGAATTACTCGTTCACTCAACCAATTGTAATTTTTTTGGTTAGCAATGATGTTCGGGAACACTTTGGTGATGAGCTGGTCCTTCGTTGAGACGAAATTGCAAAAATTTGGCGGAAACGAAATCAATCCATTCGATTTGTCAGAAATTGCTTGGAGAAATCTTCGGCAGATGGATCGTTTAGCAATGCAACTCGCTTGTTTGTCGTCAGCTGAAGTTTCTTCACATAGCGCCACAGAGTCGATGATTTGAGGCAAACGTTTATTTCATCGGCAGCAGTCGATCTTGGTATGACTGGTAGTGTTTGACGGAAATCGCCAAACAGTAGAATTATTGCTCCTCCAAAACATCTTGAGTCATTGCGCAGATATTTCATAGTTCGATTGAGTGCTTCCAATGCAAATTGAGCTGTTGACATGCAGCAGGAAATGTTGGGCACACTACACCATTGACAGTTCAAAGTTATTCAAATGATGTCGGCCCACGAACATTCACCAGCAAATACCGCAAGTAGAAGCATTTGTCATTCTTCGGATGAACTGTGTAAATGCGATCAAGAGCATCACGATGGCTTAATATGAATAAGGCGTAACATCAAAATTTTAAAAATTGGGTTTTTGTTTTTCTACGACGCCTTTGGTTGATTTACACAATAAAAAATAACATTAAAATTAATTAGTTTTACCAAATAACACCTATTTTTATTTATATCAACATTATTTTGTAAGTTTAATTTTTACCAAAATATTAAGTTTTGTCGTCCTCCTGTAAAATTTTGTAAATGCGACTTACGCCCTATTCACATTAAGGCATCGAATTCAGTAGAATGCCCATATGGATGATCAGGAACCGCATCGCGTTGCTTCCGACGTTAAAATTTCTTCGATGAACCGTTCCAAGTATAATAACGTGGCATCTCAGAGTAGAGTAACGTTCGTACATACGATCACTTTGACAAACCGAAAAGAAACTGGTCAATGTTGTCGTTAGAGGTGCTTCAGCACGTTAAGCAACATTCGATGCGTTGAAATAAACTCGTTGACCATTCTCCAGATGCTTTGATAGTGCGTGATTTCATCGTTGGTATTGAAAGTTTCAACGCCAAAAACCGCCATATCGCTCCCTTTCGTGACATATTTGCAGATGTATTTGATGGACTTCACTGATTTGCAATACTCCACGTTGCAATGCACCTTGAATGTTTTGGAAAGAAGTGGTGAATACCGAACAATCGAAGTGTTGTCGACCACGAAATCGTTTCCTTTCACTTTACCCCAGCAATAGCATAATATAATTTATGAAACGGCGACTCAAACTTTTATAAATTCCCTTCTAAACCTGTTTTCATAAATAAAATTAAATTCCCTTCTAACAGTTTGTTTCACCTTTATCAAAATGATCTTTTCATGCAATTATTCTGAATTTTAATAAATAGTAAGTAACTCGAGTTACCTCACTTAGGATTATTGCCACAGAATTCGTAATTCTAATTATGTACTAAAAATTTTCATAAAAATTATTATATAAATTGTTTTCGGCTTTTTATAGACAACATACTATTTGTAATGACATACTCATTATTTTCGATTTGGCAAATCAGAAAAATAATGAGTATGTCATTACAAATAGTATGTTGTCTATAAAAAGCCGAAAACAATTTATATTAAATCAGACAATTTTAACTTCGTAAAAATTATTATGTACAATGTAAAAGTTGATTCAATTTTTAAAATAACTTTGCACAGATTCAAGGTTCAAAATGTTTATTTTGACAAATGATTGTCGTGTGGTGAGTGAGTGTCTGATCGTGATCATATTCAATATACATACATAAATAATAATGTATTATCCGTTCTCCTCAATTCGGTAAAAACAAAACACATTCATAACGGAAAACTGCGTATAATTAATTATTCTAACTTTTTATTTCTTCAAATAGCAAAGAAACAAAGAATGTTTTGTGGCATCGCATATCCTTAAAAATGAGATTGTTATCAATCCATATTTTAATCAAATTTATTATCCCTTTTATTATTGGATTTGTTTATTGCACCTAGGTAAACACATTAGAAAGCATTAAAAAAAAAAGATAAATAAACAACAAGACAATAATATAGAAAAGGTGAATGACCCAAACCAAAACCAACACAAATGTCTTATACATTTGTGTTGGTTTTGCCCAAACTCATTATTTCAGAAAAAAACATGTACATACATACAGCTGCGGCAAAAATAATAGTAGTGAATGAATCAAGATTATTCATACAAACTGCCTGAAAACAAAGCATAGTTTTTAAAAAATGTTGTTTTCCAAATTTACATTATTTATTACATAATAAGAAAATAATATCATAATTTTGTTTAAAAGTATGAAAAATTCGAATATGTTGCAATTATGATGTAGCACTACTATTATTTTTGCCGCAACTGTACTTATATCCAAAAAATTTTTTAGTTTTCATACAGTATAGATTTCAAATATAAAATAATACATATGGGTATGTAGGTCAAAACCAACAAAAATGTTTATATACAAGCCGTCATTCGCTCTTTACACCGACCCTCTCACAGAAATTATCATCTATGGACTATGGAGTGTAGTCTCTATATTATAAAAATAATTAAGCGAGAGAAGAGATCGAGCAAGTTAACACGTGATGTGAACAATTTGTTTCAATTGGTTTTGCGCCAAAAAAATGGATATGAACACACACAATAAACATTTGATTTGACCTAAATAAGTTCAACCATTCCAACCATATGCTTTTACTGTTAGTAAATTAAAAACCAAATATGTATGTAAATAAAATAATTTTGTATTCCTTTTTTAGCAGCGCTGTTTGTGCACCCGTTTTTGTTTTTATTTGCCGTTTGGCCTTGTTTAATTTCAAGGTGAAAACATTTTCAGGGTTCAACATTTTGTTTGTTTCATACAGGAGGACATTTCAAATATAAAATGTATATGTGTATGTATATTATACATAGGTAGATAGATTGATTGATCACTGATCAGCTGCACGTGTATATAGACCTGTACTATATACATACGTATACTTATACTCTAAAATACACAAAAGTACATAAAATTACCAAATTAATGACCTATTTTTGTGTTTCATTTATGTAGTTATATTTTATACTATGCGAATACGTTTTGTTATTTTATGTTTTAAAAAGATAGAAATATATGGTATATTATTTCTAGTTTTATGACTCCAAAGTTGAACCAGTATAAAATAATTCATTTTCAAATTTCGATTGACATTTTATTGTACTGAAGAGATTAATCTTATGTAATATTCAGTAGTCAGATACAATTAAAATATGTAACTTTAAGGAAAAAGAGAACAAAAATAATTGAGCGAGAATGAGAGTACAATAACAATAACGTGTATATGTGTAATGTAATGTGTTTTGTTTAGTACATTATTTTTGGTTTTGCAAAAATCAAAACCTGCTAAAACTCTTTAGAGTCTTCTACAGAGAATTTTAGCGGGTTTTGCAAAAATTCATGTGCATACACACATACACACAAATTTAATCCGCCGATCCATTATTTATGCAAACAATTATTTATTAAAATACAAAAAAAAATTGTTAATAACAATTGTGGTTTAAAACTACTTTGATTAATTATTAACAATACTATTGTAATAACAATTTTTTTTTTGTATTTGAAAATGTTGGACAAAAATTCTTAAATCGTTTTACATTGTTTATAAATAAAATAATTAACCATTGTTGTTGTGTAATAAAAAAAATATGGCATTAATTATTATTTACATTTGCATAGCCAAATTGTTGATATTAAATGAAAATATGTAAACGTAATTAATAAAATCACTAATACGAATTTCCGAACATACAATATTTTAAATATGCACAAAAAACAAACTACAACAGCGCCATAATATTATGTAGGCGAAATACACCACCCTAGACATTCTCAGACTTGATGAGTAATTTTCTTTACAATAGATGGAACTTTATATTTAAATACCAATTTGCCGTAGTTCATAACAGATGTCACTTTATTTGATTTTTTACTAATTTTTTACATTTACCAATTTTTTACTATTTTTTACTATTATTTACGTAAAAAAGTAAAAAATTATTTTTTACGCGTAAATGCACAACCCTGATTGTTGCTGTTGGTTTCTTAGTTGAGTCGTTGGTATGCTGAATTGTATTCTATTTTCTGGTCTGGTTAGCTGTATTTGCATGTTTTGGTCTCTTTGCCTCGTTCTGCATACGTCGTAGGTATGGTTCATTTTTCGGCAGTAGTTGCATCTGATTGGTATGTAGTTTCGTTGGTTACTGTTGTTTTGGTTCCATGTTGTTTGACTTCTGTTATTTATCTGTATTCTGTTTTGTTCGATGTCTGGTGTGTATACGCCTGTTGTCGCCTCTAGCATTCTTTCTATCGTTTCTGTTTCGTTTATCATATCATCTACATTTTTGGCTTGTATCGTGGCTACTTTCTCTTTCAAAATTGTGTTACTTAGTCCCCGTTTGAATGTTTGCACAGCTGTACTGTCCAGATGCTGTGTGTATATCTTATCTATCGCTTCCATATTGTATTTCGCTTTGTAACCAGCTTTGTAATTGTCTAGTGATTCTATTATCCTATATCCGTAGTTTCTTATCGTCTCGCCATAGGTTTGTCTTGTGTCAACGAATTGTCTCTCCAGCTCGTTTAAAGTCCACGTGCGTGTATACATGTTATTTAGTATTGTTTTCAATGTCGGGTAGTTTTCTATTTGTTTGTTTGCTATCCTTGTGTAAGCGTCTCCTGTTAATTTGAATTTTATTAAGTTGTTGAATGTTTTTCTTTCCTCTTCGCTTGTGAGACTGTTGTATACGCTGTCTGCTGTTCCCAAGAATCTTGTTAGCTCGTTCGTTCTGTTTTTGTTTTCTGTGCCACTGAATTCGGTTACAAAACTCGCTATGTTCTGCTGTATTTCTCTTGTGTTGGCCATTTTCTGTGTTGTTTCTGCTTTATTTGGATTTTCCTGTTGTTTTGTTGCCGTCGATTCGGTTTTTTCTGCTTGTATCGGTTTTTGTTGTTTTGTTTTTGTGGTTTCTGTCCGTTCTGTTTCCACTGTTTTGGTATGTTCTGTTTGTAGTTCTGTCTGGTTTCTGTGTTGTTTCTGTTCTTCTTCGGTTACACGTTTGTCTGTTAGTGTGCTATTCTTTTGATTAGTTTGTGTTGTTTCTTGTTTGTTTGTCTCGATATTGGGTTTTGTTCGCGGTAGTTCGATTTTGACCAATTTCACTAGTAGTTTTGTTGTTGGGTTATCTTCCTTTCTTTCTTCTTTTTGAGTACTCTCTGTGTCACTGTTGCTGTTTGTTCTTTGTTGTGCTCGTGTGCGGTTCTCTGGTATCAGGTTTGGTGCTCTTGGATTAATTTGTTTTGGCGGTGGTGAGTGTTGTGTTTTTGTTGATCTGCTCTCGAATGGTGATTTTTCCGTTCCACTCATAAATTTATTTCTTTTTCACTTTGTGTATTGTTTTTGATTTTATAACGCAAAAAAATTTCTTTTTGACACCAAAAAAATTTGAGTGTTCTGAGTTTGGGCTTATTTCGGTTCTTTCACAACTTTGGCTGAGCTTACTACCTAAATTCTTACAGGTACTGACTCTACAGCGCCATTTGTTTTGATGGGTTTATATTTATTGTTACTTTTGTTGTTGTAATTTTACTCACAACTACGTTGTAACACCCAACTTATGATTTTTTAGCCTAATTGTGAAATGACCATGAGCCGGTATAATCTAATTGAATTAGGGTTGTATTGATGTAATTTGATTTCGTCAATAATTCGTTAATAATGTTTATTCTATACCCAATATATAGTGTTATTGGTATTGTAGTATAGGCTGTACAGGTTATGGATTAATTCAGTATTAAGCAACTCAAATTTGTTAATTTGAATGAGTTACTTATTTATGTATAGTGAGAAGTTTCGAGGTTAGTTGCAAGTAAGGCGATTAATTAGAAATTCGATCGAGTTACTGGGCGAGTAGCTCCACTTATTCGACTTCCGATCTAATTAATCCCGACCATTAGTGTTAGTATGTTGTTATGATATACTTACCAAAATACAGTGTTACCGTTGATAGTTCAGCTGGCGTTCACGTCGCAATTTCGGAATTTAATATAATACACTTTATTTGGTTTAACTCTGTTATTTATTTAGTACACTTTCTTTTCTACAGTTTTATTGTTTGGTCTCAAATACACACTAGATTTTGATTTAACTTTAGTCACGTTAAGTTTATTCTATAGTAATGTAATTTTACAAGTAATTCTCGATACACACTTTGTTTTATAATAATATATTTTAGTAATAATCTTCGATACGCACTTTATCTTATAAAATAATATGATTTAAATATTTACGAATTGAGTGTCGGAATACACTTTGTTTTATAATAATATAATTTGAGAGTTAATTTTCGATACACACTTTATTTTATAATAATATAATTTGAGAGATAATTTTCGATACACACTTTACGTTATAGTAATATAGTTTTAGTTTAAATTGGTCTAGGATGATTATATTTATTTATGATGCAATTTTGACAGCGTAACCGCTTGATCAAAAGTTAGAATACAATTAGTCTTTTACTGTTGACGATATTACGTTTATATATCATCAATTCACCTGGTTTTTGCTTTTATTTTTCGCGGGTTTGCGTTTTCTCGACCAGACGTACATATCTCATTCCATTTCCTTTCTTTGTTTTTCTTTACAATTAATTAATTAAAGCGATTTGTTATTTTCTAATATTGAAGGTTTCAAATTCTCTTTTCCTGTCCTTCACCTTTTGCTTATTATTAGTATTCATATATTTTAAGTTCGATTTGGTTATTTTTATATATATATGGTGCACGCGCTTGTATTATCTTACAATTTATTTTAGTTGTTGTTGTTGTGTGTTTTTATTTTTTTTTGTGCATAGGAATGTGCTATGATGTGTGATTTTGTTTGGGAATTGTTATTTGGATAATTTTGTTTTTGGGAATGTGTTATTTGGGATGAGGGTAAGGTTATTTCACAACAATTTCAATAAAACACGTTAATATTATTGTCTCCCGTTTGCATTTCGTTTTCTCTTTGGTGTTACTGTCTCTGCTACTCAGAGATTAATCTTATTTATACATCAAAGCTACTCAATTTTATTCCATGCCTCCGGGATAAAACTGATTCCGAATCTACTTTTGTGACTACAGGACACTTCCACTCGGTGAAGGCGGATAACTGGAAACCGGCTAAGTTCATAGGTTAAAAATATGCCTTCATGGTAAAAGTAGGGAAGCAGTTTACGATGCAGGGATAGCCCAGTATCGGCGGCTGGTCTGGGTGAGCAGGCGAGCCAAAAACAAACACATCTCTGGAGTAATCAATCGCCCGATTCAAGCGCCAAGAATTCGATGAAGTCTCCTGCTGTATGAAAAGAGCCTGAAACTCCAGCAGATTGCTATATTTGCATGATTAAATTCAAAGGTATAGGATTCCCAATCATGTTATATATGCAACAGCTTCATCTTTTACGTCTCCAATTTATAATGATGATGATGGTATTTCAGTCAGTAATGTTTAAACGTATCCCAATGGTGATACAGTTAAAGATGAAAGACAGATGGATATTGATCAGCCAACTGAGGATTCAAACAGTTCTTTTCAACGGTTCTAGCGGATGGTCGCTCTAAACGAGATGCGAGACGCATAAAGCGATGGGATCAGAAAAAACTAAATGATATCGTGGAAGACTTGGGGTTAGCGAAAGATGCTGCAGAATATCTTGCGTCAAACATGAAGAAGAATGAACTTTTGGTAAAAGGTACATGTGTTACAACTTTCCGGAATCAGGAGAAAGAGTTCCTCCCCTTTTTAATGAAAGAGGAATCTCTCTGCTTCTGCACTGATATTCGAGGCCTCATGAATTGTTTGAAACCAAACATTTACAGGTGTGAAGAATGGAGGCTTTTCATTGATTCTTCCACCCGCAGTCTGAAAGTTGTACTCTTACACAATACCAATGAATAAGGTTCGATACCAGTCCTTTTGGGACAACAAAATGGTTTAACGAGGCATCTGTGCTTCTTGTGCCTTTGGAATAGTCGAGATCGCGAGAAGCATTATAAAAGCCATAACTGGCCTGCTAGAGCCTCTTTAACTCCTTGTGATCGAGTATGTTCTCAACGATCCACTTGTACCACCTGTAAGGGTTTTTCTTCCTCAACTACATTTAAAGCTCGGGTTAGTGAAGCAATTTTTGAAATCCTTAAACAAAGAGGGAGCCACTTTCATTTACATCCACAGAAAATTTCCGAACCAATCAGAACCTAAACTTAAGGAAGGAATTTTCGACGGGCCTGAAACTCGGAAGCTTCTGCTCGACGCCGAGTTCCTGCAGACAATCAAAAGAGTCCGAACAACAAGATAGAAATAAAAAACTGTTAACAAACTTTAAAAATCTTGGTTGCCTGTTGAATCTGAAACTGCACTTCCTCAAGTCCCATATAAACTATTTTCCGAAGAATTTAGAGGACTATAGCGAGGAGCAAGGTGAAAGGTTTCACCAGGATCTTAAAGCTATGGAATGATGCTATCAAGGTAAATGGGATGTCATTATATTGGCTGAATACTGCTAGAATTTGAAAAGGGACTTGCCAGAACAAAAGAGGAAACCTAACAAAAGGAAACCTCTCAGAAGATCGTTTGAAAGCAAGAGAGTTCTGTACCACAGGAAGAAGTAAGCGCCCCAAATCAAGAGAGGCGAGGGGACTCACGTTGAACAAGCACCCCGAATAGTGAGAGGCAAGGGAACTCACTTCAAACAAGCACCATGAATGGTGCGAGGCAAGGGGCTTAATTCAAATAAGCACCCCGAATGAGAGGCAAGGGGACTCACATCCTACACATCTATCTCGATTTTGGAAGAAAATAGAAATTTCAACGCCCTCCAGGAGGTAGTAATGGGGTTCTAGGGCATGATGGAGGGATCAAATCTACTTTTTGTTACAAATAAACATAGAAATGTACATCCATCTGAATTTTACATGAATATTGAAATTTCGACTCCCAGTGGGGTGGTAACATGAAAATGGGAAATTGGAATCATTTTTATGGTCATATTGGGTTTCAGCGACTTCGAAAACGTAGAAATATTGCGGTCTCTCCTCTGGGCCACGTCTCTTTTTTTTGTGTGCCTGTAAAATCGAAGGAGCATCCCCCAAAATTCTATACTTAGCTATAACGGTTGTGTTAAATTTGGCGCTATGTGCAATCTAAGCGATTTTGATTTACCTCAGTGTGAAATACCGATCAAAATATGTCCGATGATGCGTTGAATTTTCCGCTATCCGTAGACAATAGTCACGGTAGATAATAAGCTTTAAAATTATGTTTTTCGAGAAACTCCTCTGCACCTTTTTTTTTTTTTCGCTGGCGCTACATGCCATGGAGGGATTTGGCCGCTTCATATTGAAGTTTCGTAATCATTATTTTAATGGATAATGAGTGATTAATTCATTGATCCTACATTAGCCAGCCGTGATTTTTTCATCACCCGCCGGGAATCGAACCCGGGACCTCCGGGGCTTAAAGCAAGCATGCTAACAACTGTGCCACCGGGGCGGCTCTGCACCTTTACCCAGCATAAAAATGCTTGCGCCACTACACAACAATCCGCGATATGGTATTCCGTTAACTAATACTTCAGCATATTGTCTATTACTGAACTTGATGGAATAATATTTGGAATTTCTTGTTGCATTCTAAAATACTTAAAACTTGTGTATGTTTGGTTGCGGGAGGAGATCTTCTAAAGAGTTTACCTGTGAACCATTAAGCTGCAAATAATTATGACTACCGGATTTTTAACTACTAAAACCTCCCTCAATTATCCAGTGCCATCAAGCCCCACGGAACTATCACTAGACATTACGTCGGGCAGGCACCCAGCAGTAGTTCCACTTCTAGCCCTTGACGGTTAAAGCACGGATGGATTACCGAACCTTTCCCTTTCGAGCCTCTTAAGCCATTGCATCAGGTCACAGATTTTACCACTTACAGCGATCCCTCCACTACTTCAGTGCATGTGGAATAATAGGGACTATTTTCGTGTTGGTATCTGATCAAATACTCTCACAAGCACCAATGTCTCGTTAATAATTGAGAAAGGTAATAGTCGGCTTCCCCCCCCCCCACCCTCCCCAAACTCTAATTTGAGGAACCAAGCGATGAGTTCATCGGCCTTTGGTTGATTGGCTCCATCTAGTTTTCCACTCGGTTGTAGTTTCCTCTCGGGCAATCTTCCTCCTTTCTGCAACACTCACATCGCTGCCACGTTCTTCATGCAACCTTTTTCTCAGAGTCTGAAACTTTCCGAAACGCGCAGATCACTCTCAAAGCGCTAAATCGATAAACAGAGTTTAGCTTACGCCTCTACGAGATCCTCATTGCGTCAGCCCAAATTGGAGCATCGTGCAGCATTATTGATGAAACCACATGGACTAAGAGCGCTCTTCGTTTTTTGCCTTGCTCCGACTGTATTCGGCATTATTCTAGGTAGGGCGTTTCTTACAGTGGATGGCTTTTTTGCAGCAGTATTCATATGCTCCATAAAGTCTAATTTGCTATCAATGGTTATACCTAGGCACATAATCACTGGTTGTGAGGTGACAGTGCATTTGCTCATTCACCTTTCGTCTAGAGATTAATATAGCTTCCATCTTCTCCTTAGCCAATTGTAAACCCATTGACTGCAGCCAGTTGGGGATCATGCGAACGGCTTCTTTACAGATCCGGATAGCTCTTCTTTGTGTTTAGCCACCACTACGATCGCGATATCGCCTGCAAACCCAATGATTTTAGCTTCTTCGGGAATCTGGAGCCTTAACACACCATCATACATAATGTTTCACAGTAGCGGGCCAAGCACAGATCATTGCGGAACGACACCCGAAAAAGCATATTCCACTGAACTATCGTCTGCTTACATGAGAATCCTGTTATAGAAGTAGTCCTTGGTAGTCGCTATGTGTGTATCCTTCACTTACTTTCCACGAAACCACTCTACTAGAAATGCTGCCACGTAAGATCAAATATTGATGTATCATTACCTCTACGGAATGTTGATGTGTTACCCGTATTTAACAAGACAATCTATAGTGTGGCAAAAGCTTCCAATAAAGCGTCTTCTCGATAATTCGATTTTCTACTGTCCCATTCTGTAGACCACGCATTTAAGTTCTCATCAATAAGCACCGGAGATCGCTCTCGACCAATCGATTTAAGAAATTGTTGAACTCCTCCAACGACGCGCTCGGCTGAGCATAGCAACTTTATATATAGATACCGTTGATTTCCACTCTTATGAAGCCAGGCTCCTTCAATCTAGTGCTTTGGAATGCCTGCCCGTTCACCACAAGCCCAGATGGTGGCCTTCCACTTACGCCGTTTGCCCGAATAGATTCATTCGGTTCCTATATTGTTCTTGCACAAAAGCGGATCTTGTGCCGCTTCATAATGCTTATGATTAAGTTGTGGTAAAAGCTTAATCTATTTGGCCTTTTTAACGCCTTCTCATATTTCGGACAATTGAAACCACCCGTGAAAAGGTTGATAGTTCAACCGTTGTCCTCTTCTCCCAAGATATATCAGGCACCTCGGTTCTTGTTTGCAAGTCTTCGCAATGTTCCATCACCACCGCACCTATAACAGAGTTTTGAACGGTCTACGGTTTTGGGGCATTTCCCGGCAACATGTCCGTAATCCAATCATTTAAAGCACATAGTAACGACTATCTTCTCCCGTATTGAACAAGATACCCAACCAATTCGAATTTTGCCTTTGGATGTAACTTTCCCCACCAGACCACTGGGAAGGCTGACCAAAGCTAATTAGGTGCCAAGGTGCCCGGCTATGGATTTCAATAAGAATTTCATGTGTTAAAGACCTTATATTAGCTTCCTGACCAATGATGTTCTCAAGCTTGGGTTGGTATTCCAGGATCCCTTTTTGGTTGCCGGCATTTTCAGCTTTAATAAAAGTTCTCCCTTTGTCGTTTTGCGGATGTGTTTTACATTTTTCCCAAGACAACTAAGATCTGGGTTCAGCTTAACCTTGCGCAATATGTCCGCATATAAGACATCCATAGTCGCTCTAATCAGTAGCGGAACTGGACGAGTGTATCTCTTACGTCTCTATGAGCAGTGCATCTCTTAGATTCTACTGTCTTCTATTCTTCAGTTCGTTTTTTTTTCTGGTTTCCGTCCTCCTTATTTATAAGTGTCTCTGATATTCGAGATACCTGCTGGTCACTTTGAGAAGTACTTTGCGGAACGGCCCGAGTCCTATTCTTCGTTTTCCTATTCTCATCACTCTTGGATTGTGTGGACAACTTTATTTTCATTCATTTCATTTCAATTACCGGTCTTCTAGCCTGGGAAGACACTTCTAGAATACACTACTGCTATGGAGTGTAGCAATATCCTGAAAATTCTTGCCAGTGAATTTTGGATTTTAAACCTGGTCGCATATGCCGGATCTTCAAACTGATGTTCGCACTTTCTACTATCACCAAACGACAGCTATTGAAAAAAAAAATCGTCCAATTTCTTCCTAAAGTGCTAAATTTGCGAACTCAATTCTACTATTCCTTGTCATCATTCGTAAAATATATACGTTAGTTGTTATTTTGTATAGATAGAAGTTAAGAATTACAATGGTTAACTGTGGGTTATCTACTGCTCTTCCACTTTTTTACATTTATGATCAGTAAATTATCATGAATAAACTCGTGCTTGAACAACGGTACCAAATTACTAAAGTTTGCCATAACGCAATAGCATCACCATGAACATCGCCGCTCTAAATAAAAATACGGAAGAATGTTTAAATTTAGCTATTCTTCGTCGGTTGCTGTAATTTTAAACTCTAACCGTCCACTAAGTGGAAAATTTTAAAATATCTTTTGCCTACACCCAAGAAAGATCTGCTATGTGCAATAAATTGACTGAAACCAGCTACTTATTGGAAATACAGTTTGATTGTTAGTTGATTTCGAGCTAAACAACTCAAAGGTAAAACACCTCTAACAGTAGCGAATAATTTTAGAATTTTGAATAATCTCGAATTACCAATAGATCTTTAATATCAGCAAATCTAAAACTGCGGTAAAGCTGATTGTATTCATTTCCGTATCATTTCATGAAAATTTTGAATTGAGAGGTTAATTCAACATTAATTGCACAGCAGCGTAATGAACAGAATCTACTTTATAGTTCAAAGAAAGTAGTTTTAAAAACTCAAAAAAATGTGATTAAACCTTCTGGAAATATTTATTATTTTCAATTTATTTATTAAGGTTTAATATGCAAAGCACAAACGTAAATAATGAGGAGGAAGTGGAGCCGCGAATATCCTCTAAGGTATAAAACTAATTTATATGAACTTTCAAACATTTATGACTTCCAAAATATGTGTTGGGATGTCGCAAAAATCATAGGATCACCGAAGATTCATAAAGTTACCGAGAAATTATTAATTAAACAAATTTAAACTTTTTTAAAGAAGCCAAAGAAATTTCAAAAAATTACTGAGAAATTTTATTAACACATCAACTTAGAGAAATTTTAAGGGTTAGAGGTGATAAACTTTTTTCTAAATATAAACAATTTTTGTAATATTACTTTAATTCGTTATACCTACCTTAGAACAGTTGTGCTTATAAAAAGCAATGAAACGCGATATTAAGATATGTTGTAGATACAATCAAAATCGGCCGTCGATGTGTTTCTAAGTTGTCCTACCTTCTGTGGCGGTCTACAAATACGAATGTTAACTGAAATATACATACCATCGGTAGATAATATATTCCAATAAAACAATTAGCATTTTTTGTTACCTCATATTCCCCATTTTTCTCCCGGTTTGTAACTGTCCGTTCACACGTGGCACAGGGAGCAAATCGGTCATAATGAGTTGACGTTTTGATAAATAAATCAGCAAAATGTCATAACAGTGTAAATACGATGAAATGTCAAGTTTTTCTCACTCGCGTAGGATGACATCTATCCAGCAGTCCGTAAAACAGAAAACATTTGTTTGGGTGGGCGCATTCAGAGAGGAGGGTTCGCCGTTTGATGTCAACGTGCAAGCTTTAATCAATGTGGTTGTGGAGTGGTATCACGTGGAAGGATAATGTTAAAGAGTAATTAGGTTTTTTTTTTTTTTGTAAAATTTCCCTATACCCACTAAAGATTTGCATCTATACGGTTTCGTCACTTTCATTGTGCTGACAAATTTCGAAGTCCTGCAAAAAATCTCGTATTATGTCGTTTTTTGTTTTTTAATTAACTTTTCCATTCATATTTGTAGATTTAAATAAAGATCGCAGTTTTCTTTACTATAAGTATTGCATCTGAAAACTAATTCAAAAACTTAATACTATAACAACTAAAAAACTTTTGTTATTTGAACTCAAACTAAGCTTAATTTTTATACAAATAGCATAAAACCACCAAACTATAAATTGTAATTTTCTATTGTAATTTTCCGAAAAAAAACACAGGAAGAAAATTTTCCACTCAGTTTTCTTTTTTGTATTGCAAAGTTTAAAAAAGTTAAGTTTATTTTAGGTAATTTTTAAACAACTATTGGTGAAGTGTGGAATGAAATATTTTTACACCACATTTTCACCATATTACCTATCCAAGTGAAACGTATATTCATTAAACTATTTGTGTATGGAAAATATTACGATGAAAATTTCATAAAAATGTATATACGAGTAGAAGGAAAAATTAAGTCCGGTAAAGTTGAAAATTTCATAGAGAAATTTTTTAACAAAACGAAACAAAAAAAAAAAAATTCTGTGAAGTCATGTGAAAATGATGAATTTAGGATGAAAGGAGGGTTTTTATTCAGTTAACAGCAGGAAAAATATTTAAATTAAAAGGAAAAGGTAAATATTCATCGTTTTTTTTTTTGCCTGTATAACTTTGGTCTTAGTTTAGTGGTGAACCAAAGAAAGAAATGGAAAATGGGAAAAGTCATTTCTTATTAGTGTTTATTTAATTTAATTTGGCATTTTGTGGCATTCTTTAAGTGTTTTATGTTTTATTTTGTTTTTTGAATATTTTTACTTTTTGTGGTTTTTGGGAAAAATTTATATTTATTTTATAGTCCATACGTAACTTAATTAATTAGTTGATTGTCTACTAACAAAATAAAAAAAAATTAGTTTGGAAAACTGATTTTTATATCTCGGGTGTGAGTAGTTCTGCAAAATATTCTGGTCATTAAAAAATTAATAAATACTCGGAAAATGCAACGCAATCATTTTTAAAATAACAAAATGCGTTTTTTTAACGATAATGACCGAAAAGGCCCAACTGGTCTGATTGTATGCTTGAACAAGGTGCTAATAACACCATCATCAAAGAGGAAGGTGACAATTTAAAATCAATTAGCTGATAACAAACAAACATGATAATTGAGTTACCATTTTTTTATATGTTTTTGGACTCTAGATTATTTTTATTTTTTAAAATAACTTGAGCTTTCGGACCCACTTCGAGTTCATTTTCACAAAGAAAACCACAAAAAATGATACTTTATCCGTAGTGTGAAGCAATATACTAATTAGTACACTTTTACTGTGCTACAATTTGCTCATAATCAAGAAATTCAATAATGTAATAATGTGTAACACTTCTTGTATTTTAAAAATAAAATAAAACGATTAGTAAGATCATTACCATCGAACGATGGACACATAAAAATAAAATTGTAAATTAAGATATAATTTTAAAATTAAATAAAATTAAATAAATAAAACACTGTGAACTATAAACAAATATATAAGTTTAAACTAAATAAATTAAAACTATTATTATCACCTTTTTAATTGAATTAAATATTAATAAAATTAATAAAGTATAGTGTTTTTATTAACCCTTACGTGGTATTACCGCTCGGTACCACTACAATTGGTGGCAGCGGAGGGATTTTTTTTTTTTTGTATTTACCGTATGAATAGTGTTAAATACTAACTTTGAAAAATCTTACCTTCACCGAAAACAGCTAAATAAAACCATGTGATAATTTTTGCAATATAAATGCAATATAATATCAGAAAAAATTATAAGTGTAATAATGTGTGCACAAACAATCTAAAAAAAAAGAAAAACGAAAAAACCAAGTTAATACAATATTGTGGCCGGTTTCATCAATTACATTCGTTTTTGGAAAAAATGCAAATAAATTATATTGATTGCATATTAAAAAATTAAAAAAATCGTGTGTATCAACGGTGCAGTGCCTACAGTCCAGCTATGCCATCATCAAATTTTTAAATACGACGGAATCATCTTTAACTGTTAATAGTGCGGCATGTTCATCATCTTTAAAACTCAATTGGAATTCCGATATATTCATATTGGTTTTGCATTTATTAACTGGACGTGGACACCATCAATAAATAATAACTGGACACCATCATAAGTTTAAACCATCACTGAAGTCATGATCCAATAAAATTAAAAACAATAAATTGTTATTGTATATATTTTGGTAAGCTAAACTTCTGTCGAATTTTAATTTAAGTCGTTAAATAAGTAATTTTTAATTAATTTGCTAATCATAATTGAAATTTAATGAGTACGTATCTCATACAATAGAATAAAAAAATTTCTTTTTTTTCGGTAAATATTTTTTATGAAAATTGTGTAAATCTACCTATGTACATTGATGGAATTTATGTACTTGCGGATTCATTGATAAAACAAAAAAAAAAAACATTTAAATTTTAAATTGAAATTTTACGTAACCTTGAAAGTGTTTCGAAAGGTTGATGATCTATTCAAAAGTCTATCGGGTTAATTTATACAGAATTTCATTTTTATTTTTTATTATTAATAATTAAAATAAATTTATATTAAATTATTAATGAGTTCATCCGATACGTCTGGTAACGAAGGCGATCAATCCACAGATTTTTTAAATTTACGCAATATAGTTATCGAACAACAAATTCCTTCAAAAGGTCGTTCAAAACAAAAGATAGAAGAAACTCCTAAACCATTGTCAGAAAATACCAATTTAAAACAAGGTTCATCTTCACAACAATTAAATCAACCTCCAAACACAAAGCTTCCTACTTGCTGTGATCCCAATCAATATACTAAAATGTCTGCTTTAGACGTGAAATATGTGTTAAAGCTAGTTCCTAATTTTAACGGCAATCCAAGGGACCTACACAAATTTATTTCCAGTGTCGATTATATATATAAAACGTTACGTGAAACAGATAGACCTGATCTTATAAAACTGTTAAAATTGAAGTTAGATGGGAAGGCATATGATATTGTTCGATATACCGAAATTGGTTCATGGACTGACTTTAAAAAAATTTTAACATCGGAATTTTCAGAAAGTCGTTCCATCGGTCATCTTCAAATGGAGTTAGCTAAGATACGACAGTTAAAGGGCGAAGATGTACGTTCTTATGCCAGTAGACTTGAATTAATTGTCCATGACTTGAATGAGGCTTGTATAGCCGCACAAGGTATCAATTCGGCTAAAACTATTCGTGACCTTAATTCGCATATCGCATTACAGTCGTTTCAAGAAGGGTTAGATGATCCCATAAAAAACATCGTTAAGGCATGTCGGTTTGAGAAATTAACTGATGCCATCAATCAGGCTTGCCAAGAAGAGCTAGCAATCAAAAATTTTTCGAGAGTGTCCACCACTACAGCTACATCTAATCCGAAACCAAACAAATTTTGTCAACTATGTCGAAAGCCTGGACATGTGATTGAACAATGCTTTAGAAACCAGCAACATGCTCCGAAATCCATTAAATCGTTTTCAATTATAAAATGTGCATACTGCAAGCGAATGGGACATCATATACAGGAATGCTATTTAAAAAAGAGAAGTGATGCTCATAGAGGAGAGTTAGCAACATCGCATCCAACTATTTCGGGAAATGTACAAGGATCTCTGAAGTCAACCAAGGACGCTCCCTCAAAGATCCCGAAGTAATAGAGTGTCTTAATTTGAATAAATTTGATAATCCATCATCAATAGAACATATTTATACGGTAACACAAGATTGCAACACTGCTCCTAAAAATCATTATTTGTATTTAAATCTAAATATCAGTAAATTTTCAAATATTCCCTTCCTCGTGGACACAGCTGCTGAGGTGTCTCTTATTAAGAATAATTTGTTAAAAAATGGTACCTTAATTCGTAACGATAGCAGATGTAAACTTAAAGGAATTTCTTCTGATGTTATTCAAACTATAGGTGAATGCGAAGCCAAGTTAATTCTTCCTCATTGTAATGAATTAGATATAGTTTTTCAAGTTATACCTGATTCCTTCCCAATTTCATGTTCCGGTATACTTGGACATAATTTCTTCAACCAATTTAAATGTAGTATTGACTTTTTGCGCCAAGTCGTTGATATTCCCTTAGAACATACTACCATTTCATTGACCTTAAGCTCTGAACTCCAAATTCAGTGTGATCAATCCATAAAAATATCACCTCGTTCAGAGAAAATTTTAACCATTAAAGTAAATTATGCCAATGAATCAGAATACGTCTGTCCTTCTCAAGAAATCGCACCTTCGGTATTTGTCTCAAACACTCTTATTCAAATTAAAAACAACACAATTCCGATTTCCTTCGTAAATATATCAGAAGAAGAACACGTTTTAAATAGTTTTATTATTAAGGTTGAACCTTTATCTAATTACCATATATATCATTTGCAAAAATGGAATGATGTACTCGATAAAAGATTAGAAACATTAAATTCTTCCATAAATCTGCAACATCTTAATAAAGAAGAATATAATGCAATAATTTCGGTAATTCATCAATTTAATGACGTATTTCATCTGGAGGGAGACACATTAACTACCACAAGTGTAGCCACTCACGAAATTCGGACGCTCCCTGGGGCTAGCCCAATTCATATTCGTCAATATAGGCAGCCGCATTCTACAAAAGTAGAAATTAAAGCACAAATTGACCAGATGCTGAAAGACCATATAGTAGAAGATAGCGCAAGTCCGTGGAATTTCCCGCTCCTCATAGTACCAAAAAAGTCAAGTACAAACGAAAAAAAATGGCGAGTAGTAATAGATTACCGCAAGTTGAACGAGATAACAACTGACGACATTTTCCCTCTACCAAATATCTCAGATATACTTGATAAACTTGGTAGCGCTCAATATTTCTCGTCGCTTGATTTATACAGTGGGTACCACCAAGTCAATCTTCAAGAATCGGATCGAATTAAGACGGCATTTAGCACAGATGATGGGCATTACCATTTTGTCAGAATGCCTTTTGGTTTAAAAGGAGCACCATCAACTTTTCAACGAATGATTAACAATGTGCTAAGTGGTCTCAATAATATTAAATGTCTCGTTTACCTCGACGATATCGTCATTTTCGGAACAACTCTTCTAGAACACAATAAAAGACTTGTCGAAGTTTTCGAACGTTTCCGAAAATCTAATTTAAAATTAAACGCAAGCAAGTGTCAGTTTTTAAGACAGGAAATTACCTACCTGGGACATATTGTAACTTCTAGTGGCATTAGGCCTGACGATAATAAAATTTCCGTAGTTGAAAATTTTCCAGTACCGAAGAATTCTACTGAGATTAAGTCATTTTTGGGGTTTGTTGGATATTACCGCAGATTTATACCCAACTTCTCTGCTATAGCAAAACCTATCACGGCATTATTAAAAAAAAATCAAAAGTTTGAATGGAATGCACTATGCCAACATGCATTTGTCAAACTCAAACAAACAATCATAAAACCTCCAGTACTTCAAATGCCAAATTTTTCAAAACCATTTATAGTAACGTGTGATGCCAGTGATTTTGCAATTGGATCCGTGTTATCACAATTGGTAGATTCATTTGATCTACCTATTGCATATGCCAGCAGGACACCTAATAAAGCCGAACAAAATTATGCAGTCATCGAGAAGGAATTATTATCAATAGTTTGGTCAGTCAACCACTTCCGCCCATATTTATACGGACATAAATTTCAAATAGTTACTGACCACAAACCGCTTATTTGTCTATGCAATCTAAAAAACCCCTCTTCGAGATTGATAAGATGGAAAATTAAATTGGACGAATTCGATTATACCATCAATCATAAACCAGGATCGCAAAATAAAAACGCTGATGCCTTAAGCAGAATCTATATAAATAATAATTCAGCCAATACATATGATTGCCATGCGATTACACGAGCACAAACGCAACATATCAAAGAACAAGTAAAGAACGAGTTTCAACCCGGATTTGATGAAAACCCTACGTTGACACCGAATATCAATGATAATGAAAACGAGAATTTAAATGATTCTCTAAACAATTTGGATTTACTTAATCTTAATAAAACATCTAACAGTGATGACTTGGAGCTTACTTCAACAAGTAATATTGATCTACTTCCAAATAATTCAGCTGTTTCTTCAAATAGTCTTGATCTTAAAACAAATCATTCAAATCAATTAGAGAGTAGTACTTGTAATAATAAAACGACGGAAATAAATCCTTTCAGTATCCTGTGATTCCTAATTCTGACATAAAATACATAAACGATGAATCTGAAATTAAACAACTTGTACTAGATTTCCATATATCACCACTCGGGGGTCATCAAGGACAATTCAGAACGTATAACCGCATTAAGCAATATTACAACTTTCCAAATATGTACTCGGTTATTAAAAATATAATATCGTCATGCAAACAATGTCAAATCAATAAGCATTCCAGGTTTACAAAAGAACCCATGAAAATCACTACGACATCTTCCCGATCGTTCTAAAAAATATTTTTAGACATAGTAGGCCCCATGGTATCTTCTTATAATAATAATAAATATATACTTACCATGCAGGATGACCTTTCAAAATATTCAGTGGCTATTGCAATGCCAAATCAGGAAGCAAATGTCGTAGCTAAATCATTTGTTGAACATTTTATTTGTGTGTACGGTATCCCTGATGAAATTTTAAGCGACCAGGGCACTAATTTTATGAGCTCACTATTTTCCGAAGTCTGTAAACTATTAAAAATAAGAAAACTTTACACAACAGCGTACCATCCGCAGAGTAATGGTTCCCTAGAAAGGTTTCATAAGACATTAGGTGAATATCGCGATCTTTTAAATTGGGACTTATGGCTTCCTTACTTTACTTTTACGTACAATTCAACACCTCACAGCTCTACTGGACTAATGCCGTATGAGCTTGTTTTTGGAATGAAGCCCAATATACCTATTTCCTTGTATAAAGAACCAGAACCAGTTTATACATTCGATGATTTTTGTCAAGATTTAAAATACAGATTACAAACTTCATTCACTATAGCTAAAAGAAATATATCTAACGCGAAGGAAAAGTCGAAGCATTATTATGATCGTTCATCAAATCCTATTACATTCAATAAAGGCGACTTAGTTTTAATAAAAAATGAAGCGCGCACAAGTAAATTGTCTCCGCTGTGGTTAGGTCCGTATGTCATACAAGACGTTTTGTCGGATGAAAATTCTGCCATTAGAATTGGTCGATCAAATAAAACAATACATCATAACCGGTTGAAACATTTTAAGACACCCGATTAACATAAGCATGTCATATAATAATTAAATGCATATAAATTATAATTTCCGTTTTCTTTATCAATGAATTCTTCAATTATAAATTTATCAATTTAATATTTTTGTATATAACTTTAAATTTAAATTATAGGTTAAACCTAAAATTGTCAAACTTAAAAAAAATTATAGAAGAAAAATGTTACCCATTAGTAGAAACCCTTAATAAATTATGTATGTATATAAATATTTTAATAAAAAAAAAAAAAAAATGAATTATGAATTAAATAAATTTATTGTATAAACCCAAATAAAAGTACATAGTACATTTCATATATGTATTATGATCATAACAAAATAATTGTAATCTTATTATGAGTAAATTGTCTAACTCCTTTCTCAAATGGTTATAAAAAATAACCTTTGTTTTATTGAGGGAGGTGTGAAGCAATATACTAATTAGTACACTTTTACTGTGCTACAATTTGCTCATAATCAAGAAATTCAATAATGTAATAATGTGTAACACTTCTTGTATTTTAAAAATAAAATAAAACGATTAGTAAGATCATTACCATCGAACGATGGACACATAAAAATAAAATTGTAAATTAAGATATAATTTTAAAATTAAATAAAATTAAATAAATAAAACACTGTGAACTATAAACAAATATGTAAGTTTAAACTAAATAAATTAAAACTACTATTATCACCTTTTTAATTGAATTAAATATTAATAAAATTAATAAAGTATAGTGTTTTTATTAACCCTTACGTGGTATTACCGCTCGGTACCACTACAGTAGAAACCAAAATTCCTGTGTCTAGACTAGAAAAATGTTTTTTCAGTCCGTGACAAATAAAAAAACGTGTGGTAAATTTTACGAAAAAAAAACTTTACAAATTATGAATAAAATTTGAAACATTTTACAAAACATGTATAAGGCAGAAAAGCAAATTTAGGTAAATAAATCATAAGAATTATCAATGTACTATAAGCACAACCTCCAACAATGTTTATTGAGTTATCACTGCATTTTATGTGTAACATTTCTAAAAACGAATTTTTCCTGAAATTTTTTGCTGTTCCAAAATTTTAACAGTATCTAAAATTATTTGAAGATTGTTGCCTGTTCCGTTTGCCCAGTACCCGTTACGTTACATTAGCATTGAATCTGATAGACAGAAAAGAGTGTTTAGAAAACAGAGTTGAATTTGATTCAATGCTGGTCTTCCCACAATTTTGAAATGATAATTTTTGAACAAGTGTTTAGCTTTCTCAAAAAGATTTTTTTGTATAGGATCGATAAAAAATTTTTGTTTCTATTTTTGGCGATAACTACAGAATTTCTATACAATTTTTTTGTTTTCAAATTGTAACATCTATTAATTTATCAGGGAGCCCTGGAATATTGGGCCCTGATGAGGGGCTGATGATTGAGAACCACCATACAGAGTCTTGGAAGACTGGCTACCAATTTTCGAATGTTCAGCAATGCGACACTCGGCCGCTAACTTAAGAATACAGCAATTTAAAATTTTAATTGAAATGACATATTAACCTACAAAGTTACCGATGGCTTTTTTCAGGTGAATTTGAGCCCTAGGGTGTTTTTCTTGACTTTTCCATATGACGGAATACCTTGTCTGAATTCCTGAAACATTTCTTTTTTATTCCTTTACATATTTCGATTAAATATTGGCCGAATGCCGCGCCAGGAAAATGGTCCCAAGCCATAATATTCTCACCTCCGTGCTTTATGATCTTAATAATAAATCTGGGATCAAGCTCTTTATTTTTAGGGATTTCTCACATTAGAGACCAGCAAAATGAAATTTTCTTGGCCCGGGCCCGACGCTCCCTGCAAAATTCAAGAGGTGGGTGGGCTCAACCGGCCCAATCTATGGAAATTAAAGAATAGGCCCGGCCTCGCCCGATTTTCCAAATATAAAAAAGCCCGGCCCGGCCCGACCCGGCCGGAGTTTAAACTGTACTATTTAAAGTCATTTTTCTCTATCAATTTGGATAAAATGAACAAAATTTTAATGCACTCGAAAAGTCAAGCGAGTTCAGTTTTTGTAATACAATTCTTACTTTTCAGCCCGACATCGGCACGACAAAGACGAGCCCGGCTCGGCAAGTTTTTTGTTAAAACCAAAAAGCTCGGGCCCGGACGGATATGGTTTTTACATGAATAAAGCCCGACCCGTCTTCGGGCTGGGCCAGGCTCGGGTCGGGCCGGGCCGGGCCGGGCTAGCCCGTGCAGGTCTCTATCTCACATGCATCTTGCATTCTGACTCAAACAAACTAATCTCCGATTTGTCGCTCCGGAGCTTTTTCAAATCTCCAATGGTTTGTACAGGTGTTGTTTTTCAAAAAGTATCTTTCGTTTTAAATTGTGTTTGCAAACGATTCGCTTTTTATATTGAAATAAAAACTTTTCTAAATGTGTTTGGCAAGATCGCCATGAAATAAAATATATTTTATTTTACTTTTACAAAATATTTGTACTAAATAGAATAGAGGGTTTTTAACGGATCAAGGTAGAAGAGTGACCTATGCTTCATAACGCAAATTAATGCGTCGTGCAAAGCACTTCTTTGGCCCTCGCCATTCACCCACCTTATATTGCAAAGTCAATTGCAACTTGTGTTCAGCAGGGATGACTCCTTGTCCAAGTTAAATAAGACTTAGTTGTTACCCAATTAAATCTTGTTTATTGATTGATTCTTCGTTACAATTTCTTACATATTTATACTTAATTTTAATATACAAATTATACTCTAATTTAAATCTACTATACTTTTTGATTTGTTTAATTAGCAAAATATATTTTGAATATTGAATTATTAATTCAGCAAATTCGATTTATTATTACACTAACAACTATATGTGCACGCGCTTACCTGTATACCATTATTACAACAACACAGTTGTGCACGCGCTTATTGTAATTAAAATATGTTGCAACAACAATTACCTATATTTATATTTATTCTATAATGTTGATGATTCAGAGTTTTCGTATGTTGTAGTTTCATAAAGTATTTTAACATAACAAAAATTCTTATACTATATACAAGCTTATATTTCATAATTTACAAACGATTGGAATGCGTTTGTTTACATCGTATCGTCGTTTTAATCGTATGGAAAGTAATGCAATATGTCATTACAATATGTAATGCACCCACGCAACCCAAATTCAATCAACGTCTAATTGATTCGCACGACTAATTTTGTGGAATTTTAATCATACCATCCATTTTTATTTTATTTTTGGAGCTTGTTCTTTTCTGGGTCCGTTTTGGAAATCCCCAATACTACTGAACTATTAAAATCGACATCTTTATATATATAATTCTTCTGTGAGTGTGTATGTCACTGAACTTCTCTTAAACGACTGGACCGATTTTGATGAAATTTTTTGTGTGTGTTCAAGGGGATCTGGGAATGGTTTAGATTCACAATTTTATCCGCTGGACAATGTTTTTTTAATTAATTTTTAATTTATTAGTAGTTGTTGATTTTGGAATGTTTTACATTGGATCCGAAAAATGGTGTAAAAAATGTATGTGCGCACATCAGTTGAGAACGGCTCAACCGATTTGGCTCAATCTTTTTCTATTATGTTTGAAATTGCCAGGAGATGGTTCTTACGAAAGAAAATTTTGGGAAAATCCTTCGGAAAAGTCGGAAAATTCAGCAAATCGAAAAATTATGTTTTTGTATAGGATTTGGCGCGTAGCTAATCAGATGGTAAAAACCAGATGTTTTGTAGAAGAGAAAAATTGGAAAATCTGAGTGGAAAACTAGGAAACTTCCGGAAAAACCCGAAGAAAATTGAATTTTTTTTTCAATGAAATTTTGAATTTTTTGTATGTTTTGATGACCGATTGGGCTTAATCTTTTTTTATTGTGTTTGAAATTGCTAGAAGATGGTTCTTACAAAAGAAAATATTTGGAAAATCATTTGGAAAAGTCGGAAAATTCGGCAAATCAAAAAATTATGTTTTTGTACGAGATTTGGCGCGCATCCAACCCAGAATGTCTTTTAAAAGAGAAAAATTGGAAAATCGAAGTGGAAAACTCGGAAACTTTCGGAAAAACCCGAAGAAAATTGAATTTTTTTTCAATGAAATTTTGAATTGTTTGTATGTTTTGATGACGGATTAGGCTCAATTAGGCTCAATCTTTTTCTATTGTGTTTGAAATTGCCAGGAGATGGTTCTTACGAAAGAAAGTTTTGGGAAAATCCTTCGGAAAAGTCGGAAAATTCGGAAAATCGAAAAATTATGTTTTTATACGGGATTTGGCGCGTATCCAAATCAGATGGTCTTTTAGAAGAGAAAAATTGGAAAATCTGAGTGGAAAACTCGGAAACTTCCGGAAAAACCCGGAGAAAATTGAATTTTTTTTTTCAATGAAATTTTGAATTTTTTGTATGTTTTGATAACCGATTGGGCTTAATCTTTTTCTATTGTGTTTGAAATTGTCAGGAGATGGTTCTTACAAAAGAAAATTTTTGGTCAATCCTTTGGAAAAGTCGGAAAATTCGGCAAATCATAAAATTATGTTTTTGTACGAGTTTTGGCGCGCATCCAAACCAGATTGTCTTTTAGAAGAGAAAAATTGGAAAATCTGAGTGGAAAACTCGGAAACTTCCGGAAAAACCCGGAGAAAATTGAATTTTTTTTTTCAATGAAATTTTGAATTTTTTGTATGTTTTGATAACCGATTGGGCTTAATCTTTTTCTATTGTGTTTGAAATTGTCAGGAGATGGTTCTTACAAAAGAAAATTTTTGGAAAATCCTTTGGAAAAGTCGGAAAATTCGGCAAATCAAAAAATTATGTTTTTGTACGAGATTTGGCGCGCATCCAAACCAGATTGTCTTTTAGAAGAGAAAAATTGGAAAATCGAAGTGGAAAACTCGGAAACTTCCGGAAAACCCCGAAGAAAATTGAATTTTTTTTCAATGAAATTTTGAATATTTTGTATGTTTTGATGACGGATTAGGCTCAATTAGGCTCAATCTTTTTCTATTGTGTTTGAAATTGCCAGGAGATGGTTCTTACGAAAGAAAGTTTTGGGAAAATCCTTCGGAAAAGTCGGAAAATTCGGAAAATCGAAAAATTATGTTTTTGTACGGGATTTGGCGCGTATCCAAATCAGATGGTCTTTTAGAAGAGAAAAATTGGAAAATCTGAGTGGAAAACTCGGAAACTTCCGGAAAAACCCGAAGAAAATTGAATTTTTTTTCAATGAAATTTTGAATTTTTTGTATGTTTTGATGACGGATTAGGCTCAATTAGGCTCAATCTTTTTCTATTGTGTTTGAAATTGCCAGGAGATGGTTTTTACGAAAGAAAATTTTGGGAAAATCCTTTGGAAAAGTCGGAAAATTCGGCAAATCAAAAAATTATGTTTTTGTACGAGATTTGGCGGGCAACCAAACCAGATTATCTTTTAGAAGAGAAAAATTGGGAAACGAAGTGGAAAACTCGGAAACTCGGATAGATTAGTGTTGAATTCGATGAAAATGGAATGGAATGTCCACTCAACTCAATCATCTATTGAGAATAGAGTTGAGTTGTTTGATTTTTTCTATCTTCAAAATCAATTTTCGTGAAGGACAAAAGTATTTGCTCGAAACGAAGTAATTTGGGGCGGGACGAAGTTCGCCGGGTCAGCTAGTTCATTTATAAAAATGTATTACTAATAAATGTTAAAAATTAAGTTTTATATATTGCGCTATTTCGACCCATAATTTTTTTTAGCAATTGCCAACAAGTCAACTTTTAATAATACTTGATCAATGAAAACTAACAATTCAATATTGAAAACAAAATAACGTAAACTAAATGCCTATTTACTTATTGAGGTGAAAATTACAGTTAAACAATATCCAATAGTTTATCATTGTTTCTAATTTGGTGGCCATCTTTTTTGCCCTTTTTGTCTTACGAAGCAAAACAATTATGTTCTCTTCAGACTTCATACAAGCCAAAGAACTTAAATATTTATTTCTAATCTAAACTGCATAGAAACTTGTTTTATTGCCTGTAATTAGATATTACGATGAGGACTTCCTGTCTGGAGGAATCTCGAAACATTAAAATAATTTTAAAACCTTGTTTCTCGAGAAATATTATAATTCATTAATTTCGGGAATTTTTGTTTCTCGAGGAAATGTTTTTATCTTGGAAATTTTATAAACAATTATTTTATTTTAAATTCCATTATGATATTTAAACTTTACACCTCGTATAATATTCCGCACAACATTCTAAAAAATAATAATGCGGTTTCCTGAAATTCGGCCTGTTAAATCATTACCTGACTTCATTGAATTAAGAAATCATTGATCTTTTAAATTCATATTTAGTCGTTACTAAATTTGATCAAAAAACTTGAATTATTCAAATCAAGGTCGAAATAATGAAAAAATGAACTTGATTAGCGTATCAAAAACTAGAATATTAAATTACTACCTCAGTAAAACTATCTACGTTGGTTTTTATTATTGGCGATGCTATATTGCTAAATAGCTGCGGATGTCTACTTTCTTTGTACAATTTTTTAGACCTTCACAGATAAAAAATCAGCCACGATTTTTCTTTGCTTACCAAATTACTTGACACCCACTTGTGGCCGGTGCGGAGAGCATAGATAGAAGTTTGACTACTAAACAGTAGAGAATTGTAATTTTGTAATTTTTGGGGATTCCAAAATATGTATTGTGAATTTTTCAAGAACATCAATGCAATAAAAAAGCCCTTTTTATTCCCATGACTTTCAGGATTATTCATCAGTCATCACCATCAAGAAACAAGAAATAAATTAATGCTAATGAAAATAGGGATACTCGAGAAAAAAATTTCAAAACTTCGAATTCTCGAGAGATGAAATTCGTCGGGAAACAAAATGCTCGGTTTTTTAGGAGTTAACATTTCTAAAGAAATTGAAAATATCTCTAACCGTAATGTTAGCATTATTGATAAATTACGTTCATTGCATTATAATTTAATAGCCATAATCTGATAATTTAACCGTAAATTGTTTCATGCGTAATGGCATTTAACAATTAAATTATAATTATATTAACAGTTAAATTATCATAATACCTGATGTCATTGTAATCTGCAATTGGACTCCTTTTATACTGCGAATATGCAAAAGACGCGTTTCTTTAACCCTATATCAACATAAAAGCGGCTACCCGAGTGGGTAACCATTTGATTTTTATGCTCGTAAAATTAATTTTTGGATTAGTAGATTCTAACCCGTGGGCATCCTGAAACCTATTTTTGTTGCCAATTTTCAAATAGGTGTCCGACACTATATAGGTTTGTTTAAGTTGAGATTTGTTTATTTTAATATTTTAACTCTCTTTTTGGTTTTGTAAAATGTTGTATTGTTTTAAATATTTCATTTCGTGATATCACAAATAAAGCAAAAATAAAATAAATTAAAATTTAATGAAATCCAATATAATTTACTTTGATTGAATACATAATTTACTAAGTGCACTTTAGGCAACTTACAATTATGGTTATATTCGGATCCATCAATAATACTGATTTTACGAGTTTTGATGTAGGGCAGTTTATTTAAGAGGTCGCCGTTAAATTCTCCTTTTGGTCCCAAAATGGGTTAAGGCAACAAACAAATAAAGGAAGACATGCGGATGCGACTACGTCGCGGGAATTAGAGAAAAAAGTAATATGAAAACATAATTTTTCACTTTAGTGCCAAAACTTATTTCCCTTTTTTAAATTTTATTTAAAAAAAAATTAATTAAAAATAGTTTTTAAAATAACTAATTTTAAAAAAACATTTATTATACAATTTTAAAATATTTAAAGAAGTAATCAGCCTTACAGTGAAATTATATAAGAAGTTTTATTTATTGAAAATCGGTTTCGACAGGTTTCATTACCAGGATGATTACTTCTTTAAATATTTTTAAATTAATTAATAAATGGTTTATTTGAAAAACTTTTTTAATTGTTATTTTTTAAAAATAGGGGAGCCTATTTTTCACGCATTTTTGTAGGAGAACGAAACTTTGCATCCGGAAACAAAAGCTTGCTTAGAACTCGGATTTTCCTATTGTTTCGAAGGGGCCCGAAAGCTAAAGCTTGCCTATGATATATATATATATATATATATCAAAGAGAAATCTGTCATAAATGTCAGTGGTTTCAAGAGTGAAATTCTTTGTAAAACAGGTAAAATATATTGTTATATAATTATTTAACTTGTGTATTTTTTTTGTGATTGTTTCATATTTTTGTGTCAAAAACTTAAATTTAAAATAAACATTGAAGATTTCGGATCATCCTTGTGGTGAAGAAAATTTTGCCGGAAAAACGCTGGTTTTACTCATTCTTGAAGCGATACTTTTCTATAACACTTAGTGTACCAGATTTTGTTAAATAAAATCTTGTTAACCGTTTAATTTTAGAAAATATTTATATGCAAAAATCGTGTGTCAAACACAAATTTATTAAATGTTATCAAGATGTTTCCAGATGTTTGTTACATCATCTGAAGAGCTGGCCAACCCGTAAATAGCGTTATGAATTTCAATTGGTTAAATTTGTTGCGCGCACTCATATACTTGCAAGTTCATTTTCGGGCTTCCGTGCTTTACATTACCGATTCGGGTTTTGTAGATGATTTTGGAACTTCAAATATGAGCGTGATATATTTCTGATATGTTAGGAACTGTATACAAAGATTAAAACTACTACAAAAATAATATTTTGTTTGTTTACAAATTCTCGTCGAAAACTATTGACTACGCTATTGTCGACGTTTGTGTGTATACAATCTCCAAATAGGCGTAGACGCACAACACTGCCCTTACCTGAAAAACCTATTAAAAATGCAAGTTTGTGCACTTAACGATCGATCATCGCAAAATCACAAAAATGTTTGGTTTCAGCCAGGAATGCAGTACTTCATAAATATTGGATGTTTCTCCATTTAGATTCTGTTTGATTACTACCCACTAACCTTCCGTCGGTGCACTGGGCGTAAAAAGTTATCAAAGGCTTAAAAAAAGTGAAATAAAAAGTGAATTAATGCGAATTAATCCGAAACCATTTAGGAATGCTCTCTCTTACATGTTTAGCACAACAAAATATCAAAAAACGGTTAAATCTGACCATTTCACGGTCTGTGCATGGGGGTAATAAGTTACCCCAGACTAACAAAGAACGCAATTGAAATCGATTAGTTAAAAAATTATACGGAAAATACGAATTCATGAAAGAAAATCAAAATTATGTTACTTTTAGATCAGGGTTATCTTTATTTCAAACCATTTGGGCCAGATAAAACCAAAATCATTATTGGAATCCTTGTTCTGTTTGTATCTTTTCGTTTACGTGCGTTTCACCATTTGTCTTTCAACATAAACTCGACTTCAAAATTTATGAACTCAGCTTGAATATAGATATTATATTTGTAACGGTACTTTTACCGTTCAAAATTCATCGACAAATGTGTTTGATAGATCTACATCGTAGTTTGTGTTTGAACCTATAAAGGAATTGTTCGTCATTACTGCAAGGAGTGTAACTATTTTATTTTGTGTAAGTGTAAACTTTTTGTATACGGTTAATTTGTGATTTAGTTTCTGCATACCGTTTATTACGTATACTGTTCTCTTCTTTGCGACAGTAGAAGAAATTTATTTCAGCTTCGTCAGTCAGGGTTAAGGAGTGTCTTGTACTCAGGAAATATGAGTTGAGGCTGCTTACTGACTTTTTCACAGGTCACATCCCCTTAAGGCATCACCTTAAGAAAATGGGCCTGAGTACGACAGATGGATGTCGCTTCTGCGACCTGGAAGCGGAATCAGCGGAACATGTCCTGTGCTATTGCCCATCCATTTTCCGCCAAACACTACAACATCCAGGAGAGAGACTAGTGAGCTCAGATAGTGTGTATCATATACCGGCCGGCAGTATTGTTAGGTTCATTAAGAGCCTGAATATTGACTGGACGGATCATTGAGCAGGGTCCATGCACAAAAGATCTTTTAGGTCGCAGTGCGAGGTGGCTTAACACCACATGGCCCTACAATTAATAATAATAATAATACTGTTCACTACAAGTATTTTTATCGAGTTGGAGTTATATGAGTATTACACAATAGTGTTTGGAGTAATTTTCATTTTAGATGTTTGCCAATTTATCTTTTTTGTTAGATAATGACAAAACGACAGAGCAGTCAAGAACTAAGAGATTTGTTTGATGAAGTATCCGTTTCGTCGGATAATTCACTAATAATTAATTTTTGTGATGATTTACAAGAATATAACGAAATTCCTTAGGAACAAGATGATTTAGATGGTGATTTTTCGGATTTAGATGATGATGATGAATATATTCCGGATATTCGTGACCGTATGCGCAACGAAGATTTGCAGGAGGAACAAGAATGTTCATCTAATGGTGATGAAAATGAGACTGATGAACAAGAATTATTTTATAACTCGCAGAATAAGAATTATTCTCGAAAATGGAGCGTCCAACCACCGAGCATTCATAAAGTTCCAGAATTTCAAATAGATCGTGAGACACCGGGATTGATTGGAATTGATAGACATTTCAATATGGAAGAAGAATGTTTTAAGAGTATTTTGCCACCTACGATGATGTGCATTATCGCAAATGAAGCGAATCGTAAGGCGAAGGATTATTTTGATCGTCACCTACAATCCAACATAAACAACCAAATATTCGTGGAAATGGTATGACGTGGAAATTGACGAGCTCTACGCCCTCATTGGGATTATTTTATATGCCGGAATGAGGAAGAATTGAGATGAGCGACTAGTAGACTAGCGGCCCTTTTTTCAGAGCATCGATGTTGTTGCAGAAAGTGGATCAAATTCTTCACTTCATGCGTTTCGATAATCATCGAACTAGAACAGAACGATTGCAAATTGAAAAATTAACTGCTTTCAGAGATGTTTGGCTACTTTTTCAGGAAAATCTGAAATTAGCATATAGATCAGGAAACTAAACAGTCGATGAACAACTAGTAGCAACAAGAGGGCGATGTAATTTCCGGCAGTACATCCCTTCCAAACCAGGAAAGTATGGAATCAAAATATTTTGGGTCGTCGATGCGAAAAACTCCTATCCATCGAATGGAGAAATTTACATTGGTTGTCAACCTGGAGAGAAGAGCGCAAAAGACTACGCATTCAATCTAGTAAACAGACTAGCTCGTCCTTACGTTAACAAAGGATGTACTATAACAATGGACAACTTTTTTACCAGTTGTGCTCTTGCCGAAGATATGATTCGTCAAAAAAAAACAATCATAGGAACCATTCGAAGTAATAAACCCGATTTACCAGTCGAATTGGCAGCACATAGGGCACAAGAGAAAAAAATGCATATCAAAAATCAAAAAGTTGGTTTATCACGCTTTTGTGCTATTATTATCGACTCTTCATAATAACGATGACATCGATGAAACTTCAGGCAAGCCGAATATAATTTTAGACTACAATTCCAGTAAAGCAGGAGTAGATACTATGGATAAGTTGACCAAGACTTATACATGTAAACGTATCACACTTAGATGGCCAATGTTGTTGTTTTTCAACATGATAGATGTGGCAGCTATTGCTGCTTTTAACATACATAAACTAGCTCGCCCAGATGCGTATGTACAAAAGAAAAGCAACACCCGTAAACTTTTTTTGGAGATCCTTGCAAAACAGCTTGTAGATCAACATATTCGAAAGCGGCTGTCAAATCCAAACGCATTGAAAAAAAAAACGTAAAAATTGCGATGCAGTTGATGGGTTCTAACGTCGATATTCTAAGACAGCAACTAGATGCTGGAACTAGTTCGCACATTACCAAAAATCGGTCCCGTCGTTGTAACTTCTGCGAACGGTCTGCTGACGTAAAAACAAATATTAGTTGCTATATCTGTACCATGCCCGCATGCAAGCGTCATCATAAAATAGTTTGCAATGCCTGCTGTGTCATAGAAATTCAAGATGTAGAAGTTATCGCCAGGGGTGACATGTTCTACCATCACTTTCGATTCGTTTTCGATAGTGTTTTGTCTCTTGTAACAAGAACAAAATTGCACTCTATTTCGCTTTATCAATTATGCTATTTCTAAAGCTTTCTCAGCTTGCTCAAATAAAACAACATTCTATTTCTACTTTCATTCATCACTCTTTGTCACAAAAAATTTTGATTGCGATATTTTTCGATGTGAAGTAAAGGAAAAGTATACAGAAGGCTGAGGTCGCATTAGAAAAATTGTAATGAAAGAAGAAAATAGTGTACAATTTTGTTCTTGTTACAAGAGACAAAACACAATCGAAAACGAATCGAAAGTGATGGTAGAACATGTCACCCCAGCTGTGAAGATCTTGATGACGACTTTGATTAAATATTGTTCCGTTTTTAAATAATTTACCTTTATTATAACATGAAAAGTGAATTAAACTATATTTTCAATGTATTCCAATGAATTAAAATAAATTTTATTGATGTATTATGTTCAGATTTATTTAAATAAATTAACCAAATATAACTTTTTCCCTTGTATTGTATAATAAACTAGTGGGGTAACATGTTACCCCCATACACAGACCGTGTATATAAAACACGTGCACCGACGGAAAGCTAATGAACCTCAGCCACGACAGCATGTATTTATCGGTTTTACAACGGTATAACTCGCAAATTAGAAAAAATTTGAAAAATTTGAATAGATTTACGAAAGGAAAATAAGTTTAACGTCATACTGACTTGAAAGTCAAACTAAACTTCCGCACATAATGCACATACGGCAATTTGATTCAGTTAAATAAGCAGTTGCCATCCCCTAGATTCAAGGTTACAAGTGAGTTTCTCCACAGAAGCTTGCTCTCAACGATAAGACCTAAAAACTAAAAAACCTGCGTATTTTGGCTATGAAAAAACAAAGCAAGATTCACTATATTTTAGAATTTATGGAGCAGCTCAATAACTATCTCAATCATGTAGAATCATTTAAAGTTAACGAAACATCGGAACTATCAATATACTCTACAATCCTTAAATTTATTTATCACTGAGGTAGGAATTATTCTGGTGGGACATCTAGCTTACATGCAGCAATAAATTATTTCACCATTCTTCGAAGAGCTGTGCCAAGGCAATAGATATGCAGCAGCTCCTATTTAATTATTACTGCGAAGGTAGACAGTTTCGATACATGATAGCAGAACTGGAGCCAGGGAATTATTTAAACAATTAAATTATATTTTTGCTTTTTCTTTCAGTTTATACATGGCCAGGCATATCAATCCCCCTCCCCACAAATTTTGTACATATTTGGAAAACAGGGATAACATTTACACAGTTCCACTTAGAACGAGTGGTTGAGAAAACTATCCCTTTATATTTCATATTCCGAATAGATCTTTGAAATAATGAAGAACAAAACTCTATGTTTTTATTTACATTTCTATCATTAATACTTATCATACAGTAATCCTATGCCTTTTTTGACGTGAGGTTACAGGTTACCGGAAAAGGAGCAGTGACGATGGAGCCTATCCTTTTCAGAGTGATTTAAAAACAAAATATTTAGATCTGTCCACAAAAAGTTATTTTTTGTCCACTGTTGGAATCTTTTTCAAAAATTTGTGATTTTTGATAATTATTCACATAGTAAAGTAAAAAATTCCCCAAGGCCGCTTACCATTGATCCTTTTTGCGCAAGGATGACAAGAAATTATGTTGGTTCGTTTAGTTTTCATATTGTAGCTAACAAAAATTAATTGGGGTTTTCGTTTAAGGGCCCATTAAAAGCACGGTATTTTGCAATCTTTTGAGGATTTTTATTTTTGGGAATATGATGGTATCCAAGGTAAACATGTAGAATTTGTTAAGAGAAAAAGAGCGTAAAATGCTTGAATTGTTTAATGAAAATAAATATTCAGTTACTTGCAATCAAAGAGCATTGCAATTGAGAGTACACTGAGACATTAACATTCAGCATTTCCTTATAATGGTGTTGTTACAATGGGGTAGTGCTGATGCAAAGTATAGCGGTAGACAGCGTGCGAGCCGATCAAGTGATAATATTGATAGAGCGTATGAAGTTGTGAAATATTAGATTTTCAAACGCAGGAAAAAACTCAATGTTGAAACAACAAACGAATCGTTCATTTAATTATGGCCCACCTTATAGTTTGCTGTAATTCGGAACGTTGTCTTCACATTCAACCTTTCAGAGGTTAAACCCACCTTTTGCAAATCATATCTTGGATAGCAACTGTGAATCAATCTTCTGGATGATTTAGCGTGTTGTACCTGCTCTTGATCATTCAACAGTACTTATGTATTCATTAACGCATAAGTTACTGGTATTTATCTTAAGTCATGTACAATACAATAAATCTTTACAGGGTGTCTTTACATAATATCAAACTCGAGGTTGAGTTTGAACTGTAAATGGTTAAATTTGAAAAGTAAAAATTTGAAGTGTAAAACCTAAATACACGAAACCAACCAAAGTAAATGACAAAAAAGGTTAATAGATTTAATGCTTGAATTAAGGTTAATTTCATTAGTGTATTACATTTTGGGCCTAGGATTCTACATGGGCGACTTGACACCAAGTTTGGAAATTTTCAGTTTACGAGTAAGTGAGTTAGCGAAAAAATGGAGAAACTGTTTCAGTCCCCCAACAAAAAAAAAAAAAAAAATAGGGGTGTGGCTGTGTCGTAAATACAGCCGTGTATTTGACGTGAATACGTGTACGTTACGAGTACTATTTTCTTTGAGCGTATTGTATGTATATGCCATCGTACATGCTGAATTTCATCAACATCGGATAAGAAATGGCCAAGTTCCGTCCTAATTGGCCAAATACCAGAACTTTATCTAAAAATCATTTTAGAATCCCATTTCCATCGTACATGCTGAATTTCATCAAAATCGGATAAGAAATGGCCAAATTCCTTCCTAATTTGCCATATTCAAGAACTTCACCCAAAAATCATTTTAGAATCCCATTTCCATCGTACATGCTGAATTTCATCAAAATCGGATAAGAAATGGCTAAGTTCCTTCTTAGTTGGCCATTTTCCAGAACTTCATCCAAAAATCATTTTAGAATCCTATTTCCATCACGCATACCAAATTTCATTAAAATAGGTTAAGAAATAGCCAAGTTCCATAATAATTGGTCATATTGCAGAACATTTTTTTAAATTTTCTGTCGTTTCTTATGGACGAGTATTACAAAAAATGGCGGTGCTTCCCCCGCCTCCGCAAGCGATGCGTCACAGTCCTCACTCAATGTAACAAATTCTTTGATCCTTTATCTATCGAGTGGTGTAATTAAATTTTGGATGTATATGATAGATATTTGGCTGCAGCATAAAATCGCACCCATTATTTTGCTATCATCAGTTTTTTGAATTACCCCCCCCCCCCCCTTCCCCCCCCCCCCCCTTCACGTCAAAATTATTATCAAGTTCCTTGTAAAATGCTAGTAAGACCGTTTTTAAATTAAAACATATTTAGAACATTATAGTAAAATTTGTATAATACAAGAGAAAATACGCAAATTAGAGTATAAGCAAAAGACAAAAGATATTTAAAATTAATTACAGAAAATGAAAATTTCTATACATAATAAATATTCATATACAACATTTAAATTAAACAATAAAAAGATAATCTGGTCCTATATTCCTAGCTACTTAGCCTTGTAATAATTTCAGATTACACTCACCATCAAACAAACAAAAAAAATCTTTGTGCTCCCCCCATTTTTGCATATTGTTCAATAAGATTTTCAGCTGGCACTATAATAAATTCAACATATCAGTTATGTTTGCTTCCTCTGGTGTACACGAGTATCATATTTGGTTAGAATCTATCTATATGCGACAGTCAGCAAAAAATCGCGTTTTATGAACACAAAAATACAGGAACAAAAAAAAAATGAAATGTTTGAATTGAAACGCCTGTAATCCCAATAGATAACAGAAATAGATTCAACATTTTTTTTTTTATTCGTGTTTTGCGTAAAATTTAATATTGATAAAAATATTTATTTTTTATTTATTTTTTCATAAATTTTGACTTAACAATCAACTTTCCCTTCCAGAGAGCTATTGAATAATTCATAGATAATCCTTGGGATTCATATATCAAGGGTTTTATTTTGATGGTTTTCTTTTATTAACATGAATATGTTTTTGTCTATATATGGATAAATAACCAATATGATGAGTAGAGAGATAAAGCTCAAAAGTTCAATAAAGCAAATGTATGTATAGCTCTAGCTGAAAAGATGTGTGCTCCTTTTTTTTTGTAAAACCAAATAAATTATTAATTGATTTATGGATCCCATATATTTATTTCCATAGAAATCCTTACAACAAATACAGTTTCTTGGAATTTTTTTGAATTTGAATTATGTGTACACACACATCAAGAAATTCTTTTTAACTTTAGGTCAAAAAACCACTTTCAAAAGCTTTTTATGAACTATAACCGATTTAAGCATATTTGTTTAAATATTATTCTGTGGCCATAAGGATAAACGGCATAAGGCATAAATCTGTATTTTTCAGGAAATCGTTTTTAAAATTAAGAGTTACTCAAAATCGTATGAGATTTTAGAATTCTGGTTTTTGTAAAAGCTTACAAAAAAATCAAATGATAAAAAATCGTTTACGGAGATTTAAAATGTTCAAGGCCAAGCTATTTTGAGAAGCTCTTTATGCTGGAAACACATGAGCAGAATTTCTGCTAGCATCGCTGCCGGCAGAAATTCGGGCGAACTACATGAGCGTCGTTTTTGATAAGCAGAATTTTTTTTGTGGCGTTTATCTGACACATATTTAATTTTAATGTACAATTTTTTTAAATGAATGATGCATTATTTTGTCATAAATTATTTAATTTTTATCCTCCAATTTGGCACTTTGCCACACAAAACTTATTTTCTGTCAACAAATTAAAAAAATTGATTGAAAAAAATAAAAAATATACAAATTGTACTAGATTTGTTATCTTTTACGTAATATAGCTTACTGATTCGCAGCAAAATTAGAAATAGAGACATGAAGCAGAATTCTACATGGCAAGCAGAATACATGTATTTCAATTCATTTAAACTTGTGTATTCTAATTTTGCTGCTTACAGAATAGAATACACACGTTTATACGGCTTAAAATACATGAATTCTGCTTTGTGTCTCTATTTCTAGTTTTGCTGCGAATCAGAAGGCTACATTACGTAAAAGTTATTAAATCTAGTACAATTTGTATACTTTTTATTATTTTCAATCAATTTTTTTAAATTGTTGACAAAAAATAAGTTTTGTGTGACAAGTGCCAAATTGGAGGATACAAATTAAATAATTTGTGACAAAATAAGGCATCATTCATTAAAAAAATTGTACATTAAAATTAAATATGTAACACAAATAAAAATTCTACTTGTCAAAAAATAACGATCATGTATTTCACCTACAATTCTGCAGGCAGCGCTGCTAGCAGAAATCTGCTCATCTGTTTTCAACATTATTTGTTTTCTCTTTTATCTCCAATTTAGGAGCATTGATTGGGGAATCTCACTCCATTGAGAGCTATTGCCTTCAGCGTTCCCCAAGTTTTGGCAAGTTCCTTCGCTTCAACTACCTGGCGGACTCCATCCTAATGATGTCTGGATTATGTCATTTGGTGTTTTCCTCAACGTGTGCCGGATCCGTCTCCACTTGCTTTTTCTGGTTTCGCATATGTTTATTCGTTTTCTTTCGTTTTTTAACGAAAGTATCATTCAATATAAACGTTCAAAAATGAAAGTAAACTTGTTTTCAGGGTTTTAGTAACAGGAGGCAGGCGTAAAGGAGTTTATTTAAATACATATAATATAAGCTGTGCCGAAATCGATTTTTTCTTATTGAGACAAATTAAAAAAATTATAGAAATATGGAATTTTCAGAGTTTAGAGCAGTGATCGCAAATACGTGGCATGTGTCGTGGCAAATTTGTCCGGCACGCCAAAAAAATTTGAGTTTTAAAAATCGGCCTTCTTGGCAGTTATACATACCAGAAAATGAACAAGACGTTTTTAGAGTTTTGATAAAGTCCAAATATCAAAATGCTGCGAAATAGGAAAGCATGAAATCAATTTGGGCATAATATAACTTTTACAAATACCAAACATTTTCGAGAAATATGGAAAGCTTGAAAGAAAACTCCTAGGTGATAAAATGTATGGTTTGATCAATTAATCGAGGGATTTTGAGTTGTTGTAAGTTATTTTATTGTATTGATTCACCTATCGCTGAGCCCTGACTTATCTTGTTATAGCTACACTATATTGGATGCTTAGTTTATTATTGGCTGTCGAAATGGTTCTCGGTAATTTAGTTTTTGGAACAGGAAGAAGTCGCATGACATGGCCAGTGAATACGGAGGCTGAATAACGTTGTTGTTTTGAACCAAAAATTTACGAACAAGCAACGAAGTGTAACTTCCCATATACTTTTGTGGATGGATTTTAATAAAAATTTACTTCTGAGATTTGAGTTGTAAAATCAATTCTTTAAGTAGTTCCTAACAGAAAATAAAGGAATTCCGGCTATGAAGAATTCCTCCGGCCATATCGTCTGGGGTCGGATTCCTTATTTAAACCATGGCTGCAATTTAAGAAATATTGCGGAGCACCTCCAATGATGTCAAACGAAAATATCATATTTGTTGACAAGCATATTTGTTGGCGGATTTTAGTGAAATTTTATATCTGAAATATGTTGTGTGTATTATAAATAGGGCATAATATAAAACCTATTATTTCATGGCCTTAAGAATTTTTTCGAACTTAAAGTTGACTGGGATCATATTTTGTATATTGAAACATGTCCCAACGGTATGATTGTATTTTGGAACACTGCTCATACTAATGATATTATGGTCGATACCATAAATCAAAAACTAGATTTGCCAATTTTGGTTTTCCATAAACCAATCCAATCAACTTTTTCCTCCTCCAGCATCAAATAGAACGCACACATTTGTCGATGTATTTTTATTTGTATGACTGTATCGTTTTTAAAGAACTAATCAAAATAGCAGAAAAATGCGATTAGTAGAAAGGGTTATTCACGCGAAGAGATTTGGAACAGGAAATTCGAATGAATACAGAAAATTCAGAATCGTTATACTTCTTCTATTTTTAATTTACTTTTTTTTTTTATTTTTTTATTTATTGTTTATTTATTTATTGTTTACTTATTTATTTTTATTTATTTATTTTTGAGTTACAATAAACTATTTATATTTTTTTACTTCATAATTACTTAATAATAATATAAATTTTAATTCTTGTATAATAATTATAATAATAATAATTTAATAATAATATAAATTATATAAAAAAAAATATAAAAATAAAAATGTAATATAAAAAATTATAAAAAGAGGAACAGACCGGCTAATGGATTTAATGTCCTGTTAAAGCCACATGTTCCTCCTTAAATACAAAATATAAATTTAAAATGGTTAATTTGTATCAACTACTTCTATATACATAGGTATTACGATTATTAGCTTATAAATATTTCACAGATAACTTTCGACGTTAGATTTCAAAAACATTTTCTTAAACTTAAATATATTTTCCGAGCACTTAATTAGTTTCGGTATTTTATTATAAACATACGGTCCTAAATATGATATAGATTTTCTTCCAAATTCTGTCCTAATATTGTGGCATGTTAAGTAATTTGAAGATCTAGTAGCGTATCTATGAGTTACATATTCAAATTTCATGTTCGATAAACATGATGATATATGCAAGCATTTGTACATGTAAATAGATAAATAAAGTTCAAATAGGGCATTTATTGGAAGAATTCCACGAGCTACATTGCTATACAAATCAGATGTTGGATAAATCGACGAAAACCTGTAAATTGATTTACAGCACTTATTTTGCATAATCTGTAAACTTTTTAATTTAGTTTTGCTACTGATCCAAAAGCTGCAATGGCGTAATATAAACGAGAGTGAATAAAAGAAAAATAAATCATTTCCAAGACATGGTTTGGAACAAAAACTGCCAGTTTTCTTATCAAAAACAAGAATGGACTAGCTTTCAAGCAAATTGAATTAATATGATCAACCCAAGATAAGTTCTTATCAAATATTACTCCAAGGTATTTATATTTATCAACACGTTCAATAGTAACATTGGAATGTTGCAGAGCCGGTAACTCATAGTGTGGCAAATGCGGCGAATGAAAAATAATAAATTTTGACTTATTGAAATTAAGTGATATTTTATTCAAATTAAAAAATTTAATCAAAATGTTTAAATCATTTTTTATATTAATCATCGTTTGAGTACAATCTTTGGACTCGTAAAAAATTGCAGTATCATCCGCGAACATTCTAATTTGACCAGCAATAGGTAAGCGGGCTATGTCATTAATGAAAATCAGAAACAATAGGGGCCCAAGAACACTACCCTGTGGGACTCCGCTTTTAATATTCAGCATGGAACTTTATCCCGTTAATTTCAACAAACTGTTTACGATTGTCGAGGTAACTTGCCAGAAGATTATACGAAATACCACGAACTCCATACATATATAGCTTACCAAGCAGTAAATCACAATCTTTGGAATCAAAAGCTTTGCGTAAATCTAAAAATAGGCCACACACATATTTTTGATTGTCAAAAGCTCTGTAAATCAAATCTGTTATCTCAATCAACGCAAGATCAGTACCAGAACCCTGTCTAAATCCATACTGATAAGGATAGAAAAAATTTAAGGTATTTAAAAATTGGATCATTCGATTAGCAATTATTTTTTCTAGTATTTTGTCAAAAACCGATAAAATAGATATAGGT
The DNA here is from genome assembly GCA_963556165.1 of Tipula helvola. Taxonomy (NCBI): domain Eukaryota; kingdom Metazoa; phylum Arthropoda; class Insecta; order Diptera; family Tipulidae; genus Tipula; species Tipula helvola. The sequence goes on from OY744481.1 coordinate 83,590,663, forward strand.
CGATAATTATTCACACATTTATTGTCACCTGATTTAAAGATGGGTACAACTCTTGCGATTTTTAAACAATTTGGATATAATCCCGTTTCTAATACAACATTAAATAAAGTAGCCAGCAGTTGAGAAAAAAAATTCGCATTGTGCTTCAAAACAACATTACCAATTCTATCATGACCACAACCTTTACTATTATTCAAACTGCAAATGATATTATAAATTTCAGAAGATGAAGTCGGCGATAAAAAAAAAGAATTAGATAAAGCTACAATTGTTCCAAATTTATTCACGTTCCCATCAGCTGCTCCCGTCAAAGATGAAGCTCTACCAGCATTAACAAAAAACCTGTTGAATATATCAACAATGTCGCTATCGTCTTTATATTCAATATCTTTATGCAGAATATGAAGTGCATTTGAATTATTACTATTCTTCATAAAACTATTAATTTGCTTCCAAATTTCTTTTTGACTCAAGTTATTGAACAGATTTGCAAAATATCGTTTTTTTGCATAATATTTTCCTGACTTAATTTTTTTATTGAGCAGATCTAATCTGCCTCTTAAATCAGTATCATCCAGATTTCGCTTACACTTTTGCAAAATACGATTTTTATTTTTAATTAGGTCCCAAAGATCATAAGTCATCCAAGGACAATTATTTGAATTTTTTATTTTAATCGGTTTTTTTTTAACTATAGAAAATGTATCAACCAATTCATTATATTTATCAGTAACCCACTTTAAAGTAGAATCCGGATTCCGTAGATCAAACGCCGAAGATAACAAAAAGTTTTCAAAAAACTGATTAACTTTCCTATAATTTACAATTTTTTTTCTAATATTCTACTATGTTGTCTAGATTTGAACACGAGCTTTGAAAAAATAAAATTGTGGTGACTGATATCAGAATAGATGATCGAGTTAAGAACTCTCTCAATGTTTACAAAGCTACTTATTGTATGTTCCAATATATTTTGGCTTAAAGACCTAGTAGTACAAGTGTTAGTAGTAATCATTCCATGGCTCAGTAAAGTAGAATTGTAATCCGCAACTATGTCCAAATTTTTATTGATAGGTATGTTAAGATCACCAACAATAACAAAATCGGAAGTACTTTTATTCTTGATAAGCATATCATCCAAGAACTCTAGGAAAAGTTTAGTGTCTGATGACGGTGGTCTATAAATCCCACAAATTCTTGTAGAATTAAATCCCTGAAGCTGAATACAGATGTATTGAAACGGCAGAGTAGCATCATCCTTAGTCAAAATGTTATAAGAAATATCATTTCTAATATACATAGCAATTCCTCCACCGACTCTGTCATCTCTACATGAAAAAACAACAGTATAATTAGCTATATTAAAAGAAAATATATTTGAGCTTTTAATAAATGTTTCTGTTATGACTAACACATGCACATCGGTCCGCAGACTTTCCATAAAATGTAACAAACTATCAAATTTCTGTAACTCATTCATGCCCCAAATATTGAACTGAAGTAAGTTCAGACATTTTGAATTTAAAACTATATCATTCTGATTCAAGGGAAAATCATCAACATTATTAAAATATGTATTGAAACAATTACGTTTAAGATTATTAAGGCTCATAAAAACTCGAAAAATATAATAAATTATTAAACAAATGGCATACTAACAAAAAGATAAAGTAGATACAACAAAATTTAAATAAAATCAAAAAAATAAAATTGAACATGAAAAGTTGAAAACTATGCATACAGTTATTACACAATACAAAATATCGATTAATACAAATTATAAAATGAGCCAAAAAACCACTCTGAATTAAAAAAAGTATGTAATAATTACTACAAAATGCACTGACTTACAATGTGTTGGAAATTGCTTGCACCTCCAGTGATGATGATAATACTTAATAAGAAGACATATAATGTTACAGTACCAATTAATTTGAAGATGATTTATCCTCCAAAGAACGAAACCCATTCTGCAACCGGACAATATCGTTCATCGAAAATATTTGGCATTTTTACACCACAAAAATTGGAACTTGTAGGATAGCTGAATATTTTTAGCTTCTTTGTACAGTCGTGACTGGAATTTGGTGAAATGTTGAATAATATTGAAACCACTTACTTCATTTGGTGTAGACTTCGATGAAATTTTTTTGTTGGAAAATGTGGACATTATTTTATTTTTTATCTCAGAAGATTTCAACGCAACATTATAAATGGATTTTAAAAGTTGAACGGGAGTTTTTATTATGAAACATCCTTTTAATTGAGACGACATCATTAGATGAAATATTGATGTCAACTTTAGCCAAAGTATCAAGCACTAAATTTGAAATTTTGTGACCTTGCTCATCATTACCCTCAATTGTTGCAATCGGCAAGCCACAAATAACAATATTGTTACTGCATTCAGCTTGGTTGGCGAGATCTAATTGAGCTTCCATCAGGTTTAATTTAGCTTCTTGCTTCGAGTATTTGTCCTCAAGCTCCAACAATTTCTTGTTCGCTTCTATGTTAGCCTTCGTGAGTTCTTTGATGGTAATGTTTAATTCACCTACACTTGAGCATACGTAACTTTGAGACTTCTCCAAATCATCCAACTTATCAAGTTTTTGCTGCATGGATCTCAAAATTGATACAACATCATTTAAATTTGGATTCACTGGAAGCTTGAATGATTCAATATCGTCATCACTCACAATAATTGATTTACGTGTACGTTTTGGACACTTATTGCACAACCACGTCGATGATCCATTGGAAAGACCACTGTATAGCTCATCAGATATATTGCCACAACTAACGTGATAGGCCTGATCACACTCAACACATTTAACGCCTGCTTTTTGGCCTCTAGTGACCGCTTTGTTACACATGGCACACAATACAGGCATCAGGATTTCAGATTAAATTAATATTGTTATAACTAATATAGTTAAACGAAGAAACATAAATTCACTAATTTTATTATTCAATATTTTCACATAGCACACACAGCCAATGTTTAAGTTAAATACAGTACAATTGTTTCGAGCTGTTTACATAGTTGTAGGCACGTACATACAGTTCACAAATATTTACAAACCAGCAACGGATGAAGATACACTAATAGGCAAGGCCGTCAAGGACAAAATATGTATTATTAGACTTTTTAATTTTTATATAAACAAATTTTCATAGAATATGTAATTTAAGATAAAATTATTAATTTAAATTATTAAGTTAACACCATATAAGTTAATTAAAAGAAATTTTGAAACTACAGAAGATATTTTACAGAAGCAGCAGAACAATTATTACAATGACTACTTCTATTGCAACTTAGCCATTTATTTTACGATGCCAATTATCCTATAACAGGATTTGGCGCGCCAGCTGATAATAGCTGAACTAACAGATTTTCCTTCGACAAATTTTTGTGAGTTTCTATTTTTCCAGATAATTATTATAATAATAAATAGGATCCGAACGGCCAAATACAATTTTCTGGGGTTAAGATATTGGACCCAACTTTGAGATAATGAAATTTATCTTAAGTTATTTTATTCGTTCCATTGAGCTGTTATTTTATTCGTTCCACTGATATGTTACACAGAAAAAAGATTATTTTACGGAATTAGTTTGGCATGCTAAAAAATTAATTCTTGAAATAATTTTATTGGCACGCCAATAACCAACTATTTGCGAATACTGGTTTAAAGAGTTTGTAGAATTTATAAAGTTTATAAGATTTATTGAATTTATTTCTAGAAATTAAGGAATTTATAGAAATATTAAAATTTATAGAATTTATCAATTCTGTTGAATTTAAAAAAATTTTAAGAATCAAAGAATTTCTAGAAATTATCGAATTTTTAAAATAATTCAAACTTGAGTTTTTATTAATAGAATTGCTATTTGTTAGAACCATATAATTTATAAAATTAAGGCGATTTTATTATTTTTAGCTCATTTAAACAATTTCATGCCTGTATTACACTGTTAAATTTTTAAAGCCATCACTCAAATATTTTAAACGAACACAGTGCTTCTCCTGGAAGTTTTTTTCACTTAAGTGGTTTTCGCTTTTGGGCACATATTTATAGAATTTGTTGAGTTTAAAAATGTATTTAATATACATAATTCATAAAGTTTAAATTTAATAGAGTTTAAAGACAAATTAAGGTTTATAGAAATTAAAGAACTAACTGAGGAAAAGGAAATGATAGGAAAGGAGTGTTAAATGGGAGAAACTCGACTCGATTACAGACACCATATCTATCGATAGTTAGTAAAATAGTTAGTAAATATATAGAAAAATAGTTAGCACAAGACAACACAATTTCAAAACTACAGTTTCCTTGTTGATCCTGGAAAGTTGATTTAAGCGAGAATTCATTTCTGAAATACGGGATTCATTTTAATCCCTCTAATAATGATTAATTCTGAATAAGTTATATTCTGAAAATTACCTTATTAATCAGTAAACTAAGAAATAAACCCCTTTAGATACTATTAACACTTATATTAATAAATACCAACTGATGAACAAAATAAATAGAGAGCCACGCCTGGTTTCTTCATCCTGGAATCCCCATGTCAAAACTACTATTATAAATGAAGCATTTTAGTAATCCTGACACTTAAGATATAGAAGTTGGATCTGTGATTACTGTTCTGTAATGAATTACAAACACCAGTACCAAATATTAAAGTTATAAGACACCAATTAGTTTCTAAAGTATGAATTCAGTATAGAAATTCCATTCAGTTTAGTAAAATCAACTAAACTACAATTGTTATCGGTTATTTTATCCCTTCAACGATTATTTTAAATAATTTCTATAAATTTACAAATAAAAAAATAATCAATTCATCATTCACCATGGCAAGTTGATAGTTAGTATAAAAGACAACACAAGACAACACAATTTCTAAACTGCATGATTGTTAACTGTTTGTTGTTTTTGGAGCGTTGAGTCCGGCTATAACTTTATTACTGAAAATTAGGATTAAATTTAATCCCTTTAAGAATGATTAATTCTGAAATAAATTTAATTATTTATGAGTATATTTGAAATAAACCTCCCTAAACAACTATGATCTTATTATTCTAAATAAACTTAAAATTACATCCGCATTAATCCTAGGCCACCTAAATAATTTAATAAATATTTTAAAAGTCCTCTAGAGTCTAGGTGACACCTCTACAAATTTTAACAATTATTTAACTATTTAATTAGCTTACAAAATTATTGCTAAATCAGCTTCCTTCAGGAACTCATTTCCAAGTAACACCTAATACAATCTAACGAACCCGACTCTGGAACGTGTAAATTCAAGCCATTCTACTCCATTTCACTTCTCGCATTCGTTTGAAAACCAAAATTAACACAACATAACATAACATTTTGGAAGGCAGAATCGGGCCTATCAATTATACAAATTTAGGAAATTGTAAATACGAGTATATTAAAATTTTTAGAATTCAAAAAATTTCTAGAAATTATAGACATATGTATGTATATAAAACCCCATACAATTTATAGAACTTGCAGAATTTAGAAAATATAAGGAAATGATATTTATATGATAAATTTATGGAACTATAGTAGATTTAGAATATGTAGAATAAGTAAAATTTTTGAATTAGGAAACTACATAGATTTTATAGAGTGTGAAGTGTTATTAAAATTTATAGAATTTGTCGTGTCTACTAATTTTAAAGGATTTATAAAATTTAAAGAACTTACTGAATGAAGCCCTACAGCTTTATAGAATCCAAAGAATTACTAGAATTTATAAAGTTGCGAAATTTATTGGATTTATATATGTATAGAATTTACTTAGAGAAATTAAAAAAATTATAGAATTTATCGAGTTCAAAGAAATTTTATTTTTAGTATTCAAAGAATTTCTAGGCAATATCGGATTTTCAAAACAACAGAAAATTGAGTTTGAAAAATTATTGGAAGAACTTACATTTATAGAACCCATAGAATTTATAAAATAGAAAGAATTTCTAAAATTTATAGAATTTGAAGAATTTAGAAAATGTATTTAATTTATAAAATTCATCAAATTTATAGGATTTAGAAAATTCTGAGACTTTATAGAATTTGAATTCTTATTAAAGGATTTATTGAAAATAAAGAATTAATTGATTTATAAAGGTGTAAATTTATAAATCTCTTAAAATAAATAGAATTTGCAGAATTTATTGGATTTAAAGAATTTATAAAATTTATAGAATATGTAGAAATTAGGTATAGAAATTAAAGAATTTATAGAAATATTCAAATTTTTAGAATTAAAAATTTTTTCAGAAATTATAAAATTTTTGAAATAAGTCAAACGTGAAATTGTAGAATTTATTGATAGAACTGACATTTATAAAACCTATAAAATTTATAAAATGTATGGAAACGATAAAATTCATTAAATTTATAGAATTTATAGTTTTTAGAATTAGTAGAATTAGTAAAATTTTTGGAATTTGAAAAACTACACAGATTTTATAGAGTTTGTCTTATTTAAATTAGCTCTTTAAATACTATAAAAGAGGATTTATAGTATTTAAAGAGCTTACTTAGATTTTATAGATTCATAGAATTAAGGTCAAATTTATAGGATTTGCGGAATTTATTGGATTTATACAGCTTTCGAATTTATTTACAGAAATTAAAAAAATTATAGAAATAATCAAATTTATAGAATTTGTCGGGTTACTTGAATTTTTAAAATTTTTAGAATTCAAAGAATTTCTAGACTCTAAATTTTAACATAAGTAAAACGTGAGTTTGTAGAAACTATTGGTATAACTTGACATACAATTTGTTAAATTCATAAAATTTATAGAATTTATTATCCTTCTTGAATTTATAGAATTAGTTAGGTTTTGTGGAATTTTTAAAATGCATAGACTTTATAGAATTCTTATTAAAGAATTTATAGAATATAAATATTAACTGGATTTTAAGTTTTTATAGATCCCATAGAATTAATAGAATTTGCAGAATTTATTTTATTTACAGAATATGAATTATTGAATTTATTTATAGAAATTATAGAAAAATTAAAAAGTGTAGAATTCAAAAAAATTCTAGATATTAAAGAATTTTTGTAATAAATCAAACTTGAATTTGTAGAATTTATTGATATAACTGACATTTATAAAACCAATAGAATATATTTAAATACAAAGTATTTATAAAATTTATAGAACTTGTGGAATATAAAAATATATTGAATTTATACAATTCATAAAGTTTATAAAAAGTATTAGAATAAGTCAATTTTATGGAATTAGAAAATTCATAGATTTTATAGAGTTTGAAGACTTATTAAAATTTATAGAGTTTGCAGAATTTATAGGATTTATAGAATATATTTATGGAAATTGAGGAAAGAATTTTAAAAAATTTTAGAATTCAATAAATTTCTAGAAGTTATAGAATTTTTAAAATAAATAAAAATTGAGTTTGTAGAATTTTCCAAATCTGTTTATGGACTTGGATAATGAATGTTGGCTATCAGTGTATTCCCAGACCAGTGTCTCACAAGCTTATAATTGTTTCATTGAATTAGTTAGTATATTGACAAAAATTCAATTTTCGTCGAAATTAAAAACAAAGACAGAATTATAAAGCCGTGGATTACTAAAAAGTTATGCCGTAAGATAAAACTTAAAAATAAATTATCGAAGAAATTAGCTAAACTTCCCAGTAATTTAGATCTAAAAAAACAAGTCATTGTCCTAAGTAAATCTGTCAAAACAGAAGTTAATGTTGCAAAAACTGAATACTATCAAGCTAAATTTAATAATGCGGATAATGATGTTAAAAAATGTTGGGGATTAGTTGATGAGCTTTTAGGAAATGGTAGGAAACGGACAGGAATTGATTCAATTGTGATTGATGGGGAGAAAATTTCTGACGAGCTTGAAATGGCTGAATTATTCAATAATTATTTTATAAGTGTGGTTCAGGACTCAAAAGCGGATGTGAATAACAATGTTGAGCTTTATAGTGAACTAATTTGCACCTATTCTGAGTCAAGATCATTTGTTTTTCATGACACGTTCCCATTAGAAATCTTAGATGTTATTGCTTCAGTTAAATCCACAAGTTCGACCGGAAATGATAGTGTTAGTTCTTTGATGATTAAGAAAATTGGAATTTATATTGTTGATGTCTTATCTTATATAAAAAATTGTAGTTTTAGTTCTGGAATTTTTCCAACTAAACTCAAACAAGCTAATGTTATCCCTGTGCACAAAAGTGGAGACAAACAAAAATATGCTCAATTATCGGCCAATTTCCTTACTATCAGTTTTTGCAAAAATAATAGAGAAATTAGCTTATTCAAGGATCACGAGTTTCTTGAATCATACAAATTTTTTACATAAAATGCAGTTTGGTTTCAGGAAATTTAAAGGCACGGAAAATGCGTTATTGGAATTCTCAAACTTTTTATACAAAGGCCTCGATGAAAGAAGACCTGTTGCATCTATTTTTGTTGATTTAAAAAAGGCGTTTGATATGGTTAACCATAACATTTTGTTACAAAGTTATCTTCTGCGGGATTCCGTGGAATAAGTTTGCAATGGTTTACTTCCTATTTGTTAGATAGATCACAAGTTGTTAAGATCAAGGATTGTGAAAGTGAGAGAAACATTATCAATGATGGAGTTCCCCAAGGATCTCTCTTGGGACCTTTGTTATTTTTAATTTATTTAAACTCTTTGCTTAACACTAAATTTAAATCAGAGGTAGTTGCTTTTGCTGATGATCTTATCTTTATGTATAATACACCGAATAGGGTTAAATCAATGGATACATGCAATATGATTTGGTTTTACTTAGGAAATGGTGTGTTACATATTCCATGATCTTGAGTCCAAAAACAAAAGCTATGTTTTATAAACTCAATGATGACACTATTAGTGATCCGAATATCATTTACCATGATTTACAATGCAATCAAGTTGTTTGTACGAGTAACTGCTCGAAAATTGAATGTATTCAAAAATTTAAATATCTTGGACTAACCATAGATAACACCATGAGTTGGAAGCACCATATTGATAACTTACGGAACTATATGGTATTGGCAATACGTAAAATGTATATACTTCGTTTAGTATGTCCTGTTGCTGTTTTGAAGAGGGTATATTTTGCGCTGGTTGACTCGAAGCTGTTGTATGGTTTGGTTTGTTGGGAGGCACTTATTACGTTAGGTTACAACCATTGCTGATTGCTCAGAAACATATTATAAAAGTAATGAGTAACAAACCGAGGTTTGCGGAGTCATGGCCTCTTTTTCAATATATGTGTATTTTACCGCTAAGACATTTATTCGTAATGAAAGTTTTGAGAGTTTTTTATTTAGTGAAAGTCAATACGGCCGGTGGATTCACGACAAAGTACAGTCTGCGAAACAAACTCCATATTCACCTGCCGAAATTTTCTACCACTAATTTTCAGAATTCGTTTTTAATTTTGGCTCCTAAAATCTACAATAACCTTCCTGATGAATTCAAAACTTGCTCTAATTTCAACACGTTCATCTCGAACTTAAAGGCATTTCTCTTGAATTGCCGAGATGTTAATGATTTGCTGCAGTTTCAAGCTTAAGCACTTATTGATTTTGTTAATTTTCATTTTATTGTTCTATACTATATATTATAAGTATCTTTTTATGTATCTCTATCTTTAATGTAAATAATTTCACTGTGTATAAATATGTATGTCAATCATCACTGGCATCTTTGATCCACTGATTGTCAAAGTAATAATAAATAAAAAATAAAAAAATTATTGAGAGAACGTAAATTTATAGAATCAATAAAATTTATAAAATACCTAGGATTTATAAAATTTATAGAATTTATTAAGTTTTCAGAATTTATAGAATTAGTTAAATTTATAGAATTTAAAAAAATCATAGACATTGCAGAATTTGAATTCTTATTAAAGGACTTACAGAATTAACTGAATTTTAAGGCTTTACATACATATCCCAAAGAATTAATAGAATCTTGCAGGATTTATTGAATTTCTAGAAGTTGCTGAATTTATTAAAAAATTTTAGAATTCAAAAAACTTCTAGGAATTATAGAATATTTGAAATAAGTCAAACTTGAATTTGTAGAATTTATTGATAGAACTGATATTTATAAATCAAATAGCATTAATAAAATTTTTTGAATTTGCAGAATTTAATAAATGTGTGGAAATGACATAATTCTTATGTCATTTCCATATATTTATTAAATTCTCTCATAGTTTATAGAATTTATTTAGATAAATTAAAACAATTATAGAAATATGAAAATTTATATAAATTATAAAATACAAAGAATTTATAAAATTTATTAAGTTTTTAGAATTTATAGAATTCATAAAATTTATAGAATTTACAAAAATCATAGACTTTATAGATACTGAATTCTAATTAAAGTATTATAGAATTTAAGAAATAATCGATTTTTCGATCTAATAGAATTAATAGAATTTGCAGGATTTATTGGATTTATAAAATTTGTTGAATTTATAGTATTCATTGAATTTATTTATAGAAATTTAAGAATTTAAATTTAAAATTAAAATTTTTTGAATTCAAAAAATTTCTAGAAATTATAGATTTTTTGAAATAAGTTAAACGTGAAATTGTAGAATTTATTGATAGAACTGACATTTATAAAACCTATAAAATTTATAGAATTTGTAGGACTTAGAAAATGTATGGAAACGATAAAATTCATTAAGTTTATAGAATTTATAGTTTTTAGAATTTGTAAAATTAGTAAAATTTTTGCAATTTGAAAAACTGCACAGATTTTATAGAGTTTGAAGTCTTTTTTAAATTTATAGAATTAATTGTGTTTACAGATTTTAAAGGATTTATAATATCTAAAGGGCTTACTGAATTTAAGGCTTTATAGATTCTTAGATTTAATCAAATTTATAGTATTTTCAGAATTTATTGAATTTATATCATATATTTAAAGAATTTATTTATAGAAATTAAAAAAAATATTGAAATATGAAAATTTATAGAATTTTTCGAGTTACTTGAATTTTCAAAATTTTTAGAATTTTAAGAATTTCTAGACACTAAATTTTTAAAATAAGTAAGACATGAGTTTGTAGAAATTATGGATTTAACTGACATTTATAGAACCCATAGAATTTATAAAATACAAAGAATTTGTAAAATTTATAGAATTTATTAGCTTTTAGAATTTATAGAATTAGTTAAACTTATAGAATTTAAAAAATTCATAGACTTTAAAACTTTAATTAAATGATTTATAGAATTTAAAGAATTAGTTGAATTAAAGCCTTAAACTTTATAGATCTCATTATAATTAATAGAATTTGCAGAATTTACTGGAATTATACAATTTGTTGAATTTATAGAATTTATTGAACTTATTTATAGAAATTAAATATTTTTATGAAAAATTAAAATTTTTAGAATTCAAAAAATTTCAAGGAATTATAGAATTTTTGAAATAAGTCTGAATTTGTAGAAATACCTTGAATTTGTAGAATTTATTGATAGAACTGACATTTATAAAACCCATAGGATTTTTAAAATTAATAGAATTTGCCGAATTTAAAAAATGTATGGAAATGATAAAATTCATTAAATTTAAAGAATTAATAGTTTTTAGAATATGTAAGTAGAATTAGAAAAAATTTGGAATTTGAAAAACTACACAGAGTTTAAACAGTTTGAAGTCTTATTAAAATTAATAGAATTTGTCGTGTTTACAGATTTTAATGGATTTATAGTATTAATAGAGCTTATACTGAATTTTAGGCTTAATAGATTCAAAGAATTAATAAAATTTATAGGATTTGCGGAATTTATTAGATTTATATATTTATGAAATTTATTGAATATATTTAGAGAAATTAAAAAAATTTTAGAAATATGAAAATTTACAGAATTTATCGAGTTACTTGAGTTTTTAAAAATTTTAAAATTTCATAAATTTCTAGACACTAAATTTTTAAAATAAGTAAAACTTGTGTTTGTAGAAATTATTTACATAACTTACAATATTATAGAACCCATAGAATTTATAAACAACAAAGAATTTATTAAATTGATAAAATTTATAGAATTTATTATTGTTTTTGGAATTTATAGAATTAGTTAGATTTGTAAAATTTAAAAAATTCACAGATTCTATAGAATTTGAATCCTAATTAAAGAATTTATAGAATTCAAAGAATTAAGAGAATGAAGAAAGGTTTAAAGTTTATCGATCTCATAGAATTAATATAATTTGTATAATTTTTTGGATTTATGGAATTTATTGAAATTATTTATAGAAAATAAGAATTTATAGATATATTAAAATTTTTAGAATTCCAAAAATTTCTAGGTAATATAGAAATTTTGAAATAAGTCAAACTTGAATTTGTAAAAATGACTGATATAACTTACATTTATAGTGCCAGTAGAATATATAACATACAAAGAATTTATAGAATTTATAGAATTTGTAGAATAAGTTAATTTTATGGAATTAGAATATTTATAGATTTTATAGAGTTCGAAGACTTATTAAAATTTATAGAATAAAAAGAATTTACTGAATTTTTAGGCTTATTTAAAATTAATGGAATTAATGGAATTTGCAGAATTTATTGGATTTATTGAATTTATTTATAGAAATTAAAGAAAGATTCTTTTTTTTGTCTCTATCTCTGCAATCTCTTCTGGAAATCAAGGCACTCCCAACTCTTTCGCAGTTCCCTTTTAACGGCCTACCTTTCGCCGTTGCCAGCCAACTGGAGGACGCATCGCTATAGACCCGCGAATTTTTGAAAAAAGTCAAGCTTGAGTTTGTAAAATTTATTGAGAAAACTTGCATTTATTAAACCCATAGAATTTATAAAATTTATAGAATTTGCAGAATTTGGAAAATGCATGGAAATGATAAAATTCATTAAATTTATAGAATTAATAGTTTTTAGAATAGGTATGTAGAATTAGAAAAATGTTGGAATTTGAAAAACTACACAGAGTTTAAACAGTTTGAAGTCTTATTAAAATTAATAGAATTTGTCGTGTTTACAGATTTTAATTTATAGTGCCAGTAGAATAGATAACCTACAAAGAATTTATAGAATTTGTAGAATAAGTTAATTTTATGGAATTAGAATATTCATAGATTTTATAGAATTTGAAGACTTATTAAAATTTATAGAATATAAAGAATTTACTGAATTTTTAGGCTTATTTAAAATTAATGGAATTTATAGAATTTGCAGAATTTATTGGATTTATTGAATTTATTTATAGAAATTAAAGAAAGATTCTTTTTTTTGTCTCTATCTCTGCAATCTCTTCTGGAGCTCAAGCCACTCCCAATTCTTTCGCAGTTCCCTTTTAACGGCCTACCTTACGCCGTTGCCAGCCAACTGGAGGACGCATCGCTATAGACCCGCGAATTTTTAAAAAAGTCAAGCTTGAGTTTGTAGAATTTATTGAGAGAACTTGCATTTATTAAACTCATAGAATTTATAAAATTTATAGAATTTGCAGAATTTGGAAAATGTATCAAAATGATATAATTCATTAAATTTATAGAATTTATAGTTTTAGAATACGTAGGATTAGTAAGATTTTTGGAATTTGAAAAACTAAATAGATTTTATAGTGTCTGAAGTCTTTTTAAAATTTGTAGAATCGGTCGTGTTTACAGATTTTAAAGGATTTATAGTATTTAAAGGGCTTACTGAATTTTAGGCTTCAAAGTTTCATAGAATTATTCAAATTTATAGGTTTTGGAATTTATTGGATTTATATTTATATTAGAGGAATTTATTAAAAAAATTATAGAAATATTCAAATGTATAGAATTTATCGAATTAATTGAATTTTTTAAATTTTTAGATTTCAAAGAATTTCTAGACACCAAATTTCTAAAGTTAATCAAACGTGTTTGTAGATATTACTAATATAACTTACATTTATAGAATCCATAGAATTTATGAAATACAAAGAATTTATAAAATTTATAGAATTTGTGGGATTTAAAAATGTATTTAATTTATATAATTCATAAAGTTTGTAAAATATATAAATTTTAATATTGTAGAATAACTCAAATTTATTAAATTAGAAAATTCTTAGATTTTATAGAGTTTGAAGAGTTATTAAAATTTTTAGAATTTAAAGAACTTGCTGAATTCTTAGGTTTTTTTAGAATTAATAGAATTTATTGGATTTATAGAATTTATTGAATTTATCTATATAAATTAAAGGAACAATTTTTAATAATTTTAGAATTCAATAAATTTCTAGAAATTATAGAATTTTTAAAATAAATTAAAATTGAGTTTGTAGAACTTATTGAGAGAACGTAAATTTATAGAACCAATAGGATTTATAAAATTCATTAAATTTATAGAGTTTATTAAGTTTTTAAAATTTATAGAATTAGTTAAATTTATAGAATTTAAAAATGCCATAAATTTTATAGAATTTGAATTCTTATTAACGCATTCGCGGACAAGACGGCAAATGCCGTCAGTACCAGCTCAATTGCGCAGGACAAGACGGCATATGCCGACATTTAAAAAATGCCTCATAGGACAAGACGGGAATTACCGACAATAAATGCATTTCAGTCTATATAAAAAATAAATATGTGTTCCTATGAATAACACTACAAATGCAATTTTTTCAGAGCAATAGGGGAACCACATAAATAAATGCCTCGAAGTATTTTTTATGTATTTTAGTTTTCAGGAAAAAACAAGACGGCGTATACCGTCAATGATCGATATAGTTATCAGTAGTAAAAATATTGTGGTACGATCAACAACTTTGTTTTATGTGTGAAATATTGTTAGTTTTATTTTGAAAGTGTTGATGCCTGTTAGGTAAAATCCTCGTGGTAACTGGTAAATAATAAAATTAAGTTAACCGTTTTGCAATACATTTTAAAAAGGAGTAAATATTGGAGATATAATTTAAAATGTCCAAGATGACAGAAGAATATGAAGCATCCAGAGAAAGGTTAAGGAAATTATACGACGATTGCCCAAGCGATGATGATGGTTTAGACATCGATCCTTTTTGTGATGATGGTGAATTTGGAGATGATCCGACGTATGAACCATCAATAAGCGACAGTGACGAAATGAGTAATATGGAAAATCCAAATATTGAAGTAAATCATTCGGATCGAGGGGACGAAATATCCGAGATCGAAAATGATTCAGATCAAGAAGATTTAGATGAACCTATTGTCGGTGAATCGGGTGAAGAATGGATGGATGACGTTAAAGAAATACCGCATTTTTCTTTTGATGCGAGTAGTAGCGGTGTACAAATTGAAATTCAGCCTGACGCAACACCACTACAAGTTTTTGAACAAATTTTGAATCCGTTAATTTTGGAAACGCTCGTCGAATCAACAAATGCTTATGGTAAAAAACTTTGTGAAATGAACCGTCCAGCAACAAGGAACTGCCGTATTGCTAAATTTAGACCTACTGATTCCGAGGAAATGTACAAGTTTTTGGGACTTTGTATGTTGCAATCACAAGTAAAAGCTCCAACAATACGGTCGCTTTTTTCAAATGATCCTTTGTATTACCACCCATTGTTTCCTGCAACAATGTCCGGACGCCGCTTCGAGCAGTTGTTACGTAGCTTTAGTTGTAATATGGATAGCAATGATAATGGAAAACTGAAAAAGATTAGTCCACTGTTAAAACTATTCATTCAGAGTTTTCAAAAGGCATATAAACCAGAAAAAGAGCTGTCGTTAGACGAATCGCTTTTATTGTTTCGAGGTAGACTGAGTTTCAAACAATATATCAAGGGCAAGAAAGCTAAGTTTGGAATCAAGTTTTACGAACTAACTAGTAGTAGTGGTTACGTTTTAAATATCGAAATTTATCAGGGCAAAAATGATGTTTCTAATTGCCCCAAAGTGAGCTCTATAGTAAATCGACTAATGGACCCATTTTTGCTAAAAGGACATCATCTTTTTATGGATAACTACTATAACAGCGTTGAACTTTGCAACACACTGTTATCCATGAAAACCCACTGTACAGGAACTCTTCGATCAAACAGAAGGGGAAATCCTGTAGATGTAGTAAGCAAAAAGCTCACAAGAGGAGGATTTATTTGGAAACGGAAGGGAAACGTATACGTTTCGAAATGGAAGGATAAACGCGACGTTCTTAGTATCACCACAGCCATTCATCCCAAATTGATTGAAGTCCGAAATAGACATGGTACAGCGTTCATAAAACCTGAACAAATAGCCACCTACACCAAATACATGCCAGGAGTGGATAGAAGTGACCAGATGGTATCATATTACTCATCACCAAAAAAAACCATTCGCTGGTATAAAAAAGTGATGTTTCACTTATTGGATATAGCCACCTGGAACTCCTACTTTTTGTACATGAAAACTACTAGCTCAAATCAAAGTTTCCTACAATTTCGAGATGTACTAATTAAAGCCATGATACGCCTCCCTCAAACGGTTACAAAAGGGCAAGATTTAGTAGTAATTAACAGGCCGTTTCATGGTGGCTCAAGAAATACAGTAGCAAATTCTGCTGCGATATCCAATCATTTTATGGAAAAAATACCAGTTCCCGGAAATCGAAAACGAAAAGCTGTTTATTTAAGATGCAAGGAATGCGCGAAAACAAAAATTCGCAAAGAAACATCTTATCGATGTAAGAATTGCCCTTCATTCCCTGCACTTTGTGCTGGTAATTGTTTCGAAAAATTTCATGCGTCACAATAATTTGATATTTTGCAAAGTATCATTTGCCTGAATTATACGTTGTTTATATTATTTTCAATTTTTACCCAGTTTTATTACAAATGAATGTATTTTGAATTAATTTTAGTGTTATTAAATATATAAGTTTTTGAAACTAAATTGTATTTTTCTGTAAGTTTCCGTGTCGGCATATGCCGTCATGTAAACGCCCGACATATATTTTCTATCTTACAGGACAAGACGGGATTAGCCGACTAGTCGGCTTTTGCCGTCTTGTCATTTAAGAGCAATTTTTTTCGTCTAAATGGACAAGACGGGAAATACAGTCATTTAAAAAAACGGTAAATATTGTTTAAAATCACTAAAAATCACATTCCTAGTAATTTGATCTTTATCCGACAATTTTATCTTTCATATAGCAGAAGTTGCAATATGTGTCATTCTGCAAAACTTCTACTGAAAAAAGTGTCCGCGAATGCGTAGGAATTATAGAATTTAAAATGTTAACAGAATTTTAAGGCTTTATATATCTCATAGAATTAATAGAATTGTGCAGAATTTATTGGATTTATATAATTTGTTGAATTTATAGAATTTACTGAATTTATTTAAAGAAATTTAAGAATTTATAGAAATATTAAAATTTCTAGAATTCAAAATATTTCTAGAAATTATAGAATTTTTGAAATAAGTCAAATTTGAATTTGTATCATAGAATTTATTTATAGAACTGTTATTTATAAAACCCATAGAATTTATAAATTTTATAGAATTTGCAGAAATTAGAAAATGTATGGAAATGATAAATTTTATCAAATAGAATTAATAGATTTATAGAATTTGTAGAATTAGTAAAATTGTTGGAATTTGAAAACTACATAGATTTTATGGAGTTTGAAGTCTTAATAAAATTTATAAAATTTGTCGTCTTTACAGATTTTAAATGATTTATAGAATTTAAATAACTTACTGAGTTTTAGGGCTTTATAGAGTTAATATATAATTTTTAAAACAAGTTAAACTTAGAGTTTGAGAAATTGTTGAAAGAACTAACATTTATAGAAATTTATTTGTAGAATTTAAAAAATGTATGGAATTTATAAAATTCATAAAGTTTATAGAATATACAATATTAAGTTTTTAGAATTTTAGTAAAATTATATGATTTATTTAATTTAAAAAACACACTGAATTTTGAGGTTTTTTAGACATATTAGAATTTGAAAAATTCGTTGGATTTATAGGATTTTATATATTAAATTTATATCAAGAAATTTACGAATTTATTGAAATATTAAAATATATAGAATTTATCAAATTTTTTGAATTTTAAAAATTTTTTAAATTAAAAGAATTTCTAGAAATTATAGAATTTTTAAAATGCGTCATTAATAGAACCCATTGAATATTTTAAATACAAATAATTTATAAAATTTATAGAAATTATTGCATTTAAAGAATTAACACAATTCAAGGAATTTATAAAACGTATAGAAGTTATTCAATCGTTGGAATAAGTGAAATTGGAAATAATTTATGGAACTCATAGGATATACAAAATTTACAGAATTTATATTATTTATAAAAGTTGAATTTATATAGTTGTTTGGGATTTATCAAGTAATAGTGTTATAACTCTTCGCTCATTTCTTGGTATTAATTACTAGAGAACATTTTTAGATAATTTTCGAAAAATTCGAAATCCGCTTAACAATCTACTCTGTAAGGGTCAGAATTGCATTTGGTAAAATTATTGTCGAAATCCTTTTAATAAGGCAAAATAAATACATACTCCTATATGATTTGGGCATCATATGACACGTTTCGACGTAATAAAAAAAAAAATTATCTTAGCCATAAATGCATCAATCTATAGAACTGGTGGCCTGGTGATGCCCAGATTTCCCTGCATCCAAATTAAAGGGCAAAACCGAATAAATGTATAGTCAAACATAGGAGGGGAAAAATTGTACAAAAACTATTAGCAGTTTAGATTTACCCCAGTATAACCAACTTAACTATAATGATTGTACGAAAAGTTTCAAACAAGAGAATTTAAAACTAAACGATCCGGGACCATACATACAACTATTTAAGAGTTACAACACAAACAAAAAATTAAAGTGTGGCCGTCAAACGATTTTCTTTCACGAATGAGATGTAAATCTACATTAAAACAGACCGCAAACATTTGAAGTTCAAAGGATTAACATATCATTTTACTATAGAAAAACAAGTGTACATCAACCTCCTAACTTCATGAGATATAAATATAGCGCCACATTCTCCAATAACATAACTCTAAGGAAAAAAAACAAAAACAAAAATTACCAAAGTGCTCTGTTTTGTTATGGTGCCGCGTTCAGAAAAACAAAATTTCCAAACTTAATTTTCCTAATGAAAATGGAAAATAAAACATTTTTAACAAAAAACCTAATTATAACTTTGCATATTGGGAAAGATGTTTTAGTGTGGATTTCCTAACCCACTTTACATAATAACAAAATTTCATGTATTATAAATGTTATCGTAACATAACTGCAAGCGAATTTTAGTTTTTAAAATTTTCGTAAAATGTATGCTAGAAAAACTTTTTTTTGTTTTTCATTCAGTTGTAAATATTCATTTTACCTAATTTACAGTTACGAAATTTATTAATTTCCTGTTTAAGTTTTATTAATGGTCTGAGGTTTCGTTGATACTGAGCAGTGCAAATTTGTATATGGATCAACGCAGTGGGGTACAATAGCGGAACAACATATTTTGCGCCTCGCCGCAAAATTTTTCTTTCTAGCAAAGGGTTTATTTTAACACAAATTTGTTCTAAACATCGTTTTTTAAGTAATAACTTATTTCTTTCTATTATTCAGTCTCGCATTGGTCAAAATTATTTGAGTTGGATTTAAAAAATTGCGCTAAACGAGAAATTACACTAAATGAATTTTAAAAGTGTGTAAATAGTTAATAAGCATTGAAGTTCCAAAAAAACCGAAACAATTTGTATACAAACATTGACACAATGTACAGAAAATTTTTGTTTGAAACTAATAAGGAAACCTAGAAATTCTTTTCAGTTACTGTTAGGAAGAAAGATTGAAGAATTTCTTGTTGATTTGTATGAAGATCGCAATAAAACATGCGGAAGGTGCATATCCGTAAAGCGAGATATCTAGAAACTGGGTGGCCGCTTAACAAGTTAGTAGTTTCTACAGCTGGCAGTAATTCAATATTGTCATTACTCATATACATATTCTAAAAACATAACCCGGCAGGCACTAAAATCGTTATCGTTTGAACACTTTTATTTCACACGAAGTTTGCTAATTTTCTTCTAAAGATTTGTCAGAATCTAAAAATCATTTTTATTTTTTTAAAGACAGACTACGTTTAAATACTCGGACAATTACCTTTAGCAATACAGAGAAGAAACTGTTGGGTTCTCTTTCTAATGAAATACCTACGTATAATAGCAACTTGAACGATTCCTTATTCGAAGATTTTGTTAACATTCTCCAGTAGAATTGTCTTGTTTTGTAAATTTCAAAAGGAGGGATGCGGGAATAATTTTACAACGGGCTATTCTAAAAATAAATTCTATTTTGATATTTTTTATAAGAAACCTCGTGGAAACACCCTCGATAACAAAATCTCAATTTAAGGTGAGACTTGCGCGTCGAGGGACTTTGGTGTTAGTACAGAACTTCAGCTACGTAGCGTCTACTGATTTTATTGCCTCTGCAACCAAAAGCAAATCTGAAAAACGCGGAACAAAGAAAAACACAACGAGAGTGGTGTAGTACTTGCTTTTTGGTGAAATAACAACAAGTAACGAGAATAATTCACGGCCAAGTAAGAGACACTCAATTGCCGCCATGCTTGAAAAATGCATCCACGCCAGAAACCGGTTGATCAATGTTCTGAATCTTCATTCAGGTGACAATCTACCTTAGACTATATTGGCATAACCTATTGTGATATTGCGGAGGAGGTCTCCAAATTTATGAAAACCTGGGGCACGTTTTAAGGAATAACCTGCTCAAAATAATGGAAAATGTTTGTAAAATGTAAATAGAAGATTTAGTGACGGATGGAAAAAGTGTCGCTCGAGGGGTAGGGTAGGATTAATTTTTTGTTTTATGAATGCGATTGAAATTTAATACCTCGGGTAATATTTTTGTTGTACACTTGAGCATTCAACTGTCTAATTGTTTTAGGTTTCATGCTGCCTGTGTACATATATTGATATTTCTTTGGCATTTAGACACGACATAACCTGCGTTTTACACATTAAAAGATAATCGAAACTTGAAAATAATCTTTGAATTATTTTAATGTGGCTGATCGTGTTGGCAAATACTAGTACTGATTTGCTTTCAAAGCCAATCAAATTAGATGAGGCATGTATTTTTGGAAGAAAATCGAATTGGCCGAGTATTTTTCTTGTAACTTAAAAACAAGTTTGAGTTTTGTAAGATGTGGGTGTTTTGTTAGCGGTGGTATCAGAATACCTTTATTTGGTGGGATACCCGCTGAACGAAAGGAACGTGCTGATGTTGTGTTCACATGGTTATCTAAATTATGTCTAGTTGTAGTTCTATATTCTCTCTACCAAAGGATGTTGCTTATAGTAATGATATGAACCATTGGAACCTTTTCAACACAAAATACACGATTACAAATGTTAAAAATGCTAGGATCATTGGGAAACGACGCTTCTACTATCCTTGTTTCAGGTATTATTAATTTGACAACTTGTTAAATATAGATGCCGATTCTGACGCTCTAGTGGCTCTCCGGTTTTCACAACAACGTATTGGCCCTGCCAATTTTATTTGTTAAACATTTTTTTTTTCGATAAATCGAGGCAACATTAAAAAAATTATTTTACTGTAGATGGATGATCAAAAAGCAAATGTTATGATTAACATATTGCAGTTAAGCTCTGGATCGAACCCCCAAGAAATGCTAGGAAAATTAAAATCCACTAGATGTAGGTGCTGACGTTTACTAGGCCTCAGAAATTGTTTGATTTAGAATTGGTTCTGACTTCAATAAGAAGTCGTTCTCCTGCAGTATTTTGCAACACCACAATAGGTGAAAATACTCCTAGGACATGAAAGATAAAATAAGGGAATTTTACTGGGTTGGCCACCATTCAAATATTTTGAGTATAAATTCAGTGAGCTAGATATGGAAACTTAGGCAATTTGGAATGTAAGGTATTCTTGAGTAGTTTAATAAGCAAGCTTCTTTCGTCATCTGACCATTTCGAGGTATTTACTTACATTTGTGGCACTGTGGTGGTGGATACAAGTAACTGGATTTTTATTATACAGAGATATTACTTATTCTCGACATCAGGTCATCAACTTTGAATCATAAATTGTGTCTCAATAATTATGCAGCCTATGGAAATTATGTTTAGTGTCTGTGTTACCAAAAATTGTGAATATTCACCTTATATTGTCCTGTCCTTCTCCATATATCATTGATTTGCCAGTTACAATTTTATCAGATCTCTTAACTTGCCATTCATTCGCTCGATACTCTTCATATCTGTGCAATTGAAAGAGTTAAATTTGCTACCAAATTGGCATAACCATACTGATTTACTTTAGGGGAACTGTTCGGACACCTTGAAGTGCATCCTTTGGCATTCATTATATTTGTGTTTTATTTTACACTGGCAAATCAAATTAGCATCGTTCAAACGATTATACTTCGGATGATTTTTAAAATTATTAAAACTTGGTGGAATGTTGGGTATATTGGGATAGTGTTGTGATGTTTATAGGAATGAATCTTTATTATTGGCTTATTATCATACCTCATGCACAATCCTAGATACGCCTCGATGTACCCGAAGTTTGGGCCGATGCATCAAATATGAGCCTCGACTACTTCTGTGCCAGTTTGTTGGCAAGCTCAAGAATTTAATCACCCACATTTTGTGGCTTATACAATACTACTACTGCAATATGTATATAGAACATAACTTATACGGATCCAATGTATCCATGTAAACCCCACTCAACAAATGGTAATCCATTG
The DNA here is from genome assembly GCA_963556165.1 of Tipula helvola. Lineage (NCBI taxonomy): Eukaryota > Metazoa > Arthropoda > Insecta > Diptera > Tipulidae > Tipula > Tipula helvola. The sequence continues at coordinate 83,613,473 of OY744481.1, forward strand.
CAAAGCCTAGGTTCAACACACGCGTAACAACAATTTTATAAAACTGAAGATGGGCATAAAGGATACAGTAAATACGTAGCATGCCAAGAAAAATTGATTTGCCCTTTAATCATTTGAAAATAAGTTTTCCTATTTAAATTCGCATCCAGGTGCAACCCTACATAATGTTTGAAGAGAGTCTTTGCACTATATTGCATTTTGATCTAGTGTACTTTATCATACAAATTGTATGATTCGGTTTGGCAAACAAAGTTTTCGTTCATAGCTAAACCTTTAGCAGCCTCAAATTTAGAAACAGATCATATCATCTATGTATAATAAATTAGTTGGCCCTGATCCACCGGTAATCGCTCATTGGTTACTTGTGGATTTGGGAGAAAATTTTTTGTAATTTTGGCCCAACTATAATTTTGGTTCTTCCTTTTTGGGTCTTTTTTTTTAACGCGCGCCATTTTGGAACGTGTAGTCCTTGGACCATCGGGCCAGTGGATTATGGAAGTTTGAAATGTCCACCAATATCCTCCCTCCAGCTACAGCGCGTTTATAGAAGCTGAGCAATGAACGTCGTAAAAAGAGGTATGGGTAAAAATCACCTAGTGTGTCTCTTACGTCAGAAAAACGTCTCATTTAACAAATTCTTTTTCTTAAATATTATGTGTTTGTGTTAAACTTATATAATTTTTGTCTATTTGAAATAAAATATGTATATACAGAGAAACCTCACACACACATAGACCGGACCAAAAAAAATGTCCATTGAAGTTACGTGTCCCTTGAACTGAGGATTTGTGATTTTTTTTATAAAAATTTTATTGGAATTCTATTTCTTATCCGACTTTAATGAAATTCAGCATTCCCAATGTAATTGGGATTCTTAAATGATTTTTAGATAAAGTTCTGGAATATGGCCAGTTAGGAAGAAAATTGGCCATTTCTTATCCGATTTTGATGAAATTCTCAAGTGATTTTTAGATAAAGTTCTGGAATATGGCCAATTAGGATGGAACTTGGCCATTTCTCATCCGATCTTGATGAAATTCAGCATGTGCGATGGAAATGGGATTCTCAAACGAGTTTTAGATGAAATTCTGAAATATGGCCAATTAGGAAAGAACTGAGCCATTTCTTATCCGATTTTGATGATATTCAGCATGTACGATGGAAATGGGATTCTAAAATGATTTTTAGACGAAGTTCTGGAATATCTCCAATTAGGAAAGAACTTGGCCAATCAGGAAGGAACTTGCCTATTTCTTATCCAATTTTGATCAAATTCAGGTGGGATTCTAAAATTATTTATAGAATAAGTCATCAAATACATCAAATCATATTAAGTTCCTTCCTAATCGGCCATATCCAAGAACTTTATTTAAAAATAATTTTAGAGTCTTATTTCCATCCTGCTTCCTGAATTTCATCAAAATCGGATAAGAAATTGTCCAGTTCCTTCCTATTTGGCCATATTCCAAAAATTCATCTAAACATCGTTTTAGAATCCCATTTCCATCGTACATGCTGAATTTCATCAAGATCGCTTCCTTTCCCGTCGATATCCTTTATAGTGAGGTTTCTCTGAATATACTTATTTTAGTTCAAACAGACAAAAGTTATAATCCTATAAGATGAACACATACACACAATATTTAACAAAAAAGGATTTTTGAAATGAACATGTTTTTCTGACGTTAGAGACCCACTGAGTGATTTTTACCCGTACCTGTTTTTACGACTGCTCGGCCTAAGGAGAGATATCGATTATTGATTTCAAAAAAGTTTTTTTTCACGCAAAATATCCAACTTTTAGATTTTATGTCAATTTTGCTGTTTTCAAAAAACTGCCATTTAAAATTATGGTTTTACGTTCTTGAGAAAATTGTCTATCTTGAAAAAAAAAATTTATTGAATTTGACCAATTTGATTACGAGATATAAGCTTTCAAAGTGTCGCTGGGTAAAAATCACCCAGTGTGTCTCTTACGTAACTTTTTGATAGTGTGTCCCTTAAGGGTTAATTCAAAATTCGTTTTAGATAGAAAGAAATTTCTAAATTCTAACAAAGTAATTTTCGTTACGTTATACAGTAACCCCCTTAGCATAATTTTTTTGGTATAGTTTAAAAATCTTCATGTAAGTCATGTTCAAATAAGAGTGTTACATCTGCAAATCGCTAATATCGCTAATCCCTAGAGGCCTTCAAATTGTTAATGCTATGTCCTTCCCAAAAAGTGTGGCAAGAATTTTATTTAAAAAAAAATTAAGCCAAATTTAACATTAAAAATCATTTAACATCTTATTTGTACACGACGAAATATTTCTGGAGCTTAAAATGCGAGCAATTATATCTAAATGTTATCAGATTTAATCAAAACAAATTAAGACCCGAAGTATAAATATAAAAATTCTTTTAAATGAAATTGGACAACGCTTTATTATTCCGAGTACATTCACAGGATCTACTTGTTGCAAAGCTTTTCCGAGTAGATTTATTGATTCTACAATTAATAATGAAAACGGGTTTCGCATATGAAAAATAACGAAAATCTTATAAGAAATAGCATCAGTATCAGTAATAAATGTGTTGTGACGATTGATGGTTGAAATATTCAATGGTACTGACAAAATCAAGACAGATTTGGAAACTAGAAATGTGATGTTACTGAAGGATAAAAGAACAATACAGTCGAGGAAACATTGATGGACGTGAATTCGATATTTCGATTTTCCAAAATATTATACTTGGAATAAAAGAAAAGGAAACCGAATATAAAAGCTGTTGGAAGGATGTACGAGTATAACGTATCTATTGGTGATGAAAAAATATTTTATTTAAAACTTGAGCCACAAGCTTCACGGGTTTAAAATATGTGGGATACACGCTATTAATATGGGATTACTTGACGACGATAAAAATTGAAAGATATGATACTTTAAGAGATGCCTCGCGATTTGAATTACCCACCCATTCAACATCAAGTAATTTGAGATCACTCAGGATTGAGTTTAAAAATTCGTTTGTGATAATTTTTGGTTTACAATAATTTAGAAATAAAAAAAATCAATAAAAACTGAACTTAATCTCGAGCATTTATACGCTTTTAACGAATTCAACTATTCAGTCAATAATAATAAAGGACAATATTGGAGGGTGCAGCGGAAAGAAATTCGTAGCAAAATTTCGTTCTCAAAATTATATTTCTCTGGCCGTTGTTTCTTCTAGAATTGCATCTACTTTTGTTAAGAAAGGGCGACTACTAGCTCTTTCAAGATGTTTCATACCATTAACTATACACAACGACTCAACATGTAATATTTCAAAGCAAATCGAAAAAGCCAAACTAATAAAGGAGTGTATAGTTATAGTTTGGGATGATCCATTTTGAAGAGATTTAATGGAATAGGAAGAGGCACATGAATGGTTGACAATTTAGAAAAAAAAATTTTTAGATGTAACAAAATAACGGCCAGGCTAAGTTTTACAAGCAGGATTCTCAGTCTCAAGCACAGATTGGCTATATTCATTCCTAATTTTAATAACGGAAAATCTTTCCTTAGTCGCTGAAATATTAAAAATCTAAAACTTGGTCAACCATAATTAAATTTTCAAAATTAATCAATCCCTATTAATAGCCAATAATCGATAGACAACATAAGGCAAATTGTGAAATTATTCAAGCGATAGAAATATTGGATTGTAACACGTAGTGGGCCAAATTACAGAAAAATTACTGTACCGTACCTTCGTTTTGCGTACCTTCAATTGTATTATACAAATATCATTTATTGTATATCAGGTAAATTTAAAATTGTCGTGGTCGAGTACTATAACTTCGAGTATTTACAACGAAACCATGGTGTTTTTATTGCAGAGATATTGCAGAATCGTTTGCGTAGGTTCTCAGTAGAAGAAGTAGAAAAAAATTGAATATCGTCAATTACAGCGCTATCTATCATGAATCGAAAAAATGTTTCAGGCAAATCCTACGTATTTTTATCCGTAGAATCCGAATCTGCAATAAAAAAATAGGGGTTCCTATTTTAGTTTCAAAGTTACCCCGTGCCCCACCTACAAGGAGGGGCGGGGTACTAATTTTAACACTAATGTATTTCCCCCGCGGAATAATTAAATTTTGATCTCTACCATTTTTCGTAGAGTGTTTATGGGTCCTTGAGACTGAGTGGTCTTTTGGCCCTTAATGATACCGTCTGGTCTGTGAAACCAGTAGACTGGATAGACAATCCATTAATATTAAATTTAACACATTTTGAAGATCATACGGCTTGATATCGCCATATACCTTATCACTTTCTTGCTTTGACTGATAGTTGTGAATAAAGCGATGAACATAAGCCATAATTCTTTGTAAAGAGAGAAAATCTCGTGTTTGGAATCTCTGCAGAAGGTCCGCATCCTCCACCACAGATGAGCATACCAAGGCGGCTTTAGCTGTCCGACGTTCCGGAACCTCGTCTAACACTGGTATATGTGATGTAGGTATTGGTCAGATGAGGTTTGCAAAAATGTTGGCCCGGTAAACCAAGATGAATTTCGCATCAGTCGCTGAGTTAAATTTAGTGCGGATACGTTACCAATTAGATATTGCTGTCAATCTTTGAATTTTTGCTACTCGATTCCCGACAAATGTTGTTAATGTGGTTGATTCCGAATTTAGACATGATAATTAGACGGCTGAATCCGACCAGTAATAGATATCATGAATGTTGATATTTAAGACTGGAATAACCTTTTTTACCAGTGGTATGGTAGTTTTGATGAGAAGTTCCATTCAAGACTTTGCGCAAATTTATTGAACGTTAACTGAACTCCCGCTTTGATTCCTTAGGTATATAGCTGCTCCAAATGCCTTTTCGCTGACGTCGGCAAACCCGTGAAGCTCGTTGATTTCGAAAATCTTGCCAAGCAGTAAATAGGTCTTGTGGAAGCGACTTATCCCAATCATGCTTAAGCATCCATATTTTCTGTAGATAAATGTTGGCTCGTGTAATGACTGGCGAGGTGAGCCAGAGCGGATCGAATATGCGAGCTATGTCCGACAAAACTGTACTTCTCGTAACTCGTCCTCCATTGTCTTTAACCTGGACATTAAAACAGGAAACGTCCGATGATGGCTGCCAATACATCCCAAGTATCTTGATTAAATCGCCATTTTCGAGCTGGAGGGGTTTTTCGCGATGTTCTTAAGGTGTAGGTACCCTCCAAAATATCTTGTGAGTTGGCACACCATTTCTGGAGTTCCATTTACGACGTGCTTAAAATTTTCGTGATTTGGGTTTTTATAAAACCCAACTTTCCCTTAAATGAGTAACTCCGAAATTTTTTTGAGATCTTCAATTTCAAAAAAATTTCGGAGTTACTCATTTAGACTGGTTTCTCTATAGACAGCGTGTTGCATACATGGTAGTTTTGTGGTGATGAACAATAATTCGCAGTTTTGCCCACTACGACCCAGCCTAGCAACGTATTTTGTAAGATAGGCATATCCGGACCCAGCTGGGTTTGTCCGACCGCTTGTAGAGAATAGTAAAGATCTGCCCCAATCAAAAGATCTATATGTATTGTGGTATTAAAAATTCTGGATCGGCTAGCCTTATGTTTTGCGGAATCGTCCATTGACTAGTATTTAGGCCAATTGTAGGTTGTAATCCCGAATTCTTTGGCAATAGATGAACGTCAATTTGGGACGTATATGCATTAATTCGTGATTGAATCGTTATGGTTAACATGAAATGGCATGATAGTGTAGAAGCTCCGATTCCGGATTTTAGCGGTTGCTAAAAATACATATAAGCATTAGAAGAACGTATGTGTAAGGTATTTTGATGTTCTTTAATGGTTGAATGAAATACCGCATTTTTACTCTGCTCATTTTGCTTGGTGCTATCAGATGTCCCCACAAAATGATTATTGATCTCTGTGCTGGTTGGTTTATTTAACTGATATGTATTGGATTGAGGCTGAGCGATATTCAGGTGCAGTAGTGAGACGGTTGACGAATTGAACAATTCGGCTTATTATAATGAAACGGCGATGCACAGTTGTTTATTTGATGATCATTTCGCAAACAATTGATACAAATCCGAAGTTTATTAATTTCCTGACATCGGTTTGGAATCGATAAACGAAGAAATCTTCTGCACTGATTGATTCGATGCCCCGGTAGCTGAATGTGATGAACGTGATGGCTTAGGATGAAATCCGATACTTTAAGAACCTGATGTTGCTGTGACGCTGTGTAGCGTTCTTCTTTCTAATAAATGAAGACGTTTACTAAGGAAATCCAGGAATTCTGCAAGAGTACGTAGTGTATTTACTGGTTCTTCATCCTCCCATTTCGTTACAGTATCTGGATCAAGCTTAGGTAGTATAATTTCTATCAATAAATCATCCCAATGGTGTGTAGGGCGGTCTAATAATTTTAGAAAACGCAACTTTGAATTTAGTTGATTTATTAACACCGACATTTTCTCAGCAGATGGCTTGATTATACGCTGGATACCAAACATTTTCCTCATAGGGTCCCGACATATTATTTTCGAATTATTATATCTCTCTTTCAAAAGATTAAGAGCCTCGGATAATTATTTTCAGTTAATTCTAAAGAGCTGATCAACTCCGCCGCTGTACCATCGACTGAATTACGCAAGTGCTGGAATTTGGTTAATACATTAAAATATTAACCAAATTATCGAACGTATTGTAGAAATCAAGCAATTTTGTAAAGTCTCCACTGAACACGTTGATTTCAAACGATGTTTTTCAAAAAATTTAGTGGCTAAATAGGTACTTGCCAAGTTATTTGATTTTAAATTTACTTAAACTTGAGAAAGCTGAAACCTTTTTTTTACTTTGAGATTAACTTACTGAAATATCCGGTTATGTTTTGTTAATGGATGTTCAATTCATTTGTGAGTTCAATATTGGGGTCAGATGCCATGCCTTATAATAAAAATGACATTAGATTGTAATTCAGGATCATGATAATGTGGAAAATAGCATAGGTTGATGACAACAAAACCCCAAAATTGATAATACTATACTACAGCCAACTATAAATTCGGTTGAAAGTTGACACATCCTAAAAAACTATAATTAATCAACCTATGTTTATAATACGTCAATTCAATTCCTATAATAATGATAAATACGTAAACCATCGTGCCAAGAATCATTTACATAATTAGATTCAAGCACTAAGTAAAAAAAAGTGTCTAAAATAGGTAAGCGTCGATAAATATTTTAACTGATAAACATAAACATCCAAAAACTATAATTTATTTTTCGTAAATAGTTTTAAATTAATAAATAATAAGAAAATCGATATTTGTTAAATATATACAAGAAGCGTAACCTGTTCTATTTATTTATTAAAAATAAATATAAATTCATTATCCCCCCTTGTTGATACTCCCCCTTATAATATGAACTATATTTTTGGAAATTATAACATGCCAACTATTTCACACCAACACAGTGATAAGTTAGTGGAAGGAATGCGATGGTGGGATGATTCTGGGTTAATCTATTTAGATATAGCCTACATATAACTCCCGTAATATTTACCAACAAAATATTTATTTAAACATTTTAATGAAAATGATAATATTTTGGATATACATATTGTAGGTATAAGCACGATAAAAGGTAAAAATTAAATTTTCTCTTTCATACAATTTAGTTTTACTAAAATAGAATCTGTGTGCGGCAATTACGATAGCAGCAACCACACAGATTTAAAACAATACTAATAATAATATTTCTATTTATTTTAAAAATATTGAGAGATAAATACAAAATTTATTATACATTTTTATTTATTTTGTAAATAACTAAATTTTTTATTTATAGGTTATGATTTTAACTATATATTTTCATTTATACGAGTAATCATCTGATTTTAAATAATATTTGGGTTTTCCATGAATTTGAAAAATGTGCTTTGTTTAAAAATGGGAAAGGGTTACGAATATTTATGATATTTCTATTGATTTTATTTTAAATTTTTTCATCCCAGTTTTGTGGAGTTGTTAAATTAATTATTTAGTGATAAATATTGTTAAATTTCAACTTTACTTGCGACTAATTTATTTCACATTATGAGTCCGCTTATTTTTAAAGTGACGTATGTCTCACATTTTAGTGTAATATACATATTAGTCAGTAAATTGGGCACAGGAAGCCATTGAACAAGACTATCCGTCATTCGAAGTAATCATTAAATTTCTTGGGAAAAGAGTATAGATGCATTGGCATCCATTAAAGCAAGTACATTAAAGCAAGTAGTAAAGAAGCACATACAACCAAAGCTCTCCCCACTGTTAGGGAAAAATGCTCTATTTGTAACAAAATTCTGCATAGAATCCATGAATGTGACCAGTTCAAAGAAATGCCTTATTCGAAATTCGTAGAACCTGCTAAGACGGTGCGCTGATGAAGGCAACAAGCCAGTGTTTCAACTGTCTGAGCCGTAAGCACGACTGGTACTGGAATGCTCTAAATGAGCACTGCAAGAATAGATTATGAATTGTTGATGCAGTTGAAGATCCACTAATAAAATTTAACGAATTTGGAACAATAGATGTTTTTATTTATTTATATATATATATACTTAAAAATTTACAAAACTTTTGGCACACTCCATTTTGAGCTTTTGCTCATTCTTAACAGAGCATACCATAAGATGCATACTATGACATGCTTCAAATAACCTTTAATAAATTAAATCAGAGATTTTGCTGGTTGGCTTTCGGTCCTCCTCAAGTATTTAATTTCACTGGTCCCTGGCATATCTGGCGGACGTTCCCCAATCCGCCATCTGGAGAGGCTTCCGATGGAAAAAGTAGCAAGCTCCAAACGATAAGTTATGATGCATTTTATATCTTCTGCCAGGTTATAATAAGTAGCTCTCACTGAATGGAGCTGTAGCTGCTGCGGTTGTTTATTATTGAAATCAATCTCACCAAATTTTAACCCATTTTGACTAACACATTCAATGAAAACAAATAACACCTTGTAATATAAATATTTCCATGCCGTCTCTTTTGCTTTGTCTAGTTCTGGTCCACCCTATAGGAATTTTATTTCCTTTAATTTGAAAAAAATAAAAAAAAATAAAAAATTGCGGCAAAAACATCACCGACGACGTGAAAGACAAGACAACCTTTTTCTGCACGGAGTTGATATATTAAAGATAATTCAAATGGATTCCATTATCCAACAAAGTTGTAGCGCTAAATAGAATTTTTGGTTGAATGGGGGCCGAACGCCCAATTAATTAAAGAAGTCGTTCAGAATTGCAATGCGCTTTTTGATTTTGGCCATAGTCTCCTCACCGTCTATTCTGCGAGATCGAGGAAATACCAAAGCGACAATGAAAATAAGTTCACAGTTGAACTGTCATTTCGCCAATCACCAATAAATTTAGGATCATCCTATAACGAACCAACTGAATCCATTCGAGCAATGGAGAGAAGGTTTCAAAGAGATTTAAAATTCTCAGATCTTTACAAGAAATTGAGGAATTTTAAAAATCATAAAAAATTTGCTTCCGCTCACTCACTCATCAATGCTTTATGACAACAACATAATTAAATTTGATCAGCTGTTTAATTTTGAAATTCTTTTGTAAGGCTTTTGTTTGTATATTATTTATATGTTTAAGGGATGTGGGGTATATCCTTCAATAGGTCGCAAATCAACTATTTGCGCCTCAAAATCTGACTACTCGATTGATTTTAACATGAGTTTTTCAATTGAAATTTCTTTTTTTTTGTATTTTACCGACTTTTTGACGATGCAAATAAAATCAAGTAAGTCAAGACAATAACTAATACTACTCAGTCGCAAACGACCTGTTGGAGGATATACCCCTAAGTAAGCAAGTCATCCATATAGAAGTAGCAAGCACTTTGTCAACAGGGAGCTTGTAGGCGATTTCCACAGTAGAAGTTGCTGAATGAAATCAACGACGATCCAGAACTGCTCAAACGGGTTATAACTGGTGATAAAACAGAAGCTTACGAATATAACATCGAAAGTAAGGCTCAATCGTCCCACTGAAAGCTTCCTAAAGTCTTAAAACCAAACAAAACTGGTCAAGTAGTGTAACATGAGTTCTTAGGTCGTTCCATTAATAAGGATAACATCCAGGAAGTTATACGCTGTTTGTGTGAAGCGAGCCGAACGACACGTCTGGATTTGTGGGGTTCCCATCGGTGGGAACATAAATTGATTTCTTCTCACTAAACTACCGGAAAAAAGGAACTGATGGAAATTTTTCATTTCTAAAAAGGGTATATAATATGATTAGGTGTATAACCCTTAGGAAACGTTCGGGGGTAGTAATATTTGTACTTTTTGTCGGTATATCAATTATGAGTAGATGGCATCTTTATTTTACTGGCTCACCAAGTCGTAAATATTGATAATGCTGTAAAATATAGTATACATATTTGTATATAAAAATAGCCGAAAGAATCATATCAACGTTGTAGTATGAAGTCCAGTTGCATTAGTACAAGGTACAAGCTAAAGTACAAACCGTATAAATCTGTATCATCTGCATTGTAAATTTGGTTTACAGATCAAGTTCAATTATTTTCGGTTGGAATTATCTTTTAAATGGCTCCACAAGCTCAGTTAAGAGGGCAACTTATCCCCAGTAATTTTAAAGAACCGCGCATTAAAACGAATTTTAAAACAAAGTCGCCACCAATCACTTGCTTGGAAAGTGCTCTCGTTTGCTTTTATTTTACTAAGTAAAAGTTTTGCGTTTTCTTAAAGCATACCGCCATAGAGGAACAGTTTTGTGACGCTGCAGAAGAAACTAAGATCTTCTCAATTTTAAGGTATTCGAACATACTATAATGGTTCTTCTCTTACAGGCCCCATAAAGGTGTTTACCGCATTTAAAATTCCCTCACTTTTTTTGTTAATTGCAGAAATAGTGAACGAAATTAGGCTCTTTACGAAATTAGTCAATAATTTCAGATTTTTCATTTAATATTAAAACTGTTAGTTTTTTACCCATTTTTTAATTAGGAACTATTTATTTATTTATTCATTCTCAATTATCGCTAACAAACAGATAAACATATCCAATTACATGTTAGCTTAGGTACATTACATTAAGTGAAGTTAATTTAAGTTAGTAAATTAAAATAAATTTCAGTCAAAAAAAAATAAATAAAAATAAAAATTAACAAATCTAGTAATTTGTTTTTTGAAAACCTGGAATGATAACAAAGACAAATCAAAATTATTAAAAACTTTGTTATGATTCATTTGCAATCTCAATAGAGGAGAATGAACTCTGTAGTTGCTTTTGTAAGTTTGAATATCAAAACAGACAGAAAATCGCATATTACATACGATACATACATATATCTTGTCCGAGTTCTGTATCGAATTAAATTTGTCAGGTTAGTTTCAATTAAACGATTGGATATTTTGTATATAGCTAATTCATCAAAAATATCCCTTCTGCTCTCCAGTGAAACTAAACCAGAACGTTTAAGACGTGTATTGTACGGTTCATACGGAACTTTGCTTTTGTAGTCTAAGAAACGCGTAAATTTTGTTTGTACTCTTTCAACGGTGAGTTTATGACATTCATATACAGGATTCCATATAGTGGTTAAGTATTCAAGGTTGCTACGAACCAGTCCATTAAACATTGATATAAATGATGAAGGATTATTGAAAGCACTACAAGTCCCCATCACAAAGCCAAGGATTTTTAATGATTTGTTGGTGATGTGCTGCGGATATGGATATAAAATTTGAATTTGTTGTCAACAATACCTCCTAAATCTTTCACTTGATCTATTGAAATAAGGGGAGCATTGCTTACAGAGTAGCCAAATCCAGAAGAAACTCTTGGTTTAATTTTCAATACATAGCATTATTGTCGATGTTTAAATTCATGTCATTGATAACACACCAATCATGTATTAATTACAGAGCACGTATACAACTACTTTTAAACCTCACTAGGTCACCGAACAAAGTTTATTGTTAATTTCTTACTGATGGATTTTTAAATTACTCATTTAGTGTATTAACAATTATGACGCTCATGAAGTTTATCCTAAGTTAGAACTAAACCAACAAAAACAATAGAATATGTATATGTATTTGTAAACAAAAAACCTGATGGCATTTAGGCGAACATTTGAATAAATAGTTTTTCAACCTTGAATTATTGTTTGATTTAAATTATGTTTTATTTTATTTAACTCAAAATGCCGTAATTAACTAAATAATAACAATAAGCTAGAATAGGAACCCATATAAAAATACAACATATTTAAATAGAAAATAAATTATTTAAAAAAGTATGTAGGTATCTGTTAAACCATTTCAAAATCTCATGCCTTTCATATGATAAAATTGTTCAATTTCTAAACATACAGTTTAGGATTTTATTAAGAAAGTCAATACTTTAAGATTTTCGATAGTTAGCAAGAACCACACTATGGTTTTTTGATATGCCTATAATAGGGCTACAAAACTGCCAAACCATTTAAAAAGCTAATGGCTTACACATATTTAAAATTACAAATATCTGTATAGACATATTAGAATTTTCTTAAGAAAGTCAATATCTTAAGATTTTCGACAGATAGCAAGAACCACACTATGGTTTTTTGATAGGCCTATAATAGGGCTACAAAACTGCCAAACCATTTAAAAAGCTAATGGCTTACACATATTTAAAATTACAAATATCTGTATAGACATATTAGAATTTTCTTAAGAAAGTCAATATCTTAAGATTTTCGACAGATAGCAAGAACCACACTATGGTTTTTTGATAGGCCTATAATAGGGCTACAAAACTGCCAAACCATTTAAAAAGCTAATGGCTTACACATATTTAAAATTACAAATATCTGTATAGACATATTAGAATTTTCTTAAGAAAGTCAATATCTTAAGATTTTCGACAGATAGCAAGAACCACACTATGGTTTTTTGATAGGCCTATAATAGGGCTACAAAACTGCCAAACCATTTAAAAAGCTAATGGCTTACACATATTTAAAATTACAAATATCTGTATAGACATATTAGAATTTTCTTAAGAAAGTCAATATCTTAAGATTTTCGACAGATAGCAAGAACCACACTATGGTTTTTTGATAGGCCTATAATAGGGCTACAAAACTGCCAAACCATTTAAAAAGCTAATGGCTTACACATATTTAAAATTACAAATATCTGTATAGACATATTAGAATTTTCTTAAGAAAGTCAATATCTTAAGATTTTCGACAGATAGCAAGAACCACACTATGGTTTTTTGATAGGCCTATAATAGGGCTACAAAACTGCCAAACCATTTGAAAAGCTAATGGCTTACACATATTTAAAATTACAAATATCTGTATAGACATATTAGAATTTTCTTAAGAAAATCAATATCTTAAGATTTTCGACAGATAGCAAGAACCCCACTATGGTTTTTTGATAGGCCTATAATAGGGCTACAAAACTGCCAAACCATTTAAAAAGCTAATGGCTTACACATATTTAAAATTACAAATATCTGTATAGACATATTAGAATTTTCTTAAGAAAGTCAATATCTTAAGATTTTCGACAGATAGCAAGAACCCCACTATGGTTTTTTGATAGGCCTTTAATAGGGCTACAAAACTGCCAAACCATTTAAAAAGCTAATGGCTTACACATATTTAAAACTACAAATATCTGTATAGACATATTAGAATTTTCTTAAGAAAGTCAATATCTTAAGATTTTCGACAGATAGCAAGAACCCCACTATGGTTTTTTGATAGGCCTATAATAGGGCTACAAAACTGCCAAACCATTTAAAAAGCTAATGGCTTACACATATTTAAAATTACAAATATCTGTATAGACATATTAGAATTTTCTTAAGAAAGTCAATATCTTAAGATTTTCGACAGATAGCAAGAACCCCACTATGGTTTTTTGATAGGCCTTTAATAGGGCTACAAAACTGCCAAACCATTTAAAAAGCTAATGGCTTACACATATTTAAAACTACAAATATCTGTATAGACATATTAGAATTTTCTTAAGAAAGTCAATATCTTAAGATTTTCGACAGATAGCAAGAACCACACTATGGTTTTTTGATAGGCCTATAATAGGGCTACAAAACTGCCAAACCATTTGAAAAGCTAATGGCTTACACATATTTAAAATTACAAATATCTGTATAGACATATTAGAATTTTCTTAAGAAAATCAATATCTTAAGATTTTCGACAGATAGCAAGAACCCCACTATGGTTTTTTGATAGGCCTATAATAGGGCTACAAAACTGCCAAACCATTTAAAAAGCTAATGGCTTACACATATTTAAAATTACAAATATCTGTATAGACATATTAGAATTTTCTTAAGAAAGTCAATATCTTAAGATTTTCGACAGATAGCAAGAACCCCACTATGGTTTTTTGATAGGCCTTTAATAGGGCTACAAAACTGCCAAACCATTTAAAAAGCTAATGGCTTACACATATTTAAAACTACAAATATCTGTATAGACATATTAGAATTTTCTTAAGAAAGTCAATATCTTAAGATTTTCGACAGATAGCAAGAACCCCACTATGGTTTTTTGATAGGCCTATAATAGGGCTACAAAACTGCCAATCCATTTAAAAAGCTAATGGCTTACACATATTTAAAATTACAAATATCTGTATAGACATATTAGAATTTTCTTAAGAAAGTCAATATCTTAAGATTTTCGACAGATAGCAAGAACCCCACTATGGTTTTTTGATAGGCCTTTAATAGGGCTACAAAACTGCCAAACCATTTAAAAAGCTAATGGCTTACACATATTTAAAACTACAAATATCTGTATAGACATATTAGAATTTTCTTAAGAAAGTCAATATCTTAAGATTTTCGACAGATAGCAAGAACCCCACTATGGTTTTTTGATAGGCCTATAATAGGGCTACAAAACTGCCAAACCATTTAAAAAGCTAATGGCTTACACATATTTAAAATTACAAATATCTGTATAGACATATTAGAATTTTCTTAAGAAAATCAATATCTTAAGATTTTCGACAGATAGCAAGAACCCCACTATGGTTTTTTGATAGGCCTATAATTCTAATATGTCTATACAGATATTTGTAATTTTAAATACCTATGTGTAAGCCATTAGCTTTTTAAATGGTTTGGCAGTTTTGTAGCCCTATTATAGACCTTTCAACAAACCATGGTGGGGTTCCTGCTAACTAATAAATATTTTAAGATATTGACTTTCTTAAGAATATATATGAAAATTTTTCAAATTTTACTCTTGCTTAAGCGATGTGGTCATTTTACTTACAAGAATTTTTATATTACATAGTATACAAATATTTATTTGTACACCTTTCAGCAATCATTCATTTTTCATAATAGCATCTTTACTCTTATATAATTGATAAATCTAATATGCCAAAAAGTGTTAAAATAAAATTATAATATGTATTTTTATTCTGAATATAAAATTATGTTTGCCTAAATGACGACCCCCTAACTATAATACACTACCTTTTGACTAATACATTTACAAATATTTAGGTTAAGTATAAACTTCACAAAACATATATGACGTGTGAAGTTTGTTCTAAGTTGGCCCTAAATTTTAAATTTTATTTTTAGTTCTAATTTAGTTCCTACGCATCAATTATGTGTGCAATTATGGATATCCGAGAATGTACAAAATCTAGTTCACGGTTATTGAGTTTTCTAATTATTCACGTTACCGAGTAGTACATGTAATTAGAAAATTGTTCACGTTATCCGGAGTTCACCGTATACGGCGTTTATGTTACCGCAAGTCTACTGTATTTGGGCTTTGTCAAAATTCTAGAAACGCCCTTTCCATTTTTTGTAAGAATAACTGCAAGAAAGGTTGAATTTTAAAAATTTTCAATTTTTTCACGTGCCGGATAAAATTTTAAAAGTGCCACGTATTTTCGATCACTGCTCTATATTGTGTGCTTAACCATTTTTGGTTATTGAATCTAAACTTTTAATATGTTCATCACTGTATTATTCTAAACCTTGATGACTGGTTTAAATATTGATTTTTTATTTTGTTCAAATCAAGTCACAATCACAAAACAAAAGAGGGCTTATTATACTCTAAAAGTCTAAACATTGCTAAAACAAGATTTTGGCCGAAAATATACCAACAACATAATTTTATCTGGTGTAACATTCTCGCTTCCATGTACCACTCAAATGGATTTTCTCCATTTAAACAGCTAATATAAGTTTTTGCATGTGGTGATATGAAAAGGCGAGCGAAAATTGTATGTTGCCTACAGTTGTTGGCAATGTTCTAAATTGAAAATTAGATGCAGAGAAAGAAATGAGACATTGTGGCTGATTGTCAATTGGTTATATTCCGTTCAGTGAGCTGATGGTGAAATACTCCTAAAAACAAATGTTGTGCTTTGCGTGTTGATTTAATACTAGCGTGCGTTACATGTTTTACTTTCTTGAACATAAGTATAATGAAGTACATATTATAATCGTGGGAATTTTGTACCTTGAGATTTAGATTTGTCTGTTTTGAGATCCCTGAGTCCGATAAAGTAGATTTCGAATTAGTCTCTGTTCAGTATGCCTGTGTCCTCTCTACGGCCCAGATGGTTTAACCAATCGGACTGAAACTTCATATTTAAGCTTTTTTCATAAATTAGGAGGTCCTTTGTAACGGGTTTTCACAAAAAAAATTCAATCTCAGTATTTAAATGATACAAACGCATTTTAATAATTTTGGAGTTAGCACTGCCGACTTACGTGAAAATGTAGACTGGATCGTTAAATTAGATTCCAAAGTCATACTACATCAACACTTTAGTTATAAGTTACATAAATGAGTTTTAGTCAATTTAAAGTTAGGACCGTCACATTACATAATCGCTGTTTACTCCGTTTAGCGACTGAATGACCTTTCCTCCTGTGGTACGTGTAAAGAAAACTCCAGCTAATCTCCCAAATCAGCTCACACAAAAAAAAAAAATTACGCCACTCAAAATAAAACATTAAACCAATCAAAGTTTAATTCAAATTAACCAGAGATGGTATCAACTTAGATGGTATCAAAATTCTTTGAACCAAGTTAAGTGAAAATAACACATAAATTTTCAAAATTCACAAGGTATAACGTTTTAATAAACGAGTATGCTTCTCGGTCTTTTATAAATTGTTCATTGTACATAAGTAATTATGTCACACAAAAATTCAAAGCACTCAATTTTTCCCTGCATATACGGCGATGAGGGATAATTTCGCTGCTTAATGGATCGCGCATCACCGGTATCAATAATGTGAGTTAAAACATTTGTGCGATCGATTCTATCTTGATTTGATAATTCAAATTTTGATAAAAAACGTTTTAATTCTTCGATCTGTGGGACTGACAACACAAGTTGTACTTCAGAAATTTTGTTATCCAGTACCGCATTAGACAGATCCCCAATGACAGGTATAGTATTGAAAAGCTTCCAAAAGTATATGCCTAAAATGAGCGTAATTGTTATATCAAGGGTATATTTACGTAGCCTCGGTCCGATCAGCTGTGGAAATAGATGAATCAATCGGGTTTTAAATCAGAAATTATCTTGGCTGAATTTATTCCATAAATTGTGCAACTAGCACCAGAATCAAGAAGCCCTTGATTGAGTAAATCTAAAATGTTAACATCTATGGTCGGTCGTCATCAGTAGAATAATGGATCATTGAGTTTAGTACATTTTGAAAATAAAAGTAACAAGAACTTTTTTGTGTGGTTTTGGAAATTTTAGGAGCATTACAATGAAATAAATTAGGTAGACTCGAACATTTTCGACAATTTATGCATTTGGTTTTCCGAAGCAGGGCAACATTTAGGACATTTGGTTGTAATAAACCCTAACTTACGGCACCTACTATATAACAAAATAATTTTAATTTTGCCTACAGTTGTAAAATATATGACCAATTTCTGAACAATTCCAACATGTTAGCCTATTAACGTTTGGTTTTTTCTGTTTCCACTCTATTTTCAGTAATAGCCGAATTTTTTTCTACTGGCAATTCCGCTAATCGTTCAGCAGTAAAAGGATTAACTCGAGGTTTCCGAGAAAATCGGTCAACCCGTGGCTCTAAATGTGGTTTAGACAATGATGCTCTCCTATTTAAATTATACTTCAAATCTTCAATTATTTTGCAATGGGTTTTTAGTTTTACAATCGAGTTAATTTCCGATATCGGAAGCTTTTCTCTATTAGCTTCGCTAATTAAATATTAAATGGATCATTTTTACCGTGAATTCTCTAGTTTATTTCCCGTAAAACCCAGTAATCGTTATTTTCTGGGAAAAATTACATTTTCAAAGCCAAGACATGATGCTTGGAGCCAGATTTTCGCCGAACCTTCGAAGAAATAATATGTGGCCGAAAGGAAGCTTTAATCAGAATCCTTCTCAATTCCTGCTCGCATCTTTATTTGTTCAAGAAAATCATTAACAGATATACTTGTAGAATCTCCACTGAATTAGAAGCTCCATTTGTAAATGGACTTGATTATAGATAGAATATCTTCATCATTAAAATCAAACTCTGAAAGACTATTCTATCTTATTTCAATATCATGTTTAAGAAAGTCCTTTAATCGATTGAAATCTTTTGAAATTCCACCATATGCAAATTTATATTTGAATGTTATTTGTTATTTTCGGTAGCTGTAATAGTTGGTTGAGAATTATCATAATTTGATAACTGATCTACATCAGAATTATGTAAACTATTAGAATTATCTGAGCCTTCCGCATCAGAAACTAATAAATTTGAATCAATTAAAGTACCGAGGTTTATAATCATATCATTAATATTAGATTTCCAGGGAGAATGAACTGGAATGGTATTATTTAGACGCTCCAAACGTAACTTCAAAATAATTTTATGATAGTTAATTTAATAGTTTTTGCTACATAGTTAATTCCAATATTTATTCAAAAATAAAGAAATTTCAAATACAAATCTTAAATATTGATAATTTAACCTTAAAATATACAAATTTTGAAAATTTGTCTGTTTTTAACACTATGATTCTTTCGGCTTTTTTATAGACAAATATATTATTTTTGATGCATTCCAATATTTACGGTTTGGTAAACTAGTGAAATAAAGAAGCATGTCAGTACGAAACCAAACGAAGTTTTGAGATTATCAGTACGAAACCAAACTACCAATGGAAAAAACTGAAGGAAATTTCTTGTTTTTTAAGGGTATAGGGGGGGGGGGGGGGTAAATGATATTTCTACTTTTGAGTGGAGTAGATGTATTATGAGTAAATGCTTCTTTACTTCACTGGTTTACCAAATCGTAAATATTGGAATGCATCAAAAATAATAATTTGTCTATAGAAAAGCCGAAAGAATCATAGTGTTAAAATATAGAAGCAACTTTCTAAAAAACATCGTCATGGGTCTCAGCGAATCCGATATAGATAATTTAGTTGAGCGACGAGTACCGATATTTTACGGGCAAGCCAATATAGAAATAGGTGATGTTCACTATTTTTTGGATGCCTGTCAACGCTTTTATAATCAAGTGAAAGGAAATGAGCAGCAAAATAAATATCTACTCGAATTACTAATTTTTCAACTTCGAGGACGACCATATGAGGTATGTCGGAATCAACTAATCGAAGATTTCAACGCATTTATTAAAATTATCAAAATAAATTTTCTTCCTGTTTATTCAACAGAATATCTCAGAGATCGGTTATATAATGCTTAGCAAGGCAAAACAGAAACCTGTTTTGATTTTGGCTGTTTTCAAATGAATATAACAGTAGTATCCGTGATAATTATGGCGACGAATATACCAAAACCGCTTTTGTCCAAAATTGAACAAGATTTATTTATTCAAGGTTTAAATAATCCTACTATTCAGTGTCATTTAATAATGATCTCGAATAAAATTACATTGGAAATAATTCAAGTCGCCGACAAACTGGAATCCATACTAAGTGAATCTAATTTTTCAAAAAACTTACTTCTTTCTCAAACTATGAACTCTCAGTCTCAAGTAATCCAATGTCAATTGTGCAAACATAATAGTCCAATCCGTAGTACTATCCCTCACCGTGGAACAGAAACATCCACTCATATCATCACGCAAACTAACAAAGCAATCGAACGAAACACAAAAATTCGAATAGTCTCGATCATTCCGCTGAGTTCCTTCTCGAGCATTAGAATATAGTAACCCAGTAAGCCTTAAGTCATATAACGATCGTAAGTCAGTCAGTTCACGGCTTTGATCTCACAAATCCGTCATTGTTGTGGCTGATTAGCCATATAAGGTCATAAATTAGTTTTTTGTATGACACGTAGTCATAACGAATCATTAAGGCCGGTATTCACGTACAATTAAATCGCGCAATATAATTGTGTGACGTCAATATTGCGCAATAAAATTCCAACATCTTGTTATGACTTTATACTGATCATGTACAAGTACAATATATAAAAAAGAGAAATTATCAGATAATTATACTCACATAGTTCTCACTCTATTGCACTATATATATTCAATAATTCTTTTGTGTTTTAAGTCATATTTTGATCGTAGTATAACATTATAACATATCTATCATAATGAGAATAATGTTTTTTCTCACTTTATCGCGCTATAGTAATATTCTAATACGTATATCTCACTTAGGCTTGCCACCCGTCCGTCCTCCTCTGTGGAGGACAGTCCTCCTTTTGAAAGAAATTTCCTTCATCCTCCCGGGAGGCAAAAATGTCCTCCACATTAAAAAATAACTTTAGATTCCTTTTTGAACCATTTTTGAAGGAGTTAAAAAAAACAATTGCTTTCGGAAGTTTTACTAATTATTTGCGCACATTACAGCAACTAAAATTGCGTCTAGATTTTTATAATAGAACTATGAAATATGATATTTCCGAAGTTTCATGTAAATATTCAGTTTGCACGAGTTTGCGTACTCACATTACCAAATTTATCCTGAAGTACCTTATCCTGAAGAGTAAACAAAACTCGAGAAGTTTCCTTTGTTAATTTCAATGCACAGTTAACGGAGATACAATATACGTTTACGTTAGAATACCTATATCCTAAAGAAGTAATAGTATCTACAGTTACACGGTGAATATATTAAAACTACGAAATTCCAGCGTTACGAAATTCTAAAATTTGTTAGAACATTCTGTGATTCTAGAAAAGCTGTTGATGATAAAATTTTGTAAACCAGAATTTTCATAGTATGAATAGTTCTTTGATCAGAATTAATTAAGAAAGTGAAATCTCGTTATAACGAAGACAAAGCGGCCGGAAACCAGGGTCTCGGAGTCAGGAGTCGGAGTCGAGGAGTCGGATTCTTTTAGCGGAGTCGAAGTGGGAGTTGGAAAAATACTGACAGACTCTGACTCCACATTTTATATTTTTCTTTCTCTCCGTTATACTTTAACTTTACCTTACTTACAACAAGACTCCAATCAGTTTATTTTACCTCGGCCAATTTGATAAATAATGGCGATGACTTATAGGAAAAACTCAAAATATTTTCCCAACAGAAAAAAAATCATCGTTAACACATAGAAAAATCTTTCTGCTTGATAACGAGATGTTATTGGCTAGAAATTATTTCGACTCCAAGGTTAGAGTATTATTAAGAGATGATCAACAAAATAGAGGCAAACAGGCACTATGTAATTTGGCAATGGTTTAAATTTTAAAATGATTTTTAAATATTACTAAAAAGCCGACAGTCATCAAGAAAATCCAGTTGAAGAACTAGAAGAAAAACATGAATTCGAAAAATTTCTAGATGACCATAGAAAAAATCGAAACGACTTCGAATTACAAAAATTATGGACTATATTTTTTGATGGCTTAGAGAAAGTGGTAAATATCAACCGAAATTTTTGTTATATTTAAATTATTTTCTAATGATGAAAAAACGAGCGATTAAACGCGAGCAGTAATTACATGTAGCAGTTGGAGTCGTAGTCGGAGTCAGATAGTCAATTTTCAATACATCGGAGTCGGAGTCGAACTATTTCACCGACTCTCGCTATATTGTACATATAATTTCGTTGCAATATATTTATGAAAATGTAAAATTTTCTTAGTTTACTTCCTTATAAATTATTTGGTTGGCCATAGTACTGGTCTGTACCAAAGTTTGCATTTTGGCGAATGAAAATTTCGTTATAGTAAACATTTCGTTAAACTGATGTTCAAATTAAAAAAAAATATTTTTTGTTGAATGTCATCCACTGAACTTTTTAAATGGTGGCAAGCCTAATCTCACTGTACCTTTATGTAATAAATATCTCACTAATTGCAATAAATTTTAAATATTTAATTTAAAATTTAGCGAATTTAATTTCTAATTAAAAGTAATGGTTGCAAAAAAAAAAAATCAATTAATTCGCACATAGGTAGATAGTAAAATCCTCAAGAAGGTAAGTTTTATAATATTGAGAAAAAGCAAACTTTCCACAGGATTAAGATATATAGATGGTTAAGGCACTGCCAATCCATGAGGTTTCCAAATAAGCAAGAGTTCGAATCGCAACGAAGGTTGTTCAGTGTAAGTAAATAGAAATTTAAAATAAAATGAAATATAAATTTAAATTAAACTTGAAAGTGTTTGAATTGAATGTGAAGGTTAAATAGTGCATAGTACCGTCAGATGGGGCTACTTTATGCAGGATTTTACAGTTGTTGAACTTTGAGATGTAAAAAAACTATATTAATGTAAACATTAGTACAATTTATCGTTATTATATTAATAGCTGGACTCAGACGAGTGAATTAGATCAATACTGACATTTTTTGTATGTAATATTTACAAATTATAAATCAAAACATACATTGCACAAAGTAGCCCCCAAGTGGGGCTACTTTGTGCAGTGATAGAAATTTTGCATAATAATCATGTTTTTAGTAAAATTTTGATATAAATTTGTCAAAATAGTTGATTGTTGACTTTTTAATATAAAAAATCTCAAGATAAAAATAAAAATAACAATAATACCAAAGATACAACACCAAATTGGTAATAAAAATAAAGCTTAGCAGTGAGGCTTCCTATTGCAAGGCAACGGTCGGAGTACTTTATTCTAGTGTTACTGTCCATGATATATTTAGCATAATTTCAATTTTTAGTTCTTTTCCAATCACATATTATTATTTTCGATGGTTACTGTTTTGTGTTAAAATGTAAAGGAAGGAAGAGAAAATAATTTTAGAAATTTACTATTGTTTTCTTTTTTCTTCCTTTATCTACTATTACAAAACAATAGATAATAATATGCGCCCATAAAAATATCCAAAAATCCCCTTTTTGATTTTTATCAGATAAGTTTTTTTTATGACCTAACTCAAAGCAAAAAACGCCGTAACTCAAAGCAAAAACCGACGTAACTCAAATCACGGGAATCATTTATAAACGACATTAACTCGAAAATAACGTCCCAAGTAACAATGAAATTCCTTTTTAGCTTCCACAGCTAAATTTTGTCATTTTTTGATCACAGTAACCAGTTTCTATGACTAAATAGTTAGTAGCTGTTTAGCATTATTCATATGTCAGAAAAATGTTTTTTTTGACCAAAAATATAGCTAATTTTCTAATATGACTAAAAAGCATTTGTACGGGCAATTTACCCACAAATAAATATATGTATCACAATAGACACTACAAAAGCAATTTGGCTTTGTAGGAAATAAGTAACAATAAAAGTTATTAAGCTATAAAGTTGCTAATTTGCGTTTATGCGGGTAAATTAGCCAGAAAATTAAATAGCACAATAGTGACCACAGTAAAACGTTAGTCATAACAGCAAACCAGTCATCTCAAAAGATGTTACGCTATATTATTACTTTCGTGGCAGCTAAGGAGCAAAAATGACTTTATATCATTGATAGAAATTATTTGGTTATTTTAGCAAATTAGCTGTTTAGAGAACATAATTTTTGACATCGATTGTTGAGCAAACAGCAAACAAATACTATTTCTGAATTGTTCGTGGTAGTACAATATTTCGGTCTACTATCATAATGAATGGCGGACATTGCTACCATTGAACAAGTTGTATTTTGCAAGGTGTTTACTCATACGAAAAGTATAAATTCGGCAAATTTCGTGACAAAATAGCAATTTTCATAGCATTTTGTTTATCAGAATAGCTAATTAACTATAGAATGACTAGTTAGCATCCTATACGTGACCATTTTGTCATATTGACATTATCTGATACAGCTATTATGCCATGGCCTTTTTGAAAAATTATTTGTTTAATGTCAATTTTGTGGTGTGAATAGCCATTTAGTCATACGGAAAAGCTGTTTTGCTTTCCTTCCGATTAATTTGCTATAAATGCTATTTGGTAAATCTTGTGATAAAATAGAATTTTTTAATTGCATTCTTGTCTCCAGAATAAATAATTAGCTGTAGAAAGAATATTTAGCATTTTACGTGAATTTTATGTCATATTGACATTATTTCTTCTGCTACCTACTATACTATTTGGTAATGGCTGCCATCTTTTTCTGCTATTATGTCATTACTGCCATCTATTCCCCATTTTTGCACTACTTATTTTCTTAATTTTCTTCGTTTTTTTCTGTCGTACAGAGAAAAGAAATACATTTTCAAACCTATCTTTCAATTCACTATCGATTGCATTTACAAACTATCTCTAATTATCCCATATTTTGAAATTTGTTAAAAAAATATATTTCCTAGTTACAATAAATAAGACGTATTTCTGCGAGGCGTTATGCTTTTTAGACTGACTTTTAAAAACTAAATGATGAAACTTTCTTCCCAACTAATTTTGAGTCGAGATATGCGCTTATTTTTCATTACGCATAATGACGCCAATAACATATAAATATATACGATGTTAAAAAAAATGTAAAATGTCAATACAAAGACAAAATAACTATTTTATAAAAATATGCTTTTACAAAAGTTATTTTGGTATTCTTCAAAACAATTAAATTTTTTGATATCCATATGGTTATTTTAGCTTCTTAGCCATGTAAAATGGTAAAATGCTTGTCTATTATGCAAAATAATTATTTTGCCTTTCAAATGACTAATTTTCGATAAATTCTATTTTGCCATGAATATATCAAATTAGCTATAAAACCTATTTAGCTATGTAAATGTCTATTATACTTTATAGCAATTTAGATAAGCACACAGCATTATAGCCCAAAAATGTAGCATTTGAGAAAGCTAAAATCATTCCCCACTTTGGTCAACGTGACATATTTTTGTCAGTCATTTTGACGTAATTTTGACTTTTCAGCATTTATAGCAATGCTATTTAGCCCATAAAAACTGATCAGCATGACCAAATTTTGGACTCAAATTGTTACTTGGGGTAAATCATAACGACGTAACTCGAGAATCGACTGTAATAGATAGCAGCACTTGATAAGTGCCAAATTCAAATTTGCACAAAGTAGCCCCCGCTGCTCAAAGTAGCCCCACATGAAGGTACTATAAAAATGGTACTTCTAACTAAGTATATATGTACTTATATGACTAATTAGAACAGAATTAAAACCATGTTTTTTTCCTCTTTTTTTCAAAGCCATAAATCAATCTTATGTAGGTCGTAATGTAAAGCAATAAGACTGATCTTATATTGACCTATATTGAAAAGCTACTTTTATGACCTACCGTATATAGGTCATACGTTACTCACAATGAAATTACAAAGTAGTCATATTGTGATTGCTTACAACTTCTAGTCATATAAAAAAATCACACTAAAGTTTATATAATTCTTATTGGACCATATTAAGTCATATAAACGGGTTCATTTTGGTCATACAAACATCACAATTTGGTAAATTATGATGTTTTAATGATTTGCTTTTATGACTACGTCATATAAGCGAATCATACAAAATTATATATAATAATCGAATTATGCACAAATTATATGACTTGTGGTTTTCTGGGAAGGATCCTTCAAATTCCACCCTGATAAAGTGGTATAGCAGACAATATCCCAATAATAACCCCTTTTGCAAATACTGAAATTACTCTAAGAGAAGCAATACAACTCATTCCAATAATCCATATTATCATTATCAAAACAATGTTCTCAATTACAAAACTAGAAAAAATAAATCAATCCGTTACCAAACTCAACTTCCTAATATGCCACTAAATTCATAATTTGAACCTAAAATCCAGTTCCAGTATAAAATAAATAATTTTATTAAATTACAATCAAAATTTAACAAAAAAAAAAAAAAAGAATTGTCTATAAAATTTTAATCTAGTCGAATAAATTATCAACATAGAGTGATAACGGTAAAAATAAGTAAGTTTTCTTCGTTTGGTCCACCTAACTCCAAGAAAAGAACAACTTACCTAATCAACCAATTTACTAATCATTTAGAATAAGAAATTTGGAGCTACTTCAAAAATTAACTTACCGCTCATCTTTTTTGTTCATTTTCTTCAAAGGTAAAATTTGTTTAATGAATTATTTTAAAGGTATTATATCGCACTTATCGCTTCTTAGTTGCGTTTTGGTTAACTTAATTCGTTGGATTTTATAGCATCGACGAATATATTGAAGCGAATTGGATATTAACTTGAAAAATGCTTCGTCAACCTTGCAGGCACAGATCAAAGAAATGTTATCTGAAATGTTAGTTTTCCATAAATGTTTTAAGTTGTGACGAAGATCTAAATATGCCTATAAAATAAAATTGATTTTTTTTATTTATTTTAAATAAATATTTTTTCTGGATTTTTGTTTCCAGTAATTTGTAGATTTCTTTTTTTATGGGTGGGCACCCTCCAGTTTTATTTAGCATTCCTGTAGTGCAGCTGGATGACCTACAGGCGACTTACTATTCCCAGCAACTCGTAAGAGTAAAATCAAAACGGTAGGCGGGGCAGAAGTAGGAATATACGGGAGGGACTTCCCTCTCGATGTTATTGAGTTCCAATGCTTCCGTCTTTCCAGCAGAATTAAATGCTATAGTAAACATTTAGGAGGGAGAGCAATTAGATATGTATAGATAGTATGTATCGCGTACCGGCCGGCAGTATTATCAGGTTCATTGAGAGCAGGAATTATCTGAGAGGAATTTTAAAACAAAACTTGATATCTTAAATTTGTATTATAAAATAATTATTATATACCTATATGCGTTACATAATCGCTATTAGTTTGACCACAAGAAAATTTTCTCTACAATTAGATTTTTCCTTGAAACAGCTAGATTATGTATGTAAATTTTTTTCGGGAAGCTGGTACATTTTATGGTACGACAGTTACAATATTATGGGAAGATACATTTTAGTCAGGAAACGAACCTAAATATTTCGGGCGGAAATTTCCGTCTAACTTCACTTTTTACCCATTTGCCGAAAATGATGTACAACTTACTTACCCTAAAATACAAAACGCCCCCAGTTGCCCCAAGAACGTTCAACCGTAATGACAACAAGAAGTAGTATTTTTTTATGAATACAAGCAACAATGGTTAAACGTGTTCAACTTAGCTACATAAAAAGATAAGAGGCAGATAAATATAAAATTTTCATTACATAATAACAACATGATAATCGGTAGATAAGATTTTTCTTTTTTCTCATTTCCCTCTTTTATGCTGTACATAATATTATGTGTATACATAAGTGGGTGTTACAAACTTTAAAAAAAAAAACAATTATTTCATAAGTAAAATCGTGAATTTTATTATTACTTGTATGTACAAAAGCATTAAATTTAACCATGACAGGCGATACGATACAATTAATAACAAAACATTATTATCCACCCTATAATTAGATATGCAATTTTTCATTCATACCGACACTTTTTCCCCCCCATTCCCCAGTAACGTATAAAATGTATCAAAAAATGTTTTGGTCCTACACAGCCGGATCTTCCTCGCCACACTGGAACATAACATAACATACATGTTATTATTAAACGTCATATACCATGTACTCGTATATGTACATATATAAATGTGTGCGATGATAATATTTTTTTGTGCTTATATGTTGTAACATAAAAAGTTATAATTTTTGTGTTTTTATATGTTATTTTATGCTGACTATGTGTTTTTGATGTTCTAATTGATACCAGTTTGTATCTATAGCGCAGCAAAAAAAATGCTGTTGTTTAGTTTTTTTTTTATTAGGTACCGCAACATCATCCATTTATGAAACGAATTCCAACACATTATTGTAAAGTGTTTAGTTCACTTCAAACGGATTAATTATGATTTCAAAATAATTATTTTGTATTTTTTCGAAAAGTTTACCGCTTCAACTAAATTTCTGTGCAAACCCCAACACAAACCGCCACTATATTTGTGATGATGTAACAGGGTTTGAATTAGGTCAGAATGTCAGTATTTGATTTAACGCGATGGAGTTATACACGCTCATTACAAAATCCGGTAATTGCGTACTTGTTTTTGTGGTTTTGCAAATTCTAGTGAAAATCCAGTGAATTACTTCGGTCTAAAAAGACCAAAGTATTGAAATCCTGTCAAAAATGACGAAAAATTTGGTTGGTCCAAAACCACTTTTCTCGACGTTTTGATAGTCCCTGAGTCTGAAAAAGCAAACAAAAAAAAATGTCCGTCCGTCTGTCTGGATGTCTGGATGTCTGTACCAGTGGTATCTCAAGAACGGCTTGTCCGATTTTGAATTTTTTTTCGCCAATCAGTTTCTATGGTCAAGGCGGAGATTCGAAAAGCTTTTGGAGACTGTATGTCAAGAGGGTGAGATAGCTGCCATACGAATTGACCCAAAATACCTGCTTTTATAAATATTCACGATTTTTTTTATATAATATGCTGGTTTGATTATTGAATTGGACATTGAATTGGGAATTGATTTGAAAGTTAATTTAGGGGTCAATTTGCGGGTTGAGTTGAAGTCGAGTTGGAGCTGAGTTGGGGTTGGATTAGGACGTAGTGAGTAGTTACCAAATTTTTTATATGATGTAACTTGCCTATTTATCAACCGATTATTATGAAATTTGAAATGTGTGTTGGAAATGGGAATCTCAATTGATTTTTGGATAAAGTTCTGGAATATGACCAAGTATGATGGAAGTAACCTATTTTTCAACCGATTAAGATGAAATTCGACATGTGCGTTGGAAATGGGATTCTAAAATAATTTTTGGATGAAGTTCGGGAATATGGCCAAGTATGATGGAACTTGGCTATTCCTTAACCGATTATAATGAAATTTGATATATGTGGAATATTGGCAAGTAGGATGGAATTTGGTTATTCCTTAACCGCAGATATCATCAAATTTGACATGTGTGTTAGGAATGGAATTCTAAATTAATTTTTGGATAAAGCTCTGGAATATGGCCAAGTAGGGTGGAACTTGGCTATTTCTTAGCCGATTATGATGTAATTTGATATATGTGTTGGAAATGAGATTCTAAAATGATTTTTGGATAAAGCTCTGGAATATGGCCAAGAACATGGAACTTGGTTATTCATTCCCCGATTATTATGAAATTTGACATGTGCGTTGTAAATGAGATTCTAGAATGATTTTTGGATAAAGTTCTGGAATATGGCCAGTTGCACGGTTAGAAATACCAGTATAATTTTGTATACTGTTTTCGGTATAAAGTTTTAGAATACGATTTTTCGTGTTAAATTGGATGCCTGTACCCATGTTACTGAAGCTTTTGAACTGTTTGGCTGTTGTTGTATAAGTAAGTAAATATATGTTGGTTAAAATAAAAATCAATACTGTCAAAACTGTCACACCAACTTTATGACACAGGTGAATGCTATCCCCATTGAAGGTACCATAGACCGAAGTTCTGATCACCTCGTGAGGTTTCAGCCCTTTATATTTTCTTGTTAAAAATCAAGAAAAATGAATTTGCTAGTAAAATTTAAAAATGGATTTAACCGATTTCTAGTGAAATTGCAATCAAAACCAGGTTTGGACTATTTTCTAGTTAATTTCCAGTAATATTTTAAATTATACTGGAATTCTAGTGATAATCTAACCTAAAAAATTACTAGAAAATACTAGATGGTTAGTTTTACTTTCTAAAACGTAATATCTAGTAAATTAAATGAAAATCACGAAAATTTTATTACTAGATTTCCAGTAATAATAAAAATTACTTGAGTTCCAGTTAAATTTTTGCATCGCCATATTTTTTAATGTAGTTACCTGAAATCTAGTAAAATTCTAATTAAATTAAATTAAATACAAAGATAATTCCTGTTTGCTCGTACAAGGAATTTCTAGTAAATTAAACATATTCTAGCAATATTCTAGTCAATTTTAACATACATTAAAATACTACTAGAATTCTAGTAAATTTAGCCGTTTGCTCGCGTATTAATTTCATTTTCGTCGTCTGATATTTATCAGTAAAACCTTGAATTATCTGGTATGTTGTGGTGAAATAAAAAAAAAGTTGTGCTATTATAAAATAAGTAAAGTGAGTATTGAAATATTACAAACACGTAGTTTTAATATTTTATGCAACAGCTATACTGCCGTACATTTAAATTACATAATTACATTTTTGGCCAAATGTAATTATTGATGCCAATCAATAGCTGAAATATATTTTATGAACAATAATTAAAACTAAATCCAGAAACGCGTAATAAGGAAAATAGTTTTCGTTTTTAATACAAAGTACACTGCTCAAACCTATTTTTGTGCGGTCCTTTCTTGTGCGATTTTTTTTGTGTAATTATTTGTTTTGCCATTTTCTTTCTATAGTGTGTATGTGTGTGTAAATATTATTTGAATTTTTTATAATTTTACTGTATAGATCAACAAATTGATGAATCTGCATTTATCTGCCTAAATTACACGGATTTTGTAGAGATGTAAATTAAAATAGGACCAAGTAAAAAACTGGATGCACTACAAATTTTATTGGCCCTATAATTATAGTGCAGTAATTATCCATCGGAGATTGATTCATTACGAAGCGAAGCAAATATACTATCCATAGGATTTATCGACTTTCTGGGAACACCTACTTCTGAAATTTATAGCTCAGTAAAAATATTTTTATCGACTATATGCAGAAATAAATTAAATTATTATTTCTAAAGGAAACTGATTTAAAAGCATGTTTGCAAATCAATAATTTTGCACTACTTAGAAAATTGGAGAACAATCATACCGATTCTTTAGATTTAACACGAATAGCTGTAGATAACTTAATATTCAAGTGTGGAAAGTAAGCTGTGCATTAATATCTTTATAAACTATATTAAAACATTTTACAATCAACATTTATTAGGGTTGGATATGTAATATCGCATTACAAAATCTCGCATTTCAGCATCTCGCATTTCAAAATCTCGCATTTCAAAATCTCTCATTTCAAAATCTCGCATTACAAAATCTTGCATTACTAAATCTCGCATAACATTGTTATGCGAGATTAAACGTATGATGATTGATGGCCGGAACGCATCGTTCAAAGGATGCCTCTTTCACTTTGGCCAAATAATATGGCGCAAAATCCAAAAAGAAAAACTAGTGGCAAAATATGGAAATGAGGAAAATTGTTCAATCCAAATAAGGATGATAAAAAGTATAGCCTTTGTTCCACCAAACGAAGTCGATAATTATTACCAGAGCTTGTCTAGGAAATTTAATGACGAGGACGTAAAAAACATTGGAGTTTGGTTTTAAAAAAGTTATATTGGAGAAGGCAGGCAACGACCCAGATATAAACCTGAATTTTGGGCTATCGGCGACAACGATAATGGATCGGAGACCTTCCCGCGAACACAAAACAGCGTAGAAGCTTGGCACCGCCGTCTCAAGTTAATAATCGAAAAATGTTACGCCGGTATATACAAAATATTGGAAGATTTGGGAAAGGAAAACATTTTAGGAAAGGCGCAGGTCGAAAAAGTGCAATGTGGTGAAAATATACCAAAAAACAACAAACTTAAAAAAAAAAAAAATAAAAATATAAAAAGAATTATTATGAAAAGGCTTAAAATTAAAAAACAGATTTTTTGCAGCGTATTGCGCATAATATTTTATTGGGATAGTTTTATTAATAAATTGTACTTTAAATAAAATTTTTGAATTAAATTATTGTATGAAAAAATTAAATAGATTATTTTTAAAACATTAACAAGACTGTAATGCAAGATGTTTGAAAAGTAATATGCAAGATTTTGGAAATGCGAGATTTTAAAAATGCGAGATTTTGTAATGCGAGATTTTGCAAATGCGAGGTTTTGAAATGGGAGATTTTTAATTTTCCAAATGCGAGATTTTATAATGCGACATTTTATAATGCGGGATTTCGTATCGCTCCCCCTTTATTATAGTTATCCTCAAACTACTGACAAAATAAATTGTGCGAAGGCCGCTGTTAATTGTTATCCAAAGCTAAAATGTATCCTAATGGACGGCTTGCCCGTTTATGTAAGTTACAAATACATCATAGTTTTATCAACATTTAATGAAAACATTTTATTTTAGAGTTTATGGTTTAATCCGAAGGTATTTTTTTGGATCTGCCAAAAAAAGCGAATGGGAGGATTGAATTTCGTCTAAGTATTATTAGGAAAAACCTGCCAATCGACAAAAAAAAATATTATGTTAATGGTACAATTTTAGTGCACTAAATTTCATGACATTGACCCAACTACATGCCCTACAGCTTAAGTAAAATTTTAAATTCCAAAAATTCTTTAGGGTATTTATAATCAATTGGATAATTTTACCAATTCAACAAATTCAATAATTGTTTAATATTCTACCTATTCTACAAAATCTTTAAATTCTACAAATTCTATTAACTTTCAAAATTTTAACAATTTGATGGATTTTATTCTTCAAATTCTGCCAATTTATTTAATTACTTTATTCCTAATAATTCAATAAATTCTGTTAATTTAGAAATTTTATAAATTAGGTCTCAACATTTTTTTAAAATTCTGTAAACCCAATGAATTTAAGTTTAGAATTTCGAAAATTCCAAAATTTTTCAATTCCCTTTATAACAAACTCTTATACTTAAGAATTCTAGAAATTCTACAAAATCTTTAAATTTTTATTGTCTTTCAACGATAATTCCAAACCTGTTCAATCCTGTACGCTTTGAATTCTGTTAATTTGACGAATTCTTTAATTTCATTGAACAATTTTAAATTTTTTTTTAATTTGATAATTTTTTTTTAAAAACTTTAAACTTCTCCTTCAGCGATTAAAGCTGCTTTATATTATGTAAATTCTTTTATACAAATTCTTTAAAGTTGGAAAACTAAATCCCTAAAATCAATTCTATCATTTCTATTAATTCTTAGTAACGCGCTCCCACCCAAATGCAAATATAACGCAATGACCCTTCACAACAAGTGGCAAAAATTAATTGAGCCTGTCAGCGCGTTAGTGGAAGCCCGTGCTTGATCAGTCGACCAATCCATTCCGGCGTATGTTACGGGGAAGAGAAACACTTGGATAGCCGAATGAAAGTGGAATATTTAAAGTAAACAATTTAATTTGAGGGGACTTACCAGTTGTGGTTCTAATTTGTAACTCATTCTGCGG
This sequence comes from Tipula helvola, assembly GCA_963556165.1. NCBI lineage: Eukaryota > Metazoa > Arthropoda > Insecta > Diptera > Tipulidae > Tipula > Tipula helvola. The sequence continues at coordinate 83,647,110 of OY744481.1, forward strand.
AATGCTTGAAACTTATAACACGAAGCTTGTAAACAGCAAATGTGAAACACCATAAAATTTTACAACACTTCACTTCACTCACACTTATTGATCGTTCCTAATTTTTACTTTTTTTTATTTTTATTAAACACAGGCAGACAACAAAATTTTAAATTAGCACAATTTACTGAGCACACCATATCACTGCAGAAACTGTACATTTAACACACACTTCTTCGTTTCACACATTTTTATTTTATTTTTCAATTCAAACTCACAACATTATAGATATATGGCTTGATTTTATTTCTGTTTTTTTTTTCACTTCTGTGACCAAATCTTGATTTCCCTTAAAAAAAGGAATGAACAAACAATAGGCAGATTCACTCGTGTTAACCAAGATTTTTAAGCAACCACCATATTGTGCACATTTTTTGTTTTTAACTTGAAACACACAATCACGTTTTTTCCTGTTACTTGAGTTGTTACTCAACCAAAATCCGAAAATATTCTCTTCCCCATCATGCGGTCGGTCACCTTTATCTCATTTATTTTGTTTATTTTTTTAACTATAGCTTGATCCCTCTCTATTTCGCATGTCGATGCACAATACAATATTTTTGAAAACTGTACAACCGTTAGTACTTTACAGGGTTGGAGTATTTGGATGCGAAAACCCGAATAATTCACAGGAAGATTCAAAATGGATTTTGGAAAATATGCTAAGTTTAGTTTTCTCCATTAACCAATCAAAACATTATGAAACCACCCTGACTGTGCGTCTGTAATCGTATAACATAAGAAAAACAGACAAGAATTTTCCGCCCAAACGCGTGCCGGTTATAATTTCTGCTTCAATAAATCTGTGGTTTAATGCTTTTACAACTAAACGCTTCCCATTACATATATGTACTTAACGAGGGATTAATATTTCTCATTAGTATAATTTGTACTCCTATTTTTAGACGTAATTCATGTGGTGGCAAACCGCTTGGATTTAAACCATTTAAATGTTCAACAGGAATTCCCATTGCTTGATTTTCATTTACAACTGGATCAGCACTATAATAAATGCGTTCCATACTAGTACAATTATTATAATATCATAATTTTTTTGATTTCCCAATATTTTACTGTAATTTGAATAATGTTCGATGCTTTTCAAATAAAAATTGGAAACAGTTTAGAAATGATGTGAAACTTTCACGTTCCATTCAAAATTGTGCAATTGGGAATCTACATACTATTCAAGAGGCTTAAAGCCATAATGAAAATAGAACCTATATTGTATGATTTAATCTATGCGCTAGAAATTATTTAAAAATATAAAGATTCCCCAAAATCTCACACAAAAATTGGGTAGAACTTTTGCACCAAAAGTTTTTAAATCAGAGTTATTCGAGTAATCTATAAAGCCAAAATATAAGGAAATTTTTAAGAGGAAAAAATCTTCTGAAATTTCTTGGAGCTTTTTGTAATATGCGTATTTCATAACCTAAATCAATGTTAGGAGCACTCAAAATTTCTATTTTTAATTTATGTTATAATACCAAAGTATTTTTATTCAATATACACAAATTTGTTTGGAATTTTTAAAATCGAATGTTGCAAAAAATCAAACTTAGATAATAGCCTGAATTCGTATTTTATTTTATGAAATTTATTCCGAATAATCAAGGCTTCCTTCCACAAGGGTGACATGTAGTACCATCACTTTCGATTCGTTTTCGATTGTGTTTTGTCTCTTGTAACAAGAACAAAATTGTACGCTATTTTCTTCTTGCATTACAATTTTTCTATTGCGATCTCAGCCTTCTGGATACATTTCCTTTTCTTCACATCGATAAAATATCGCAAACAAAATTTTTTGTGATAAAGAGTGATGAACGAAGTGATGAGATAGCTTTAGAAAAAGCATAATTGAAAAAGCGAAATAGAGTGCAATTTTGTTCTTGTTACAAGCGACAAAACACTATCGAAAACGAATCGAAAGTGATGGTACACCAGGGCTGCTGAAAAAAATTGCAACAAAGTTAACACCGATATATCTATCAAAGCAACCATAACATAGTGCTCAAAATTATACTAATGACAGTTAATTATATTGTTTATTAGTGTGTTGAAGCATTTGCGTCTAAGTTAAACCGAAAATAATAAATTCCTAACATGGAATTCAAACGCAACAATGTTATTGCGCTATATTCGTCTGGAAAGACACAAGTTTAAATTGTTCGAAGGGCTAAGCCATCTCAATGTGCATAAATGTTTTGTGTCGCGCACCATTTCTCGTTACAACGATACTGGCCACATTAAAATCCCTAGTAAAAAAGTGGCTGCTGAGCTGAACATATCCAGAGAAAGGATGCAACACATTATGAAAAATGAGCTAGGATTGACGCCTTTGAAATTTGAAAAGGCATACGATCTTACTCCAGAACAAAAAAAAAAATGGACCGGATAGAGCAAAGGAATTGCTTCGTCTTCTATAAGGTAAGGTTCCATTCCACATTGTGACCGAGTGTATTTGACAGAGAGGTTATACGAAAATTTGTAACAATGGTTTTTTTGAGAAACTAGTTAACTGCAAAAACTCTAATTTGTATTTGTATCTCTAAAATGAAAAATATCTATAATTAAAATAAAATCCATACACGTTTTTTTATTACTTGAAATTTATTTCGACGGCAATCTAGTATAATCAACGGATAAACTAGTAAAAAATGATGACGTAGGATTAACTAGAATTCTGCTAAAGTAATATTTTTTCCGGTTATTTTACTAGAACTTTAGTAGAATAAATGCAGGAAATCTTATATGTAGTGTTACAAGAAAATCTAGTATTCGATTTTACTTGAAATCTAATTAAAAAACCGTATTTCTCATAATTTTACCTGAATTCCATTCGTAAAATCCAGTAGAATTGTTTACTTGATTTCCAGCACTACAGATTTGTATTTCAAGTAATTGCCATATTTTATTACAACCAGAAATCTAGTATTTTTAATTTTACTTGATTCAACTATGTAGATTGTCTAGTATGCTCACATCTACTGTATTTTTATTTACCGTGTACATTTCAATTTATTGTCGATGGCTATGAACCTCCCTTTTTGCCCCGCAGCTACCTACAGGATAAAAAATACCTGTTTGCTGAACGAAGAGTAACAGTTGTACTAAGTTGATTTACATATTACCATAATTTGGTTTAAATGAGTTTTCATTCCTCATGAAACTATGGTCAAAAGTCTGATTTATTCTAGAAAAGAAGTTCGACATGAACTCTACTATTGTTGGAAGGTATTTTTTGGAAAGCTGATCGGGAGTTACACCCTTTATAATAAAAGTTTTGAAATAATAACGAAAGACATCGTATCAAAAATAAAAGTGATTGGGTTCCACTTTAAATCGAAATTTAAAGTTTTATAAAATTTTAAATTTAGACAGTACTACATTTTATCAACTAATAAATAATGAAAATATGCTGATATTTAATTTTAATCGCCCAAATGTTGTTTTATGTACCTAATTTACATACAGAAAGTGGCAATATATTCTCTTTCGTTCTGCACTAATATTTAAATACCATGATAATATAAAGAAACTGTAAAATAATAAATATTTTAATTAGTAACTAAAATATTATCTCTATTTAATTCAGATATCTGATAAAATTATGAAATATTTTCATAAAAAATCAGAAAAGCATTAAAAAATTATAATGTCTTAGTGCTTTCGTATTACATACTATGTACTTTGTACATACATACATAGGTACAATATATTCTAATCTAATGTTTAATTTAATGTATGTAATCATAAATTTGTATTCATACTATATGTACGTATGTATTATATGTTAAATTTTATATGTAAGCTGTGTATATATCTACAGACTATAAATGAACATGATAAATTTTCCAACAAAATTTGCTTAGTCTAACGAGAGTGAGAGGGATGTGATCCAAAAAAAGATCATTTCTCGATAAGATTAACATTTGGTAGATTTATAAATGTAATGTACATACATGAATGGGGAGGTTTTTATCCTTCTAGATTAATTTAAAATGTACATACACAATTATTTTATTGGAATGACCGAGTTGTAATATACCTAAAGTGGAATAGGCTAAGCGGAAATACCAAATATCTTGTGTTTCAATTTTACAGTTGAACATGAGAGTTTTGATCAAGTGTGTATTCTTTTTCGTGCAAAATCATTGCATTTATGCCTCCTTAATCCAGGATCGAAATCCAGATCCTGCGATAGGCCACCAAAGAGTTTTCCGAGCCGTCGAATATTCATGAGAGAATTGATCGAATGAATCTGTCCCTCGTTTTGTGGTGTTATTAAAAGTGTAGTATACCCCAAAAGTACAGTAGTTCAGTAGTAACATCAATGTTGCTGTAGGTGCAATCACAATTATCATCAATTTAATCTCGGCAACGACGAATCGCGCAATTTCTCGGCAACGAGAAATATCAAACTCCAAAATTTGGTTTGCTAGCTAAATCGAAGTTGCGTTTTACTCTTGCGATTTTTGATTTGTTATACTGGGAGTTCATTGTATACAATGTTGATTTCAATATAAAATATAAAATTAGCCTACCGTCACAAATGTTAAATGTCAACTCATAGCTGGGATTCGTACACACCCCACACACAATTTCCTAACACACTAGGTGTAACTCAAACACTTTTGAATTGAATTATGGTTAAGATCAGGAGTTTATAATATTGCTCGCTAGCTCAGAAGTGAAATTAAATGTTCGTGAGAGGTGCGTTTGAACCCCAGTGATGAGTTTTAGGGTTAACAACTTAAAATAAATTTAAATTCTAAGAAACAAATTGTGTATAAATTACCGTTTATTTCGAATACACTGTTTATGCTCCAATAGTGTACACTAGAGGTGGAAAACTATCGACAATTTCAACTATCGATAGTATCGATAGTAACATAAAAAACAATCGATAGAAAACTATCGACCCAAATTAAAAGACTATCGATATACTATCGATACTATCGGATAATAAATTTATAAACTTTATTCAATTACATATAGGTTGACTACAACCAGAAACTATAAAGTCAAGAGAGGTTATTATAATCGGAAAGTTCCCAGTTTCCCACTTTGTTTTAAAAGCAGCCAATCGTTTTTATGTAAGAAAATCAGCATCTCAACATTTTTTGGCTTTCAGACCGTTTGGGATCGTTAATTTGACTATCATATAAAAGGAATGACAACAAGAAAAACGTAACTAAAGTTATATCGCATAATAGCAAAACCCTCTTGTACGAATAAAATATCAATATCGACCTATCCAATTAAGACCATGAAAACGTCAGTTATAGTTTTAAGGGAATACGATTTTTGGACTCTACGATGTCGAATTATTATTATGATAACATCTTACAGTATTATCTCTAAAATTGATAAGATTATGACTGATTTTATATTCTTAAAATAATGCGTTTTTAACTAAAAATCCAGTTAAAAAAATTCAAAGCCACTTTATAATACTCTTCAGTATAAACGATACAATTAACGTTTCATAAACGATACAATTAAAGTGATCCGCTTATTCCTAGCAGCGAATAGAACTAATTAAACCTTTATACTGCTTTCCTGAAAAAACAGCATTTTTCACTTATCATATTCTGGACATCCTCGTCAGTTGGACGTGTATTTTGTTCTCTAAAATATTTTTTTTTTCTAAATTAATTTGATTTTTTTTTCTCATTAATTAAACGAGAAAATTGTCCAAGATATATCACTGTGTAACAACACGAAGCATTACTTGCAAAAAATGGAGCCAGCAGCAATCAAAAGCCATTTAAAAGCCGAAAAGAGCATTTTAAATCGTGATGCTTCGGCCACTGTAAGCAGACTTTCCAAAAGCTGAGGAATCAATGCAATCAATATTGGAAATAGTGCCAACGGCATCTAGCAAAGATACAGGTGAAGGAACTCGATGGATTTGATCAGGCGGGCTGCGATCTAACCATCATAAGCGAGCCGTTCTATTATTAGGTTATTCGTATATTTTGGTATGCACTGTTGTGAATGAGCAAACGCTCAAAATGGAGTGTGCCAAAAATATTATAAATTTCTATAACTAAATAAAAATATTCTTACTTGGATAGGTCGATATATCGATAGTATATAAAAAGTATCGATTGTTTTCGATAGCACGAAACTATCGATATATCGATAGTACTATCGATATATTTCCACCACTAGTGTACACCTATTTTGCCTTAAAGAGACCGAACCAAAATACAAGAGCAAATTAAAACCAAAAACAAAAGTATTGAAATGCCCGAATTTGTATATAAAAAACTACGAAATCCTAGTACAACCCACAGAAACAACCAAACGAAACCTCCTTGTTATTGTCTTGGGCCCCTCTATAATAGCCAAACCAACCAAAATTCCCTTTTCCAATGCAATACCCCAGTTAATAAAATAAAACGAAACACATTTTTTACCCATTTCACCATCACACATAAAACTATGCCTGTCTAACCGCACCTGAGCAGCACCGTTATTCATTTTTTGAATATGTTTAATCCATTACTTACTCAATTATCGCAAATTGGGTAAAACACTATACAAATTTATCTTTTATCTTTTATAGTTAAATTAAATGTCAATGTTTTGTAATCAATAATATCGGAATACTAATCGTTATTTTCGAAAATGCTATAATATCCTAGGCGTTCTTTTAGAATTCGTATTGTAATCCATTGCGGTTTATATTTATAGTGTTTTGAGTTTAGTTTAATGCTTAACATTATCTTGATTTTGGTTCATTTCGTTTATGGCTCTATGTACATCGATTACGTTTTGGTTGTCCTTTGTAAATGTTCCAAAACTGTTAATAAGTTCACGTTTATGTCGTTTAGTAGAATTTCTGTAATAATTTCTACAGAAATAATCGATGTTTTGGTTTTGAAATTTCTGTAGAAATCGATGCCGGATTCGTTGTTTTGATTAACCCGCCAAGCATCACGCTTGTACTATTCCAATATTTCTCTCAAATATGTCTTCGTCATCCAATATCCCCGCTTCAACTTGGTCTGAGCTTCATTTTCGGTGTTGTTCCATTTCAAAACCTCGGTATACACTACATTGCGAGTAACCACGTCTTCAGATCCATAAATTAGGCGTCCTTGACAGGAGGAGTCACATATTTGTATCTTTACATCGCAAGATTTTTTAACCATTGAAATTCCGACATATATAGTTGGCCATGTGCAGAGGCCTGCTCGTATAAATAAATGCCGACTTTGTAAAAAATATGCACCTGTGCCTTATTAATAGTCATGGCAAATGCTGGGGTGCTATCATGAAATCCGGACGGTAAATTTTAGCGGTAATAAAGAATTCTATGGAAATTTTAGAATAAATTCAAAAAATGGTCAAAGTTACCCAAGTTAATTTGTAGCAAATCGCAATTACATGAAGGTTTAACGGCAAATTTCTGATCGTCATGAAATATTTGTCGCATACAAATTTGTCGATAAACTTTCACTTATTTGCAATTTCATACAAAATAACGTAGGTAACTTTGACCATTTTTTGAATTTGTTCTAAAATTTTCATAGAATTCTTTATTACCGCAAAAATTTACCGTCCGGATTTCATGATAGCGCCCCAGGTTTGATGGAAAGCTGTCTTCGCTCAAGTAGAATTGGTTCTCCCTATCGAGCATACCAATGATTTCATGATTTAATTTGTCCACGTCCACGTTTTTAGGGCAAAGTATAGCTCGTTTCGAATTTGTCCCAATCGTATTCGCAACGTATATTTGTTTGAAATATTTCTTCTATCAAAGAACCGGTACAAATAAATTGTGAGGGAATTTTGACGATGTCCTCTGCTAAACCCTCTGTCCTTGGAAGCTGCCCATCTACTAACTGCAGCCATTTGTTGTAATCTACGTTCTCACATCGCATGTTGTCTTTTAAGCTAAGTTTTTCAAAAGGAATTCAAGACTTGCACTTCTAAATACATTTTTCCACAATTGCAGGACACGCTCTCATTTGATATGGGATTGCAAAAACTAGCGCGTCATCGAGTGTATCTAATAACACTGAATCATCCAGCAAGAATCCTTTAGCTTTGACAGCTTCCTGAAAAGTTGAACAAACAACAATGTCATCTTCTGTGAAATATATCCTCAAGTCTTCGAAGCAAGTTGCCCCACTTTCATGACAGAGTAGCAGTCTATGATAGTGTCTTTAAGGATCCTTGAGACTCACTGTGCTAGCCTGGCACACTAGCAAGACATCGCTCTAGGGTGAGTTATAAAGACAATTCATGAAAACCAAAAAACACGGTTTTTCATTACTTCGAAAGTTACCGAGGTAAGAGGGTTAATGTTTGTAATACGTCTTGTATGACATCTCTACTAAACGGTTACGCAGAATCACAACGTAGACTATACAAATTGTCACACCACGTGCTCTTCGGCGATACAACGAAATGTCACATGCAATATCTGGTGAAGTATGTCAGGTTACAGCTGACCACATTAAATCCTACCTCTTAAAATTGTCTCATTATACAGTGTACAAAATGAATTACTTAGATGCGAGATTAAACAATAAAATCAGCACCAATTATTTACTGAAAAATTTCCCGATAGTCCACAAAAGGATGTCTGCGGAAAATGCGAGGAATTGTCGGCAAAAATAGATAAAACGTTTGTTAATAACAACAAAACGGGTTGCGATAGCTGAAAATGGGTTCCATGATAGCCCTTACTGTGGCATGGTATTTGATTGCATGAAAAATCTACCTTTGCCACATGTGTAGGAAATTTTTTACTATCGGCAGCTTTGGATGAATGCTTTTTATATCTACTATTTGAAGAAGAAATTTAGAGAAACGCATTTTTAACACGGAAGAATGTCAAAAAAGGTGGCAATCTACCATGTAAGTAGTAATTAAGAGACATTTAAAGAAAATTGACTGAATTTATTTGCCAGTGGAATACTAATAAACTTGGGAAGTGCCACCAGCGCATTTTTTTCAAAAAGCAATTAATTGCTCTTCAATCAAAAGTCAGAAAAGTTAAAAAAAAGAAAATTAAAGTTTTTCAATTTTGACGTTTGGTAAGGTTTAATACTATCGTATTTATGAAGAAGGTAAAATTATCTTCTCATAAAGCGTTCGATACCGTGAACGTAATAAATATTAAAGAAATATAAGACCTACAAAAAGTCCTAAAGTACATACCAGCTGAGTGCCTGTGTTTTTCCAGCGAAATTATGTAATGGCCAACTGGAATGGAATATAATAGTGAGGACAGTTGAAGCCTTTTTAAAACATATAATTTTACTTTTTTAAGGTTTTCTAATTTTTTTATTCTAATGAATTATAATAAATCAAATTGATATATGTTTTGTATTTATTATTAAAGGTACATGCCCATGCTATAAAATGAGCATGCTAGCTGAACTAATTAAAAAATAACCCCCTAAATAAATATCCCCCCTAAACTAATTTTTGCGGATACTTCCAGTTAAATTCGAAAAAGTGGACATGTGCCCTTTCAAAACTTAATCATTCAATTGCCTTTCGAACTTATTAGAGGAGTCCTTTGTTGCCGGGGTTAACCCTTTGCACTCGTATGTCACACTGGAGGTAACAATATAAATTTACTCTAAAACTCGCATATCAATCTGTAAGCGGTAACACTAAATAACACAATAGCACAATAAGAGAAGATGGTCATCGATATTTTTTTATTCACTCAAGTGCAGTGTAAAATATTTATTCCTCTATTAGAAAACATATAAAGCAGACAAGGAACAATAATGCAGTGCACCTTGTGAATATAAACAATAGACCCACCCATTATAAAGAAATTTAATTATTCAAAAAGGTATTGTAGTGATTAAAAATCGAAAAACTTGTATTAGAATTTTTGTTGGAAACATAATACAAACCGAACCAAATTTATCCTCCAACACGAATTTTGGAAATACTACAAGAAATAAAATTCATTGATTTGCAAAAATCATAATGACAAAACTGGGGAGTAAAAAGGGAGCAAACGGCAGATACACCTTTCCATTATAACAATATCATTAATTTGAAACGTGATAAATATACCGATAACCATCGTTTAATTAGAATTCAAACGTTATAATTACCATCACAAAGTTTATGCTCTTGCATAACAAAACTATTTCTATAACTCGTAGATCTAAATTCGATAAAAAATATTTCAACTAAATAAATAACCAGAACTATAATTTAGTTAATTTAATTTTCCTAAATAGTTTAAATCAATAAATAAACTAAATCGATATTCGTTATACATGAGCAGCGTAAACTGTTCTATTTATTTAGTATCTTACATCCTATTTTTACCATCCTCAATCGATGAAAAATATTTCACACCAACCATTACGAGGCGCACAAATTTATTACTATGTAGACATACTATACATAGAATAAAAAATTAGTAGTAGCAGCAGATTTACCAAAAATATTTACATATTTACAAATGAGATAAAAAATTTTGTTGATAAAAATATTAACGAGAACCTCTAAATTCATTAAATAGGCTTAGATTATTTTTAAAAATTTGTGGCAAGTACCATTGATAGAAAATAATAATTTCTGTGTTTGTTTTGATTTATAAATATTTTGTTTTTACCAACAAAAAAAAAACCGCGAATTAGTTCACACCTTTAACTCAAATTATTATTTAAAGTTAAAAATATTTAATTTAAAATCGCTTTTATAAATTTGAATGATTCCCGTAAAATATGAGGTGTTGTGGGAATCATTCAAACGTGAAAACTAGTGGAATGGATAATGTGTTTCGTAGAAAATATATTTTATTGTATGAGTATAACCCCATTTGGGCGCTGTAGCAAACTATATATGTGGTTTGATAGGAAACTATGCACACAGTTGAAAAAAACACAATAACAACACAATCATCTCTCTTAATTTCCAATGGAATTGATTCCAAAGAGAAACTCGCCTGACATAAAACGATTTGTTTAGCGACCTACAACAATTTTTGGCGCGAATCAGGCGGAAGTTTGAGAAATGAAACCTACTAAACAGTAACTTCCTATAAAGATAACAAGGCTTCTTAGCTTTGAGAAGTTTAAAAATAAAAAGACAAACACGAAATTCGTAAAAAGTAGAACTACATTCTAAAACAAGGCTAGAGTGTAGTCAAAAATATGATCGAATTTCCTAATACCAAAAATAAACCTAGTACAAGCATTGAAACATCTTTGGAGAACGTTCATATTTTCCTGAAGCATACCGAATAAAACTATGTCACCGTAAATAAAATGAGGAAGAAGATAAGACAAAAACATTTTTTTCCTAAACGGACTGTCAGTAAATCCTACTACTTTATACAAACAACTAAGCATACCAAAGACCCTCTTACTAATACTAACTAAATGGTCACCCCAAGAAAGAGTTTTATTAATAACTAAGCCTAAATCTCTAACAGTATTTCAATACCTAATTAGCGAACCCTGCAGAAAAATACCAGGAAAGGACGAGGTGTGTAACGCTATTTTATAAATTATAATCGACTGAGATTTATTCGCATTTAAAACGAGCCTATTAGAGACCGATCAACTTGCGATATTACTTAAGTCTTCATTTATCAGAGAAATATTCCTATCAATAGAATCCTGAGCTGAACACTATTTCTATAAATTTCAACGTCATCAGCGAAAATATGTAATGAACAATGGTGAATAGAGGATTCTATGTCATTAATGTACATAGAAGACAATAGAGGACCCAGCATTGAACCCTGCGGAATGCCGATAATTACAGGAAGGAAATCAAACAAATAATTTGCGAAAAACTGCCTGAGAACGATTAGAAAAATATGTAAAAAGCAATTTGGCAGCGGAAACCGAAAATTTAAACTCAGATAAGAGTTTGTTAAAAAGAATTCTGTGATTAATAGAATCAAAGGCCTTAGAAAAATCAACAACAAATCTATTATTCATATTACGCCTATTTCCATAATATACGTTTAATAATGCAGTAGAAGTGCTACGAAATTTTTTACACCCAGATTGGAAGAAACTAACTAAAGCTTTAGAGACTTAAAATGCTAATTGACCGCAAATGGGATAGCTCCGAAGGATTACTGATCTTTGGGATGAGGAATATTTTACTTAGCTTCTACTGATCTGGATAGGAAGAGGACGTGAGAATAAAATTGACGATAGGTAACAAGTATTTTGAGATGAAAGGGGAAACTCGCTTAAAGAATTTTAAATTGACGTTATCCAGACTAGAAGATTTTGATTTAACCTTCCAAATGGCAGACTCTAAATTCTCGAGAGAAATATTTGAAAACGAAAACGAATTAGAGAACAAAACGACGGTACTACTGCCCGAGTTCAAACTAGAGCAAAAATAACTATTTATATTATTGGGCTTGAGCACTACACTAGAATTACTCTTGCATCTACCTAGGCCTAAATTGCGAACATTACACCAAAAAATCTTGGGAGGAAGGGAGGAGTCTAACTTGTCCTTGAAATAATTACGATTAGCAATCCGAACTGACTCTGCAACTCTATTACGATCCTGCTTATAATCTAAATGAGACTGATTATTAGGATACCTTTTCCATAAATGATGAAAGGCGGAGATTTCGCTTTAAAAGTAACCTTTGTAAGCGGAACGCAACTATCAAAGACCAAACTAATATACGAATTGAAAAATTCTACTTGGCTAGTTGCAAAACTAAGGCAAAAAATATCCTCCCAACGAACCGAGTTACAAACTAAGTAAAGGCGGGAATTATCTATACTAGCAAAATCTCTAAAGCTAAAACTGTTAGGTTTAGGTGGAGAGTAACAGTTCACAGAAAAAACTAAATGAACATGATGGAATCCCATACCAAGAGACAACTGATTGAAAAAACAAATAAAATTATTAGTAAAAGAGATATGGTCAATAAGGGAATAAGAGGCACCGCTAGCGGTTGGACAACAAAACGTCGGCGGCCACAGTGTTGTGTACGGATAAACTAAGACTACTTAAAAGTTTCAAATAATCCCGAGGGAAGCCGGAATTTTGGAGTATCTCGAAATTAAAGACACTTGATATATACATTTAAATCTACAAGGGATTTTTTAAATTGGACATACGACCTTTTACTAGTTTTTAGAGGGTTACAGACGGTACCGAATAGATTGTACGACCATTTATGAAAACGTTGACAAATAAAATTACTAAATCCGATACTAACAATTTTGAAATAGAAGAAGTTATGGTAATCTACCTATGGAGGTACCGTCCTATCTTTTCTAAATATTTAAAACCTTTTATAGCAGAAGCTGAATTAGGGATATTTGAGTTTAGAAAGATCTTAAAGAAACCAAGTATATTGACTGAAGCGCCATTAAAAATGTGACGAACCTTGTCAATATTTGGGACTAGACTTTGAAAGTTTACTTCATTTAATAATGACCTATCAACTAACATTGATTTCAGGACTAAATTGGGATTGTTAAGCGACATAACCAAACTAAAATTCAAAACTTAGCGAAAACACGACGTGAATGTGATTGATACCCAGGGCCCCAATTTTTGCTCAAAAAATCGAATATTATTACTTTTTTATTTTCCTACGATTATTTTCCTAGAAAAAACAAAATGCGACACTTCTGTCTAAGGCTCTTTAATAAACTCATAAAATTATATCAATCCTATAAATTCAGTAAACTCTACAAATGAAGTCTAAAAATCCAATAAGTTTCTTAAATCCTATAAATTCTATAAGTCTTCTAAATTTTATAAGTACTATAAATTCAATGAATTCAGTTTAAAACTTCAAACGTTAAAAAAGAACAACAAGCAAACGTTTACTATCTGATTCGGTCACCAAAAAGGGATGATAAAACAGATGGCAACAAAAATCATCGATTCATTTTCTTTATTAGCGCCGTTCATACAATGCAAACTACGATAAATCAGGCGATTAATCATCTATTCTCGTCCATACAATTAGGCCTAAATGCTTTATAAATCTCATAAATTTTTTAGTTATAATAAATTCTGTAAATTAGATAAATATTATAAATTCTACAAAGTCTATAAATATTATAAATTCTAATATTTTTATAAGCTTTATGAATTCAATAAATTTTATGAATTTTATAAATTCCATCAATTCTATAAATTTTATAAATTCTTTAAATTTTATAGATTCAAATTGGGTTCTATAAATTTTGAAGCCTGATGTCAGTACTATAAATTCTACAAACTCAAATTTGGCTTATTTTAAAAATTCTGTATATTAAATAAATTCGATTAATTCTACAAATTTTAGTATGTGTTTCTAAAAACTCTTTAATTTTTATAAATTTTACAAATTCAATAAATCCTTTGAATTCTATGAAACGAATAAACTCTATACAGCCTAAAAATTGAGTAGGTTAGGTTAGTTGGAGTGACACAGAATATAACCCTTACTGGAACCATTGACAACTATTTAAGTACCGTAGAATATCGCCACTTTACTGTTTTCAAAATTCGACAGGTCCATGGGTCTGTTTGTTGTGCAGTAGAGGTGGAAAACTATCGACAATTTCAACTATCGATAGTATCGATAGTAACATAAAAAACAATCGATAGAAAACTATCGACACAAATTAAAAGACTATCGATATACTATCGATACTATCGGATAATAAATTTATAAACTTTATTCAATTACATAGGTTGACTAAAACCAGAAACAATAAAGTCAAGGGAGGTTATTATAATCGGAAAGTCTCCCAGTTTTCTACTTTGTTTTAAAAGCAGCAAATCGTTTTTATGTAAGAAAATCAGCATCTCAACATTTCTTGGCTTTCAGACCGTTTGGGATCGTTGATCACAAATAATTTGACTAGCATATAAAAGGAATGACAACAAGAAAAACGTAACTAAAGTTATATCGCATAACAGCACAACTCTCTTGTACGAATAAAATATCAATATCGACCTATCCAATTAAGACCATGGAAACGTCAGGTATCATAATTTTAAGGGAACACGATTTTTGGATTCTACGATGTTGAATTCTTATTATGATAAAATCTTAAAGTATTATCTCTAAAATTGATAAGGTTATGACTGATTTTATATTCTTAAATTAATGCGTTTTTAACTAAAAATCCAGCTAAAAGAATTCAAAGCCACTTTATAATACTCTTCAGTATAAACGATACAATTAACGTTTCATAAACGGTACAATTAAAGTGATACGCTTATTTCTAGCAGCGAAAAGGACTAATTAACCTTTATACTGCTCTCCTGAAAAACAGTATTTTTCACTTATCATATTCTTACTTGGATAGGTCGATATATCGATAGTATATAAAAAGTATCGATTGTTTTCGATAGTACGAAACTATCGATATATCGATAGTACTATCGATAGATTTCCACCACTATTGTGCAGTGTAAATTTTTTCTTTGTTTCGCCAATAGAAAATAAATAACAAGGAAATTAGTCTGCACTGTAGTGTACCGTGCAAATTATCAAACAGGCCCCATCTTGAACCTACATATCTCTCTACATATACGGACATGAGCAAAGGAAGTGAACCATTGTCCGTTCCTCCTCCTCGTTCAAACAGCTTATACAAATGTAATCTACCTCTAAATCTAACTGCCTTCGCGAGAGCTTAATGTTCTGGTGTGCCCAAAGTCTAGTTTTGGTCAGATTTCAAGTGATGTAGGAATAGCTCTTTCCGGTTGCAACAGGTGAAAAATTCACTAAGTTTATAAAATAATTTTATTAATTCAATAAATTTTCTGAATTTTTTAAATTCTTTAAATTTTGTAGACTCTATAAGTTCTATAAATTGTTTTAACTGACATAGAGAGTTCTATAAATTCTGCTAACATAAATTGTTTTTCTTTTTTTTTTTTTTCTAAAATTTCCCAATTTTTATAAATACTATAAATTCTTTGAACTCTGAAATTTTAATTAAACGGTTTTTTGCATCTATAATCAAAAGTGAAAATTACCTGGCTCTCCGAAGAACATGTCATGCAAAAATGTTTCATTCTCAGGTCCTCATGAAATATGTGACGCATTTGCCAATTTGCTTTAGGCCTCTTTTGATAACTCTGATGTATATAGCTTTCCAAGTATCATTGACCGTCGCTTTAATTCATAACCTACAATCCAACTCGCAAATGTTTAGATATCACTGCTGGTGCATTGATTTTCAATAAGTGTGCGCTTTCTTTGTATGCACCATTGCATGCAATGAGAGTCTTTCAAGACGAGTGCTTCCTGATATTTGGAAAAAATCATTAATAGTTCCTATATTTAAATCTGGCATGGAGATAAACCGGTTTCCAAAGGACCGGTCATGCAATTTGACATGCGTCTTTGAAAAGGGATATTTAATGATCTTATGGTGAATTTTTGGAATGTGGCCAATTATGATGGAACTTGACTATTCCTTAACCCTATACGAAGAAATTTAACATGTGCGTTGGAAACGGGATTTTAAAGTGATTTTTGTACAATTTATGGAATATGGCGAAGTAGAATGGAACTTGGCTATACCTTCACCAATTGTAATGAATTTTGATCTGTGCTTTGGAAATTGGGATTCTAAAATATGACCAATTATTATGGAACTTGGCTATTTTTTAACCGATTTTAGTGAAATTTGGCATGTGCGATGGAAAGGGGATTCTAAAATGATTTTTGGACAAAGTTCTGGAATACTAACAATTAGAATGGAACTCGGCTATTTCTTAACCGATTGTGATAAAATTCGACATGTGCGTTGGAAATGAGAATCTACAATGATTGTTATCAGAGGTTCTGGAATATGACCAAACAAGATGGAACTTGCCTATTTATTACCCGATTTTAGTAAAATTTGGCATGCACAATGGAAATAGATTGAATATGGCCAACTAGGATGGCACTTGGCTACTCCTTAACCCATTTTAGTGAAATTTGACATTTTAAATGGATTTTGGTTGAAGTTCTGGAATTTAACCAACTAGGATAGAACTAGGCTACTAAAATCGACATGCATTTCATATATCAGAATTTTATCCAAAAATCATTAGAATCTTATTTCCAACGAGCATATCCAATTTCACTAAAATGGGTATTATTATTATTGTTGAAGGGCCATGAAGAAAATATCTATTGTGCTTGTACCCTGCTTAAATATCTGTATAGTCAATATTCAAGCTCTTAATGAACATAATAGTACGGCCGGCCGGTATGCCATACATACTATCTAGAAGCTTAATATAGCATTTACTTCTGCTAGAAAGACGGTAACGTTAGGACCCAAGGACATCGAGAGGGTATTCCTTAATGCGTATATTCCTACCCCGTCTACCATTTTGATTTTACTCGTACGAGTTGCTGGGAATGCAAAGTCGCCTGTAGGCCACCTAGTTGATTACATGTAAGCTAAATAAAACTGGAGGGTGCCTGGTCCTTACTCCTTTGATTAGGGTTTTTTGTCACGGATGTCTCCTTTGGCGCCTTACTTTAGCCTGTGCCAAATGGCCACGATGTGCCAAATGACTTTAGTTACCAGTGGTTACCCCAAGGAGGCAGCACGTGCACTTGCGAATTGTGGCCATGTTACCCCTTACTCAATCGTAAGCATCATGCAGCTGCCTAATATATGACCAGAACAACTCACGTGACACGCATCCTACTGGTAGATTACGGAGCTGGTGGATTAATCTACTCAAATTGAGTTCCTCCTCTTCAATAGACGCCAACTCACCAAAATGGATAGTAACGGTATTAGTTCGCGTCAACACAGTTTCATTCGGGGTAGATCAATGTAACTTGATGTGTGAGTATTTCGCTCCTGGATATGGTCGCTCGCCATGCGATGCGCAATTATATTTTTATGATGTTGACACTGCTGCCAATTATAGATTAAATGGACACTTTAATCAAACATGCAATAACAATATAATGCGCGAAATCTCTTTTGAATTGGGACTCATTAATTCTTTCGTTCAGTCATTCATTGCAATGAAAGATCATTGCCAGAGAGTTGAAAATCAAAATAAAGAAATTTGTATGCTCATTAAAGTAAATCCTGATTTAGACCTACGCCGTTATAACGATGCAATTCAAACTGATGTAGCAGTAATATTTAGTACAGTTGATGGTGAGCCACCCTTTGAACGAAATATGGTTTCGTTTTCAAAAGTTAATGGTACCGTCAAAAATATCTCTGTTTTGGATTCATCATTGGACCCTTTAGAGTATCCATTATTTTTTCCAAATGGTAATACTGAGTAGCACATCAATATTTTTCATAATGTAACAATTAAATCTAATTCAAGAGCGCCCAGACACAAATTAACCATACTTCAGTATGCAGCCTACCGACTTGCAATTGGTTAAGATTTTAGCATCTTGCACCATTCACAAAAATTATTTCTACAGTGGATAGTTGTTATGTATGTGAGAATAGAGAGCACAAGGTTTCATTTCATTCGACAAAATCGAACAATTCTTAGGTCTGAAGTTTACAACAATTTAACAGATCATTTAGAATTGAACGCCAATGCCAATAATTGGCCGTAGAGTAATTTTACCATCTTCATTCAATGGAACTCCAAGAAATATGTATGTACCAGAATTATTTAGATGCAACGTCAATTGTACAACATTTCGGAAAGCATTCTTTGTTTATTACACTGACTTGCAATCCAAGTTGGCCTTAAATAGTTAGCAGTATTGGTGTAGGTGAGTCTGCTAATTTTCGACCTGATTTTGTTGTGCGTGTGTTCAAGTCCAAACTGAAAGCATTAATTGAGGGCACTAAACTAAACAAAATCTTCGGTAAAGTTGAAGCACTCATTTATACAATTGAGTTTCAAAAGAGAGGATTGCCTCATGCTCACATTTTACTCTCTTTAAATGAACAAGATAAAATTGTTAACGTTTTACCGATATTGATAAAGTTGTATCTGCGGAGATTCCTAACATTCAAACACATCCTACATTACATGAATATGTTGTAAAACACATGATGCATCGTCCATGCGGTGTACTTAATCCAAATTCTGTATGTACGAGAGATGGAAAATGCACAAAAGATTATCCAAAAACGATTTAATGAATATACATGAGAATCATTAAATGGATATCTATCATACAGAAGGCGTGATAATGGTATTAATGCTGAAGTTCGCGGTAGTTGCCTCTACAATCAGAATGTTGCACCGTACAATCCGTATTTACTTGCCAAATTTAACTGCCATAATAAATGTTGAAGTATGTACTACAGTTAAAAGTGTTAACTACATTTATAAATACGTGTATAAAGGCTGTGACAGTGCATCTGTTGAATTAGGTGCAGAGGGAAATCAACCTGGTCAAGAAATACAAATTGATGAAGTGAAAAAATTTTTAAATGGTCGTTATGTCGGATTAACTGAGGCTGTATGGCGCACCTATGAGTTACCAATGCATTTTCAAGTCAAGCAATTGAAAATGCAAGACAAACAAAATTATTAGCATTTTTTTAATAGAATCTATCAGATCAATCAGCGCTTGAATATAAGTATATTGAAATTCCTTTGCATTATGTGTGGGATGATTCCCGAAAAAAATGGAATAACAGAAGGCGTGGAGGGGATAAAATCATTACACGCATATGTAGTATCACCAAAAGACATCGAACTTTTCCATTTACGATTGCTTTTATTACATGTCTGTGGTCCAAAATCATTTGAGGATGTTAGAACATACAATGGAATTATACACATTTCTTTTGTTGAAGCGTGCCATGTTCGCGGTATTGCTTCAAATGATAGGAATGGCGCGAATGTTTAAATGAAGCAAAAGAATTACATTCACCAACACAAATGCGAAATTTATTTGGTTACATTTGTGCATTAAATGTGCCAGCCAATGCATTCGCACTATGAAAAGAATTTAAAGTATATCTTAGTGAAGATTTTTTGAGAGATAACAACGAAGAAGTATCCTTTAATAGAGCTCTGTTAGAAATTGAAGATATTTTGAATGTTCATAATTTGTCATGTCAAGAACTTAGTTTACCAGTTCCCATATATTCGCAGAGAACAGACGAAGCAAATGCTATTGATCCAATCGAAGAAGAGTTTCTGTTTTGTGAGCATTTTGAAACTGCAAATATTGAACAGCGTGATTTAATTGATCATGTGATTCGTGAAGTTTTGCATCATGATACTGGATCTAATGTTTTTTGTTTTGGATGCAGGTTTTGGAAAAACATTCATACAAACAGCAATCATTTACAAATTAAATTCGCTTAATCTTCGTTGCATTCCAACAGCGTTCAGTCGCATAGTTTCAACTCTATTACTTGGAGGTAGGACTTTACACAATGTATTTAAATTGCCTATTCCCATTCTGGAAAATTCTGTAGCGAATATTATCGCAAATAATAGCTATGGACGTTACATAAATTCATCATCATTGATAATTATTGATGACATTTCTATGTGCCCACTGCAAGTGTTGAAAATCATAGAGATATTACTGCAGGATCTATGCGATGAAAATAATAAACATAAACCATTTGGAGGGAAAAAGATACTTCTGTGCGGTGATTTTCGGCAAATCTTACCAATTGTCCCACATGGATCACGTGCTTCCATGGGGGGTGGGGTTTGGGGGAGGTTTGGGGGGTGGGTTGTGGTGGTGGATGATTTCATTCCATCATCATGTTCAAATGCGGTCACCCTATAATTTTTACTAACTATAGCAAATGTAGCTTGACGTTGTTGTTGAAGTTGTTGCATCTTGTAGTGATGGAATCACACCTTTGCAACCTAAATAGTATAAATGAAGAAGTAAATAACACATAGTATTTAAAATAAAAACAAAATGCATTCATAAAAATGTAAACAAAGAAATATGTCAAATAATATACGATGTAAAAAATGTAATTGTAAACATAAACATATACAGTGACTCACAGCTTATTTGATCCAGTTACATTTCATTAACAAAATTGTAACTATCTCACGATTTCTTATTTTGTTTGAGAAAAATTAAATGTAATATGAATATACATTTTGGAGGACATTCAAATCTGGCGATTATACTGGGAGTTTTATGATATTTGGACAATTCCAAATGAGCCAGGTCTGCACAATCCCCAATGAAGTGCAGCTGGATCAAATAAGCTGTGAGTCACTGTATATGGTGAAAAATACGTGAAATCAAAAATTTTTGGAAGTCATGTTTAAATTTTATGATTTTTATGTTTTGAATGTGTAGCATTGGGTAAAAAAAAAATTTTTGTAGAACTCGATTTTTTGTTGTTGCAAAAGATACAGTTGGTTAAAATTTGTGAATTTGTTGAAAATGGTAGTACATTTTGTAAATATAAAAAAAAATTATTTATCCGAAAAATATAAAATAGGGCTCATTTTAAAGGTGAGAGAATAACGATTAAGAAAATATTTTAAAAATGGTACCATCTTTAAATTTTTCATTTTCGAAATGGCCGCCAAACTGTTTTTTCTCAATTTTCTACAAAAACCGGTTACTTTTTATCTTTTTTTTTGTTCGCCATTTATAACATATATGTAATGGTCAATAATTGAATCACAATTGTTGAGTCAGCCTGATATGTTGTTTTTGGTGCTTGCCCTCATCGCATCACTTGGATTACAATTCTGTTGTGATTATTGTTTTTTTTGCACATGAAAGGGGAAATAATCTTGTTTTGCGAATGAAGATATTTTTTTTTGGGTCGGATGCAATACTTTACGTATGTAATATGAAAATTTAGACATCTAAAAAAATAACTAAACATACAGTGAAATTGGGCAAAAGTTAAACTAAACAAAAATCAAACGGGGAACACTGAACACATTGAAACAAATAAAAAAGAAAATATAGCCGGAATAAGTTTGTACGTGTGATCCTGGTGAATTGATTAAAAAACGCATATAAGCGTACACCATTTCGGGTGTTAATAGCATCGATAATAAACCATATTTTGGCAAACGAAAGATTTTGGTATATACATCTATATATAAATTTTCATAAAAGCGGGCAAACAAATAAAAATACTCCCCGTATTACCTCAATAAGCGGCTCGTTTAAGTGATTCGAGTGAAGCATATATAAACGTCTCAGATGATGATGTAGCAGATTGAAAGGCGAATGATCATCATCAGTTATGTTAACACAACGGGCCATCCAACGGATTATTCAACAAATTATTCAACAAATGTTGATGAATCAGCCAAAAGATTAAATACCCAAACCATTGTTTGTGTATAAAATTTGTTATTTTTGTATTTATTATTATTATTATTATTTTTGTGTAAAAATTGTGAAACTAGCTTTGAGCGTGTATTAGCAAAGCAACCTTGATTATACAAGCCATAATCTAAAAAACGAAGCTTTTATAAGGGAATTAGGAACGACGAAAAAACCAAATTTTCCATAGTAAAACACATAAAACATATGGGAAATCACTTTTTTCCTAAGATAAATTTGTAAATGAAAACGTTGCAAATTCTTAATTATGATTTTTGAAATATTTTCATAAACTTTTGAATTTCAACATATATAATTCTCGTTTAAGTAAATCGTTTCCATTTTCTTGTAATAATTGATTTATTGAAACCAAAATATAAAAAAAAGTTCATAACAACAGCTTTCTGGTCAAATGAAAAAGAAAAGCTTACTACAAATCGTGTGCATTAAGTCAATATACATAGATGGCAGTGAGTAGTAAACATTTTGAAAAATCGTAGCAAAAATTGCGACCTGGGGAAATTTGAGTTTAAAAATTGTAGGAAAAGCAAAACAAATTCAGAAAATATTAAGAACGTGTCATAATTGTGTGATTAAATAATATTTTTTCGTATTTCTCTGCCAACAATTATAGACATCTAACGTACACTAGTAAAACTAAAGATAAATTTAGCAAATATTATTTTAATTTGTCAGAGGTAACTTTGATGTATTTTTCAAAATGAAAGTTTGAAAAATATATTTTAGGAATAATTTAATTTTAGAATTTCTGCAATTAATATTTACTTAATACCAATATACCCTTCTTGTATATTGCTGCTAAAGATATGTAGAACACTTCTGTATAAACATTTTGTAATATTTTTGCTGTTTTCATTGATAAACTTGAAGCTAAAAAACACCGTTTTTACTATGGATTCCTATGGAAATCAGTAAAAAGTTATACCACTAAAAAATCTTCAAAAAAATACGTCATAATGATTATGGCTCTATACTCTAGAAGGCTCTGATATTAGTGGTAGTTTATTTCTAAAGTAAATTTAAAATTTTTTTTTGATTATAATTAATTTGGTTTGATTTGAAAAAAAAAATTGTTTGTTTGTTTGTTTGTTTGTTTCTATCTCTACAATCTTTTCTGGGGCTCAAGGCACTCCCAACTTTTTCGCAGTTCCCTTTTAACGTCCTACCTTACGCCGTTGCCAGCCAACTCGAGGACGTACGGCTATAGACCCGCTTTCGTTTTAAACCACCTGCACATTGCATTGCTTCATGCCAGCCTATAGTACTGACATGAAAGGTGGGTCGGCCCATGGATTCCGCACTCTCAACAGGGGGTCATAGATGTGTTCATCGTCACCACCGATCGTAATCAGATGATGAAAAATCCCTTTTGCATCCCGCCCCTATAGGGATTCGAACCCGGTACCTCCCGATCCAACCGCCGTAGCTTTAACCACTGCGCCGTTTGTTCGGTAAAAAAAAAAAAAAAAAAAAAATTAACGGATAAAATTAAAAATAAGTGTAAAATTTTCAAATTTAAAGAAAAAAAACTATATATATGTAAATCAATTCAAAGACACTTCAA
Organism: Tipula helvola; assembly: GCA_963556165.1. NCBI lineage: Eukaryota > Metazoa > Arthropoda > Insecta > Diptera > Tipulidae > Tipula > Tipula helvola. Next base: position 83,670,956 of record OY744481.1, read on the forward strand.
AATTTGAATTCAGTTTACGGGCCATAATAATTATTTTCTTTTAGATTGGTTACTTATTATACAGAGTTTCATCTGCTGAGCGCTGATCAATGACACCTGAGTGAGTATTTACAACTTTTTTTTTTAAAGGGGAAAATTCTCCAAATCCTACAAAAAAAACTGAACAATTTTTATGGTACGGAATTACGGATAAATAATTTAATTTCAAAACAAAATAAAAAATTAAAAAAACTGAAATTTCCAATTCAATGATAGTGTTGGAATAAATATTTTGAATTTGTTATATAATAATTACTCAATTTACTTTTGGATGATTAAAACTAATTTTTTTTTGTTAAAATTTATTTATATGATAGATGTTTATAAATTCCAATATTAATTATTTTCTATATTTTTATTGTTATCCTAATATGTCTTTTCTAATTCAAACTCAATAAAGGAAAAGTTTAATATGGGGGAATAAATTTTTTGGTTTGTTACTGATGTTGGCAATTTTGTTTATATTTTAACCCAGACTCGTTTGTAATATGACCAAATTTTTAGTGTATGCAGCAAGACCCTCCCAAGCCGATATGAGTAAGCCCGACAAATTTCTGGGATGCACATTGGGTCATCATTACATAATGGCGCCGAAACAGGGTCCCTTTAGGTCACAATAATTTTTTTTTCTTTATTAATTGGTTTGGTTGCTTTAATAAAGTATCCAACCATCCAAATTTGAAGGAGCTTCACTCCTCATCTACAGATTTTCCTAAAGCCGCCTTTAAATTTGTATTATGCGGTAGGAACTTCTACTTCTTTTCCACCAACAATTTTTTTTGTTTAATTCTAACAGGTTTTATTTGCTTGCATGTAATATGATAGGCGGTCATCTGGTAGATATATTTTTGATTGAATGACCGTGACTCCATTAACCTCAGAGATGTTCTCGCAGACTGATTCTCTTATTATTGGCAAGCAACGATCTGTAAAATCACTTTCAATTTTCAATTTAAGTTAAATTGTTTTTTTTTTGTCTTTACTGAATCGAATTCATGTGTTTGAAGGCCGATAGCTGTTTGATGCGATTGAAATAGCGGTGATTCCGTTTACCTCGTATTAGATATATATTGGTTACGCAGGTGAGTTGATCAGTCTAGTAATTTTCTATTTCATTTTCTTTCCGTTAGTTTGTCCAAGGTTTTCCAACGTATTCAATATTTCACATCAGTACAATTGATTTTTTATAAACAAGTATAATTTGTTTTATTTACATAATTTTTGCTATTGTAGCTTATTTTTTTTCCCTATTTCGAATATAATATCGGACTAAATTTTTCTTTGTTGATAATCTAAGTCTTAACAAACAAGAAAAAAAAAAATTTATTACAATGAATACACATTCGTTGGACTCTCTCAGTGATGATGAAATTCAGGTAGAATTCCTAGTTCGAAAATTTTCCAATACCGATTGTCTCGATGTATTAAAAGGACAGTTGATGAGGATGATCCGTCATTAACACCATCAAAAACACATGCTTTTGATGTTAAAATTGAATATCTGCTTTGTTACGAACAAGCTGTCGCCTTTGAAAAAAAAAACTCAAAGATGCCGATACTCTTGAGCAACTAAAATCATTAAATGCTCGAATTCGCCACTGGATAGCATGGACCTCAAGATTGAAAGGTTGTTTCAAGCAAGACAGAGAAGTAGATCAAGTTATTACTAAATGGTGCAAGAATCGACTTCTAGCAGAAAATCAAATCGAGATTTATTTGAATCATACTATAGGCGATTTATCGCTGACGAATCCTGGTAGGTTGGAGTTTCATTTAGACGCAGCACTTGGGAATCCTAATATTGTTCCAACGACAGAGTAAATCACTAACCAATCTTCCCCAATTCGATCAAAGTCGTCATTTTCAAATAGTGCTACTCAGTTTAAGCAGGTATATAATACAAAAACATTAGCTACGTCCACCAATATAGAGTTTCGCTGACTGACTGACTTAGAAGCATCTTTACCACGATTCCTGCAGGGAACAGCCGAGAAATGGTACTGGTTATTTTCGAAGAAAACCCCAAATGCTACTTATAATGTTATTTGTGAAGCAATGTTAAGTCGATTTCGTAGTCATGTTACGGAACGCGAAATGCGTCGAATAGTCGAAACTCGGAAACAAAAACCTCGAGAATCATTCCATGATTTTCTATTGGAAATGGAATGTTTAAACAGCCGATTACAATGTAATTTCCAAGACAGTGAATTTTTAGAAATCATTTGTGACAATATGGATCCAGCGTTACAAAGTGCTACCTTATCCTCGGTCATAAGATCGATAGATGAGCTTCGAATAATTTGCCAACGTTTTGAAAAATTATTGCAAAATTCTGAGCAAGATCCTCGCCAATTAACGGAACCTAAATTTCGAAGAACTTATAATGTAAACTCTATTTACCAAAATCCCTAACTGAAAACGTCGAAGAAATTTCAAATTCAATGCCTAAATTGCCTGAATCAACCCAACCAAAGGTAGAAGCGTTTAGTACCAATCCAAACGTAAATAAATTTTCATTCCGGGACAAACCAAATAATGAATCAAGCAAATTTCTAATTTGTTGGAACTATCATGACTTGGCTCATCGATACCAAGATTGTCCAATTCCCATGCAGATAATTTTTTGCTTTGGCTGTGGAAAACCTGATGTTATTAAACCACAGTGCACTTATTGTCAATCAAAATTTTTGGGAAACGGCCGACCGGTCGGGTCCCTTGCGTCGGGGAATGCAATTCTAAACCCGAGCATACCAAGTACGACTACGAAAATCCAGATGGATCCGAAACATTAATTAAACGTGACCAGACAAACACTAAAAATCAATTACATACAAATTTGGACGGTTTAACCAAGTCCACTAACTCTAAAAATATCAACTGCAGCTATTTATGCAGTGCATATACTCAAACAGATATTGTAGTATCAGCTCCTACTTTAAGAAAACTAGTTCATACTAATTTATCTAGTTTATCCGAATATTGAACCGTTTGTTCAGTCGAATAATCCAATATTGGAAAAAACGCAAAATCAATCAACATCTTTGTGAAAGCTCCATTATTTGCGACAAAAGTGGCCCTCGTCCCCATGTTAAAGTGAATCTATTTCGTAAACATCTTTTGGGTTTGCTAGATAGTGGGGCATCCATTAGTGTCTCAGGTAGAGGAGTGGAGGTGCTTTTATCTAGGGCTGGCATTAAAATGCATAAAATGACATCTTGCGTTAAAACAGCTGACGGAACGAAGAATAAAATTGTGGGCTTTATTTATCAACCGATCACTTATGACGGGAAAACTAAAACTATAAAACTCTACATTGCTCCAAGCTTAGAGGGACGCTCTATTTAGGAATCAATTTTTGGCAGAGTTTTTCCATTGCACCATTAATTTTTATCAATGAACTTTCGGATAATGAACCTAAGGAACACGTACTAACGGAAGATCAACATCAAGAGCTACAGTCTATTAAAGATTCTTACCCATCCTACAATAAGCACGGACTAGGCAAAACTCATGTAGGCTTTGCCTTGACTCTCGCAAAGTAAATTCGTTAACGAAAAAAGACGCGTTTCCTATACCTAATATTGCTGGTTTACTGGGTAGGTTATCAGAGACGAGGTTCATCACGGGAATTGATTTGAAGGATGCCTTTTGGCAGATACCGCTTGAGATTAATTCTCGCAATAAAACAGCTTTCTCAGTTCCAGGCCCAGTTGATGCCCTTCGATCTCTGTAACTCCCCACAAACATTTTTAATACTGATGAGTAGAGTAATCCTGCACGAGTACCACGACCAAATCTTCGTCTACCTAGATGATTTATTGATAATATCTGCCACGATTGATCAACATTTCAAACTTTTAAGATTGGTATCGACTTGGTTAAACAAAGCTGGTTTGACAATAAATGTAGAAAAAAGTCGGTTCATGATGCGGGCAAAATTGAGACTAAATTGGATTTTCCAGCACCTGTTTCCGTCAAACAAACACGCCGTCTGTTGGGTATCGCCGGATGGTACCAACGATTTATTCTCAATTACGCTACCGTGATTGCACCTATAACCGACCTGCTAAAGAAAGGTAACAGATTCAAATGGACCTACCGCTCTTGATCGATTAAAATTATTCTTAACAACAGCACCAGTGCTCTGAAACCCAGAATATACAAAGCCTTTTGATATTCGTTGTGATGCTAGTACATCAGGAGTTGGTGGAGTATTATTTCAATATACCGAAGATAATCAAGAACGGCCCATTGCCTTTGTGTCAAAGAAATTAAATCCAGCACAAGGAAACTATTCCATTTCTGAACTGGAATGTCTGGCCGCCATAGTTAGCATAAAAAATGCAGACCATATATTGAGGGATTCCCTTTCAAAGTTATCACCGATCATTCGAGTCTGAAATGGCTTATGCCTCAACAGGACCTAAGTGGTTGTTTGGCAAGGTGGAGCCTCAAGCTTCAAGCGTACGATTTCATTATTGAACATGAAAAGGAATCGAGAAATATGGTGCCAGATGCTCTCTCTCGAGCATGTTGTGACTCTATTGAAGAAGTAGAGTGTGATTGGCCTTTGTTGGTAAATTCAATTGATCTGGATTCAGATGAATTTAATAACTCGAAATATTTAGAATTTCGGGATCAAATTATCTCAAATCCTGAGAATTATCCAAATTTTGCAATTAATAATAATCGGATACTTATCAGAATTGGGCCTAAATTGGACCAATCATTAACCGATTTACCAGTATGGAAAGTCTGGATTCCAGTAAAGCTGGCGTAACAACTTATCCATGAAGAACACGACATTGCAACAGGAGCGCATGGAGAGATTAATAAAACCCTTGACAGACTAAGGCGTTACTATTCCTGGTCACGAATGCGAACCGAAGTTTATGAATTTATTGCCAGGTGCACCTTGTGTAAAATGATGAAAAGTGGCAATGTCATATCTAGACTACCAATGGGAAATTTTCACTCAACATATCGCCCATGGCAACGCATTTTTGTAGGTTTTAGGGGACCATATCCCAGGGAAATACATTTATTTTTGTTGTAGTCGATCAGTTCTCGAAATTTGTTCTTTTAAAGCCATTACCGTCTGCACCATCACCTAAAATTGTGTCATTTTTGAAGAATGATGTATTTTTAACTTTTGGAACGCCTGAAATTCTGGTTAGTGACAACGGGACTGAATTTAAAAGCAAAATATTTCAAAAACTTTTAAATGATTTCGAAGTTTCCCATTCGTTTACTGTATTGTATTCGCACTGGCCAATGCCTCGGAGACGGTAAACCACTCGATTCTATCGGCGATCCGTGCTTATCTAAACAAAGAACATCACAGCTGGGATGAACATATTGGAGAGATTGCTTCAGCATTACGTAACGCAATTCATCAGTGTACCCAAAATTCACCATATTTTTCACTATTTGGCTATCACATGGTTACTAGTGGTAAAACATATAAAATTCTGAGAAAAGTAGGCTGCATTAATGAAAACGAAATCGAACAGTTACCAATGAGCGATAGACTGAATATTAGACATTCCGAAATCAAAACAAATCTCAAATTGGCTTACGACAGTTATTCGAAACGATATAATTTACGAACTAGACATGTTAATTATTTACCGGGACAAGCGGTCTATTTGCGTCAACACCATTTCAGTGACTCTAGTAAGCGATTTTCAGCCAAACTAGGTTCTAAATTTGTAGCAGCTCGTATTACTACCAAGGTCGGCAACGTTACATACGAATGTGAAGTGTTAGATGGGAAACCACTTGGCAACTACCATGCGGAAGATATTAAAACATGACACATATCAAATTGCAAAACAAGTTTAAGAACGTAAGTGAAAATCAGAGACGATATAAATATTATCTATCGCTAATATAAAAATTTATGAATTATTGGGCCTGATTCTAAAACGGTAAAATTCATGTTATGTTGCTTGATTTCCTTGCATCCTCAAAGTATTTATATCAAGAAAACTAACATAGTTTTATACATTAATTAATTTTATTAAATTTTACGGCTATAATTAGAATGGATTCATTAAAATTTTATAAATATTTTAAATTCATTTTAGATAAACAATTTATGCTAGCTGACTGAGTTGGAGAAAGTATAATTAAAATAAAAAAAAAAGTTCATTAATTTCATTAAAATCGTGATACAATTAAATCAACCGCTCTAATCCTTCTTTTCACCTATCTTAATTTGTAAAACGCTTAAAAATCAAACGATTTTTCATTTAACCTCATAGATCCTTTAACACCGCATACCTACCTACATACCTATACAGACACATACATATACCAAAGAGTAATGAAATTAAATTACATTTCTTCAATAACATGATTTTGCTGGCGCCTTTTTTGCTTTCAGTATTATGTAAATAACATTTTTCTAATTTTTTTGTTTTTTTTTTTATAAATTTAAATTAACAAAAATAAAATGAGAAACGAAAACAATTAATCTCAATTAATCTTCGACGAGTAATTTAACATATAAATTTAAAATAATTAAAATTATATCACAAATTAAAAATAAAATGAAAATGGAAAAAAAAAATTTTATTTTATAAAACGAACACATAAAAGCAGGAGATAAAAGTAATTAATGAGGATTCAAATCTATTAATCCTTTTTTTTTTTTTCATTTTGAGTTTGGAAAATTTTGATAACACGAAAATTTGTACGGATATGTTATTTGTTCATATAGTAGCTATAGATGGTTCATTTATTTATTTACTTTACCTTAACCCTACTTTGCGAAATGTTTTCATCCAGTTAAAAACTACTTTGACTTATTTAAAAATAATAAATTAATAAATGGTGTTTTGATCATCTTTGAAAGCTGCATTGTAATAGTTTTTGATATCTTTTAAATGTCCGGAGATTCGATTAGATCTTTGTGCAATAACCCCCCTAATTATAATAATCAAATTCTCTTTATTGTGCACCGATTACATCCCGAGATAATTAATTTGGAATTTTGTTTATTTTTGGTTTTGAAAGATTTCGAGGCAAAAAGGGCTTGTCCAAATACTTTAGCACATTTTTAGAAATGTATGCAAAGAGAAATGTTTTATAAAAAGCAACAAACATGTATTTTGCAATTAAATAGTTTTCTTTTGTTTAATTTTTTTTTTAATATTTCACGAATTCTAATATGTTTCTTGAGTCTCGGGTATTTATCTAATTACGTCAACGGAAGGGAAAGATAATTTTTCAATTTTACTCTTTTCGTTCCTTTCTTCGTTTCTTTCGTAAATTTTATTTAAAATCTGACACTATTTGCAACAGGAGAAATTAAGCAACTCAGAATTGAAAATTGTATGATAGATAAGCATTGTACACAATAATAATAGGCACAGGTACGATTATAAACTGAGTCTGAGCTAAGACTACCATTTTTAAGGCACAGACGATTTATATTTGTATTTGCAATATTCTCAAATACCTAATATTGCCAGCTTATGGGATATTGTGCCAGTTTGTTTCTGAATGACCAGCTTTACCGATATCTGGAACTTCAGGCACTAAGCTTTCCATGATTTGTTATGTTTTCCAAATAAAAATAATTGTGCTTTTGATTGGGACTGTTCCATTTATGTATTTCATGTAAAATGTAAATAACATTTTTCCGTGTCCGTGAATCGCTCAAAATCGCTAAAAATTCCAGATTCATAAAATTTTATAGTTCAACGATAATTTTTAAGAATTTTTAAATCTCGTTTCTCGAGAAATTTTATTTTACTAATTTCGGGAATTCTTGTTTCTCGAGAAATATCTTTTTTCGGGTATATACGTAGTGAAAAAGAGCGTCGTTTTTTGGTTGAAAACGGTAAAGAAAAACTTCGACTTTTCTCCTTAGCAACACATTTCTTCATAAAAACATTTTGCTTCAAAACAACGAGCAAACTTTATTCATTCGTATCCCACTTGCCACGCATATGTTGAATTGCATCACAATCTGGTAAGGGATAGCCAAGTTCCATAATAATTGGCCATATTCCAGAAATGTATCTAAATATCACTTGAACTTTTTTAATTTAATGAAATTCAAAGAGCAATTCGTGGGTTTCAAAAAATATCGCTCCCTAATTAATTTTCTTCAATCGCTCTGTAGTATAGATTGGGAGCGATATTTTTAACTTATAGCACGCTTTTTATATTAGTGGATGTTTGTTCAGGTTGGGCCTGTTTCTGCTCTGAAGTATAATATACAAGCACTTGTCCCATTAATCCCTTCGTTACGGTAGGGAGACGTGTTGTACTACCTCTTAGGAAATATCCTAAAATGTCCAATATACCCAATACGGCATAACCAATTCCTGAATGAGGTTTTGTAAAACAAATTTCGGCGAATATTTTGCTTTACCAGTCCAGTCTGGATAAATATGCAGTCATATTATTTCCGATGCAACTCCAGCTACATCTGTTATATTAATAAAAAAATTGGCCGAGAGGTCCTATGGTTATTTGACGTAAATGTATGACACAGCTGGTTCAAAGTATGTATAAATTCCCTTTGTTATTCCTTGTGGAATTATATTAAAAATTAATATCCGATTTGTTGTGGTTTTCTACATCGTTTTTACCATCTTAGTGCTTGGATGACATTAAAATCACAGCCTGTTTTTTTTTCAGGAACATAACTGACTATTGTCAAATTTCTTTGAAATCTGAAAATATTTGCTTGTGCTAAACGTTGACGATTTGGTAAACAATTGGGAGGAATACATGTTTTAATTTTACGTGTGCCAACACATGTCAATCCAACGCTTAATAGCCTTTCAACTCAAAGTTTGTAAAATATTTATCAAATGTCACGTTTATGTTGGTGTAGAAAAATTGACTACGTAGTTCATCTTCAACAGAGGTGTCCATATAAGGTCAATCGTGATCGACCGATCGATTTTTGGTCGATCGCCAATGAAATTCCATTGCATCGAGAGTAAAATCAGCAGGATACTTGAGTGCTCCTTTAGTAATACCTGCTCAAATGAAAAAGTAGATCGCGAAAAAATATTGTTTGGAAAAGTAGTTCACTCAAATTTTTATTTTTTTTAACCAAAATGATCTGAGATTTTCAAAGTACATTCCACCCAATGATACAATTTCATATTTAATTTTAGACTCGACCATTGCAAAATAGTAAATTTTAAGTACATCGAATGGAACTAAAGGACTGAGTAAGTACATTTTCCGAATGGAAATAATCATGCTTTTGCACAACTGATTAATTTGAGGTTTCCAATTGAAGTGTATCCAGAACAATCCCCAGGTATTTGAATTTGGTTACTTTTTCAATAGTTTGAGGTTCGACGTTACTATTCAGCGAACCTGAATAACTGATATTTAATTCTGGTGACTGCAATGTAAATATCATATATTTCGTTTTGGAACTCAGTATCAGCTTGTGCGAATCAAACCAGTTTCTAAGCAGTCTCGACATTACGTATCGCAGCAATAAACTAGTGCCATATCGTCGACAAAAGCTAGAGGAAATCCATTTAAGCTTAGTGAAAACAACGAATTAATGTAAATTAGAAACTAAGAAGGGCCTAAAACTGAGCCTTGAGGGACTCCCGCATTTAAGATTAATTGATTTCTGTTGATATTTTTATCTTTACACTTGGTTTTCTTTCTTTCAAATATGATTTAAACCAGTCTAACGAGGCACCTCTAATGCCAAAGTGTTGCAATTTTAGCAATAGTATTGAATGATCAAGGCAATCGAAAGCTTTGGCTATATCTATGAATATTGCGGCTGTCTTTTTATTATTATTAAGACTAGAATAAATTTTATTGGAAAATGCAAGAAGAGCGTTCTCGGTACTTTTGCTAGAAGTAAAGCCATATTGTATTTTACTTAAATAAATGTTCAGACGAATTTTGATAAGATTTTCGAAAATTTTGGAAAAACATGGAAGAATTGATATTTGAAGGTAGTTAGATGGATCATGTTTGGCTCCTTTTTTAAACAACCGAACAACAGACTCTACCTTTAGAGCTTGGGGGAAGTTACCGGTACATAGACACCAATTAATTTTTTTTGTTAAAACTGGAGCTAGCCCAACAATAACATGCTTAATCGTAATTATGTTAATATTATCTATTCCCGCCGATGTTTTATTTTTTAAAGTAACTATGATAGCCACTAGTTCTTCTTCTGTGATTGGAAAAGAAGAAAAAATTATTGATCAAGCCACCAATTTACTGGACACGCTTGATTTGCAACGTTCGATACCAAATTTGTTCCTCTTTGATGTCCCTAATTTTCTAGTTATGGAATTTCTCTTAAAGGATAGCAATTCGAACTATTGCAGATCCATCATATTCTTTATTTTACAATGTATTGATTGAAGGACACTCTCTCCCGCAAAGGCAGCAGCTGCTCGTCAATAGTGCGATTTTCCCCCCGTTACAAATTGTTTTAATAATTTTTATCTGCACTATTTCAAATTTCGCGGAAAAGGGCAAATTTATCACGATTTATTCTGTTTGGCCTTGCCGATTGGTGTATCATCAAATATCATATATAAGAAGGGATGCACGTATTTGTTGCAAGATATGCTTGCTCTAAAAAATGGTATTGCCTATCAAAGGACGCTAGAATTCTCGAAAGTCTGATACTCCTTTCATGTTTTTTTTTTTTTTTTTTTTTCGCTGGCGCTACATCCCATGGAGGGATTTGGCCGCTTCATTTTTTGAAGTTTCGTAATCATTTTTACAACGGATAATGAGTGATTAGTTCATTGATCCTTATTAAACCAGCCGTGATTTTTTCATCACCCGCCGGGAATCGAACCCGGGACCTCCGGAGCTTAAAGCTAGCATGCTAACAACTGTGCCACCGGGGCGGCAAAGGGCGGCCATTCATGTTTACAGTAGCATTAATCTTCAAACCGATAAACAAGCGTATCTCAATTGCATATTCTGGTTTCCTACGTTAAATATATAAAATATAAAATATAAAATATAAAATATAAAATATAAAATATAAAATATAAAATATAAAATATAAAATATAAAATATAAAATATAAAATATAAAATATAAAATATAAAATATAAAATATAAAATATAAAATATAAAATATAAAATATAAAATATAAAATATAAAATATAAAATATAAAATATAAAATATAAAATATAAAATATAAAATATAAAATATAAAATATAAAATATAAAATATAAAATATAAAATATAAAATATAAAATATAAAATATAAAATATAAAATATAAAATATAAAATATAAAATATAAAATATAAAATATAAAATATAAAATATAAAATATAAAATATAAAATATAAAATATAAAATATAAAATATAAAATATAAAATATAAAATATAAAATATAAAATATAAAATATAAAATATAAAATATAAAATATAAAATATAAAATATAAAATATAAAATATAAAATATAAAATATAAAATATAAAATATAAAATATAAAATATAAAATATAAAATATAAAATATAAAATATAAAATATAAAATATAAAATATAAAATATAAAATATAAAATATAAAATATAAAATATAAAATATAAAATATAAAATATAAAATATAAAATATAAAATATAAAATATAAAATATAAAATATAAAATATAAAATATAAAATATAAAATATAAAATATAAAATATAAAATATAAAATATAAAATATAAAATATAAAATATAAAATATAAAATATAAAATATAAAATATAAAATATAAAATATAAAATATAAAATATAAAATATAAAATATAAAATATAAAATATAAAATATAAAATATAAAATATAAAATATAAAATATAAAATATAAAATATAAAATATAAAATATAAAATATAAAATATAAAATATAAAATATAAAATATAAAATATAAAATATAAAATATAAAATATAAAATATAAAATATAAAATATAAAATATAAAATATAAAATATAAAATATAAAATATAAAATATAAAATATAAAATATAAAATATAAAATATAAAATATAAAATATAAAATATAAAATATAAAATATAAAATATAAAATATAAAATATAAAATATAAAATATAAAATATAAAATATAAAATATAAAATATAAAATATAAAATATAAAATATAAAATATAAAATATAAAATATAAAATATAAAATATAAAATATAAAATATAAAATATAAAATATAAAATATAAAATATAAAATATAAAATATAAAATATAAAATATAAAATATAAAATATAAAATATAAAATATAAAATATAAAATATAAAATATAAAATATAAAATATAAAATATAAAATATAAAATATAAAATATAAAATATAAAATATAAAATATAAAATATAAAATATAAAATATAAAATATAAAATATAAAATATAAAATATAAAATATAAAATATAAAATATAAAATATAAAATATAAAATATAAAATATAAAATATAAAATATAAAATATAAAATATAAAATATAAAATATAAAATATAAAATATAAAATATAAAATATAAAATATAAAATATAAAATATAAAATATAAAATATAAAATATAAAATATAAAATATAAAATATAAAATATAAAATATAAAATATAAAATATAAAATATAAAAATGTAGAAATATAGAAATATAGAAATATAGAAATATGAAATAAAAAATATTAAATATTAAATATTAAATATTAAATATTAAATATTAAATATTAAATATTAAATATTAAATATTAAATATAAAATATAAAATATAAAATATAAAATATAAAATATAAAATATAAAATATAAAATATAAAATATAAAATATAAAATATAGAAATATAGAAATATGAAATAAAAAATATTAAATATTAAATATTAAATATTTAATATTTAATATTTAATATTTAATATTTAATATTTAATATTTAATATTTAATATTTAATATTTAATATTTAATATTTAATATTTAATATTTAATATTTAATATTTAATATTTAATATTTAATATTTAATATTTAATATTTAATATTTAATATTTAATATTTAATATTTAATATTTAATATTTAATATTTAATATTTAATATTTAATATTTAATATTTAATATTTAATATTTAATATTTAATATTTAATATTTAATATTTAATATTTAATATTTAATATTTAATATTTAATATTTAATATTTAATATTTAATATTTAATATTTAATATTTAATATTTAATATTTAATATTTAATATTTAATATTTAATATTTAATATTTAATATTTAATATTTAATATTTAATATTTAATATTTAATATTTAATATTTAATATTTAATATTTAATATTTAATATTTAATATTTAATATTTAATATTTAATATTTAATATTTAATATTTAATATTTAATATTTAATATTTAATATTTAATATTTAATATTTAATATTTAATATTTAATATTTAATATTTAATATTTAATATTTAATATTTAATATTTAATATTTAATATTTAATATTTAATATTTAATATTTAATATTTAATATTTAATATTTAATATTTAATATTTAATATTTAATATTTAATATTTAATATTTAATATTTAATATTTAATATTTAATATTTAATATTTAATATTTAATATTTAATATTTAATATTTAATATTTAATATTTAATATTTAATATTTAATATTTAATATTTATATGGCAGGTACCGGGGAAATCAAATACCCGGGGTGGACCAAAAGCTAGCACACCCAAGCTAAGGTGGCACTACATACGCCGATAGCTGCATGGCTAAGGGGATGCTTAGTCGCAAGTATATGAACTCCGGTTTTAGGCGACTTCCGGTTTAAATCATAGCCTTCCTATGATAATGCAGAGCTCTGTCATAGGTGACCTTTTTTTTCTCGTGCTACTCGTGGGAACAGAAATGAATACAATCAATAAATTAATTAATGAAAAGGAGGATGGTGCTTCTCTAATAGCGCCGCAACAGCCAAGTGGCTCCGTGGATATGCATGGAGGAACGGTAGAAATGGTAGACCTTACAAGTGCTGAGGAAAACGTTGAAAACATTTTTAAAAAAGACGCAAGAATACAGAGGACCCCTCCATCTAATAAAACAGCAGAAACCTCAGTGGACATGGTGAGTGAGAACGATACGCCACAGTGCAGTGTCAAAGACAGGGAAGAGGGTAATGAGAACGGTAGCCAGAGGGCGGAGGTTCCAAGAATAGGAAGAAACCTCTTTGCAGAGCGACCATGCACCCCGGTAAATAGAACAGAGCAGGAAGAGTTACTACAGAGGGGCAAGAACATCATCAATAAGATGAAGGCCGCAACTTTCAAGCAAAAAAATATTTCTAACAATATTAAGATGGGGTTGATGGAATTAGAGGAAGTTTTTAGCATTATTGCGTATGGTATATTAACGCCGAGGAGACCCGAAACTCTTTCATCTGAAGGTGGAGGGCTGCAGCAATTTAATAGAACCCCCAATACATCAGGGAGTCAGAAGAGACCTGCAGTGAGCCCTGCAGAGGAGCAGAATCAGCAAGAGAAGAAGGTTAGGGACGAGGCATCACTCATCCCAGGAGAAGTTGCCTGGGAAATACAGTTGCCCAGAAGGGGGAGGAGACCGGAAAATCCAGAAGCCAACAAGTTGGATACTAGGAAACCGGAGAGTACTAAGTCCACGGCTGAGCCCGGGGAAAACTCAACCATAAAAAAAGCGCAGAGGAGTGGTAAACGTCGTAGGTTTCGGCCCGAAGCGCTGATCATAAGACCAGCAGAGGGAAAATCCTATGCAGAGGTCCTAGGTGAGATCCGCAGCAAGGTCAGACCTGAAGAATCCGGGACAGAGATCCAGTCGATCCGGCAGACCAAAGCAGGGGACGTTCTCCTGGAACTGGGGCCGAACAGCAAGGCTAAAGATGGCTTTTGTGGCGCGCTGAGAGATGCTTTAGGGGAACAGGCCAAGATCGTAAATCTGCAGCGTAAGGTGTCGATTGAGATCCGCGACCTAGATGGATTTACCACGGAGCCAGAAGTGGCAGCAGCACTGAAAAGGGATATGCCAGACTCAGAGAAAATGAAAATTACTCTTTTCCCTTGCCCCAGGGGGCAGCAAGTGGCCATCATACAGATGAGCAGCAACTGGGCAGCCAAGCTCCTAAAAGAAGGGAGAATTAAAATTGGCTGGGTGTACTGTAGGGTGCGGGAAAGGGCAGTTGCTACACGGTGCTTTAGGTGTGCAGGGTATGGCCATATGGCCAAGGAGTGTAAAGGCCCAGATCGAAGCAATCTGTGCCACAAGTGTTTCGGGGCCGGGCACAAGGCAAGAGGGTGTACCGCCGAAACACATTGCATGCTATGCAAGGAAAAGGGGTTTGACCAGGCGGAGCTCGAACACTTTCCAGGATCTGGCAAGTGTCAGGTGTACCGCGAGGCACTACAGGTGGCTAAGAACAGGCTATGATCAGAATCCTACAAGGAAATATGAATAGGAGCTGCACTGCTGACCACCTCTTGCAACAGTTGGCAATAGAGAAAGGGGCCGAGCTGCTCATCTTAAGTGAGCAGTATCGAAATAAGGAAGCGGCTGGGTGGTACTCAGATCAATTAGACACAGCGGCCATATGGGTACTTAAGGGAGGTGTGCATGTTGAACAACATGGTGCAGGGAGGGGTTTCGTATGGGTGAAAACAGCAAGCATAACCTACTTTAGCTGTTATTTTACCCCTAATGAAAGCATCGCGGAGTTTGTAGAAAAGTTGGAGGCATTGGAAGATGAGATCCTCAGGATGACGGGATATCTGGTGATAGCTGGTGATTTCAATGCAAGAGCACTTGAGTGGGGAATGCCAAACACAGATACGAGAGGAAGATTGATCCTAGAGATGGCTGCCCAAACAGGACTCCTGTTACTGAACAGCGGCTCTGCCACAACGTTTCGGAGGCCGGGCTGCACGGGGACGATCCCCGATATCACCCTTGCATCGGAGGCCCTAGTGCCACACATCCTGAACTGGAGGGTTATGGAGGATTACTGCGGCAGTGACCACCAGTACATTGCTTTTGAGGTTGGCAGGAGACAAAGAAACGACTTGCGGGATAAACCTTGTAGATGGAACCTGCAAAAAATGGACGTTGAACGGTTCAGAGAAGTGCTAAAGAATGGCAAGCAGCAAATGGCGAGCAATATAATAGGGACGGATGGAAGAGCTGTGACTGAGGCTCGGGTATCGTCCACCATGAGTCTTATCGTCTCGGCATGTGAGGTATCTATGCCAAGGAAGAGACCAAGGCACAGCAAACCGTCTGTGTATTGGTGGACCGCGGAAATCTCGGACGTACGAAGGAGATGCTTTGCACTCCGACGAGAGGCCCAGCGAATAAGGGATCGTGCTGAAGCTGGCCGCGCTTTCGAAGAATTTAGGCTCGCCAAAAAGCTACTGCGCAGGAAAATAAATGAGAGCAAAAACCGGTGCTGGAAGAAGCTTATAGAGGATATTGACGAAGACCCATGGGGACTGGGCTACAAAATAGTTACGCAGAAACTAGGAGCCCAGATACCAACACGAGTAATGGATGTTCGCACCACTGAAAACATTGTTAGAACTCTCTTCCCAAGTCACCCAGTGAGAGAACTAATAACAGCTAGGCAAGAAATAGAGGTTCCACTTTTTACAGAGGCAGAGCTACAGAACGCTATTTCGTCTTTAAAAAACAAGAAGGCTCCTGGCCCGGATGGAATTCCAAATGAAGTCCTGAAAATCGTTGCCCAGCAAGATCCTAAAATGATGCTGGAGATGTACAACGCTTGCCTAATGGAAGGAGTTTTTAGCCTTAGATGGAAGAGGGCACGGCTGGTGCTAATTAGAAAAGGAGATGGGGACCCCGAGCTACCCTCATCCTTTCGCCCCTTATGCATGTTGGATACGGCTGGTAAAGTTTTGGAGAAGCTAATCCGAGCACGACTCATATCGGCGATCCAAGCAGCAGGAGACCTCTCGCCTAGGCAATACGGCTTCAGAGCTGGGCGTTCCACGATCGGCGCAATCAAAGAAGTTACGGAAGCAATGAAGAGAGCGGAGGATTACAACCACTTTTCACGGCGCATTGTTTTGCTGGTGACCTTGGACGTGAAAAACGCCTTTAATACCGTGAGATGGAGGGATATAATCGACGCCATGGAGCACCAGTTCCATATTCCAGCTTATCTAGCGCGGATTCTGGATGACTATATGAGGAACCGCACCCTCACATATGACACGGAAGAAGGGCAGCGAAGCATGGCGGTTACAGCGGGAGCAGCCCAGGGATCAATACTGGGACCCGACCTCTGGAATGTTTTCTACGACGGTCTGCTAAGAATAGAGACACCCGACGAGACTCGATTGGTGGGTTACGCGGACGACGTGGCGGTGATTATTGCTGCGCGCGATACAAAGCAGGCGCAACTGAAGTTGAACCAGGTAATGCGAACCATAAATGGATGGATGGAAGAGCACGGTCTAGTCCTAGCACTCAATAAAACCGAAATAGCTATTTTGACGAAGAGGAGAATCCAGCCATCTCTCCCGATGTGGGTTGGTAGCAACGTCATAAATGTTAAGCCAGTAGTCAAATACTTGGGTATATACATTGACTGTAAAATGAGCTTTTTCGATCAGATCAGGCGGACTGCAGACAAGGCTGCGAGGGGGGTTACAGCTCTAAGTCGTCTAACGGCTAATGTTGGTGGCCCGAAAGCGAGCAGACGCCGGCTTTTAATGTCAGCCGTCCAATCTGTCCTTCTCTACGGGGCGGAAGTATGGGCAGACTCCCTGGAAAAGGAAACGTACCGGAAGAGGCTATCCCAAGTGCAAAGACGGAGTGCGCTACGAGTGGCATCGGCCTATCGCACAGCTTCCGAAGCAGCTATCCTCGTAATAGCTGGGTGCATCCCTATACATCTTCTGGCAAAGGAGCGAAAATATACCTACGAGCGAAAGTCGGAGGTTGGACGAAAAGCAGCGAGTCTCGAAGGGAGGAGCCGCACCTTGGAGCTGTGGCAGAGTGCATGGGAGCAAGGAATTACAGGCAGGTGGACAGCACGGCTTATTGAACAAATAAGCCCCTGGGTGGAAAGAAAGCACGGGGAGGTCGGGTACTACCTGACCCAATTCCTCAGCGGCCACGGGTACTTCCGTGCATACCTTTTTAAAATGAAGAAAGTAAGGTCGGCAGAATGCCTATATTGCCCAGGTATGGAGGATGACGTAGAGCACACTTTCTTCCGGTGCCTAGCATGGCAGGACGGAAGAGCAGAACTGGAGCTAGAGGTGGGTATTTGGACGCCTGAAACGGCGGTAAACATTATGCTACGAGGAGCTGTTTGGTGGGATCTCGTCTCACGATACATAGAGGGAGTCCTTATGAGTAAAAAGAGGGATTTGGATAGTTTCCCATAAGACAGGAGGTAGCTCGGGGAGAGCAATGGAAAAACAGACTAGCCCGAAGTAATGTGTTAAACGGTCCCAGGCTAGTTTGAAGGAGGAGGGGGAAGGTGGTTTTAGTCGGTAGTTCTAAATGAGAGTCCGACACATCGTGCGTAAATGCATTTCCACCTTCCTCATAAAAAAAAAAAAAAAAAAAAAAAAAAAAAAATTAAATATTAAATATTAAATATTAAATATTAAATATTAAATATTAAATATTAAATATTAAATATTAAATATTAAATATTAAATATTAAATATTAAATATTAAATATTAAATATTAAATATTAAATATTAAATATTAAATATTAAATATTAAATATTAAATATTAAATATTAAATATTAAATATTAAATATTAAATATTAAATATTAAATATTAAATATTAAATATTAAATATTAAATATTAAATATTAAATATTAAATATTAAATATTAAATATTAAATATTAAATATTAAATATTAAATATTAAATATTAAATATTAAATATTAAATATTAAATATTAAATATTAAATATTAAATATTAAATATTAAATATTAAATATTAAATATTAAATATTAAATATTAAATATTAAATATTAAATATTAAATATTAAATATTAAATATTAAATATTAAATATTAAATATTAAATATTAAATATTAAATATTAAATATTAAATATTAAATATTAAATATTAAATATTAAATATTAAATATTAAATATTAAATATTAAATATTAAATATTAAATATTAAATATTAAATATTAAATATTAAATATTAAATATTAAATATTAAATATTAAATATTAAATATTAAATATTAAATATTAAATATTAAATATTAAATATTAAATATTAAATATTAAATATTAAATATTAAATATTAAATATTAAATATTAAATATTAAATATTAAATATTAAATATTAAATATTAAATATTAAATATTAAATATTAAATATTAAATATTAAATATTAAATATTAAATATTAAATATTAAATATTAAATATTAAATATTAAATATTAAATATTAAATATTAAATATTAAATATTAAATATTAAATATTAAATATTAAATATTAAATATTAAATATTAAATATTAAATATTAAATATTAAATATTAAATATTAAATATTAAATATTAAATATTAAATATTAAATATTAAATATTAAATATTAAATATTAAATATTAAATATTAAATATTAAATATTAAATATTAAATATTAAATATTAAATATTAAATATTAAATATTAAATATTAAATATTAAATATTAAATATTAAATATTAAATATTAAATATTAAATATTAAATATTAAATATTAAATATTAAATATTAAATATTAAATATTAAATATTAAATATTAAATATTAAATATTAAATATTAAATATTAAATATTAAATATTAAATATTAAATATTAAATATTAAATATTAAATATTAAATATTAAATATTAAATATTAAATATTAAATATTAAATATTAAATATTAAATATTAAATATTAAATATTAAATATTAAATATTAAATATTAAATATTAAATATTAAATATTAAATATTAAATATTAAATATTAAATATTAAATATTAAATATTAAATATTAAATATTAAATATTAAATATTAAATATTAAATATTAAATATTAAATATTAAATATTAAATATTAAATATTAAATATTAAATATTAAATATTAAATATTAAATATTAAATATTAAATATTAAATATTAAATATTAAATATTAAATATTAAATATTAAATATTAAATATTAAATATTAAATATTAAATATTAAATATTAAATATTAAATATTAAATATTAAATATTAAATATTAAATATTAAATATTAAATATTAAATATTAAATATTAAATATTAAATATTAAATATTAAATATTAAATATTAAATATTAAATATTAAATATTAAATATTAAATATTAAATATTAAATATTAAATATTAAATATTAAATATTAAATATTAAATATTAAATATTAAATATTAAATATTAAATATTAAATATTAAATATTAAATATTAAATATTAAATATTAAATATTAAATATTAAATATTAAATATTAAATATTAAATATTAAATATTAAATATTAAATATTAAATATTAAATATTAAATATTAAATATTAAATATTAAATATTAAATATTAAATATTAAATATTAAATATTAAATATTAAATATTAAATATTAAATATTAAATATTAAATATTAAATATTAAATATTAAATATTAAATATTAAATATTAAATATTAAATATTAAATATTAAATATTAAATATTAAATATTAAATATTAAATATTAAATATTAAATATTAAATATTAAATATTAAATATTAAATATTAAATATTAAATATTAAATATTAAATATTAAATATTAAATATTAAATATTAAATATTAAATATTAAATATTAAATATTAAATATTAAATATTAAATATTAAATATTAAATATTAAATATTAAATATTAAATATTAAATATTAAATATTAAATATTAAATATTAAATATTAAATATTAAATATTAAATATTAAATATTAAATATTAAATATTAAATATTAAATATTAAATATTAAATATTAAATATTAAATATTAAATATTAAATATTAAATATTAAATATTAAATATTAAATATTAAATATTAAATATTAAATATTAAATATTAAATATTAAATATTAAATATTAAATATTAAATATTAAATATTAAATATTAAATATTAAATATTAAATATTAAATATTAAATATTAAATATTAAATATTAAATATTAAATATTAAATATTAAATATTAAATATTAAATATTAAATATTAAATATTAAATATTAAATATTAAATATTAAATATTAAATATTAAATATTAAATATTAAATATTAAATATTAAATATTAAATATTATTTATCAAAATTCAAATCGAAAATATCAGATATCATTAGTCAAATATCAAATATAAATATCAAATATCAAGTATTAAATTTCAAAGATCAAATATCATAGTTATCACTAGTGTTAGAAATCTATCGATAGTTCTATCGATATATCGATAGTTTCGTACTATCGGAAATAATTCATTTATCACAATACATTGTTGTTGAAGTTGTTGCGCTTCTTTTTTTTTCTTTACTACTCGCCCCATTGTGTCTAACTCTTCCATATATGTAAAGTCTTCGTTCATGGGAATCAATCGGTATATCAGTTGTTTTCCAGTCGACCACCGCAAGTACTTATAAGTACTTAGGTTTATGTCTTTGCTTTACTCGTAACTACTCTTATCCCTTTCCGGTCCAGTCAATACAATTGTGAGGGTATGAAGCAGAGTCCATAAAAAGTATTATTTTAATATGCAATACAGATTAACTCTCACAATTGTGAAATTATTTTCTTTGCAAACCATTCAACAAAACTAACATAACATTCTCGAACCAAGTGTTACAATTGTGATGTTACCGCCATTATTGAATACTTTAATGTAATGTACCAAAAGTGAGGGTTAGGCTTAAACTGTGACAAAAATTATAAAAAGTAAAAAATAATAACAAAAACCATCGGGCTTTGATCGTAACCATCACAAATGTTACACTTGACCTTTAGTTAACAAGAAAAATTTTCTTTTTTGGACCGGAAAGGGATTTATATTCTTGCAAGACCAGTTACGAGTAGTTAAATTTAAGCAAAGACACAAACCTAAGTACTTATAAGAACTTGAGGTGATCGACTGGGAAGCAACATGATTATAATGCGGAATATTCTTGTTATGGTGGATGATATGATGTTTTGTCTATTGTTTGGTCTGTTTGAATTAATTTTCTTCAATAAATATTTTAAATTGGTTGTTTGATTTTGATTTACAATTGTGATATCTAGGAAATTTATAGACTTGCTCATACTTTTATCTCCAACGTGAATTTTATGCTTTTATGTATATTGTTTAGGTGTTTGGGAAGATTATCCAATTGCCTTAGTGAACCCTGGAATAACATTAAAATATCATCAACGTACCTGTGCCAGTATATTATATTATATTTGTGTTTAGTTTGGTTAGTCATGATATTAGTGTTCCCAATATAATTTATGTATATATTGGCTAATGTTGTAAAATCTGCCAATGAACCTGGTTGAAAAAATTATTATAAGCACTAACTCGTTTCTCCGTGTATATATGTTTAGTGTAAATCGCAGGATAAATTTCAATGCCTCAGCTCACTTTTAGTATCGTATATTAAGATGCCGGTTCCGATTGCGTGCGCCAAAAAAAAATGTTTGTAAGATATTCCGTGGTGAAAAGCGGTGTTTAAAATATGTGGGGCCAAATATGTCGTGTCCAATGTTAGCAGGGTCAAAAGTGTCGTAGCGGTATCTCCAAAGCCAATAAAAATGCCGGTATAAATTTACAAAAAATAACAATTTGTTTTATTTCACTGATGATTACTTTGTTTCGCGTACAATCTCTCTCACTGTCTTTTTTATAATAATAAAAATCCAAGTTGCGCCACTATTCTTTTCCAAAATAAAAATTGCAAGCCACTGAACACAAGTTCAACAAATTTTTCTTCTGCCATCTCTAATTTATAAGGGTATCAAAATTGATAAGTTGCTATAATAGGACACCTGACAACGAGTAGATAACTTAAACTTATCCAAGATTCATATTTAAATTGAACTACTAAATTAATGAATTACAAACAAAAGTTTTACTCTACAAATTAATGAGTTACAAAAAAAAAAAAAAGTTTTAAAAGCAGTAAAAATGTCAAATATGTAAACAGTTATTGATTGTGACATTATACGGAATACGGATTGTAAACAAGATAAGTTTTGTTTTTAAATATACATAATTACAATTAGAGTTAAATAATACTAATTTGTGTGTTCTTAATTTTTTAGGTTGGATTCCGCTTCATCGTGTTTTGGGGGATGTTTAACAAATGTTCCTGATAATGGATTTTCCATGTGCAATCCGTCAATTTGGCTGAATAATTTGTTGTTGTGTTGAAAATAATTTTGGAAAGTTATAGTTCTTAATAATTGTATATTTTTTATTGACCTTTATTACATCTATGTGGTTTTCAATAAGGAGATTTTGAGTGATTTCTAAAGTACGGATAACCATATTTTTTACATTTGTTTTTTTGCAAATTTATCTGCAGACGACTTTTCTTTTATGGAAACTTTTACGAATTTTGGTGTAATCTTTAAACTTTTACACGTTCTTGTAAAATGTAAATTATTTTTATTACGCATCTATTAATCTTTCTTGTCGTTTCAATTTGGCTTTCTGTAATCGCCTTTTTCTTTGTGTACTAGTTCCTTTTCGTTGCCCATCAGCATATGTTTTTTATTCTTTGGTGGTTTTTGTTATTATTATCCAAGGTTTTTCTTACGCCTGTCAGGGCAAGAAGAATTTTAAAAGCTCTAAACATACATACTCATATTTTAGCATTCTCATGCCATACAATCTGCAATCTTTACTCACCAAAGACTTCTTGAATCCTCTAGCCAACCTCGAGAGATTCCATCCATATCATGTATTTACGTTAAATTTGGGTGGTGTGCGCAATACGCTTTCAATTTTTAAATACAATTTTTCAGTTTTTAATATTAAAAATTTCAAGAACTTTGATAAGTCTGAAATACCTATCAGGTCCTTTAAAATGGCACCCCACATGCAACCATTTCTCTTTTATAAAATACACTTTTAATTTTTAACAGAGTATGAGTGCATTTTGGATTTATAAGTTGTCGTGAACAACGTCAAATGAGAGTAAAAACATTTAACCGCCACAAATAATACACAAAAAGGTAAATAAAAGCTTTGACAAAATGCCCACGTTTGTTCAAATGTCTTTTATCCAACAAAAATATAGAAAAAGTTTATATATTTAAATAACATGTTTTTGTTAATTAAGAACTCAGAATTTTCTTGTTTTTGTTATGTCATGCTTTAAACAAGTCTGTATATTTAATTCATTGTTCAATAAGAAATTAAAATCATTTACAATAATAAAATTCCTTTATATAATTTCAATGCTGGCAATTCCTCTGTGTATAAATGTTTATTTAATAAACATTTGAACTGAAGCTACCAGCATTTACTTTTGAAGAATATTCTGTCAGTTAGAAAAATATACGTGCAGTAGCAGGGGTGCCTTCTCCATTTGGCTGACGGTAAATATAGGCTGCTTAAGGAAATCATTGATTGATACAAGCTTTAGGTATATAAATTTGAACAATTAATGAAGTTGCTGTTATAAAAACTACTATTCTGTTTTGGAACGGCTTCCTAAATTAATTCAACGACAAAAATTTAATAAATTTTCCGAGTGAGTTATAATTCTGCAGAAAATTGTGAATGGCAAAATTAATTCATTTGCAATATGAATTAAATCTGCGATATACAATTTTTTCAAATGAATTAAGTTCCACTATACAAAATTAATTCTCGCGAAATTAATTCGGTCCCCATTTCAGAATATTGAAATTTTAATACAGGAATCGTTGTTGAAAAGAGTGATTTTAAAACCGACTTGAAAACATCATAAAATTGTTTGTGAAAAATATACAAGTTGAGGAAAATGTAATGTACACCTACAACGTATTTCGACTAAATTATTGATAATTTATTTACACAAACCCAATTTTATTTCATGGAAAATTTCAAATTACCTACGTAAAAAACAGAACAAAAATCTCCAATAATTCAATATTAATTCCAATAACGATTTCACCATGTACCAGTGTAGGTATACAATAAGTTAATTCGAAGATATATAATACAAGGAACATGGGGTGTAGATTGTACGAATGTCAAGGAGAAATCTATTTTCGTTAAGCCATTTTCTCTGTTGTGTTGAGATATTGCAAGGCAATATACACGAGTACGTCGTATCGTCGTATTAATAATAACTCATATAAAAAACATAGCGAGTATATTTAGCTGCGGGAAGTGGATTAATAACATAATCGTGTAATACTTTGATAAAACATTAGATAAAGTTTAATATAAATTTAATGTATTTTATGGCGTTGATTTATCTTGAATATTAATAATTTCCAGTAATGACGATATAAAAATTTTGAAATTGTTTTTTAAATGACATTTTAGATTTTTATCTCTACTGATGGTTTTTATATTATTGATAACATTTTTGAGACAAAATTTGCAATATTGGCTTTATGTTACGTACATTTAATAGTTTAGGAACACTGAATGAGATGTTATTTGAACTTATTGTTAAAACAACTACTATATTTGTTGATTCAATACCCTTGTAATCCTGTATGTATGCCACTAATCAAAAATTACAAAAAGAAAAAGAAAATTGGATACTTATGCTTAATCTTAGCCAGACTGTCGATAATGTTTGTTCACGCTCATATTGCGGACCGACGATCAAAACACGTTCTATACAAATTTGATCAAATTTTACGATTATTTCAATTCGAGTGATATTGTTCTTCGCATTTGTTTGGATCAATAAATAAATTGAAATTACAATAGATGAATTTTAAAATCAAGTATATAGTGTATAAAACCCCAACCAACTTTTATCCTAATGAGACAAATTACAGAACTTCATTTAAAAATCTAAAAGAAACCCAACATTATCAGCTGAAAGACTCTAAGATTTGTAATGCGGGAAGAAGCAAACCAGAGCATCTAAAAAGTGTAATTAAACTTTTGGCAACCGATAGGACAGATTATTCCTTGTGGAAGGCAACAAACAATTTAAAAAGGCCAACAAACTCGAATCCACCGATTAGACTATACTCGTACCTACTGGAAATTAGGCAAGAAGTGATGAATAATAGGCCAATGTTTTGCTAATCGCTTTACAACAGTATTCGGCCCGCACGATGAAGCTAATTATGTCGTGCAACCCGAGCAAATGGATTGGCCGGATATCTGCCGAAGAATATTGCAATTGTGGCGTATATAGAAAATATGTACATGCGCAAGAGCGGTTTGAAGGGATAGCAATAACCAAACCATTGAACATTACCAGCTGCTCACTATGTAACTTATGGGACATATTGTGTTCTCTTTTAAGCAGTATGCACATTGAAGCAGCTAGCTGACGATTACAAGAATGAGTTTCCCAAAACATCAAATATTTCAATAAACGCGACTTTATGTAGATGATTTGATTACTGGCAGTAATAATCTTGAAATCGCAAAAAACATCTATACCTTCAAATGGCAAGCTTAGTAGGGAATGGTTGATTTATATTGAGGAATTGGGTGTCAAATTTAACAGAACTAATGAAAACCATTTATCCGAACAGTTAACAGAGTAGGAATGTTAGGATTGACCTGATGTTCAATACGTGATCTTTTCTAATTTAAGGTGCATCTTGATAATAAAACTTTCAAACAAAGAAAATTGTATTGTCAGATTCCTCAAAAATTGGCTATCCACTTGAGTGGTTATGCCCTGTAATCGTGGTAATAAATATGCATTTTGCGCGTTTTATGGATTAAAAAAATTCAGTGGGGTGATGTGTAACTGATATAAATTCTGATTGGACTAACCTGAAGATCGCAGTCAATTAACTTGGAAGAAATTGAAATTCCTCGTTTTACTATTCCACGATATTTGGTAACCAGGAATGATCCATACAACTTCACGTATTCACAGGTGCATCTAAAAGAGCATATGGAGCTGTCGTATATTTAATGGCAGATAATGAAATCAATGTAATACGTATCCGAATAGTGGCAGCCAAATCTAAAGTAGCACCCATCAAAAAGCATTTTTGAAATCGCGTCCATTGTCTACTACGAGCGGGGATGTAAAGCATTTTGATGCATTGATAAAAAAATATCAAACCAAAAGATAAAATTTCTTAAAGACACAGGCGCGAATAAGAACGTTATAAAACCTAATATAATACCAATAAGTCTTCTAGATACAAAAAATACCTCAATTAAAAATATACTGGGAACACATACTATATCAAAAGTAGGAACATTTAATTTTCTTGGCCATAATTTACCAAGATTATCCTATTATGAATTCGATTTCCATAAATTTTTGACAGTATATTAGGGTCCGAATCTATAGCGAAAATGAACGCTAAAATAGATTATGACATTAACACAATATGTTTATACAATAAAAAACTTAAATTCTATCGATATTAGCCAACCGAGAATTTTTACCATCATGCAGTAGAATTTGAAGCGAAAACAGATGGAGACTGGGCGGTGTTCGAGTACAAAAAGTTAAACGAAGAGATCACTCTGAGCCCAGGAATCTATAAAGCTGAGAAGAATAAGTCAAAACAGTGAATATACTAACGAGTAACCCTGAACCACCCACTTAATTATCTAAATTAGCTCTAGTAATAAATAACTTCGAATCAATACAACCAATTCCAATGAAGTTGAATTCGATAATCGACAAAAAGATCATAGAAAATCTAATTAGAATAAATCACTTAAATAAAACAAAGAAGGACATAATTGACATCATTTATAGTAATCAGAAGGTACTATTGCGAGAGGATGAGAAACTGTCTTCCATAACAGTAATTAAACATAAAATAATTACCACTGATAACAATCCATATATACAAGAACATATAGATATACATATCACTACAAAAAGGATATGACCGATCATATCCAATAATTGTGTGATAGTGAGATTAGACGCCATACGGGCTTTTAGTATTCACCTCCAATTTGGATAGTGCCAAAGAAAACTGGCGCTTGGCAATCAAACAATTTCTAGGACTTTCAGGAGATTACAGACACTTTATAAAGGATTGCTCTACACTCGCAAAACCAATGTTGAAATATTTAAAAAAAAAAGACCAAATAATCGATATGAAAGATCTAACTGACATAGACGCATTTATAACTGTAAAAAGAATTCTTAGAAGAGGCCAGATCCTAGCCTACCTAGACTTTTCGAAAAATTTTATTGAAACGACAGACGCGAAAGATTTCGCAATAGGTGCTGTGTTCTCAAATGTTCAGAAAGGGGCAGAGAGACCCATAGCTTTTGCTTCAAGAACTCTTAATTCAACAGAATGCAAATATGCAACTAATGAAACGGAAGCATTAGTTATTATCTGGGCAGTTAAAAAGTATCAAGCCTACCTTTACGGTACAAAATTTCCGCTTGTAACGAATCATAAGCCGTTAATCTTCATTAAATCATCTGAAAAAAATTCCAAGGTCCTAAGATGGCGATTGGAATTAAAGAAGTATCACTACGATGTCATTTATCGGGAGGGTAAGTCAAATGTAGTATAGCAGACGCATTGAGCAGATTTCCGATAACTAGAAACATAAAGCAAATAAACCTAAATGAAGCAAATACTGATACTTTACGTATAGAAACGAACCAAAATACCGAGAACGGACAACAAATACGGACTCGGAGTCAAGCAACGGTGAAACAGTGCACTCCGCAGATACATCAGATGACTATTTTATTGACATTTCGGAACGCCCAATTAATTATTTCATAAATCAAATCATTTTTAAAATTTCCCATCTAGAAACAATAATTATACTGAGGACATCTTTTCAAATTTTAAAAGAATAATAATCGCTAAACAATCATTTAAAACAGAAGAGATAACGAAGTACATAAAACTCTACCGCAATGGTAGCCAATCAGCGATTCTATCACTCGAATCACCATACCAAAAGATTCAAGAAGAGAGAAAATTTTTCGTAAACCGGTCATTTTGTTTTCGTGACAAAAATGATCGAAGACGTTATAAATCACGAGGCAAATGGTTATAAAAAAGAGCATGATAGAGCTCATAGAGGTACTACCGAAATAGAAAATCAAATTAGGAGATCATATTTCTTACCAAACATGGCCAGAAAAATCGAGGATTTTATCAACATCTGTCATATTTGCAACAAACATAAGTATGCCAGAAAGCGCACTTAAAATAGTCCACATTGACATCTTTAGCATGAACAAATCCAATTTTTTGTCTATAATAGATTCATTTTCTAAGCACTTACAAATGATACCAATCAATACTAAAAATCTGGTGGACACAACATAAGCCCTAACTAAATATTTTACCCTATTCGGAATACCAAATAGATAGACAGATCACGAGACCACTTTTCAATCGGTACAATTCAGAGAATATTTAGCCAAACTTAACGTTAAATTAGAATATTCATCGTCATCCTGGTCAAACGGGCAAGTAGAAAAAACTCACATTTTTTCATCCGATATGAATACTGCCATAGAATTATATGTTGTATTGTATAATAATTCAATACACTTAGCTACGAGTGTACGCTGAACGAGATCATATTCAATCAAAACAATATCATAAACCCGGAGCAAATTCAAACACAAAATATTCCAAAGTGTAAACAGCAAGCTGATAAAATCCAAAAACAAAATGTTAAAGCAAAATAACAAGAAAGAAGATCCACCAAATTTGGTAGAAAACCAACTGGTGTTTCTGAAACCAAATATTAGGACCAAAATACAACTAGACTGACTAATTTAAAATTAACAATGAGTCGTTTAACAAACTAGTTATTAGTAAACTAAATAAAAAGTTAGAACAAGGTGTAATAGAACAAAAGTATAGAAAACTGTTTAATAATTTTAGTGAAATGAAACCACAACATTAATCAAGGCATAAACGCTGGGACGCACTAGGGTCAGCAAGGAAATGGCTGGCAGGTAGTCTAGATGCAGAAGACTTGAGAATGATCAACACAACAATCAGCGAACTTATAGATAGCAGCAACCAACAATTTCGCGTAAACAGACAAGTCAACGAGAGAATATGCATTATAACAGGGACAGTAAACAGGGCGATAACGAATGCTACAATGACCAATAGAGTAATACTAACCGAAATAGACATGATACCCATAATTTATTTATTTATTTATTTTTTATTTATTTTTATAATCATCAATATAGACATCATAAACAACATTTTAGAAGATATTCAGGACGCGATACTTAGAACAAAAATCGAATTAACAAGCAAGAAAATCCTTTCACTTAAAGAGATAATTTCAATCAAAGAAACTACCCTCAACAACTAGTTAAAGCGAAACAAAAACTGTTTACAACCTCCAATCACAAAATTAAAAGTTTCGTACATAAACATTCGGAGATAAAGCAGTTCCAGGATGATTACATTAAAAACCACTGGTAATGGAGACTAAGAGTAATTGCAATGTAACATCAAAAATCGAAACAACAATACACCGTATTGCAAAGGATACAATTCTAATAAATAATTCCAAACAGAAGATATTTTCATCAGATTGTGGACCGAAAACCGTTCGCTAAAAACTTCCTGATAACATTTTGGAATTGTATAATCCTATTCAATGATAAAAAATTCGAGTCATATAAATCAAAACCGAGACACACGAAATCCAAGGAGCACTGCATAATTTACAAGCAAATCGACAGCTAATTAAAACAATCGACGTCGAGTTAATAAATGAACAAAACATCCAAAACAGGAAGCAATTAAAAGACATCCATCTAAAATAAACAGAACGTCAAAATTGGATGTGGTCGCTTTAGGGCGGCGTGTCATTGTCATCAATTTCCATAATAATAAGAATCCTCCAACAAAATATTTATGGAAAATAATTTTGTGGTTGTTGTTGTTGTTGTTTTTTAAGATACAGAGTGTCAAATATTTATTGATTTATAGTAAAGTGGATTGACAAAAGGCCGGTTTATTTTTTAAGAAATTTTCACAATCTTAAGGAGGTTGCAATTGTGACTAGAAAGCGGAAAGATGAGACGTCGCAGCAAGTAACATGCCCCACACTAGTTTTAGATTACAATCAACATACAATATGGTGTGTCGACAAGGCAGATATGTTTAAAAGCTTCTATCAGATAAATCGAAAGTCTACAAAATGGTACCGCCGGATTTTTTGGAATTTGTTAGATCTGAGTATTGATAACGCTTTTATATTTTTTCACAACGAACTACCGTTAAGTCAATGATTCTAAAAGATTTTATTTTAGGCTTATTGGGGCAACGAAAAATGTTTCAGAAAATCAGCCGTAGGTACCTCAATGGAACGAACCGATTCAGGACCAACGTGCCGTTGGAGAGACGTTTCGATAAGGTATTACATCTTCCTATGCATTTAACATTCAGACGTTGCTATCTTTGTAGCTCATCCGGTAGGCTTCGTAGAACACGGTGAAAGTGTAATACTTGCGGTGTCGGACTATGTGTAACAAACAATTGTTTTCCAAAATTTCATTGTAATTAAAAATAAATTGAATTATTTTGTAAAATAAAAAAATAATAAATTTAAAATTTATTTTATTTTATGTACTTTGCGTTCCTAGTGGTACTGTAACGAAACCACACTCTCCAGCCGGTATTTTCAAATAATAAAATTATTTTTCTTAAGTAATGTCCCCAAGAGCTTATCAATTGCTGCAATGATTTGTCTACATTTTGACACGCGAAATGTGGCTTAACAAATCTCCTGCTCCGTTATCGTCAATATTCAAAACGGGACTTACATTTGCATTTGGTTGATAATATTCTGTATTATTTTCGGTTTGCATAATATTCACATTTTCATTTAGATTCCAAATAATTGGGTTTTGATGCGACGGATCCTATTCATTGCAAGAAGAAGTTTACAGCACGATCTTCGAGGTTAAACATTTCAGTTTTGTTTTGAATTTATAACATATACTTTTTTAATCAGAAACAATTCACTTGCACACTATCACTGGACGAGAATTATTTCCTTTTTGATAAAGGTATCAAGGGTTTGATAAAGGTTGTTAAATTAGTTCCATAT
Source organism: Tipula helvola (assembly GCA_963556165.1). Lineage (NCBI taxonomy): Eukaryota > Metazoa > Arthropoda > Insecta > Diptera > Tipulidae > Tipula > Tipula helvola. The sequence goes on from OY744481.1 coordinate 83,703,242, forward strand.
ATAGGCTGAAAATTTAGAAAATTTATTTTTTTTGCCCCTAAGAATGGTATCGACTAGTATATACATACCGCTTGAATTTTTTTAATCATGTATTTTAGACAGTCCCTTTAATTTTTTTTTTGTTTTAAGAGCATTGGTAATATACTGTAAAAATTACGGTATAAAACATTTTAAATATAACACTCAACAATAAAAGCAACTTTTACATTCGCCGTACGACAAGTCAGGTGCCTGAAAATATCAAATCGCCTGAAAATTTAGTTTATCGCTTAAATAGGTCTAAAATACATGTTATAAAAAATTCAACCGATACACTTCCCTTTGAACTCCGAATATTTTATTGAAACTTTGAACAATTCCTTGAGCGGCTCAGACCTGGAGTTATGCCAGGTTGCCAATATCATTCTTAGGGAGAAAAAACTATATTTTCATACATTTTTAGCCGTAATAAACTCTTTCAATAAAACGTTCAACAATTCTCCTACTATAGCGGGCCCATGAATAAAGACAACAATCACTATATTCGCTATTGTAGAAGAACTCCGGATCATCCAAGAATGTACAGTAAACTATTGAGCTACTTTTGTTCTAGCTTATGGACGTAGTTTATGCAAAATTTTTTAGGTAATACTTTGTTTTTTGGCTTAAATGTCTTTGCATTATCAAATTTCAAGCTAATTAAGTCGAACTACGGATTTCTTGATAACAAAATTAATGCTTCGGATACCTTACTTTCTAAAAAATTTGACATGGTGAAGAAAACAGCTGTTAAAGGTAAAATACTCGTTGCGACAGTTTCGCGTTAGTTGTTCCCTTTTTTTCTGCGATGCATGGTGTCTAACTATATTTACTGAATTTAGCGAAGGTTAGTGGAAATGTTCTCAAACCAGACGTAAAACAAGGTCTATGTACTTCACAACGAACACGTAATAAGGTCTCAAGAAAGACGACGACGAAGAAAAATACAAAAACTGCTTAGTAATGTTATTCTGGCATACTCTGCTTTCTCTTAATTTTTAGTAAACTTTTCCACAAATTATGACTTTCTGGTTTTCATCATGTGAAAGATGATACTTGTAACACTCCGCTGACAGTTCCGGTTGCATGACCTTGTGGCATGCGCCTAGAATTGTAACGCAGCGTTATCAGAATTCTCCGAGTCATTATTGGGTAGCTGCAGCACATTTGCCGGCTAGGTGACAGGGTTGGGCGGGGTTATGCTACCAATAACTCAGAGCTTGCTAGTGCTGCAATTTCAGAATTATTACATGCGGATGAAAATTCGGAAAATTATTGGAATAGTTAAAAAATTTAATTGCGCACTATATAACAGACTCTACTCTACAAACAAAATCACTAGAGATATGACACTGATAATTACCACAGCCATACTTTATTTTATTGTGGTCCAAGATGGTACTGACCACATGCGTTCCCCTCCTTCCATGAACGTTTGTACGCGACATTTATTTCACGTCCCCTGTATAACGCGGCACTAAATCACTTTAATTTACACGCACACTTAACACATTTTAATCACTAAACCAAACATAGAGAGAAATGGCAACTGTGACGGAAAATTAATAAATTAACAGAAATTAAAAAAAATCATCTTTCGTATAACGATATAATTATTGTGTAAAAGTAAAATCTTTACATAATACAAAACTTATCAAAGCCTTAGCTTACATAGTATATACTTATATACTAGAACCGGTTCAAGTTCTTAAATCTAATTTGATTTTGCTTTTTCTAAAATTTAAGTTCAAAATTAACTTAACTTTGATAGTACAACGCTATCGGAGTTAATTTACTTAAGTATAATAATAAATATATAAATAAATAATAATATAATAATAATAATACAAATAAATGATATGGCACTTAGCTCTATAGATTTTTACAGCTGATGATGATGATTGTTAATCCGCACCCTGGTAGGTTTTATGATCCCGGAATCCAACAGATTTGGAATATTTATTCACGCGTTCCTAACAGATATAGTTGACCTTGGCCTCTCGAATGATAAGAAAAACACGCTTGTCGATGTGATATCCACCAGTAAAAATGGCGTCACTATGACAAACACAAGAGAATTAGTTTTAATTCCAGTGAAAACTTATAATTTAAATTAACTTGGAACATTCACTTAGAAATATACCTGTTTAATCAAGCCAAATTGCTATGACTACAAGATTCACTTTACTCGGTTTACAGACCAGAATATTTTGTCACACACCGGTTTTTTTTTTATAATTCCTTGTTTTTGTCACAATTATTTTTTTATTTTTATTTTTTATCACTCGATGTTACACAGGCACGTTCAATGATCAACTAAATCAATTTTCAACCAAAACAAATATATCCAATGCGATCCGTATTGCAAACGTATTGAATTCCAGTTTACCACCCATACAAGGCTAATTAGTTTATCACAACATCATATAATACAGAAGTTTATATACGATAGATAACATTCTCTTCTCCGTTCATTCATGACGTCTTAATACATAATAAATTATAATTTCGATAACAATCACCAACATCATTATTGCCCAAATATTTACCAGCCCTATTTTTGTTTGCTAAAGTAACCGGTATGGAATATACGACAACACTTGTAACCAGCAAATGTTACAATCGTGGGGCAGTCCCACACCCATGAGAAGGTCTCATTCAAGCCGGGCAAACTCTTGCTTATTTTTCGCAAAATACACCATTCATTGAACTGAATCTAATCATTACCCAACAGAAAACAAATATATATATAACAGAAAAACTAAGTTACCATTGACTGAAGATTCCAATAACAGAAACATTCGCGCACACACCGAACAAGTTACAAAGATTTAACCAGCATTTATGTCCTTACAGTGATAGTTCCCCATTACTCTACCTGCTTCATTCGTCACTTCATAAATTACGTTTTATTTAGGTAACGTTTAGCTTCGATATGATAGCCTTGACAAATTTCGGAGCTAACTTGCTTGAAAAGTTTTTAGGAGCACAGCTTTGCACGAAATTGCGAACAAACACCTTTTGACCTTCGCTAAACTCCCGATAACGTGTTCTCAAATTATAATTTGATTTACGAGTCTGATAGGCTTTTTCCAAATTTGCAAGCACCTTTTTCTGCACTGATGACAACCGATCCGCCGTGTTCATAATTTGCGCTTCTCTATTGTCAAGAAACTTTAATTTCCTTAGCAGTTCATAATTTGAACCATGCATAATTTTATGTTGGCCGAAAACTAAGTAGTGCGGAGAGAATTTTGTTGAAGAGTGTACTGCATCTCTAAGTGCCCCTGCTATTGCATCCAAATTATTATCCCAATTTTTATGGTCTGTTTTTATATATGCTCGAATCGCTGCTAGAATTGATCGGTTGACCCTCTCAGATGCGTTAGCCTGCGGTGAGTACTTAGCCGTAAATTGGTGATTTACTCCATATTTGTCAAGTAGTTCCGCTAACAGGACTGATTCGAACTGAGGCCCGTTATCAGAAAACAACACTTCCGGAACACCATAAACATGAAACACCTTGTTTTCTAGAAACTCAACTAATTTTATGGCCGTCGCGGAGCGTAAAGCTTGTAGAACTAGAAATCGACTATATTGGTCTAATATTATCAAAATCGACGTGTTCCCATTCTTTGTTCTTGGATATGGACCAAGAAAATCGACATAAATACGCTGAAATGTACGATTAACCTCGATTAGATTACCCATAGGTGGTTTTGAATTAAAATTAATTGCCTTGGTGGTTTTGCAGATATCACATGAATTAATAAATTTTTGCACTTGAGATGCCATACCAGGCCAATAAAAATAGCGTCTCAACATCTCCATTGTTTTCGCAATCCCAGGATGTGAAGCGGCTGGCGGGTTGTGAGCTTGCTCGATTAACGATTTCGTCAAACTCTCTGGAACTACTAACTTCCAACCTGGCAAGAATTCCAAGGCGTCTTCGGTACCCTTCTGTGTCCCCATATTGATGTAAATTTTATTATCCATTATTTTATAATTGCTGCTAACATGCGCGTTATCCTCCAAAGTTTTAATCCGTTCTGAGTATTCGGCATCTTTGAATGCTGGTGAACTCATATCCACGTGTACCGGTGAATCTTCAATCAAGATGGACGTTAATTCATCTACGTAAACTCTGGATAAGCTGTCCGGCATTACGTTCTGTGTCCCTTTTCGATACTCAATGGTGAAGTTATGTGGTTGCAACTTCAATGACCACCTTGCCAATCTTCCGGATAAATCTTTCTGGTCCATCAGCCAACGTAAACTAGAGTGGTCAGTTATGATCGTAAATGGATATCCTTCAATATAAGCCCTAAACTTTTGCACACTCATCACAGCAGCCAAAGATTCCAGTTCCGTCACGCTGTAGTTTCGCTGTGCCTTATTTAACTTATATGAAATATACGCAATCGGATGTTCTTCTTCTTCGTACTTCTGGAACAAAACACTGCCAATACCTGTCGTGCTTGCATCGCATTGAATGTAGAAATGTTTCTTGAAGTCAGGATTGACCAAAACTGGAGCGGTAATCAAAGCTTGCTTCAAGTCGTCAAACGCTTTCAGTGAATGATCATTCCAATCTACCTTGGAACCCTTCTTAAGCATGTCACTTATTGGAGCCGTTATTGATGAGTAGTTCGGAATAAACCGCCTATACCACCCAGTTATCCCCAGAAACCGGCGTATCTGCTTAGCTGTTTTCGGTATCGGATAGTCAGCTATGCCCTGAACCTTCATTGGATCAACTTTAAGTGCACCGTCACCAACCACATAACCAAGGTACCTTGTCTCTTTAAGCATAAATTTGCTCTTTTCCACATTTATGGTCAAATTAGCTGATTTCAGTAACCTGGCCACTTCAGATAATAATAATAGATGCTCTTCAAAAGTTGCTGCAACAACCAAAAGGTCATCTAAATAGACAAATACCCGATCATGTAGTTGGTGAGGTATTACCTTATCCATGAGCCTGCACATTGTCTGAGCCGAGTTGCACAAGCCAAATGGCATCACTGTAAACTGATATAGCGGCCGGCCGGGCACGGTGAAGGCTGTCTTATCCCTTGACCCCTGATCGAGAGGTATTTGCCAGAAGGCATCCTTTAGATCAATTGCGCTTATAAATTTTGTCTGGTTTAATCGACTGAGTATACCCTCGATCAGAGGCAGAGGATAAGCATCCCTCACCGTGACCGCGTTCACTTTACGGGCATCAAGGCACAGCCGAATTTTCCCATTAGCTTTCTTTACTCTAGTCACTGGAGATGACCAGGAGCTTTGGCTCTCCTCAATAACTCCGAGACTGATCATTCGATCTAACTCATCAAATATTTCCTGTTGTACAGAAGGTGACACGGCATAATGACGTTGCTTCACAGGTGCCGCGTTTCCTACATCTATTTTATGCTCTATGATACTTGTGCGACCCAATCCTGACTTCTCACAAGACGGAAACTTGCTAATCTCATCATTTAATAAAGATCTTTGATCTGGAGTAAGATCATGCATACTAGAATTATCCATTTTAGTTGTAAGCTGTAATGGATCAAGTGTTATTTCATTTATAAGTGCAGGTACCAAACCAAACGCTTCCCAAAAATCGATGCCTAAATAAAGCGGTTGACTTAATCCAGGAGCTATGTGAATTCTAATTCTTCTAGTTTTACCCGCGTAAGATACTTGAGCAATGATATGGCCTAAAACGTGCTGAGCTTCGCCACTTGCTGTCGACAAACAAGATGATAAATTAAATACTTTAAAATGATTATCTTCTATAAATTGTTCTGATCCACAACCTAGAACAGTAATATTCGCTCCACTATCTAGCAACCCTTTGTAAGGAACTCCATTTATTAGCACGTTTGCCTAAGGCCTTGAGTCAAATTGGGTGGCTATTCTTGTCTCACAAATCATTTTTCTAATCGTTTTTCGAAGCTTAAAGTAACGGACTGATCTATTTAATCGAGAAAAGTGATTATATTGATTTGGTTTACTAAAGTTTGCATTATTTACTTCTTTGGAGGATTGGACATTTCTCGTTTGAGAAGACTGTAAAATTCCGGATCGGTATTGGTAGCAGTGTCCTCTGTCTGTGTGTTCTGTCTGGGTACCGGCGTGTTGTTTGATTGGGATTTCAGAGCCCCAGTATTCCTGAACTCCCCCCTGTAGTTTTCCCTACGACACGTTGAATTACAATTTAAACATTGTGGCTTGAATACATTTTTCGCCCCACAACCGAAACAAAACCTATTACGTACTAAACTAACACATTCCTTGTATAAATGTTCTGGACTGGAACAATTCCAACAGCCGCTTGGCATAAATCTTACTTGTTTTTGACAATTACTCTTCATATTCGGCATTTGGTTAGCATACGAAATACTGCACACAGAATCTGGTTGCTCGATTTGCTCAGACAAGTATTATTGCCATTTTCACGACCATTTCCTCCCACCTCCAGTTCACTTACTTGGCGACGACCTTGGTGATGTATTTCAGGAATCCACCCTATTCTGTTCCAAGTGTCCTCAACTGACACGCAAAGATTTACAAATGCGGATATATCATCAAATTGTCTTCCTGCCAGAAAAGCTTGCAATCCACCTCGCATGTTCCGAATCATTAATCGAATGAGCTCCTGATCTGACAATGGGTTTCTCAACGTTAATGAGATGCTACGCAATTTATGATAGAAATCTAAGAACTGCTCTTTTACTTTCTGCTTCCTGCTTTCCAGGACCTGTCGGATATCGTCATCAGTTCTACGAATACGGAATCGATGAAGCATTGCTTCATACAACTGCCTCCAAGTAACATTTCCAAAGTTTTCTCGATGCTCCCAATACCAATTTAGCGCATTATCCTTCAACAAAACACCAAAATTATCCACGAGGCGCTCATGTGTTAACCCATTCGCTTTGGCCATATTCTCGACTCTGTAAAGAAATTTTTCCACTGGCAAATCGTCGCGGTTATCTCCATGGAATATGATCTTCCAATTATAAATAGCTAAATTATCTTGGGCTGGTCGTCTCTCGAATTGATCAATTTGTGGATTCGCTTGGTGTAACAACGGTACCTCTCTTTGGTTTATATTCAACGCTCCTGTTGGAACGTTATTTGATGATCTTTGATATCTCTGATCAAATGGAATTGAAGTTGATGGTTCCTTACCTCGATTTAATAAATTAGCGCGATCCGAAAATGGATGATCCATTCGAGTTTGCAATCTTCTCATCAGTTTATCAAGGATTAACTCCACCTTATCTTCTTCGGATGTTATGGCCTGTATGTTAGTACGCGAACTCTCGTAACCACCGGAAAACTCAGCTCCGCCTTGGTCATGATTTTGATTATCTATAATTTCACCAGAAATTTTCGTCTTTGACCTGGCCGAATCGTCAGAATTATCACTTTCCACTTCTGTATCTTCATTGACGTTAACTCTAGTATCGATATTGTTCAATGACTGTTCTATCATCGCTGCAGTCACATTTTCAGAGCTAAGATTATTGAAACACTCCAATAACCTGTTACCGGCTGCCAACAAATTATTTGCAGCATTTGTTGCTGATTTTGAAGAGCTGATTCGTGTCAATCTTCCCATCGTATGATAAAGTGCAGTTTCAAGTTGTTGAACCTCCTCGGAACTTCTTTTATTTCTATTAGACACCACTCCTTCTAATTCTGACTGAATTTCTTCCAATTTTGTACTGCAAAACTTAAGTTCTCTCTTTGGATATCGAAGCGCCATAGGGTGAGCGCGCGTAGGCGGCTGACATTCGTTCGCAACTTCCTTACTTATTATAGCTTCCAGAGCTTTCAGTTTAAACCCAATAGGACCGATTATGCCACGAATTTGGCATTCAATAGCAATTTCATTGCAATCTAAATACTGGACATTCATTTTGGAAAAATACTTGCACTGACAGTTTAATACGATATTATATAAACAAAACAACAAAAAAAATCTTCAGTTTAACAAACTTAATTTAACCGTCGCGTCGAATAGTTCTTGCAAATAACAAATAAATTTTATAGAATTGAAAACTTAGAATAATTAAGAATTAATAGTAAATATTGGAATAAATAAATATAATTTTTCCAAATCCAAACGAAAACGTTAGCAAAAAAAAATACAACTAGTAAGATAGTTTATGTAATAAACAATATAAATAAATTTAATAACTTTTCTTTATAATAATTTAACATTATAAAAGTGATTTAGTGCTTATATTATACACTTAAATATATATGGCTGTAATAATTTCAAATAGGGCTATAATTAATAACATTTGTTTAACCGGGTATGTGAGTATGAAATCATTTGATAGATATACTATCTATCAACACCCATCTGGTGGAATCAAACCTATAACCGACCAACTGAAACTAAAAATATGTTATAATTACATCAATTCATTCTACAATTACAATCAAAAACTCTAAAGCGAGCGAACACATTGTGCTAAAATTGACGCAATCATAACACTACTGATACTAAACAATTACATTAGATACTTTAATACTAAAAGTCACAGGTGTCTGTTATGACAACCAACGTTTTCCATAAGAAAACGGAAATTAGTGGAGTATTCTAATTAGATAATAAATAAAAAAAATTATCGAACCGAATCACATCCAAACATTGTATAATCAAAACGCTTTCGCGGAAAACAACGCGGAGATTCGGGTCAACAAATAAATGATGTGCTATACAAAAACTAACCAAAATAGAATTCTAACTCTCATCCACACTTCAAAGAAAATTATTAACAAAAAGAAACAAAACAAAATTTCCGATATAAATAAACGGTAACTCATAATACCGCCAATATTTGGGCGCCACTGTAACTCTATCCGAATCAGCAAAAAAAGTGGAAAATGATTTTTTGACACCTAAGCGGCTAAGCCCCATTTTCATAGACCAGTGCCCTATTGCACCAACTACTTATTACTTATCACTATCAACTTATCAAAATTTTTGATAATTTTCTGTTGTACCAAATTGAAATTTGATAAGTATTTTATTGAGTTATAATAAGTGATAAGCACTCACTTATCAAAATTAAGTTGCACCAATTAGCGAAATGATAAGTAATGTTTTGATAAGCGACAAGTTTGAGGTTTTTGATAAGTTTTTCGTAGTTCTGTTTAATAGTAGTTCAATAATCGACTAATTTAATAATAATTACCCAAAATATCGATAAGAAAAAATTCACTACTCAATTAAATTGATAAGAGCTACAAATTATAGTGGCATGACGGAAGTCTGTTAAAAACGTTTTTTTCGCTGTTATTGTACGATGAGAACTTTTGTTTAATTTTTATTATTATAAAACTATGATTGTGACCTGTTTCTTGACCGATTATGATGGAATTTGATGTGGGCGGTGGAAATGGGTTTCTAAAATGAGTTTTAGATAAAGTTCTGGAATATGGCCAATTAGGAACTTATTGGCCATTTCAATTCGATACTGATGAAATTCAGCTTTTCCAAAGGAAATGGGATTCTTAAATGATTTTTAAAGGAAGTTCTGGAATATGGCCAAATAAGATGGAACTTCGCTGTTTCTTGACCGATTATTATAAAATTGGACATGGGCGATAGAAATCGGATTCTAAAATTATTTTTAGATTAAGTTGGAATATGGCCAATTAGGAAGCAATTTCGCTTTTTTTTATCTGATTTTTATGAAATCCAGCTTGTGCAATGGAAATGGGATTCTATAGTGATTTTTAGAGGAAGTTCTAGTATATGGGCAATTAGGAAGGAACTTGGCCATTTGTTATCTGATTGATGAAATTGAGCATGCACGATGAAAATGGGATGGTAAAATGATTTTTAGGTTAGGTTCTGGAATGTGGACAATTAAAAAGGAACTTGGCTATTTATCAACCGATTAGATTAAACCTCGACCAGTACAATGAAAATGGGATTCTAAAATTATTTTTAGATTAAGTTTTGGAATATGGCCCAATTATGATGGAACTTGGTTACTTCTCAACCGATTACATTGAATCTCGACAGTCATATTGGAAATGGGATGGTAAAATGATTTTTAAATGAAGTTCTGTAATATGGCATTCTGATGTACAATGCTTATCACTTATCATTATCAAAATTTGATAAGTTTTTATATTAATAAGGAGTGAAATTTGCTGTACTTTTGGTGAAACACTTATCACTTATCATTATTAAAAAAATTAACGATTTATGATAAGTTGATAAGTAATAAATGATAATAGTTGATGCAATAGGGCCCAGGTCATATGGAAAATTCATTCATTCTCCAAAGCATAGATTTAATATTATAGGCGTTTATAGATCACCACAAACCAATTTATCTTCGTTTTTAACTTATTTTGGTTCTATTTTAGACAAACATAAATGTAGTATTGTTATTACAACCTTAAAAATGTATTATTTAAACTTAAAAACGAAATCATAACAAATAGTCTACCAGATATTCTAACATTAACAGTGCAATCATAGATCATGTTTTCTTGTCACCTCAGTACCGTCGTGTACGGTAAATTGATCACAAATCAAAAAGAAATTGTAAATAGTTTCAAAAAATATTTCAATGATATAGATTTGTTTCCGTATAATACTAGCCCTAATATTTTAATGAATCGTAATGTAAATAGTATACTAAGCAATTTCGAAATTACAGACTACGAAGAAGTTAATTCAATCAAATCGTGCTTAGATTTTTTCAGCTCCATGTGTTGGGACTCTATATCGGTAAAACTTATTAAGAAATTTAATTTTAAAATACCACCAGTTTTATGTACTGGTATAAATGAAATAATCCTAACTAACAAGTTGCCAAATGAGTTGAAAACTGCTCGTAGTACATTTAAATCAGGGTCTAAGCAGGACATTAATAATTATAGGCCGATATCCATTCTTCCAGAATTATCCATAAAAGATTACAACTCTATTTAGATAATAATCAATTAATTAAATTTATTCTAACCAATTTGATTTTCAAAGAAACAGCAGTACGCTTTCTACTGTTTTAAACTTATCAGAACATATTTACAATAACCTTGAAGCTAGAAAATTTGCGTATTCCATTTTTATTGACTTAGCCAACGCATTTGATCTGTATAGATCATAATATTTTATCAAAGAAATTGATTAATCTCGGCATAGTTGAACTCAATCGAAAACATTTCGTTCAAATGGGGAATTACAAGTCCGAAGAATTTATAAAGTGTGGAGTAACTCAAGAGTCTATCATAGGTCCATTATTATTTACTGTTTACATCAATGATGTTTTCTTGCTAATTTTATCTCTGGCAAACTTCAACATTTTGCGGATAATGCGGTAATTACTTATGAAGCTTTGAGTATAGAAGACCTACAATTATAGATGGAAACCGATTTAAAAATGTTGAACAGTTTTTTTCTCGCTAATAAGCTTCGCCGTAATAAATCCAAAACTAAATTCATAATTTTCTCTCTAAAGAAAAACATGTTTGATGATTTTGGGAAAATTTTTCTGGATTCGGATAAAATCTCTAGAGTAGATAATATTTGTTAACAAGGACTGAATTTTTGTTATAACTTAAACTGGTCAACTCAATAAACTCCATTAGGCAAAAGCTTGCACTGTACGTAGCTGTCTCGACGTATTGGAAAATACATAATATACCTAATCGTCTTGGCTATGATGTAAAAGTTACATTGAGTAAATGAAGGTTAAAGTAATTAAACTTCACTGTAATTCACAGGCGAATTATAAAGTTCGTTGTTAAATTGTGCAAAAACCATAAGATCTACGTAATATACAGAACTCTCTATATATGTACATATTTGCGAATTGAGTAGGGCATTTTTTTTTTTTCAAGGATATATCTTTCTGTACAACTCCATCATATTTTGTTAAAATCCCCTTTAATTTATAATCCGTACCAAAAAAAAAATAAAAAATAAGCTTATTTAGGGCAGAATAATGACACCAATCATTTTATTTCTTGGTTCTGGTATTATGATTTTAGTAGTTTCATGCATCATCAAGGAATGAAATTACGTTTTGTTGTTGTTGTCATATTCTGTATATATATATGGATATAGAGCTTTAAACTTATCCCTCAACTATTTTTCTGTTTTGGTTCGTTACATGAACATTATCTCCCTTGGGTGATAAATCATTTGTGAAAAGTTATATCTTTTTAAATAATAATAAAAAAAAAATGTTGACGCCATCACATCCATATCCTTCCACATCACATACATATCTCATTCATTCATTATTTAAATTTGACAAATTTTATTTGCATTCACTCAAATTTTACAACGTACGAGTACATGATATTTTACATATTTTTGTGTTGTTGTTCGTAATTAAATTTTAAGTGTTTTATAATTTTAATTAATATTGAAATTAATTAAATTTTTATATTATTTTAATATTTTTTTTATATTTTTAATTTATGACCATTGTTATTTTTAATAACCAAACTATCATTTCGGGTATATGTATGTTACAACAAAAACCATAAAAATATTGATGTTGAACATTTTTTTTTATTTTTTTTTATCAGATATATCTGGCGGATGCGGATGGTGTGGTTTAATGCATGCGATTCAATACCCGCTTTTTATTGTTTTTAATATTTATGTTTCAAACTAACGTCAATTTAAATTTTACATTTCTCCCGATTTTAATATGAAGTTTGATTAAAATAAAATTAAAATAATTTTGAGGTTAATGTGCATGGGGCCGACATATTTAATATTGGACAAATTATATATGAAACGATATTTCTGTTTAATAAATTGGTTTCGAGGCAATTTATTTAAATATTGGTCCTGGACAAATGTAACCTATATATTTATAATAATTACCAGAACAACAACCTTATTATTTTAATTGTTTAATTGAACTTTTGAATAAATACAAATTTTTAATTTAATTTAATTTATAACAATAAAACAAAAAATGATTGAACTCTTTCCGGTATCGGTTTGTTTATTTAAATAATTAAAATATTTATTATTTTTATGTTGTTAATATTTAATATATTTTTGTTTTTTTTAATGGTTTATTCAAAATATGATCCATATAAATTTTGAATAGGAAATATTAATATTAATGAAATTATTTTAAGTGTATTGATTTTTGTGTAATCTGCGACCAAGCTAATTAGTTTTTATACCCAAATGTGATTTCACAGCTTGCCCATTTAGGACTGTAACTTTATTCTCTCATCTCACAGTCACTATACAAGATTGCTTAAATAAGGAGTCTAATAAGTTTTGCAAATAAATAATTTTGCTAATTTTATACTAACCCTTCGAGAACACCCGTATTTTTTTAATCACGGAAAACACTCTGGGTTAATCTGACCCTAGAAAATTTTTGATCGTCTACCATTTTAAATTGGTGAATGTGATCAGCGTGAAGAGAATTCTCAGATGTACTTGAAACATTGATAAATCAATTTATATAATTCAAAAGTGGCGGTGGGATTATTAACATATTTGTAAAGATTCATTAAAATATTTTTTTTTTTTTGAAGTAAACCGACATTTGGTACACACAACAGGGTAATAATAACCCTGTACGAATTTCAAATAATGCCAAACGCTTACTGCGTGTTGAGCTCTACAAAGAGAGCACCTCAGCGTGTAGTTTGTGCTCAAAACTATAGGTAGAGAGGCTCAAGGCCGCCAATTTCTAAAATGCTTTTAAGATATTTACGATCGAATTTGAGGTAAGGGCCAAATTGACCCTGTGTGTTTTCGACGGTTGAACAACAACAACTTAGGTGTATGCATGTGTTTTAAAAAGCATACGTTCTTGGCAAATATATTGTACAAGGAAAATTTCTTCAAATATAAAGTTTATGTTAAATTTAATACAAAACATTGAAACATACAATTTTTTAAGAATTAAAATATTTGTGCTTTCACAAAGTCAATTCCGTTAAACGAAATAACATTAACCAGCTAAAACCGGCTCTATTCGAAAATTTGAATAATTTAATCCTGGTTGTTTTTCTTTTTTGTTCGCAATTCGGAGCACACTTTCGAGAGCCCTTACATAAAAATGGCTCCCGATAGCGGCTTCATATAAATAAGGGCCAAACATATTTTAAATCAAGTTAAAAATAGACTATGCTCAAAGCAACCTTGATTATACAAGCCATAATCTAAAAATCGAAGCTTTTATAAGGGAATTAGAAACGAGGAAAAAACCAAAATTTTCATAGTTAAACACATAAAACATATGGGAAATCACTTTTTTTCCTAAGACAAATTTGTAAATGAAAACGTTGCAAATTCTTAATTATGATTTCTGAAATATTTTCATAAATGTTTGAAATTCAACATATATAAATCTCGTTTAAGTAAATCGTTTTCATTTTCTTGTAATAATTGATTTATTTTAACCAAAATATAAAAAAAAGTTCATAACAACAGCATTCTGGTCAAATTAAAAAGAAAAGCTTACTACAAATCATGTGCATTAAGCCAATATACATAGATGGCAGTGGGTAGTAAACATTTTGAAAAATCGTAGCAAAAATTGCGACCTGGGAAAATTTGAGTCCAAAAATTGTAGGAAAAACAAAACAAATTCAGAAAATACTAAGAACGTGTCATAGTGATTAAATAATTTTTTTTCGTATTTCTCTGTCAACAATTATAGACATCTAACGTACACTAGTAAAACTAAAGATAAATTTAGCAAGTATTATTTTAATTTGTCAGGGCAAACTTTGATGTATGATATTTTTCAAATTGAAAGTTCGAAAAATATATTTTATAAATAATTTAATTTTAAAATTTCTGCAATTAATAGTTACTTAATATCAATATACCCTTCTTGTATATTGCTGCTAAAGATATGTAGAACACTTTTGTATAAACATTTTGTAACATTTTTGCCGTTTTCATTGAAAAACTTGAAGCTAAAAGACACCATTTTTACTATGGATTCCTATGGAAATCAGTGAGAAGTTATACCACTAAAAAAGCTTCTAAAAAATACGTCATAATAATTATGGCTCTATACTCTAGAAGGCTCTGATAATATCCGTGAATATTATCATACAATGAAGATTAAAATACTGAATAAATTGAAGCATATGACAAGAATTCAAAGAAAGAATAAGATAGCATGGTTCTCTCAAAATTTAAATCGTTGAAGCAAGATAAATTACGAAATTACGGACTCATGTAAATTATTAATCAAAGGACAGCTTAGATAATTACAAAAAATCTAGAAATTTGTATAAACAAGCACTGATGAAGAAGCGATCAATATATTTAAAAAACAAATTCATCGAAAACAGAAATAAACCAAAAGAGCTATGGAAAACACTAAAATCGATGTATAAAACTAAAAATCAAACACAGTGGAACATTCAATTTAACCACAAAATTATAAGTGAGAAGCACGAATAAGCCGAGGCTCTAAAGTTGAATTCATAACATCGGGAGCGACTTAGCAAAAAATACCATAGTATTGCAGTAAGAATTTTTTCAACTCGAGTAAGGAACAATTAGGAAAATGAACAAAGAGAAACGAACAAGTAGTAGGAGGGGCTTAGCTATTTAAAGTGATTTGATTGATTGAGAGTTCGTAAATAAATACTATGGTATTTTTTGCTAAGTCGCTCCCGATGTTATGAATTCAACTTAAATCAATCATTTGTATCTAGTGTACAATTAGAAATGATTCTAATTTTTCGGTTGGGGATAAATGCTTTCAAAAATTCCGTTTTCAAGTTATTAATAATCAGGATTTAGCCAAAATTATAAGTATTATGAATTCAAATGCTGGAATACATGGTATAAATCGAACTGTCATGATGGATGCGATGAAAAATCAAATATTCTCTGCAAATTGCACAGAGGTAATTAATCAAAGTTTAAATCAAGCTAAAATACCCAAATCGTCGAAGATATCAACAGTCATTCCAATTCCGAAAACTCCGAGAGAATTTGAGTGGTTCACTAATTATCTCGAAGGAAGGCAGCAATAGACAAATATGAATAATTATGTCTCTGAACCGATACCAAACAATCTAGGAGTATCCCAAGGGTTTATATTAGGACTAGTCAAAGTCATAAAAAATTATCAAGTGACCATGTTTGCAGATGATACGCTTATTACAGCTTCAGCACCAACCCTTATAGATATTGTACAAAAAATAAACGAAGATTTAGAGAATTTAAGGAAATAGTTGATGTTCCACAAACTATCACTAAATATTTCAAAAACAAAGTACATGTTAATGTCAATAAGGACCAAAATAGAATGTGATGAAAATATAAAAGTAGATAACCAAATCATAGAACGTGTGAAACAGTATAAATACCTGGGTGCTGTTATTGATGAACATTTAAATTTCAACGATCATTTGGAATATTTCTAAAAAAATGAATAAAAAATTGAGACTTTTTAAGAGAATTAAGGACAAATTGCCGCTCGAGACAAAAATTATATTCTACGAATCAATATTGCCCCGCATAATATTGACTATTGTTTATCAGTATTTAACATCATAATGAACCAATCACAAATATATCGTCTTCAAAAGATACAAAATAGGGCAGAAAGTAGAACCCATATAAGAGAAATGCTTGGAGTGTTGGGGTGGAAGTCCATAAATCAGAAGATTAACTTTAATGTTCTAAAACTGCTATTTCGCGTTGAAAACGGAGACCTTCCAAGTTATTTAGATTCAATGCTTTGTACTAATAGAGAAGTTCATCGCTATAATACGAGAAATACTCATTTTCCATTACGAGCAATCAAAGATTTTTTTTTATCGCTTGGTATCCCGCGGGAATCTGCCGTTTATTTGCTAGCTTTTTTGCATCAGTATATGAACCTGCTACGATTGCCCCCGATTGTCTACGATTGTCTACTATTTATTTAAATGCTCACAGTTCCGTGGCTTTTAATTCTTTTCTTTTGAAAAGTTGACTTCAAGATGTTCGTGTTAATAAGGATTGTAGTGTGTCTAGATGTTAATCAGGATGCCGATTACGATGGTATTTATTAGTCATATTTGCCTATTATTATTGACATTGTTTATCAACGATATTGATGACTGCTTTGAATTTACCTGTTGCCTCCTTTTCACCGAAGATATGCAAATTTTTGACCGAGTTAACAGAGTGTCCCATTGCGTCAGGCTATTAGATGATTTGAATAGATCTTGTAGTTGACCAATTAGAAATAGTAAGTAACGTTAGTAAGTCCAGAACTCTTTTATTTTATCGTATCCAATCTCTTTCATCTGTATAATGAAGTTATTGACAGATTTAGTTCATATCCGCCCATATTTTAAAAACTTACTCACGAAAAAATAAAGAATATTTTGTTTCTCCTTTTTCCTAACACTCCTCGCACAGCTTTTAACACTTTTCGACAGTTTTTGACACATTTCGACCGTTTTTGACACTTTTCGGCAGTTTTTCACCATAATTTAAGGTTTTGACCTATTTTTGACAAAATTGTTGAAAACTCAGATTTTTTAGCGTTTAATTCATCTCTGGATATCACGATATAGCGATGTAAAATAGTGAAATATTATTCTAAAATATCTTAGCAAAAAAAAACATATCACAGTAAAATATTTGTTTGCTGCATAAATAATTAGGAAAAAAATCAACAAAACAAATAAAATTCGAAAGACAAAACTCAAAAGCTTTGAGCAGAATCGAAACCTCCACTGCATTAACACTACGCCACAAGCATTATTAAATGTGACATTTAATTTACATTGTTAGATTGTTCTATTATTTCATAACATAATGACTTCACTTTTTGTTAACACTCGAAAACAATTTTTGTAAAAAATTAAATTTTTAAATTTAGAAAACGGGCCAGAGGGCTGTTATTTTGGAGCTAATGCAACAATATAATTAAACAAAAAACAACACTCGATTTTGTTTCCCAACTAATTTGTGTATCGCGGGCTACAGGTATATGGAAATCGATTCTTAAGGAGTAAACTCCAAGGAAGACGGAAACTTTTAGATCATCCAATAATAGTCAATAGTCAACCAGAAACCATTGGAATGGCTTATTCTCACATTTGCCTTCATGCTTTATGGGTCTTCTAAAAGTTTTCTTTATTCCAACCACTCTCAGTTGTATTTGCCGCTTTACTTGTTGGAAAGCTTGATCATTTATGTCCCGAAATATTTTAGCTATTAGTACAGAGTACATAACCACACAACTGTATAGTGTAAGCACAAATTCTGGTATGATTGACCAAAAGGCATATTGATTTCGATAAACAAAAGAAGAAACGAGGATCTTATTGAATATGCTTACTTTCAGTTGTGGTTTTATATTTGTAATACCATAAGGGTCGGGTCCATTGATCGGCTGCACCAATCTTGGTCAAGGTTGATTTAAAATACCGGCCAAAGAGCACAGTAGTTAAACCTGCGAAGTTTTGATCAGCACTTTTCTGGATTAAATCCAGAGAACGGAGTTACCGCTAGTACTAGTACCCGTCTTTATATTAAAGCTTATTTAACGATTTATCTAAACTCAATCCCATCATCAGTGTGATTCAAAGTTAAAAACCAAAAGTTTGCACTGCAAACGATTTTAAAATCATATTAACCCTGTTAATATAAATACACGTTTGGAAGAACGTTAAACCACAAATGAGTACATACAGATGAGTTAAGATTAACAAAAACATGAAAAAAATTGGTAGCTCCATTTTTTGAAGCTGCATATTTTTTGGTACTATAAATGGGTGACATAGATTAGAAACAAACCAGCACAAATCAGAGCCATCTAGTTTAAATAAATAACCAAAAAATAAACAAAAAACTTGATGACAAAAATCAAATAAATTTGTGTATATAGTAGGCACAGTGAAGCAAAAATCACTAATCTAGAGTAGGTATGTAATAATGTATGTAAAAATGAAGAATTGAATACGTATGTATATAAATACAGAATAATTTTGTATTAGTATTAAACATTCTTTTGTAGTATGTTTTTATTATGCAATATTTATTTTGAACTTTGAGATCGGATAGTTAAAGGTAAATAAAATCTAATAAATTTTAATTGAAGTTAAATTCCCATTCGCGTAAATCTGGAATAAAGTGTGCGATTGCAGGTTAAAAATCTTCAAATCGGCATAATATCCGATTATTTAGATTGACCATTAAAACCCCAAAATAAAACGAATGGATTTCCAATTGTAATTTGCAAAATAACGACTTGTAATTTGTCAAAATATGTGCAAACATTTCGAACCATGGTGCTATTCTACGAGTAAATTAAAACGAAATTTTGTTCCCACAATCTTTCTTCATCTAATAATGGTCCTTCGGTTAATCATACTGTTACTTCTGGTATTTCTCTCAGTATTATTATGAGAATGATGACGAAATGTCGAGTAGTTCTTCAGTGGTAACAATTTTACAACTGGTATATAACCAAAACGAAAGCAGCATTTGTAGTATTACTGTTTACATCCAATTGCACTTACAAAGGCTTACAGCCGTTCAAAGGCTAGAACGCCAATACAATTTGTGTAATTTTCGTAATTGAAAAATTTTGAGTCAATTTTCAATAATCTGGAGAAATCCTCATAGTGTGCAAATTGCATTAAAAATATAATAAATTACCCGTTTTATCATCTAAAATATTTTACGGTTTTAAAAGTATTATAGCCTAAAAATAAGCAATCTTTTCTATTACACCTAAACTGTAAAAATTACGACCAGAAAATAAGCGCAATAAAATCAGCATAAATGAAAACGCCAAACATTTAACTAAATTTGACTGAATATATGGTCAAAATCAAACAAGTGGCCCGATGAATCGAATATAAAATTTCTAACGAAAATTAGCAAAATCTTGAGTTCAGCGAGCTTATGTTTGATGATATTGATGAGATTTCGTTAGAAGATGGGATCATTTTGAACCTGACATTTCTGATATATCCGAAAAGAGGGGGGCGGGGTTTAGGGGTAATTACCCCTCCCAAAATGAAATAAAAACCTCTAAAAACACCTAAAACGACAATATATTAATTGACAAAACGATGAATAACTAATTTACAATTGAAACATTAGGTTATTCCGGAATTAACTAGCCGGATAGATAAATAATTTTAAGAAGTGAAGAAATTGTTAATTGCAAAACCCTTACCAATTTCTTCACTTTGTAAAATTGTTTATCTATCCGGCTAGTTAATCCCGGAATAAACTAATGTTTCAAATAGAATCCGCATGTATGCGTTAAAATACAATAAAATTGAAATTGTTAAAAGTTTTTAAAGAGGAATTGTAAAATTCACTAATGCTACAAGTGCCTGATATAATTTCCCTGGAACCACATAATCATACACATAATCATAATATGTACAATATATTTTGACTGTGTCTGAAACATGTGATAAAAACTTTTTAGTACTAATTTTTGACATTTATTCAAAAAACTGCACACACCCAAATTAGCATAGTCAATTCCTATGATAATTTGTGACCGCTACAGAATAAATTCATTATATGATTTACTAGTGTAATTGACGTACTGTACCGATATAACTTAATTGGCGTAGTTATGTCTTAATAAATACCTATACCATTTATGAAATATTTTGTTAAAGAATTATCCATTTCTCGAATATTATAGTAATTAAAATGAAGCAACAAAAATGTGAAGCGGGGAAATGTACCAAAAAATTAGTACACTATTCGGACACCATAATAAAAAATTGTCAAATTTGTATTAAAAAAATTGTATCACAGGTTTCGGGCACGGTCTTAAATAATTAAAACCGGGTTTTGTTAAACAAAAAAACAAAAAATGTATTGCTTTTTAATTAACAACTTGCCCCTAAAAGATATTTCTGTTTACGTATAAATAATTACCTCCTTTCCCCCAAAACATAAAATCTGGAACCGCCCTTGACTTTCGGTGCAAGATGTTCATCGCACATAGGACGCAAGCAAGGCGGACATTGCATTTTAGTTTTTTTATCCTTCGCATAAGGGCAAATTGATCATCTTGCTCTTTCTTGTAATTGCGGTCGATCATCTTCTGGTACAGCTGGTTTTTGATCAATGAATTTTTGCCCTGTGTGTTTTCGGAGGGTTAATGAAACTCCATGTTTCTAATTTCATTTATTTTCTTAAGATTAAATTTCGTTCATTTATGTATATCAAACTTTATTATAAATCATTGCTTATTTATGTAAACGTATGCAAAACTTTAATGATGTATATTTAAAAAAAAAAAATAAAATTATAATTTTATGTTATGCAAACAAAGGTTATGCAATATTTTTTTTTAAAAGCTTACCACTTTTGACTTATAATTCATTTTGAAACTACTTTTATTAGGTCTTTATCGTTCTCGATTTCCAAAGCATAATTTTTAGTTCCGATAAATTTCTTGCATTTTTGCACTCTCACTTAATCACCAATTTTACTGAATATTGAAAGTATAATTGCTGTTTTCAAGAAATATTATAGTAACAATGTAAATTTACGAGAAGAAATTCACAAAATTTTTATTAAAAATTCAATTTCTTTTACTGTGTATGTTGCATTCAACATGTCAAAAAAATTATCATGTAATCGTCAGAATATTTGATTCAATACAAAAATAAAAGTGTTGAAAACGAGTTTGGTAAACTTAAAGCACCAACTGAATCGTTTTTCAAAATTTGCAGAGAACAAATTTATTGGTTTGCAAGAATATTCAAAAATCATCCTAAAAAACGACGTCTTAAGGGGAGGTTCTCATCAAGCGACCAAAAAATAATGTGATTTTCTCAATTTTTGACGTAAATAAACAACTTAATGATTTTGGAGACTTAATTATTGAGTTTTAGAGTACAAAAAAATTAATTTAAGAATAATATCGTCATTGGAATTGCTTATACGTATTGTGACGTGACCTTCTCCAAAAAAGTGACTTATCGGTCTCCACTGTACTACTTGCGAAAACTATCAAAAATCAGAAAACCAAAGATTTTTATAAAATAAATAATATTTGCTGGAGGTTGTACCAACAATATCAATAAAAAGTCGAAAATTAAAAAAATGGCGGACGTTCAATTTTTCGGAACCGTTTTTTCACGCCTTTTTCACTCTTTAAAGTGCTATAAAAAATTAAAAAAACGTAAAATATTATCTGCATTTAGGTTTATCCTCCAACAAATTAAATGAACTTCACAATAAAAACAAAAAAAAATTGTGATCCATTGAGTAGTTTTTGAGTTATCGTGGAGGCAGATATAAAAAACATCGTTTTTCAGGAAATGCATTTAAAGATTGTGTTAACGATGTTTTTGAGTTGAAAAGTAGAAAAGTGGGTCGAGTTATTATGCCATAACTTTTCTATGAAATTTATTTCAGTCAAACGGTTTGTGGAATATATTCTACACATAATAGGCTATCAAAAAATGAAATTAAAAAAAAAACCGGATTATCGGATCGAGTTTCGTGAGAACCTCCCCTTATTTTAAAATTATTTTAAAAAGAGACAGTAATTTTTAAAATGATTCCATCAGCTTTTAGTTTTAATTAGAAAACATTGTACAGTTGGCACGCAGAAAATACTCAAGATCCGCACTGGAGAATTCTGTTACAAGGAAATAAATTTATTTTTCTTAAATATATTAATTTGTAGTTTTATTTGGTGATGAATGTATTTTTAATTTCTTTTAATTTAATGAATTATTTTTATTTTCATTTGTACGCGCGTACCCACTCTTTCAAGATCACCGTGTTGATGTGGTGATAGGGTCTCACTATTGCTTGATAGATATGTTTAGGAATCTCTAGCAATGAAATAAGTGTAATCCATTTAATATTTTGGTGAGTTTCTGAATCAACTGGTGCCAAAAATGGTTAGTTAACTTAAATACTAGCATCTATTGCTTTATCTATTAGCAACAAACCTACATACTTTCTATTGTTACACGTCAAAAATTAAATTATGATTTAAGACCTTATAACCGAGGAAGTATATGGGTTGAAATTAGAAATGTTGAAAATTCCTTGGATTAAGTTATAAAATCTCGCAGAAAAGGGTTGCCATTCAAATTTGAAATTACAAAAAATGCGAGTGGTCTATTAATAGTTGAATTATCATAGTTATGTGTAAATATCTTAAAGCTTAAAAGAACAAGCTCACACTAAAACCGCAACTTCTCAAATAAAAAAGTCTGAGTCGTCTACATGGCCGTAAGTGTTTTCGTGTAACGTTTGTACGCAGTGAGACTAATGATAGACTGAAAATAAATGTTTATAAAAATTTATTATTATTAGCTTCAAGTAGATTTATTATTTTAATGTAAAATTTATTAATCGCCACTGTGTTTCTTTACGAAAATATTGACAACAGAATTGCTTCGATCAGATGAGGCGTCCTTAGTTTGTAATTTATGTGGCGATTGTTTATTTTAATTGAAAATTAATTAACGATCACTGTTTTTTTACGCACAAATTGACACCACATACATTCCATGAAGGGATTTGGCCGCCTCAACGATACTCCTCCAAATAAATCGAACCGCAGCAACAAAACGCCAGACAAGGTGACTGAGTGTGTTAGGCCCCTTTCAACGTCGTCGATCCATCGGATAGGTGGTCTCCCACGAGGTCCTAATTTCGTTGGTCTGATTTTGCGAACGAAGTACGTGCCCAAGCCATCTTAACCTTGACGATTTTATGAATCCAATGATGTCAACTTTATCGAGATCATTTCTGATCTCTTGATTCATTCGTATTCTGTACGTGGCTCCCTCTTTAATGGGGCCGAGAATTATTCTTATGATCGTTTGAATGGTTCGAGCATTATAAATCGCTCGAAATAAGAGGTTCGTGGCGCGGCTTTCATCGCTACTAGATGATGTAATTTCGACAATATATTATATACGCGAGGCATGAAGCCTAAGGACCAAACTATGCAAATGTATATTTAATTTAAAGGTAATGCTTATTGTTGATGATGATGAGTAATTGCCCACGACTAATGCAACATTTGGAGTCGCTCGCTTTCCGAACATGAGGCTCTGAGGTGTAATGATGTTATCACGGGAAAGTAACAACATTGAGTATATAAGTAGACGTAGATTATAATTTACTTTCGTAACAACAACAACAATATTTCTGTGGCCACAAGGAAAAACGGCATAACTCGAGTTATTCCAATAGTACGGTTTATTTCATATTTGAAATTTCTATATTCGAATTCATAATATATCAATTTTTTGTAATAATCCAGCCGTAATAATCATTTAAAAAAACAAGAATTCAAAAAACTCATACGATTTTAAGTAACTCTTAATTTTAAAAACGTTTTCCTGAAAAATGTGAATTTATGAGTTTGCCGTTTTTCCTTGTGGCCACAGATTTATCTTGAATATTCAAAATTCAAATAAATTATAAATCAGAATACGTTAAGTGAGTACATACGTACCTAGCCCTACTCGTATTCTTTGTTTTGTTTTTATCCTGCATACAATAATTTACGGAAATTTCTTTAAAAACCAAATTGTAAAATACATAATGCACTAAAAGCTAAATATGTATGTATTTTATCTATGCGTAATTGCGTACTATAGATGTAATAAATACATACTTAAAGCAATTCATACGCGCACTTCGTTTATTTCAGTTTTAATATGAATCGGGTTTTTTCATGAAAATGGTTAGAGCTATGCAAGAACAAACGATTGGCAAAACGAATAATATTTACGCTAGATGCAGACACTGAATATTATAATTATAAATAGTAAAGATTTATACCATCTTAGCAAAGACAATGGGTTACATGGCAAACTTCTTTTTTTACTCACGCAGTTGTCGCTTTTATCAGTGATTTTGTAAAATTTCATAAATTTCTTAGACATAAAGCATCTGTATATATTAATTTGTGGTTAAACTATACGATTATAGTGAAAAAAAAACTACCGACGTCATGTAGATTTGATAAGACTAAGACGACAACGACGTCGACGTTATGAATTATATAAACTATACCTTAATCCTGTCTAAATTTCAACGTATAATGACATATTATATCATTAATAGTTAATTTCGCTATTGTTTTACAGTTCTTTTATGCTCATGGCTGTATAATATGTTACCAACATTTTATAGTTTTTCCAACTATAGCTCGTTTAAACCTCTGTACAAACAATGTATACATATAGCGAATAGTAGGAATGCTCATTTTATATTTGGTCCCGATTAAATATGTTGATAAAAAATTCATAGTATTCTGTACATAAAACTATTTATACATAGATGTTTACAATATACACAAGAAAATAAAATGAAAAGCTACAAAAAACAATTTTCTTTTCTATATTTGTGCTGAAAGTTTTCGTTTTTCTTTCGTTTTATTGCTTACAAGAAACTTTGATAACAATTTTTTATTCTTAAAATAAACTTTAAACTATCTATAATTATATACTATAAGTATTGGTAGAAAAGAAAAAAAGTTATTTTTATTACAAAAACATCTCAATATTTTGTGTTTGGTACAGGGCAACTGGACCATTTAATTTGTTCAAGAACAAAAATAATTTTAAACAATTGTTTGCCTGTTGTTTACTCTTTTCTGTAGTAAAAAATTTTAAAAATGTTTTTTGTTTTCCCAATTAAAGTAATTTTATTATATTTTAATATTCTAAAATACGAAATTGAAATGAAATTATAGTTTTAAGTTTTGATAAATAAGCAAGTTTTTGGATCGTTTAAATAATTTCAAAAATACTTTATTTGTTTAAGTTCAGTTCAAAATACAGTGCATTAGCTCTGATTTACACTTGAAAAATGCAGTTCTGACATATTGTGAACAAAATTTAACCGTACAACGAAGCACGTAAAAAATGATAACACATTAAATTTGAAAATACGCCTTCTAGTATAATCTGCTGATTAGGAATCACCATTAGGGATATAAAACAATGAAATTCGGAAGTCGTTTAAGGCCGTTTTCTACACCGATGATGAAATTTATTTATTTAATTCGGAAGAATATTCAATCGGTAAAGAAACAGCGAAGTTTCTTCTATCCGTTTATCAGAACTTTATCCAAAAATCATTTAAGAATTTTGTAGAACGTATAACATGAGCGACAAGTTTACGAGTACATAAGAAGTAATAATATTTTATTTTACATAATAATAAAATTCGCATCTTCAAAATTCTCGAATAGTCGCTGCCTTGCTTTGATAAATTTATAAAAACAATTGCATTGTATAAAACAAATAAACATCAAATAACTAACATATTTTACTGTTGCTTTGAACAATTCTGAAACAGCCAAAACAATTTGTTTACCAAAACAGTACAGCAATTGTGAAAAACATGCCAGGTCAAGATTTTTTTTCTGTAGTGTTTTTTTTGCTGTTGATAAATTGTTTTGTCATTTTGGTAGTTGCACTGTTTAATTGACACTGTGTATGAAAGTAGTGAGGTCTACACGCTTATAAAGATCAGATCCCAAGATATGGCGCGAAAGTCCAAGTGAGTTGATTTTATTTTAGTTAATTGATGCCTGTAAAATGCTGAGAGATTATGTTTTCCATTGTTGTATATGAGTTAGAGATTGTGAACGTTTTTAATAATTAAATGTTTAATTTTTATTCATTTTTTGTATTTAGTTTTAATATCATTTATATAAATGTGGGTGCGATTCTGGTTCAGTGATAATTTGAAATGATAAAAAAAAAACTTTTCATTCCCATCTAGGCATCCGTTTTAATTATTTTTATTGCACAAAACAAAATTATGCACGCCTTATTGCACTAAATATTTATAATTATCCAACCTTTCGATCTCAATACAAGCACTTGTACAAAAAACTATTAGAACCAGTATGATTAAAACCAGTATGGTAAAAACACTTTTCTTGCTTAACGGTAGTGAGTGCATGTTAAAGCATTTACTTAAATAGCTTAAGTCTACTCGCATCTCATTAGGTAAGTAACTTACAGCTGGAAACATTTGAATATGAAATAACGGTATCTTCAACCACAGCTGTTTTATAGCCATGAAGATTTAATGATAATAAAGAGTTTATGTAAACTTGTTATAGTAAGCTGAGTTTCCTCAGCTTAATGTATACAAATTCTTGTATTCAACCGCTTATTGTCACCCCGTACGGCATTTAGGTACCTGAGCTCAAAACCGGTAAAGGTTAATTTGATTGTGAGGTTTCGGGTGACACTGTCGAAAATCCTAGTTGTACCGTAACATTAAATTTGAATTTGTTAACCAAAGGTGCCAAAACTTTTGGTCAAGAAAGGCTGCCTCCTGTGTATTAGAAGAAGCATTTTTCGGACCCATATAGGTGAAATCATCATGGCAGGAATTTGTCGACCGTAGTGGAAATGGCGTGCTTAGCTCTTAGCCTTCATGGTTAAATATATTTATTTATTTATTTATTTATCATTATTGACATTTTTTTAAAACCTATTTTTATCTAAATTAATTAATTAATTAAATACATTTGTATATCTTACTAAATAACTAAATATTAATTTTTACTTTCTTTTACGTAAGTAAAATAAAGTATAGTAATCATGAAAATTTTCGACCTTGAGATTATTGAAGATTTATCTGTTTTGAGGTCCCCTGAGTCCGAAAAAGTGGGTTTCGAAATGATGTCTGTCTGTCAGTCTGTGTCCTCTCTACAGCCCAGATGGCTTAACCAATCGAACTGAAACTTCAGATTTAAGCTTTTTGGATAAATTGGGAGGTCCCAGTGAATTTTACTTCAAATCGGTGCACCGGAAGTGGCCACTCCCTTGGGCCAGAAAATTTGTTTTGCAAATATCTTAAAAAGTATAAGGTTTACAAAAAATTACTAATACAAAATGTTTCCAAAAATCAAAAAAAAATAAAAATAAACAAATTAAAAATTAAAAAAATTAAAATTAAAAATTAAAAAAAAAAATTTTAAAAAATTTAAAAATTTTATAAAAAAAAAATTAAATATTGTTTTGCCAACACATAAATATATGTGTATGTATAGCCTAATTATGCTAATTATAATTAATTTGCACACTTCAGTGACGTACTGTATGTTATAAAAATATTTAGCCTACATGTATGTTAAATTGCCAAATCGGTCAACCGGAAGTGGCCACTCTCGGCCCGAAAATGTGTTTTGCACATATTTTAAAAAGTATAAGATTTACAAAAAATCACTAATACAAATTCCAAAAAATTAAAAGAAAAAATTTAAATTCATAAATATCACCTTTTATTTCTTTTACGTGTGTACTAATGAGTTCAAAAAATTGAGTTTTGAAGTGGTGTCTGTTGGTATATACATATGACTGTCAATTTGTAGTCCAAATGGTTTAAGCAATCAAACTGCAACTTCATGTTTAAACTTTTTACATAAATTTTGGGGTCCCAGTTCCCAGCTCCCAGATTCCGTAAAACAGAAAATTTATTTTGCAAATATTTCAAAAATATACAATTTACAGAAAACATGAAATAATAAAAACAATCTTAATTAAGTTTGCGGGAAATTTGAATTTTAAAAGTTTTTCAAAATTCGCTGTTCGTAAAAGAAAGTCGTGTGTTGGCCACACCTCCATTTTTTCATTAATGAATATGTGTAATAGTTGAATAAACTGGCCGTACTCTAGCTCTTGAAGGTCATTAAGATTGTAATAGTTGCTGAAAGAATTATATAACTTCACACCATTATACCCTAGCGATCGTTGGAAAAATGATTTACCGTACCTTGGTAATCTAAAATGAGTATTCCTGGTATTATAATTATGAACTTCTCTGTTGGTAGACAGCAAACTATTTAAATATTTAGGAAGATCTCCTTTTTCGAGTAAATAAAACAGTTTTAGCACGTTAAAGTGTATTCTCTGGGTGATTGATTTCCAGCTTAGTTTTTCTAGCATGTCTTTAATATATGTTCTATTATCTGCGTTTAAAATGCTTCTCATAAATCGATTTTGTATTTTTTGCAGACGTGTTAATTGTGTTTGATTCATGATAAATAGAACCGATGAGCAATTATCTACATGGGGAGCTACAATTGATTTATAAAATAATATTTTGGTCTCCATTGGTAGCTTGTCTTTAATTCTGTTGAAAAGTCCTAATTTTTTATTCATCTTTTTGGCTAAGTAATCCAAATGCTGGTTAAAACTTAAGTTTTCATCAATGACGACACCGAGATATTTGTATTCTTTAACTCGTTCAATGATTTGGTTCGCAATTACAATATCTGAGATACCCTCGTACTTGGTTTTGATTGACAAGAACATATACAGTATAAACCCGCTTATTGCAACACTCGATAATTGCAACTACTCGATAATTGCAACTTTGAAATTTAGATTTGCAACGATTATACATTTGGCCTCGATAATTGCAACTTTTCGTTTGCTCGATTTTCCTTTAAAATTACATATTTCATTTTGATTAAATTCAAACCAGAGTTGCAAATTGCAAAATTATGCTAATATCGGGTATGCATTTTTACCAAAATTTAAATCAAAATTTTGGAATTAACAAAATATGTAGTACTCCTTTATCTATCTATCTATCTATATATATATAAAGAAGAAAAGTATGTATGTATATTTGTATGTATGTTCCACAAGAGCTCCTGGTCTACTCGAGCGATTGTTTCCAAATTTTGCACGAGTACTTTTTAGCAGTCGAGAAAAAACATAGGGGGTTAGTTTTCAAAAATTGGTACCCCTTCCTCATGCTCCTCTGTGAAGTGCCATTTACTAGAGGTAATTTTAAAATTTCACCGATTGAGCTATTTTTTAGATATTTTGTGCAAAATTAAAAATAAATCGACACGTGTACATTATTTTTTAACGGTGATGGTGATGGTGGTGTTGATGGTAATGTTGATGATAATGATGATGATGAGTTTGATGATTTTGATGATGATGGTGATTTTGATTGTGATGGTGATGGTGATTGTCATTGTGTTTGTGATGTTGATGATGATGGTGATGGTATAATGGTATGATGGTATGCAGGTAAGATGGTATGATGATATAAAGGTGTGATATCAACATGATACAATTGTGTGATGGTATAACGCAGTGATGGTTTGATAGTATGATGGTTTGATGATATAATGGCATAATGATATAAAGGTATGGTAGTTGGTAGTGAGATGGCTTGATGGTATGATGGTTTAATCTATCTTCTTTTATATAAATGTATATAAGAAGAAAAGTATGTTACTTGATCGACTCGAGCGATTGCTTCCTTTGCGTCTTCTTGCACAAATATAGGGTTGTTGTAGTGATCGAAAATGTTACCCCTTTCCAATGCTCCCCAGTGAGACGCCATTTACAAGAGGTATTTTTAAAAATTCTCCGATTGAGTTGATTTTTGCATGTTCACTGCAAAGTAAAAAAAATCACCACGTGTTCCATTTTTTGTTTAACGGTATGGTAATGGTGATGGTAATGTTGATGGTGATGTTGATCGTAATGTGGGATGATGATGGTGATGGTGATTTTGATTGTGATTGTGATGGTATATTGGTATGATGGTTTAAAGGAAGGATGGTATGATAAAATGAAGGTATGATATGCTAACATGATACACTGGGTGATGGTATGATGGAAGGATGGTGTGGTGGTATGATGGTTTGATAGTATCGTGATGGTGAGATGGTTTGATGGTATGATGGTTTCATAGTATATTTGTGTGATGGTGTTTTGATTTTCATGGTATAAATGTATGATGGTTTCAAGGTACGATTTTAACATGGTGCAATTGAGTGATGTTATGATGGTAAGCTGCTATGATATTATTATGTTATGGTGGTGTGATGATATGGTGGTGTAATGGTGTAATGGTATGTCGGTAAGACGGACTAATGGTTTGATGGCACGATGAGCTAACTGTATTATGATATGATGTTGGGGTATAATGGTATCATGATAATATAGTGTGGTTGTATGATAGTACGATAGTATGATGTTATAATTGTATGATTATTAATGGTAACGGTATCATTCGCAAAATCTGTCTTTGGAGGCATGTCAAGCATATTTCAATGACAACACGCGAGTTCATCTGTAAATCTACGCTTCATCGAGGGATACGCCAACTTCTTCGATTACGTAATGCAAGAATGTAAGCACAATGAAGAACTCGAGGGGAATTTTTTTTTAAGCATAGAACTCAATTACCTGAATCATGAAGGTCTTATGGTATGGGAGTTCTGTCTCACATGCTCACATTCAATATTTACTTCCCAGAGACGCAATCCCCTACAAATAATTAGAAATTAACAGTGACAACATGGAATCGTAGGTAGATCTATAGCCAACAGATATATTATAGACAGAACTCGATCCTTCTCATCGGGTACAGAGAACGCACCTTCACTTCGAGAGTGGGAACTTTAAAAAATTTGTGTTTAACTCCGAGAGCAAAATCAAACAATGTGGGTTACAAGCAAGCATTGCGGTGAGCCCGACAAATTATTTTTGTCTTGATTTTATTCAATTCACTTGAGAAATTGTATTCAAATGCGCCTTGCTGTATTTTCAATTATATTTAAAATAAAAACCCCTGTGTACTTGTGAAAAATTAATGGTTCAATACTTTAAATATTTTGTTTGGATTTTTGTTCTTAAACCGAAATATCAATTTCGAATTTTTAACTGTTAATTTGAAACTTTGAATTTTTTTCATTTTCAAAGTTTACACCAATGCAATTTGTAGAATTAAGTATTTTAACCGCGATATACTAGGGCACGTAAACTGTGCATCTTTATTCTTTATATCAAATCATGTAAAGCAAATTTTGTTAATAGTACATTATTGCAATAGGGGAGGGATAGACAAATTATTTATCTGTCTATACTAATAAAAATGAAAATGCTCTTCACACGTTTCCATTCTATTCATCACACCAGATTTAAATTTTGCATAGTGGTTTCACAGGAAAATTAGCAGATTTTCGTAGTATTTTCGAAAGGGTCTAGCCCCTGAGTCTAGGTGCCTCCAATAATTTTTCTAAAATTTCAATTAAAAAAAAAAATACAGGACTGAGTTTAGATAAATGGTTAAATGAAATTAATCGTACACTCTTATCCGAAGGGGCGGTTTCCTTGATTGAGGGGCTTAAAATATGTTGTACCACCTTTTGAAGAGTACATTGGAAAACGATATAAGTTAATTTAAAAAACAAAGTGATTTTGGTTCTCTCTGCTAAAATAAAAATATTTTATTTACCCCGGGCAACGCCGGGTACCTCAGCTAGTTTATTATAAAATTCAAAATCTTCATTATAAGTATTACAGAAAAAAATTAAGAACATTAATTTATGTGTATATTCAACATGATGTCTATGACATCAATGTCTATGGTTTCATATTTAGATAGGTTTAAAAAAGGACGAAATTTTGGTCTGTACTTTAGTATCAAACGATTTTTTTATTGCAACGCTTTTAAGCTTCCTCAAAATCAAAATTTCCTCAATCGGGATTTCATTTGCCTCAGCCCATTCCAAACAAATGTTAAAGCAGTCAATGGCCTGACCATGCTTAATATGGGGTTTTTCTACTTCTCCTTCCGATTCCTCATAGTCTTACATTTATGGGTATGTTAGTTTCTGCAACCCATTCATCAACATCTTTCTCAGAAAATATCTCAGTAGGAGAAATTTTTTGTAACAACCGCAATATTGGACTAAATTTTTGATTCCTTTCGTTATGCAATCTATTGCGGATTACGCTTAACGGAATGTCGTCTTCTGAGTCGTACTCATCAAATGATGGCATTATGGACTTCCAACATTTAGCAATTGTTCCTGAATCCAGACGTTGCCATGCATCGAACAAAAAGGTTACCGCGTGCCTTAAATTAATTTTTCTCAACCCTAATTCGAAATCCTTGCTGTCCGAATTTACCAAATGGTTCAATAATTTTTTTTTATAAAGCAATTTGGTTATGTTGATTACATTTTGATCCATTGGCTGAATCAAAGCGGTGGTATTAGGTGGAAGGTACATTACACTTATTAAACCATCGGAACTACTTAATGTTCCATCATTAGGGTGGCATGGAGCATTGTCAAGTAACAAAAGAGCTTTTTCTTCCAATCCCTGATGTCTCAAAAATAAACGAACCTGAAAAATACTGAATTTTAAAATTCATTGTTTGTTTGATTGTTTTTGAATCTTACCTCTGGAATAAAATATTTATGGAACCATTCTTTTAATAGCTCCAGAGTCATCCAGGCATTTCTGTTAGCT